>CM060380.1:92893789-93562514 GCA_030545235.1 Helianthus tuberosus | reverse complement strand
AACATACGAATCGGTATACTTTAGCAGTTTGACGCTTTAGGTCCCTCAAATGCGTAAACTTGCGTAAATCATCATTTAATAGCATTGAAGCCTCATCTAATCCATATTAGGCATTCTTGAAGGTATTATTAAACATCATAATGCTTCGGGCTTGATAAAAGGTCATTCAGAGGTATAATTAAACATATTGACACTTTTAGTCCCTTATACTTGCAAAGTTGCGCGTAACTTTACTTTTGGGCATAAAAGCCTTGGGTGGCCAATGATTGGTAATCCCGAGAGTATAATAAAATATCATGAGGCTCTCGGTTTGTTAAAAGGTCACTCAGAGGTAAGAATTAACATGTTGACGCTTTTAACCCTTTTCTGCGCAAACTTTCAATTAATTACATAAACGGCTACACTTGATTAACAAGTGGCTCATTTGTGAATATAAAACCGTAAAAGGTTATTTAGAAACTTATTTTAGGTATGATAATACTTCCAGTTCTTTCATAATCAAAGTTTTTGATTTTTCGAAAAATTAGTCCCTTAAATTCAACGTTTGATTTCATTAGGGTTTATTACACGTGTCAATACTTCATTGGACGTGATTTTTCGAGGTGTTACATCCTCACCCCCTTAAAAGAAATCTCAACCTCGAGATTTGCTAAGATGTTGGAAGTACTTTTTGTCGCATAATGAACTTAACCTTTATAGCATATCTGGAGCTTTTCCAAGCTCCCAAGTTGACCTTTATAAAGGGGTACTTGTATCCTTTTGGAGCTTCTTCACCTGTCGATCCTTAATCGACATAGGTTGCTCATTATATCATAAATCTTCATATCATTATGTGATAGTGCTTCTTGACTTATTGGCGAAACACATCCTTCAGTCACTAGTGTGCAATGTATTGCGAGCTCCGCCAAGCTCCTTAAATAGGTTTTAGCTTATAAGCTACTTGATCTTGATACATTCGATTTCCTTCGAATGATTCTATATATTCAGAGCTTAACTAGCCTGATAATTTAACAAATTTGGCACACCCTTCCTGGGTGATATCTCTTGTTTGAACTTTATTCCTTAACAAGAATTTTTTTTTGGAGGGTTGCTACTTTCATTAATTCTTGATTTTCTGCCGAATACTGGCATCTTACAGATGACTAGGGATTTGTATGATCTTATTCGTTGTTTCCAATGCAACTTTCAGATCCTGATAAGTGGACTTCCCAAAGTCTCGTCCATCCAACGGATGTTTTGATATTTCATCTATACAAGGTCTCCAAAAGAGCCACCTTGATACTTATATAACAACTATTATAGAACAGCTTATCTTAAGGTGAGATGGTTATTCCAACCAAAACTAATCTTTAGGAGTAGCTAATCCTTACAATTAGTCGAACAAATCAACGATCCTGGGCAGCTGATGGCGATTCTTAATCGTTGCCTAATTAGGGTTGCGGTAAACAATGCATAAGCAAAATGAACCGTCTTTCATAATTAACTATATCGAATTCTCAGGATATTGAGTTAGGCTATATGAACCCTCTATTTTAAAACTTAGTTAGTCAGGGTTTCGACTCTCCCAATGATGGTACTAGCTGTCTTGGAGATTTCATAATAATACAGCCTTAAATGGGATATCAACCTTAACTCTACCTGCCTCTCAGGGGTAAACAGGGTATTCTTAGGAGAAGATAATCAAGGTACAAGGAGGTTACAGAGATTTTTACAAATCTCAGGCTCCAATTCATCCACCATTGTTTGTGTCAAATAAGTGACACATTTATGTTACAAATCTACGAATTCCTTAATCGGGAACAATTACTTGAAAATTCCATTTTGGATATCTCCTCTGAATACCATTAGTTGACTTTAGCACCATATGACCTGTCGGAGTATCTTTGTGGTCCCATGCATTAAACCTCCATACTGATCAGGCATGGAAGCAATCTATGGAACTTATTAAGATACACCAATCCTCATGTGACGCTTTTATCGTACCATCGGTATTCGGAATCGATAGAGATCAAAGAGATATCAACTACGTATGCTGACGCAGTTTTTTTTAGAGAGAGGATACTTCTAAAATTCTACGACTGAAGGTTTCTGACGGGAACAGAAGAAATGGTTCTTATGATTTTGCCTGTAAGTTTTTCCTTACACTTAATGTATGGGGTTCTTATGGAAATATTTCTAAAAGGGTTGCTAAGCTTATGGTCTTATGAGAGACTTAGCAGCACCTGAACCCAATCATAACTTTTAGCAATAAATCACAATAAGGGATTTATCCGGTGTCATTATCAATGTGAACTGCCTCTAATCATTTATCAGGAGGGTTAAACACCTCCATTCTTAATCCTTTCAAACTTAGCTGCAAAAATTGTAACACCTTTAATATTATTTAACGATTTTCGTATAATTTACGATAATAAACATGTTATTAAGAGCACATATACATTACAAAGTACGGGTTTATTAAAACTTTTACAATTTAAAGTTTAGAACAACATAATGTAGTTTAGTTTGTCGTTTAAAAATTTCGACGAAACAACGTGCGGAAGCTTCTTCTTCATGTGTTCGGTTCTTTCTCGTCGCTTGATCTTCGTCCGGGTACTTTCGATATTCACCTGTGATCAAAACCAACCTAAAAGTTAGTTTTGATAACTTAAATATAAGTTTAAACAAGTTCTACGCATCAAACAATTAACCAAAATAATTTTTTTTCAGCCTTTATGTCTCTCGCGTGTCGCGGGAGACTCAACTAGATGTGTCGCGTGCCGCGACGCCTGTCGCGTGCCGCGACGCCTGTCGCGTGTCGCGCCCGGACCTTGTTTCCCCTTCGCGTGCCGCGGGGAGACCAGTTTCCAGCAGGTTTATATCTGAACCTGCATTTTCTGCCCAGCTCCAATTTTAACAAATTTCAAACTTTAAATTGGCATAACTTTCATTCTACAAGTCCGTCTTTAGCGATTCTTTTTTTTTTCTACGCGTTCGTAATTTAATTCTCCATCTTACGGAGTGAAAACCCGACATCTAAATTCACAAAATTTTAACTTTCAAGCTCTCGGCTTGAAATTCAATTATGACACTTTTTTTGACTCGTTCGTGATTTATCAAACAAACTTGTTTATTACCTTTTCAAAATATCATGCATATCACGTTATATCAATTTACTAATATGCAAGGTTCAAATTACGGGTTTCTTATGAATTCTTAACCCGTTTTACCTATCTACTCATTCATTTCTAACTTCATATTCCCATATTTTAATATCTACTTATATTCCGCCACCACTATTTTTGTGGTGGATTTAACATGTTGAACCCATTATCGTAAGTTTTACCATTCGGTTAGTCATTTTACGCTAATGACCCATTTTTTTTAACTATGAACTTATTTATGCGTACCTGGCTCTGATCAACATATTGACCTGTTTTAATACCTTGTCTCAATAGTCGCTAATTCATAGCATCTCTAATTCATAAGCCGATTTATCCTGTGTGCACAAAACTCCACAAACACTTATCAGTCGTTAATTGTCAATTGGTATCAACATTACCATTTGACCCGTTTGGTCTAAACGACCAAACATCTTATATTTGACTAGATCACCATTTTACCTTTTTTTTATTCGTTTAGGCTTACTTAGAAAGTAGCCATTCAACAACTCATTTTTATTTATGTCATCCCATGACCAAATTACCATTTCACCCATTTTACCATTAAACATGGTTTTTCGTCTTTTGATACGTTCCGACCCGTATCTTTTCGTGTCAAAATCATATTTTGAATATAACCTTGTCGTATTTGTAATCTATAATTAAATACGTATCTTACGATAAAGGTGTAAGCTTTACTTACCTCGCGTCCGCGCAAACATCCTTCGCATCCATCATTCGTTTGACCCGTTCCTTTCCAAGCTCCCACCTAGCTTGTTTAGAGTCAAACTATATCATAACGTCCATAAGATGGTTAGATTGGTCATTCTATACAATGGCCATCACCCTATGGTCTTTTTTTACACACTTATCAATCAAAACATGTTATATATTCAACAACTAGTTTTATACCATAATTCTTTTCATTCACTAACCGTTTGACCCGTTAGTGAAGTTACTTATACAAACTAGTTAGTAAGTGATTTTAAACACTTTAAGCACGTCACATAAAGTGTTATTTGTTCCCAACAATCAATACTTCATGCCTAAAGCAAGTATGTACAATCTTATGCCTTTTTCTTGGTTAATAAGAACATTACTAAAGTGCAGCGATTTTGTATTCAGCTGCTGTAATTGACCATTTTGACCCATTTAAAAGCTGAATTAGATCAACATGTTCAAAGATGGACCGTAGAACTCTCAAATAGCTTTCTAGGCATATATGGTACGTCTTCTAACGATGTTCCTATGATTTTATATGATTTTTACAAAATCAGCTCCGAAGTCAAAAATGCTTCCAATCAGCTTGCTGTCAAAACAGTTCAGCCGACTTCGGACACTGTTTTGACCCGTTTAACATCAGAATTTAACAAACATGTTCAAACATAAAACGTAGTATGTTTCAATAGCTTTCTGAGCATATAAGGCTCAACCTCACAGGTCATTCCAGTGATTTTATATGATTTTTTTAAAAACTGCAGCCCAATAATTTTTAATCCCAATCAGCTTTGTTATATTTTCTTGTTCAAGCATTTCATCAAGCACCTTGTGTGCAACACGAAACATCAAATTTCTCCAGCCCATTTAAGTGTTCTAAACCCTTAAATTCTAGCATAATTAACAAGTACTAACATCTAACATCAAACTTCAAATCTAACTTCAAGGAGTTCTATTAACACAATTTAACCATTATGATTCTAGAGTTCATCATGTTTCTACAAAACCCATTTAGCACATAATCGGGTGATCATGAATTCACAATTATGAACATCAATTCAACAAGTAAATGACTAGGGTTTACTCCTAGACATAAAATCATTCCTAATTTCATCCAAACTTCGATCATGCAAGCTAAAATTTCGATTTCATGCTTTCACCTAGAACTCAAGGTGAAACTAAATAGCAAAATTAGGCATACCTTATGATCCTTTCACGAAGGTGATCACTAATCTTTGCTTGGATTTCGTTTTGGAACTGATTTAGGCCTTCAATTTGATCAAATTGCATGAACAAGGGTTTGAGACAAGCTTGGTCGCCCCCCCCCCCCCCTGTGTGTTCTGTACGATCCACACACACACATAAGTGTGTGTTTGGAAATTAAATTTTGTTTTAATTAAAAACTAGTTTGATTTTAACACCTTTGTCCCCTCATCTATTATTAGGTCCTTATTTTAGGTGTTTTTTTTAACCCACTAACATGTTACTACAAGACTTTCTTCTAACTAGGTTATTTTTTTTTATTCCTAGTTAGCTCGTTTTATTTATTACCGATATCGAATTTATAATATAAGGTTTATATTATAGGGTACGACTCAGTTTATTTTAAGTCCCGTTATCTCGGGCTGTTTATAAACTTTTATTTCCTCAAAAGTTTTCGTTCAACTTTTATTTAATATTAGGTTTATTTGTTTAAATCCTAATATTTACCGGGTTAATTTCACCACTAACGGTATTTTTACCGGTTCATAAATATTAACGTGGTTTGATTACCAAACCTGTTTTTGGGGTGTTACAAGTCTACCCCCCTTAAAGAGGTTTCGTCCCCGAAACCTTCCTCACTTAGTTCTTTAATTTAGACTGAACGAACTTAGTTTCGATTCTATGATATTCATTCTTTCGGACAATATTATCATTCATATTGACATGAGCGTTGTAACACCCCGAAAATATGAAACTTTATATTGGAACTATAAAGTATAAATAGACAAGAATTTACTAACTAGGAATGTTAACCTAGTTAATTAGTTTACTAAAAATAACCTATAAAAGGGTTTAGAGCTACTAAAGGATATGTTAAACTTAGTAGAGGGGCCTAAAGTGTTAAACTTAAAACTAAATTAAGTGGAACTAATAAAGAATAAACCAAACACCCCAAATTGAGGTGCTGGTCGACCAGAACATCTCAGGGGCGACACCCACTTCTCCCAAAACCTAAAATCTCATAATCTTGCAAATTGAAGGGTTAAATCCAAGTAGAAATCAAGAATTGAGCCTAGAATCGTAATCCTCATTGCAAGAGGATTCTAAGGTATGTGAAATTTGATGAAAACTATCAACTTGAAATTCTCATGATTCTGAAATTCTGAAATTAGATGCTTGCATGTGTGTTATTTGGTCGGATTAAAGTTGATTAGGTGTTTAGAAGTAAAACCTAACTAACTATTGGAGAAATCATGCCCAAATTCAGAGAATTCTATGAATCCATGGAAGCTAGGTTATGGGTTTTATAAGATGATGATGAACACTAGGATTTGAATGATAATCCTAGTATAAATTTCATCATAGGAGGTAATTCCTGTGATATTGATGTTAAAATGTGTGCAAGGTTACTAATTAAAGTGAAATTGAGGTTTAAATTGCAAGTCATGAACTTGGAAATAATGGTAGGAAAATCTGACCCGTTAGGTGTTTGTAGAAATGCCTAAGTGAGGATTTTTGATGTTAAATTTGATGAGAACGCAGATTTGATCATGTTTCACAATGATATGAATATGGTCATGGAAAGAGTTCTAAACAAGTTGTAAAACTGAATTTTCTAGGCAAAGAGTCCGGATCATCAAGCGGACAAGCCGAAGGGAATTCACGGGGGAAAGGCGTGCTCTAAAGGTACGAATTTACCATTTCGTTACATTATGAATTAATTAATAGTTTTATGTTGTAGTTTCGAAAACATGGTAAACAATATAGTTCAATATATCACGGAAGTGGCCTTCGTCTTTGTCAAGTGAGACGGGTCAAAACAATTGTTAGAAAATTTGACGTATGTAACTTGCTCCGTTACATTTAGTAGATTGGAATATTTATATAATGAGTACTTGATTTTAGAATAAAGGATGCTATGAAATTAAGCATTTATGTCGCTATATAGAATAATTGGTTAAAAGTTGGTTATAATCCGTCGGTAGTTGTCATAAGGAAGGAAATTCCGTAGACAAGCTAAACGGGTCAAATAACCAAACTAGAGCATGATTAATACTACGGAACATGTGGATTTTACCTTGATGTTGGTTAACATATAACAGGTTAGAAATAATAGGATTTGATGTAGTGAATTCTTAGATAAACGAAATCCGAAAGTTGGGTTTGAGAGCCTTGAACAAAACAAGCAAAAACAATGATTTCCAGGAACTACCGTAAATTACGGTAGTACCGTAATTTACGGTAGGGTTCAAGTCTGTTACGGCGGTTTACTACTGGTTTACGGTGGAACCAGATATGTTCAGATGTCACCGTAAATTACGGTAACACCGTAATTTACGGTGAAGCCAGGAAATTTTATATTTTTTTTTATTTTATTCAAGTTAATGTTGTATTATATGTTTAAATCTTTATGCTCAAAGTCAAAACTAATGTTTAATTGTTTTGACCCTTAGGTAAATTGATGGAACTTACGGGCGGTGATCAAGTGACCGAATGAAGAACCGAACACTCTATTTTGAAGCTTCCGTAATGTGTTAAAACGTTTGTGTGTGGATGTAAACATGTTTTGAACATCTTTTTAAATGTTTCAACTTAGTTATTAGTTGACTTATTTTGAATTTAGTTATAAACTTTGACAACGAAAGTCAGCTTTTGTAAATTATCTTTTCCTAGAAATGATACAAACTATTATATAATTCAAGGGTATAATTTAGGGTGTTACAAGTTGGTAATCAGAGCTCATGGTTGTCAATAAGTGTTCGGTTCAAGCTTGATCGATCGTCCGGTAAGAATTAACTTGTTTTGTTAATAAATTATGTACTATGTATAGAATGAGAAATGAACAATATGTATGAAAAGAGTGTGTAAGCTCACTCAGAAACAAGAAATGCATGAAACAAGAATGATCGAATCAAGTTACGGACTTGATTGAATCGAAACAAGAATGATCGAATCAAGTTACGGACTTGATTGAATCGAAACAAGAATGATCGAATCAAGTTACGGACTTGATTGAATCGAAACAAGAATGATCAAATCAAGTTACGGACTTGATTGAATAGAAACAAGAATTATTAAATCAAGTTACGGACTTGATTGAATCGAAACAAGAATGATCGAATCAAGTTACGGACTTGATTGAATCGAAACAAGAATGATCGAATCAAGTTACGGACTTGATTGAATCGAAACAAGAATGATCAAATCAAGTTACGGACTTGATTGAATAGAAACAAGAATTATTAAATCAAGTTACGAACTTGATTGAATCGAAACAAGAATGATTAAATCAAGTTATGAACTTGATTAAATCAAAACAAGTAAAGCAGGTATTATAAATGGAATGTTTAACAATCTATGTAAACATTTCAGAAATCGAGATGGCTGATGGAGACAATGATAATGCGGTGCCAAGAGTCACCGAACAAGTGAGGGAAGTGATTGCCGAAGAGGTTGGAAGGGCGATCGAAAACAGTTTGTCGGGTTTTATTGATAAAATCCAAAACACGGTTTTATCAATAGTAGAAGATAGAATCAAGAAACTGGAAGATGATTCAAATGTAACAAAGGAAAAGCGTGGAGGACGAAAGCCTTGTTCATACAAGGAATTCATGGCTTGTAAGCCACCAACATATAATGGGGAGGTTGACCCAATAGTGTGCCAACGATGGCTAAGTGACATCGAAGGGGTATTCGAGAGAACCCATTGTGACGAAGAAGACTACGTAGCCTTTGGTACGGGCCAACTAAGGAATCAAGCGAAAGATTGGTGGGACAACAAAAAGAAGGAGATTGGAAGTGAAGCGGCTAAGGCCATGACTTGGGAGGAGTTTAAGACGCCGTTTCTTAAACACCATAGTCCCAAAGCGGTCATAAACAAGATCAAGGAAGAGTTCATGCAACTCAGACACAAAGGTGAATCCATAGACAAGATCACGGGGATGTTTATGGACAAGATGAAGTTCTGTGATGATTTGATAACGAATGAAGAGCAAAAGGTCTATTATTATCATAACATGCTAAGCGCGGAGTATAGAGAATTCATAACCCCTTCAAAGTATGAGACCCTTACCGAGATTGTCAATGCTGCTCGGGAAAGGGAGATTGAATTGAAGAAGAGTATAGAACGGGGTGAACGAAGGGCACAAGATGTGAATCCAAGCCCTGCCAAGAAAGCAAGAACGAATGAATCCGCAAAGAAATCAGATGCTAAAGGTAGTACATCAGGTTGCAAAATTTGTGGGAAGAATCATAAGGGCGAATGTCGTTACAAGGATAAGCCTTGTCCCATATGCAAGAAAAAGGGACATATGGCTATGTCATGCCCGGAGAAGGTGAAGGTTTGTTACAATTGTTATCGAACGGGTCACAAAAAGTCGGAATGCCCGGAACTGGTTGGAAAGAAAGATGGGCAAGAATCGAAAGGTGAAGCCCCGAAAGCAAAGGCAAGATCTTTCCAACTAACTGCCGCAGAAGCGAAGATTGAACCTGATGTGGTCTCAGGTATATTTGCTGTAAATTCAATTCCCGCACACGTGTTATTTGATACGGGTGCGAATAAATCCTTTGTTTCATACGGGTTTATTCGACATCCTTCATTTATTTTAACAAAATTACCTGTGCCTTTAGAAGTAGAGATAGGTAATAACAAAAGCTTTATTGTTTGTGATGTATGTGAAAATTGCAAACTGAGCATCGACGATGAAGAATATTTGATAAATCTAATCCCGATGTCGATGGGAGAATTCCAAGTAGTCGTGGGGATGGATTGGCTATCTCAATACCATGCAAAGGTCGTGTGTTTTCGCAAAGAGATAAAACTAACATCTCCGAGCGGAAAACACGTCACCATTTATGGCGAAAAACGAGGCAACCCCATAGTATGTTCGATGTTGAAAGCTCACAAGCTCATGAAGCGAGGATGCAAGGCATTCATAATTTATGCAAATGAGACCGAGAAAGAATCACGGAAGATTGGAGATGTACCGATAGTACGGGATTATGAAGATGTTTTTCCGGAAGATTTACCGGGGATACCGCCTGAACGGGAAGTAGAGTTCGGGATCGAATTGATTCCGGGCGCGAAACCTGTGGCAAAGGCCCCGTACCGACTTGCACCGTCGGAATTACAAGAGCTGATGTCCCAAATTCAAGATTTGCTTGATAAAGGATTCATAAGGCCGAGTGTGTCTCCTTGGGGCGCACCGGTGTTGTTTGTGAAAAAGAAGGACGGGAGTATGCGCATGTGTATCGATTATCGGGAGTTAAACAAACTCACGGTAAAGAACCGATACCCGCTCCCGAGGATAGACGACTTATTTGACCAACTACAAGGCGCAAGTTGGTTCTCAAAAATTGACCTTAGGTCGGGGTATCACCAATAAAGGTCAAAGAAGAAGATGTGCCGAAGACGGCTTTTCGCACAAGATACGGACATTACGAATTTCTTGTGATGTCATTTGGGCTAACAAATGCGCCCGCGGCATTCATGGACCTCATGAACCGGGTTTGCAAGCCAATGTTGGATAAGTCGGTCATCGTGTTTATCGATGATATCTTGGTGTATTCGAAAAGTGAAGCTGAACACGCACGCCACTTGCAAGAAGTGTTAGAGACACTTAGACGAGAGAAGCTTTATGCAAAATTTTCTAAATGTGCCTTTTGGTTACGAGAGGTACAATTTCTCGGTCATGTCATAAGTGCCGATGGAGTTTTGGTGGATCCGTCAAAGATAGAGGCGGTGTCAAAATGGAATCCCCCGAAGAACCCTTCTGAAATTAGAAGCTTTTTGGGGCTTGCTGGATATTATAGGAGATTCATTCAAGATTTCTCCAAAATTGCATCGCCGCTAACAAAGCTAACCCAAAAGAAAGCAAAGTTTGTTTGGGGAGTCGATCAAGAAAAAGCGTTTCGGACGCTAAAAGAAAGGCTAACTCAAGCTCCGGTACTGACATTGCCGGACGGAGTCGAAGACATGGTGGTCTATTCGGATGCTTCGTTATCGGGGCTCGGTTGCGTGTTGATGCAACGGGGCAAGGTAATAGCCTATGCCTCGAGACAATTGAAGATGCACGAGAAGAAATACCCCACGCACGATCTCGAATTGGCAGCGGTAGTGTTTGCATTAAAAATATGGAGACATTACTTGTATGGGGTAAAGTGCACCATATTCACCGATCACAAAAGTTTGAAATACTTCTTCGATCAGAAGGAGTTGAATATGCGGCAAAGGCGATGGCTAGAGACGGTGAAGGACTACGACTGTGAGATACATTATCACCCCGGAAAAGCAAACGTAGTAGCGGACGCTCTAAGTCGAAAAGCGGACTATGTCCCAATACGAGTGAGGTCAATGCAACTCGTGGTGACCTCGGGTATACTTGAACGTATTCGAGAGGCGCAGTTAGAAGCAGTGAAAGAAGAGAATTGGAAGAAAGAAAGAATAATTGGTCAATTGAAAGATTTGACGGATGGGAATCATGGGTTGAAGACTCGATCCGGAAGGATATGGGTCCCACATACCTGTGGAGTAAAGGCGCTTCTACTTGATGAAGCTCATAAATCCCGTTATTCAATTCATCCGGGTGCGACCAAGATGTACAATGATTTGAAACAAAATTATTGGTGGCCCGGAATGAAGAGGGACATGGCAAAATATGTGGAAAAATGCTTGACATGTTTACAAGTCAAGGCGGAGCACCAGAAACCATACGGTAAACTCCAACCGTTAGAAATTCCGGTTTGGAAATGGGAACATATTACAATGGACCTGTTAACCAAGTTGCCTAAGACGAATCGGGGTTTTGATGCCATATGGGTAGTGGTGGATAGATTGACGAAAAGTGCTCACTTTATTCCGATTCGTGAGACTTACACGTCAGAAAAGATGTCAGAAGTCTATACCAATGAAATCATAGCACGTCATGGAGTGCCGGTGTCCATCGTGTCCGATAGGGATACCCGGTTTACTTCGAATTTCTGGCGTGATTTCGAAGAACAAATGGGGACCAAATTGTTCATAAGCACTGCGTACCATCCTCAAACGGATGGACAAAGTGAAAGAATGATACAAATATTGGGAGACATGCTACGGGCATGTATAATCGACTTTGGAGGCAGTTGGGATGTTCACCTACCGTTAGTCGAGTTTTCGTATAACAACAGTTACCAATCTAGTATTAAAATGGCACCATACGAACTGCTTTACGGTAGGAAGTGTCGAACCCCGGTTTGTTGGGGTGAAGTGGGTCCACGCGAACTCGCCCATCAAGACATAGTAAGAGCAATGAACGAAAAGATCGATAAAGTTCGGGCACACTTGAAAGCGGCTCAAGACAGGCAAAAGGCGTATGTAGATAAAAGGAAAAGGCCAATTGAATTTCAAGTGGGTGACATGGTCATGCTAAAAGTGTCCCCATGGAAAGGCGTTATTAGATTTAGAAGGAAGGGGAAATTAAGCCCAAGGTTTATCGGGCCATTTAAGATTATCGGGAGAGTTGGCAAGGTAGCTTACCGTCTTGAACTACCGGAGGAGCTAAGTGGGATCCATGGCACGTTTCACGTATCCCAATTAAGAAAGTGTCTGGCTGACGAAACGACCTATATTCATTACGATGATATCGAAGTGGATAATAGTCTAAATTATGTGGTGAGACCGGTTGAAATTTTAGACAAAAAGGTCAAACGTTTAGGAAATAAACAAATCGAACAAGTCAAAGTCAAATGGGAGCATAGGAAGGGTTCGGACACTACTTGGGAGTCCGAAGAGGAAATGCGACGCCTTCACCCTATCTTATTTGGTACGTAAATCGGTTTCGGGGACGAAACCCTTTTAAGGGGGGTGGACTTGTAACACCCCGAAAATATGAAACTTTATATTGGAACTATAAAGTATAAATAGACAAGAATTTACTAACTAGGAATGTTAACCTAGTTAATTAGTTTACTAAAAATAACCTATAAAAGGGTTTAGAGCTACTAAAGGATATGTTAAACTTAGTAGAGGGGCCTAAAGTGTTAAACTTAAAACTAAATTAAGTGGAACTAATAAAGAATAAACCAAACACCCCAAATTGAGGTGTTGGTCGACCAGAACATCTCAGGGGCGACACCCACTTCTCCCAAAACCTAAAATCTCATAATCTTGCAAATTGAAGGGTTAAATCCAAGTAGAAATCAAGAATTGAGCCTAGAATCGTAATCCTCATTGCAAGAGGATTCTAAGGTATGTGAAATTTGATGAAAACTATCAACTTGAAATTCTCATGATTCTGAAATTCTGAAATTAGATGCTTGCATGTGTGTTATTTGGTCGGATTAAAGTTGATTAGGTGTTTAGAAGTAAAACCTAACTAACTATTGGAGAAATCATGCCCAAATTCAGAGAATTCTATGAATCCATGGAAGCTAGGTTATGGGTTTTATAAGATGATGATGAACACTAGGATTTGAATGATAATCCTAGTATAAATTTCATCATAGGAGGTAATTCCTGTGATATTGATGTTAAAATGTGTGCAAGGTTACTAATTAAAGTGAAATTGAGGTTTAAATTGCAAGTCATGAACTTGGAAATAATGGTAGGAAAATCTGACCCGTTAGGTGTTTGTAGAAATGCCTAAGTGAGGATTTTTGATGTTAAATTTGATGAGAACGCAGATTTGATCATGTTTCACAATGATATGAATATGGTCATGGAAAGAGTTCTAAACAAGTTGTAAAACTGAATTTTCTAGGCAAAGAGTCCGGATCATCAAGCGGACAAGCCGAAGGGAATTCACGGGGGAAAGGCGTGCTCTAAAGGTACGAATTTACCATTTCGTTACATTATGAATTAATTAATAGTTTTATGTTGTAGTTTCGAAAACATGGTAAACAATATAGTTCAATATATCACGGAAGTGGCCTTCGTCTTTGTCAAGTGAGACGGGTCAAAACAATTGTTAGAAAATTTGACGTATGTAACTTGCTCCGTTACATTTAGTAGATTGGAATATTTATATAATGAGTACTTGATTTTAGAATAAAGGATGCTATGAAATTAAGCATTTATGTCGCTATATAGAATAATTGGTTAAAAGTTGGTTATAATCCGTCGGTAGTTGTCATAAGGAAGGAAATTCCGTAGACAAGCTAAACGGGTCAAATAACCAAACTAGAGCATGATTAATACTACGGAACATGTGGATTTTACCTTGATGTTGGTTAACATATAACAGGTTAGAAATAATAGGATTTGATGTAGTGAATTCTTAGATAAACGAAATCCGAAAGTTGGGTTTGAGAGCCTTGAACAAAACAAGCAAAAACAATGATTTCCAGGAACTACCGTAAATTACGGTAGTACCGTAATTTACGGTAGGGTTCAAGTCTGTTACAGCGGTTTACTACTGGTTTACGGTGGAACCAGATATGTTCAGATGTCACCGTAAATTACGGTAACACCGTAATTTACGGTGAAGCCAGGAAATTTTATATATTTTTTTATTTTATTCAAGTTAATGTTGTATTATATGTTTAAATCTTTATGCTCAAAGTCAAAACTAATGTTTAATTGTTTTGACCCTTAGGTAAATTGATGGAACTTACGGGCGGTGATCAAGTGACCGAATGAAGAACCGAACACTCTATTTTGAAGCTTCCGCAATGTGTTAAAACGTTTGTGTGTGGATGTAAACATGTTTTGAACATCTTTTTAAATGTTTCAACTTAGTTATTAGTTGACTTATTTTGAATTTAGTTATAAACTTTGACAACGAAAGTCAGCTTTTGTAAATTATCTTTTCCTAGAAATGATACAAACTATTATATAATTCAAGGGTATAATTTAGGGTGTTACAAGCGTCCTTTATGTGTAAGTCCTTATGAACCGAAATTTTCATTTTATATTTCATATCTTTTTCGCCTACTTGACCGAGTTGTTACCTGACCACTCAGTTGCGTTAGTCCGTCAACACGTTTACTTCACGCTAATCTTATGTTGACGAGCGTTTTACCTAGTTAATAATCTTCTTTTGACTTCAATGGTTTTACCGGCTTGACTGATTAGCCACCGCCATTTTGTGCCCCGGCACCCGGGCATACTATACTGCCATCTCCGGCTTTATGTGTGTTTACTATTTCTTAAACCACCTCATACTACTTACGTTTGTTAAAACATTGCTTTTAACTAAAAACTAAATTTTTAGTTTACGTTTTTTTTTCTTTATCTTACATCTTTTTCTCATGTCTAGGAATTTTCGTTCTAAGTTTATTCCTGACCGTTATTATTCTTACGCAAAGAATTGTAACCAATTTTCCACGCTTTATCCAAGTGACCTGTAGCTTCTTTTACTTAGCCTCGTAGGCTATCTCTTTAGATTTCTACTTTTTTAAGGTGAGATTCCAACGGTTTGTTTCTTTCTATTTGTGACCCAAGGGTCTTTTTGGTCCCGTAGATCCTCTTTTACACATGTCGTTCTATATAACTTGAGTAGCTGAGGTAGATCCATAATTGTTGGTGCACTACATCTGTTGATTACGTCTAGGTGTCTAAGATCAGGTCTTACGTCGTATTGTATAGTATAGGGCACGAAATACGAGAAAACAGGAGTCTGTATAGGTATTAAAGGTCTGGTCCGCTCATAGAGACATAGGGAGTCTGGTTCGCTTTTTTGGCAGTCTGGTCCGCTTATGTGTACATGTCTGGTTCGCTTATATGGACATGTGACACATAAGCGAACCAGAAACAATATATATAGGTGCCTCATGAACGGATCTCATAACATGTATGTGAAATTCCAAGCCGAAGTTCTGCCGGTGTGAAGAACGAACTGTAAATCGTTTAATATCAATAATACAAGCAGTTAAGAGGAAGAATAAGCTACTTTTACCTACGTTTCTTGTTATTCCGCACCTGAAACAAAGGAGAACGCCTCTGAACGACTCGTTTGGGTCAGATTGCGATCCTACAAGTGGTATCAGAGCTTGGGAGGAGGTTTTCTGCAGATTGTAGCTGTTTTTCTTCATTTTCTTCTCATTTCTACACTTCTTTTACTGATTCGGAAAGATTTCACAGTCGGAATTTACTCAGATTTTCACAGATTGTGCTTAATAGTATAAAGATAAATCCTGGAAAGTTTGAAGCCAAAATTCGAAGTTTTTATGAGTCAAAATATGTTCGATATCTGGTCCGCTCGTAGTGACGTCATCCTGAACCGCTCTTAGATCACGTTCTGGATCGCTTATTCGTACATTTTTGGTTCTGGTTCGCTCCAAATCAGTATCTGGTCCGCTCGAACGTCCAAAACAGTATCTGGTTCGCTCGAAAGGACATTGTTGCTGGACCGCTCCAAAGGATAATTCTGGATCGCTCGTTTAAACAGTATCTGGTTCGCTTGAAAGGATATTGTTGCTGGACCGCTCAAAAGGATCATTCTGGTTCGCTCCAAAGACAGTTATTCTTTCTGGTTCGCTCCAACATTATTCTGTTTCGCTCCAAAGAAAGTTATTCTTTCTGGTTCGCTCCAACATCATTTTGGTTCGCTCCAAAGACAATTATTTTTTATGGTTCGCTCCAACATCATCCTGGTTCGCTCTTAGTGCAACATTCAAGTTCGCTTCAAAACAACATTCTGGTCCGCTTATTTGTACATTAAGTGGTCCGCTCCAAAGAACTAACAGATCCGCTCCATAGTCACTTTATCAGGAGATTCGCTCATCTGGTCATCTGGTCTGCTTCAGTGAACAACATCTGATTCGCTTATTTGTTCAAAGTTTGGTTCACTCTTCTGTCATTTGCCTTGAAATACGTGTTAAGTCAGTATGGATTCCGAGTTCTACAACGCATTTGCCTCATCGACTACTCCAGCCGCAATTGCTCAAGCAATGAATTCAGAAAACGAGACGGGAACGACTCAAAAGCCCCCTAAATTGATGAACATTGAGGAATATTATGGATGGAAGGATCGGTTTGAAAACTGGGTTCAGGCAAATCATCTCAGATCGTGGGAATGTATATTGAAAAAGTACACATTGCCTCGAACAGATTTGCAAGTCATCAAAGAAATATCCGAGTTCACTGATCAAGAACGAGCAATGTATAGAGCTGAGAAAATGATGATTAGTTTGTTGCAGCAGGCGATAAAAGAAGATATATTCATCCTGTTACAGCACGACAAAACTGCTAAGTCAATTTGGGATGCACTAAAAGTCAAGTTCGAGGGAAGCGAAAATATGATCAAAAGCAAGAAAGCGTTACTAAAGAAAGAATTTGATTTGTTTTGTAGTTTGCCGGGAGAGGATACTAAAAAGCTAATCGAGAGATACTGTCATTTGGTGCGATCTTTATCTATGTTGGGTGTTGAAAAAGGTCGTGAGGAGTGGGTGGATAAATTGGCGGACGCGTTACCTCAAAAGGAGTGGGGAACGTATTTGATGATCTTGAAGAATACTGGTGTTTATGATGGGTTGACTATATCTCAGTTTATTGAAAAAATCGAAAGTCAGGATCTGGAGCAACAGAAGATTGCTAGGATGAACAGTCCGAGTGGTCAACAGGATATTAAAATGTACTACAAAGGTAGCATTCCGGTTTCAGAATCTGAGAGAAGTCCGAAAATTCAGACTGCATTCAGTGCTGGGGATTCATCAGAAAAAGCTGATCAGAGTTTAAACAAAAGCAGTAGTGGATTTTCATCGTTTCCAAGTGTCAATCCTAAAGAGTCAAATACAAGCTTTCAGTCTCAGAGCACAAAGACAGGAAATGGATATGTGATTCAGTGCAACATAGCTCTAAATCTTCCAGAAGGTCAAAGTTTCTCTGAAGACACTGCTAAAGACCATATGGCACTTCTGGGTTCAGTATTGTTATCCTATGAAGGTTTTGTTGCTGGTCGGATCGGCAATCCTATGCTTACCAAAGAGGATTACGATCAAATAGACGCAGAAGAGATGGAACTGATGGATATCAAATGGTGTCTTGCAAGTGTTCTTAGACGTGCTGAAAAGTTCAAAGCAATTACCGGGAGAAATGACTTTCTTGATGCTTGTGTATCTACTTTAGGTTTTGATAAATCTAAAGTTACTTGTTTCAGATGCAGGGAAAAAGGCCATTTCAAGCGGGAGTGCAAGAACAGGGAAGCTAGCGGAGCACAGAATCCTTTTGGAAAAGATGATTACTACCGGAAAGCCATTTATCAGCAAGTTGGTCAATCACAAGATTCACAGACAGCTCATGGTAGAAAGATTGAGGATTCCAAGAGAGCGTGTGCGGTAGATTTCAACTGGAGCAACTATATATCTTCTGATAGCAAAGCATGCATAGTCGATCAAGATGATGAAAAACTACCAGAAGGTTTCAGTTGGGATATGTTTGTGGATGAAAAGGGAGAGTTCAAAGCGTTCATTGCCAAGATCATCCGAGAGCCAGATTTGTTTGCTACTTGGATGAGATCTATCGGGGAGAATGTGAAAAGTGAAAATGAAAAGTCTGTGTCAACCGATGAGGGGTCAGATAGTACTGATAAATTTTCAGAGATATCTGGAGAAATTTCAGAAGATTTAGATGAAAGTTTACAAAGTTCAGATGAGAGTGTTCAAAATGTTGTTACTTCAGAAAAGGAAGTGGTTTTTGATCAAACACCAGTTGATTCTGGTTTATCAGATGCTAGTTCTGAAAAATCTGTAGAGTTTGATCAAACACCAGTTGATAGCAGGAGTGATGATGAGGAGGAAAAATATGTTAATGTTGCCAAATCACATCTTTCTTCTGAAAGTTTTCATTTCTATTTTGCAGATTGAGTAGAGAAACTAAAGGAGAAAAGAGCTGCTAAAGAACAACAAACTGAATCTGATGGTGATGTTCAGAATGCTGAAAGTGTTGTTGAGAAGATTACCGAGGTTGAAAAAGAAGAAGAAAAGGTGATTGAAGTAGAAAAAGTGATTGAGATAGTTAAAACAATCGAAGTTGAGAAGATTGTTGAAGTCGTCAAGCCTTGCGAGAAGTGTTTAGAAGCATGCAATGATTGTGTTGCGAAAGACGACATAATCGCTGAGTATGAGAAGAAGAAAGAGCAGTTACTGTTCAATCTCAATTATGTGAAAGAATCTTATGATTTCTTGAACAAAACAGTAACTGGTCTTCAAAAGACAAATTCAGAACGAGAACAAGCACTGACAATGATGAATGCTGTGATGATGACAAAGCAAAAAGCTATCAACTTTTACATCGAAGAGAGTGCTAAATGGAAGCAAGAGTTGGAAACAGAGAAGATTGAAAATGAGAGAATTAGACATTTATTACAAAGTTATTCTAGTTCTGATTATCTCATTGATCGTATTTACCCAACTGTTGCAGGTATGGAAGCTTTCCAAGATGAGAAGCCAAAGATGGAAAAGAAAGATAGTGGTAAGAAACCGACTGTTAGATATAACAAGTGTCCGCCTCCAATTTGGGAAGGGTACTCTCCTAGAAAACCAAATGAGGAGCAACTTGAAAAAGCAGTCAATATAAAGCTAAAAACCGACACAACTGACGTTTTACCAGATAACATTGATGTCACGTTTACTTCGTCCGATACTGATCATGAGTCTGAGTTAATCAAAAAGGTGGTCGATCAGGTGTTGGATACTGAGGAGGAGTCCGAGTCGAAATCTGAGTCTGGAGGGTCAAATTCGTCAGTCAACAGTCCAAATTCGTCGGTCAAACGGTCTTATAGTTTAGAATTTTTGTTATCAAAGTCAAATTTGAATGATGAAACATTCGAAGTTGTGTATACTTTGAATGGTTCGGACAAATTATACTCTGACAAAGAGTTTCCAATAAGAAGTGTTCGTTTTGACATGATCAAAAAGGTTTTCAAAATGACAGAAATTAATATTTCTAAAATAAAAGATTTAAATCTTACTAAAAAACCTAAAAAGTACACTTCAAGAGTTCAACAACGTCTAAACAAGAAAAAGGGTTACAATTCTGGTTCTGGTTTTCAAAAGAAACAAAACCAAAATCGTAGTTACAAAAAGAAAGGTCTTGGATTTATTCCACCAGAAAATCATAAAAATTTGAAAAATTCTAAAACAAAAACAGAATTTGTGTCAGGTGGAAGTGCAGAAGAGGAACAGAAGAAACCATTCTGGAGACAGTCAAATCAAGAGTTTCTTGCTGAAAAGAAGAAGAATGGAACTGAATTGTTTTATCAAAAAGAGACTCGTACCTGTTACAAGTGCAATGAAACCGGTCACATTGCATGGAACTGCCAGAAAAATGCCAAAACAAAACAGGGAGTTTCTCAGAAATTGAAAGAAAAGGTTGTTGATGTTGAATCACCAACCGACAGACTTAAAATTTTTGAAAATTCAACTTATGAGATTGGTGAGTGTTCCAAAAGGATTTTTTATAAAAAGAAAGAGAATGACAACCAAGTGTGGGTTGTTAAGAAAGTTGATAAGAACGTCGGCAATGAATCTGGTTCCACAAAGCCAGAAGAGCCACAAGGTGAGGTGAAAATTTCAGTGAATGATGATGAGTTTCCATCACTGAAATTTGAAGAAGTTAAACAGAAAGTTGGTAAGGTTGATATCTCGAATCAGTTTTACAAAGATAATACTAAGTTTGATGTCGAGAAAACATTCAATGGGAGTGTTAAGAAAATTTTTGGGAAAATGTTGAATGGGAAAGTTAAGGGGGTTAAAGATTTTTATGCAACTAAAAAGGCAACTTACAACCCTACTGCTCAAGAGTTGAAAGCCATCAAGTCTGAAAAGACTTGGATGGAAGTTTGTTTCCCATGATAGTCTTAGGACTATGCCGGAGATCCCAAGTTTATATCGTGGATCAGGAATCGGCATCTTTCTAATGTTTGAAGATTTTGGTTGAAAAATTTTGATAGTATTTAAATGTTTACAGGTTAAGTGTGACTTGCCGGAGCTTCCAGGTTGGTAAGTGTGAAGCAGGAATCGGCATCTTGATTGGTAAAATGGTGATGTAGACGTAACATTCCTACAGTTGGTATAGGTTTATACTTACAAGTGATATTGTTTGTGATTCTACAAGTGGTAAAATCAAGGACATTAAGTTGTACTTGCATTTTCCTACAAGTGGTTGACGACAAAATGATGAACCACATCTCCGTTCTTAAAATGATAAGACCTACAAATGGTTTTTATCAACACAAATTCATTTTCCGGAAAAATCATTTTGATTAAACAAACTTTAGTGTTTTGAGATCTAAATGAGAAAATGGTTTGTGATAGGGGGAGTTCTGATTGTTTATGCCGAATGAATGGCGATTTGATGTGATTCAGTGTCAGTTGTCAAGTTTCTGTACAGTTTGTATGTTTCAATTGTGTCAAGAGTCTTCATTTTCAAATTTCCTTTGAAATGTGTTTGCATTTTAGGGGGAGTAGATATTTCTGAAAATCCAAAAACATTAGAAAATTTGAAAAAGCCAAAAACATGATAAAATTCAAAATGAGTTGTGTTGCATAAAAGAGGAAATGATAGTACATCAGTGGACTATCACGGCACGCTAAAGAAATGTAAAGTTTAAAAGTGATAAACGGTCTCACTGATGATGTGCCAGTAGGTTTTTGCACATTTAGTAGATTGAGACGAGATATAAACCTAAATTCAAACTTGCTTGTTCTGTGGGTTAACACAAACTTGGATATATAGGTAACCCCTGAAATCTTGTTTGAAAGATCCCTTATTCTGAGATACTAGGTCTTTATGCTCAGTGATATCTGGGGTATTATCCCGGGACTTCTGCTGAAAGAAATTTCTGACCTAGTCCCCGGATAATGCTTTCTGCAAATGCTTGAAACATAGCATCGCCCTCAGCAAGCTGATGAAACAATAAAATTGATAGTCGCTGCTGTTGTAATGCAAAAAGATCCTCTAAAGGGGACACACCAAAAGTCGAAGCCATCATCTCTCTGCGTATCGAAAGATCGACCTGAGCTCTCACGGCCCTCGCACTATAATTTATTCCCTTACAGATATCATCTGTGGTATACTCACCTGTAAGACTGAATATTGGGATCTGGATACGGGAGTATATTCAAGTAGTGGGACACACGGATAAGTTCAAGTGCTTAAAACATTAATATCGTATCTCGGATCAGTTGAACTTTGTGTGAAAATTTAAGTGGACAAGTATACTGACAATCTAAGTGAATTGTTTAGAACTTAAAATGAAATGAAGCTTAACGGTGTTGGTGATTTGTCTCAGAAACTGATATGATCCTCTTGCACAAACTCACAAAAATATTGTCTGTAAATATTTTATTTCTGCATTTTAGTCTCTCAGAAAATCCAAAAAGATTTTGTGTGTGTTTTAGCATAATTTAAAAAAAAAAAAAATTCAAAAAGATTTTCGACAACTGATGTTGGAAAACTGATTTTCAAAATTCCAAGTGCTAAACATGATGAGCAGCTTTTGAGGGGGAGTGTTTGTGTAAATCTAACTGTTTTCGTTAAATCTAACCTTCTTCAAGTGGTTCATCATAGATATTTGAGAGAGAGCCTGAGATGTTACAATTGTATGTTTGTTTTAGTGATTATGAGTTATGTGTTGGTGCACAGGTATTTGATATGTGATAAAGTTAGAAAATTTATTTCTGGGTTAAGATTGTGCAGGTAGCCAGGTTTCGATATTTTGAAAATCTCTGTTGGAAGAGAACCAAGTTTCGATCCTGGAAATTAATTCTAAAAGCCTGTGTAGATCAGACAACGATCCTGAAGATGTTACTGAAGAACAAAAGAATGCCAGTAAATCGAGAAGGGGAGTCTGAAGATTGAGAGAAGAGAAAGCCCAGAGACTGATCTAGATTGAAGATGTGAAGACACAGTTTTGAAGTCAGAGTGTATAGGCGACTCCATCAACATCTGAGGGGGAGTCTGTTGGTGCACTACATCTGTTGATTACGTCTAGGTGTCTAAGATCAGGTCTTACGTCGTATTGTATAGTATAGGGCACGAAATACGAGAAAACAGGAGTCTGTATAGGTATTAAAGGTCTGGTCCGCTCATAGAGACATAGGGAGTCTGGTTCGCTTTTTTGGCAGTCTGGTCCGCTTATGTGTACATGTCTGGTTCGCTTATATGGACATGTGACACATAAGCGAACCAGAAACAATATATATAGGTGCCTCATGAACGGATCTCATAACATGTATGTGAAATTCCACGCCGAAGTTCTGCCGGTGTGAAGAACGAACTGTAAATCGTTTAATATCAATAATACAAGCAGTTAAGAGGAAGAATAAGCTACTTTTACCTACGTTTCTTGTTATTCCGCACCTGAAACATAGGAGAACGCCTCTGAACGACTCGTTTGGGTCAGATTGCGATCCTACAATAATGGGTTTACAATAAGCAGGCTTTGAAACCTTAATGTGCCCTCTTGAGTATTCATTTGAGAGCTTCCAGCTTTGGCCTTCTTAGCCCTTCCAGGCTTCTTGGTTTATCTGGCCGAGCAGTAATAATTTATTTAATTTTAGTGAATTGTCGAACTTGATGATTAAATAGCCATGGTACAAATAAACCATATAGGCCAATAGATAGTATTTAATTTATTCGATTATGTTTTGCCTAGGTTTTTAAATAACCATCTTTGGCGTTTAAACGGAATATAATTCTTCATATTTATTAGACAGGGGACATAAGTCACAACTGTCAATGTCGTACCGACATTTTATATAGCACAAGGGCTTTTCCAAGGACTTTTTGATGGCACAAATGCCTTGTCACTAGGGAAATTTTAAAACATAATCAATGTTTTCCTTTGGATCGGAAAAATCTCATAGTTCATTGTCTTGACAAGAAGTTATGAAATAAACTATCTTTTAATGTATACATCTTTGCCCGTAGGTATACATCCCAATGGATGTTTTGATGTGTTCATCCTATTCAACGTTTATTAGCCATGATTCCTCTTGATCATTTACGCTAATATAAGATGACAAGTGTGATTTTATCGCATCACTGTTGCCAGGAGTGTTAACATATTTACAATGTTACAAGGATTTGAATCCTTTGAATAGGTTCTACCATCTTGGCCTCGTCTGGAATGACATATAGGCTAGGTCGTACCTTTAAGATTCATTTTAATATGTATACTGGCAGGGAAGGAAGGATATTTATTTTATTCAGGATTTTTATCATAAATCCTAATTTACAAGTTAATAATAGCACAAATGGCCTAGTCGTGTAGACAAGTTTAATTTATAAGCCATGATTTCAGAGAATCGTGGCATTAAGGTCTGAATCAAAGTTCATTACCTTTTCTTGACAGGGAGTTGTAGGCTACCACTGTCTTTAGTCTCAGAGGACATTAACTATAGCCCGTAGGCACTTCCCTTCTAAGGGATGTTTATAATATGATCATCTCATAGGATGATATAAGCCATGATTTCAGAGAATCGAGGCATTAAGGTCTGAATCAAAGTTCATTACCTTTTCTTGACAGGGAGTTGTAGGCTACCACTGTCTTTAGTCTCAGAGGACGTTAATTATAGCCCGTAGGCATTTCCCTTCTAAGGGATGTTTATTTTAATAAGGAAAAGTGGAGTAATCCAATTTAAGGATGACTCATGCGGTTTTATCGAACCACGTCTGCTAGGAATGTTAACATGTTACAGGTGTTAACAAGGATTTGAATCTCTTGAATAGGTTCTACCATCTTGGCCTTGTAATATAGGCTAGGTTTACCTTTAAGATTCTTTTTAATAATTAACGCAGAACAAATTTTAAATCGAGATGTTAAATATGGATCTGAATCTAATCATGGAAGTACCATCTTGGCCCGGTCTTAAAATGACACGTGGCTAGGTCTTGTCATTTTTAGATTTTTGCCATTTTATCATAATGGTAGATCTTATGTTGTTTTCCATTTATTTCATATTTCATGTTTAGAATGAAAATTTAATCTAGTCATTCCACTATAAAATAAAAAGTTCAGGTTTACCCTATATGGGACTTGAAATGAATAATGTTGTCCTCGAAGGGACTGAAAGATAAATATGTCCTTATAAGGACTATTAAAGAAACGATCTTCAGCAAAAGGAGTTTCTTCTTCATATTATTTCTGAATGTTTTCTCCTTGGTTGCACGTTTATCATAGTCGCAGCACGAAGCTCGGCCTTCCCTAGGCTCCAATTAGGGAGAATTTCCACTATGGCTTCTTCGCTTGGCGACGTATCCAAAAATTTGAAAGCAAAATTTCCCGATTAGGATTGAGAATATTCCTATGTTAAGTCTAGACTCAGAAGGTCAAGGAATGTGCTAATGTGTCATTGAGATTAAACACAAAAAGGCTAGTGTTTAATTCACTCAATGTTGGCTCTGATACCAACCTGTCACACCCCGATATTTCCACATATCACCGGTGGGCCCGGTGGGGAGTATCGTGACGTAGTTGATATCATCATAGTCAAACAACACAATGTATAAATGCACAGCGGAAGCAAAAGATAATTATATTACAATCCGAATATAAAGTAATATCAAGTATTACAACGGAAAGTAAAGGATCCACAGGCGGATCTTAAAACATAAACATTGTTCAACAGACTTTAGGCACCTAGAACTTGCAAGATTCCTTATAAACGCCCTGAGCTTCCAGCCAATTACGTTCAGTACCTGTCACTTAACCTTTTTGGAAAATACGTCAGTTTTCACTGGTAAATACACTCAACCGACTCATTTTGAAAAGGTTTAATAAAACTGATTTGAATGCACGTGGCACAAACTCTTTATAACTTGGGACAATTATATTTATAATCTTGTATACAGATTTACATGTTCGTTGTACGTTCAGGGCCCGATGTAGAAACCGAGTCAGATTAACAGACACGCCACAAGTATAGGCCCACAAGAGAGTGAGATACCGTTTTCCTTTAAGCAACTGTCAGGTGTATGCCTACACCCCGTGCTTAAGACGTGGCCATTTTATAATACAATGATGTCAAGGATATCCGGGACATGGTCATTAACCCTTAAAGGCCTTTATTTCAAACAAGACAGATTAAAGCGGGTTACCTCAATAATTTAATCACAATACGATTAAACATTCAATACCCGACCAAGCGGTATTATTATAATACCGTATCCCAAGCCCGTATAGGGAAAATAAGTTAAGAGTATTTACCTGAGCTAGCTCCTGTCTTAAATAGCAAGAATTTTAATAACTCAGCCGTATTCACTTAAGTAAGTGTAGGTACAATTTACGGGAAGGCTCTAGTCTGGAATGATGGTATAAATAACCAATTAGAATACTAACGGGTCTTTAATTAAGCCTAAACTTAGACCGGTTAGTTTTTAAAGAAAGATACGGTTCAAACGCATGATAAGGCGAAGACCGGTTTAGAATGTGGTTTTGACCCGGCAAGCTTGTATGCTTGTTTAATAAGGGTAACTTAAACACATTCTGGACTTTGAGACGAAAACGATATGGTTTGACCCGTTTCGGCTAAATTATGCAAACTAGTTACATAAGCCGATCCGAACGCGAAAAGTGCGTAACGGGTAACCCTATGAATCATGTACAGGTTTCCTAAGTTAATATGCCTTAAATATGTTGTGATATCAGTAGGATACCTTCCATTATGCCCAAAACGAGTTTAATCTCAATTTAAGCCCCGAAGGGGTATTTTAGTCATTTTAAAGATTATAAAAGAGATTATTTAAGTTTCTGAGATTCGGGTCTGAATACATCAGTAAAATAACTTATTTTAGTAGGTCATATAAGTTGGTATAAGTCTTATGTGATAAAATGGTTTTAAACCCAAACTATGCGTTTAATACCCTTAAAAAACCGTTTTAAGCGATTTCCGGGTTATACCGGAAATCTGAGTTTTCTGATCAGGTTATAAAGTTCAAATACTTTATTTATTATATAAAATCTGTAGCAATTGGATTGGTGTCAAAATACTTTGTAAAACTCATTTTATACACAAAAAGGGTATAATCGGTATTTACCGAATCAACGCCATAACCTTAGGTTATGAGCAGGTTAAAAATAATTAAAAATCTTTAAAAATCCCAAAATATTATATTACATCAGTGGGTAAAAGTTTTGGTGTCAAAAATTGGGTTTAGATAAGCTTTATGCTAATTGCGCCGTTTAATTACTAAAAGGCGTTATAATTACGCTAATGAGCATAACTCCTAATCTAGACCTCCAACTGTTGCGAAAATTTAGGGACAACTTTATAAATCAGTAATAAGGATTATTGTCCTTTCACACTTCCAAAATTCTCGTTTTATGGTCAAAAGGGTATATTGGTCAACATTAGGCAATTAACGGAAATGTGTAAACGAAAGGGACAAACAATGAACCAACCACAGAGGGTTATGCTAACAAGTAGCCTGGTCCTAAGGAAGCTCTAAGGCATTTCCAAATCATACTAAATCGGGTCAGAACTGAAGTCAAAGCAAAAGTCAAAGTTTTGCGACTTTCGGTTCCGAACCGGGTCTAAACAGAAAATTGTCGGATCAAACAAGCTTAGACTAGTTCTTATACTTATTAACAAGTTATATGAGTGATAAAATAGGTTACATGCCTTCTACATTGTTAATTAGGCGTTAACTCGCAAATTAAGGTTCTGTTGACTTTTTCTAATTAACTTTGACCCGACATTTGATCTAGTTATAGTGGGAATCAGAGGGAGCCCTTTTAAGGGTTTAATGCCCACATAATTACCAACTTATAACTACCTTTAATTCGACTAATCACTGGACCATTAATGATTAATCGCGAAGTCAACCGTTAATTATGACGGTTTGACTTTTAAGCTAAAACTAAGTAAAAACTCAACTAAGAAAGGTTAAGCATACTTACCAAAGTCTAATGCACTATTAGAGATTACTTGGGTCTGCTCTTATGCTCCAGGAAGCTCCAAGAAAGCAGATGGAATGAATGATCACAAAGTGCAAACATTGGGGCTTTTTATAGTGTTCTTGATCCATTTAGATCATGACAAATCATGCTATACATGATCCCTGATGATTAACAAGTGTCCCTAAGGCCTAAGAAATAGTTTAGGCGGCTCTTGGAAGTGTTTAAGGGCAATATATGTCGTTTAGATGGCTGAACAGGCATTCTGTCCGAGTTGCTGCATCTGGACCCTGCTTACGGACCGTAAGGTCCTGAGTTTACGGTCCGTAAGGACCTGGTCAGCCAAACAAAGTTTCCAAAGTTGTCATGTTTAGCCCCTGCACTTCCAAATGCCATTTCCGACACATCTAAGGCCCGTTAAACCATTTTAGGGCTCTACCATGATGCCTAAGCATAGGGAACATGAAATATGCTCAAAAATATGTCGGATGTTGGTTCGTTTGGTCGTACGGTCTCGTTGTTCGGCTAATTACGACGAAACACGGACGGACGCGAAAAACAACCCAAACGACGCGACGAATGGAATTTTATCAAGCCAAACACTAAAATAAAATATTTTAGTGCTTACATAAATTTTTGGATGTCCGGGGATATTCAGAATGTAAGATATGCGCGTAAATGCAAACTTGTGCGCTTTTTGACACTTTTAGTCCCTGCATGACTTAAAAGCTTATTTTTGCGCACCAAACACCTCTAAGCCTATATCTAAGCTATATTAGGGATAATTATGGTATGTTTATCTCATGGTCATATTCCGGAAGGTCTGATAACATACGAATCGGTATACTTTAGCAGTTTGACGCTTTAGGTCCCTCAAATGCGTAAACTTGCGTAAATCATCATTTAATAGCATTGAAGCCTCATCTAATCCATATTAGGCATTCTTGAAGGTATTATTAAACATCATAATGCTTCGGGCTCGATAAAAGGTCATTCAGAGGTATAATTAAACATATTGACACTTTTAGTCCCTTATACTTGCAAAGTTGCGCGTAACTTTACTTTTGGGCATAAAAGCCTTGGATGGCCAATGATTGGCAATCCCGAGAGTATAATAAAATATCATGAGGCTCTCGGTTTGTTAAAAGGTCACTCAGAGGTAAGAATTAACATGTTGACGCTTTTAACCCTTTTCTGCGCAAACTTTCAATTAATTACATAAACGGCTACACTTGATTAACAAGTGGCTCATTTGTGAATATAAAACCGTAAAAGGTTATTTAGAAACTTATTTTAGGTATGATAATACTTCAAGTTCTTTCATAATCAAAGTTTTCGATTTTTCGAAAAATTAGTCCCTTAAATTCAACGTTTGACTTCATTAGGGTTTATTACACGTGTCAATACTTCATTGGACGTGATTTTTCGAGGTGTTACAGGTTTTTTTAGCTATTTTAGGTTGTGTTCACATTGGTTCTCACGGTTCTCGCATGAACCTTACCCTATATATATATATATTGGGTTGTTAGGTTGGACAAGACAAAAATAGAAGCTATTGACTCCCTGATGAGGAAAACTGGTTACAGTGGCACCATAATTGAATCCGTTAGGAAGCGTATCCAACTAACCCGTTACCAGAGCACATTGTTTGCAACGCACTATGGTGATTATGTGAGCAATGTGAAGAAAACTCGAAGTGTCGCGCTCCCTGTTGTTTGTAATAATTCTATTTAATAAAATGTATTTTGGTATCAAGGAATTTAAGGAAAAAAATGTGACCTGATAAGGATGGATTGAGTCTGACCCACCTATATTGTGGTCGCCTTATATCTAAGTAATTTTATAAAATTTGGTCAACTTGTATCTCAAGTACACTGATGCTACCAAGTTGGCTTTCGATGTTTGCGGAGACAAAAATATTACAGGTGTTTTATTTATATATATGATGGGTGGCGTTGTGATTGACTTTTTGACTTTTGATGTCAAAGCTTGGCATTATAAACCACTAAAACTAAAGATGTTAAGGGTGTAAGGAGTGGTTAAACACTTGAGAGTGGCAAACTAAAAAATCAACCAATCAGAGTGTGTTACGTCAATCAGTGAAAAGTGTTTAAACTTTGCTGAAAAGTGTTGGCATTGGTTAGACACTTGGTGAGTGGTAAACTTTTTTTTAATAAAAAAAGAAAAAGGTGTGATTGGTTGAGAGATGGCATGGACCCCACCCCACACTAACCCCTCTCTCTCATACCCTCCCTCTCTCTCTCTCTCTTTCGATCATCTCCCCGCATCGGCAACCTATCCCTGCATCAGCAACCTTCACCGAGCGGCAAACCCACCGGCAACGGTGTTACCGCGCGGCAAAGGCGGTTTGCCGAGTGGGTTTGCCGCCCACTCCGTATACCCTAATGTTGATTTTATAAATGCTGAAACTGGGATCTTAAAATGTGTTTGTACCTTGAGGATAGATTCACTTAGAGGTAAGGCCATACATATGGTCAATGACGCATTGTATGCGGTCAGCTAACTTCGTCGTTTTTTTTTGTGTTTTTTCTCATATATATATATATATATATATATATATATATATATATATAAAAGGTTATCTTTATTCGTCACCCATATCCGGAGAGTATGTCAATAAAAAAATCGCAAGATTGTTGTATTTGTGTTATGTTATATCTAATAAAAATAAAGTTTTATTATTTATATATTCCTTTTCAAAATTAAATTGTTCCACCAGTGTGATACACGGGTAGATAACCTAGTATATAATAAATGAAAAAAATTTGGGCTGATGTGGCAGCTTCTTAGAGCTTCTCACAATGGGTTTTGGCGGGAAACTGCTCGGGTCAAGAAATGACACGCGGATCCTGATCGTTTTAGTAACCTACCCATCTATTCGGATCTAATATAAAAACCCATTTAAAACACAATTTTCTCTTCTTTCAACATTATCAACCGCCTCTTTCTCTCTCTATTCTTTTCCTTCACTGCTTCACACCGAAACCCTAGCCTCCGTGTTCCTTTGGCTTGAAGCTTCTACATCTCATTTTCTATGAAAACATTCGCTTGTGCTTGAATCGACTGATAAAGGAAACAAGCTTTGCCCTTTCCAATTCCTGCTCTCAAACCCTACTGTCCGAATACACATCTTCCCCTTCATGTTTCCTGCCGATCAATCGATTTATCAATCCTATAATATACTAATCTCATCAATGTAAGTTTCTCTCTATTACTTGCTCTCTACACCCTCTTCGATCGCTGCTTTGGTTTTCCCTGGTATGTAACACTTTGACAATTGTTTTATGGTTTGATTTGGGGTTTTTAGGGTTTTGTTACTTTAGGTTTATGTTTTGATTGGTGCTTTAATTTGCGTTGTTTTAAAAAAAAATTGGCTGTTTAGGGTTATGTTCTTGCTTTTTTTGTTATCGAGTGTTTTATTATGGGGAAAAGAACATCAGATTCATATCTGAATAACTAAAATAAATTCATGTTGTGCCGGGTTCATGACATTTTGATTATGGGGTATGCATCTTATTGGTATTTTATTTATTGGCGTATGTATATGATCAGATAGTTAAAATGTTGGTTCAAACAATACTACATTTGTATTCATACTTGAGGTAGTGTTGCAATGTTGTTGTAGTTTTAGATGTCAAGAAAATGAGTAATTTGTTGTATTAACAGGTTGAAAGCCATCATCAATTTGGCGTAGATGGGTATTCAAGAAAATAAAGGCATAAGTGGGAGTTTGGGTTCGTTTCTTACTCGCAGGTGCTTCACCTTTATCTTGGACTTTTTAAAAGTGCAAGATAATCATCCATTGAAAACAATAATAATACAACGGTGCCATAGATATTTGTCACTAAATTATATTTTACTTCACCAACCATCAACATTTGTTATTGTTTAATATGTGCATTAATCATTTTTGCAGATGCTTTGGTTGTCTTATGAGGGGCTACTTAGAAGGTGAGTAATTAATGGTTATTTTGGAAACTTTGCACTAATTTTCTTGCTAAATGGTCATGACGATGTTGATTTGTGAGGTTTTGGTGTGTGCTGCCTGCTTTAGAAGAAGAGGATGTTCCTCAACTATACCCAAAAGGGCCAAATCTTGGTATGTAATCTTTTAAAATTTAGTTACTTTTTTCATATCAAATTTTAAACAATTTTATTATTTACCAAATTGCTAAATTTTTTTAAAAGAGTTGTTGGACATGTTACGTGAAAAACAAGAAGCAAGAATCAATGTTGGACATGAATAGAAAACTTTTCCAAGAATATGGATTCTTTGCTTTACTTGATCAGACATGAGAACTAAATGAAGTTAAACACTAAAAATCAAGGGCCCTTAAATATGGGCCTCAATCTTCGGCTTATTTTTTTATAGAGTCCAGCCGCAATAAATCTTGATTTAGGTTTTATGATTCTTGAAAATACAGGTGAGTGAGCTTGAGAAACAGTTGAAAATGGAGATAAAATCAAGAAACGGAGCCAGAGCCGAAAAGATCTGGTAAAAGACATAATTTCTCTTTAGATGATGGTAATTTAGGGTCTTTTGATGAGGATATTTTTGAGTAGTCTAATGAGAATAAGAGTCAGAAAGAAAGATGGAGCTGAAGATCTTTTAAAAAAGAAGATGACAGTGGGTATGTTTCTTGAATTTAGAACTTGATTTATAAACATTTAGCTTTAGATAAGGTGTTAACATAAATGTTTGACTATTTGTAGCTAGATTTTATGTATTTTGGTTCCAGCGGAATGAAATGGTCAAGACCGGGTTCTCCGGGTTCGGAGGAACCCGACTTTGTAGTGGGGCTACTTCAACTTAAAAGATGAGACAATGGTTACTAAATAAAGTTCAAAAAGCAATCCCAAACACCCCTCTAAAAGTAACTTATTTAGTTAATGCTTAAAAGTCAAATGTGGTCATGATTTGTTCTTTTGATGTTTTCTTTTCTTATATGCTCAGGCATGATTTTACTTTCAACAACTTATATTATGAGTTAGTTATTGTCATTCAATGGTATACAATCTTTTCGTTCAGTTTACCATTCTACCATTTCTTTGTTCATAACAATATCACCTCTAGCTCTATTCTGCACCGATTATTGTGTTGCAGGAAATTTGTCACGGATATCTTAAGCTTGAAAATACAATGTTGGAAGCGCAGCTCCTCGTGTTAAAAATACTTAAAATATGTGATTTTGGGTATTCAAAGGTAATTAATTTACTAAGTTTTCATATTTTTTTTACGGGATAATTCAAATATTGGATAATAAGTGGCTGTTAATATTCATATTATTTTTTTTTTTTTTGCATTCAGTCATCAGTTAGGCGTTCCCAATCAAAGTCAGCTGCAACTTACATTGCACTTGAAGTTCTTTCAAGAAAAGAATATGATGGAAATGTGGCTCCTTTGAGCTTTTAGTTATTTACTAGACTAGACATGCAATTTAATGTTATTTCTTATTTGAATTACCATACTTGACTCATCCTAACACACACCATTGTTCTTGTGAAAAACGATAAATTAAATCGTTAAAAAATTAAAAGTTAAATTTTCGACATATTTTGATACTGCATTTGTTGGAAAACCTTATGGACTTTAGTTGACCTCATGGTTTAGTCTTTTTATTTATACATTTAAGCAGCATTAGTCATAAATAGTTTCTAATATAAATAATTTTCTCAACCCGGGAAGCAATCCCGGGTGATAACCTAGTCATACATAAACGTGGACAAACAAGAAGTGTGATATTTTTAACTGTTTTTTTGGTCAACTATGAAACAAACATTATTCAAATTCCGAAGAAAGTTCCCTATAAATTGAGAATCGAAACTCTCAACACCATCACCATTCACCACCCAAACAAACAAACAACAATGGCTCAAATCAACTTCTTATCACTTTCCATTCTCACATTCATTGCCACCACAATGGCCGTGACTCCTTCGTGGAACACCACCACTAAAACCTACAACAATTATATCAAAACATCATGCAACACCACCACTTACCCATCGGTTTGCTTAAAATCCCTCCTCCCTTACGCTACGGCCGTCAAATCAAACCCGCTTAGACTCGTCAAACAAGCCCTCTCCGTCACCCTCAAGTCCGCTTCCACCACTCGTTCCGCCATCTCCAAACTAGCCAAGGCCAAGAACATAACCAAAGGTGATGCTGCCGTCCTCAAAGACTGCATTGAAGATATTCAGGATTCCATTGGTGAAATCAAAGACTCACTCAACGCGCTTTCGAGCCTTAAATCTTCTGAAAATAAGAAGTTTGTGATTTCTAACGCGCAGACTTGGACTAGTGCGGCCATCACCGACGAGTACTCCTGCACCGATGGGATTTCCGATGAAGATGTTAGTCCGGAGGTCAAGAAGAAGATCAGGAGTGGCATAATGAGTATTGCAAGGATGAGTAGCAATGCTTTATATCTCATTAATCACCTCAACATTTGATGTGTTATAATTGTAATGCTTTTTATTGTAATAATCTTGTTTTTGTTTAGTGTAACATTATAATTATTATTCACTTAATTAATGAAAAATTTGATTTTAATCTTTTTTTTGGTTATGCTAAGGATCTAAAATGTAAGAATCTATAATAAACAAGTAATTGTTTGTATCACATTACAATTCTTTGAGCACAAGATTTTTTTCCTACCTCTCTTATCTAGAAATATCGTTTTATAATTCCTAAACATTAATTACTGAATATATAATATTTCATTTATGTGCCCAGTTAAATGATGGTTGCTTGCTTCGTAGTTTTGCTTAACTTTTTTTCTTAGGTGAGTTGCGTATTTGTTGAGCTTACATATTTATACATCAAATTTGATGAGTTTAAGCATCCAATTAAGTTATACATATAACCATACAACATTGACGACTTGTATAAAAATTATAATGTAAAGATGCATAGATTTAGGTTAAGTAAGGTTTGTTATGATTGTAGATGCATAACTAAACATTGATGCAAACTTAAATCAATAGCAACAAACCTTATTGGTTCATTCACTTTAGATTAGGCTTATAGATGTACGGAAATGGTCCCTCCATCAAGTGTATGTAAGCAATTTCACATAAAGTTCAAATATATACATACCAACCCAATTTAAAGTTGAACAAAATACAATTTAAGTAGAAACTAGGAAATTTGCCCGCGGGCGTTGCGCCGCGGGTTCGTCGCATGATCACATGCATTGTGTGGCATACGCACACTTACATCTCACGTTCATAATTATCTACATATTAAAAATAGAAGTCAATAAATAGTCTTTTTTTAATACTTATATTATCTTCTTTACTTTTTAAGTTGGATAAGCTTGTGTAAACCGGTACTGACATTGAAAATACCGGTACGGTTATCGGTACATGAAGGTAAAAACCGACACCAACATGGTTGAGAAAACGCCAAAAGTCGGTATCGAATTAGTGTTTTAAATATTATAATAATATATATCTTTTTTTAATACTTGTATTATCTTCTTTACTTTTTAAGTTGGATAAGCTTGTTTATTTAATACACAACTAAGCAATTCATATTGTTGTAATTTTTAAAATCATTTGTGGTTATTTATTTAAGTATAATATATCAAATATTATGATCAATACACGTATTAGATGAAGCAATGATAACAACACTTCATCTTATTTAGCCAAAAAAATTCATCGACCAAGCTTTTAAAACTTTCCAATATTTTTAATTCTTCAAAACCATAGACAAATCTTGCTTGGTTTTACGCAACACTACTGTCATTTTTCTTTGCAAAAACAAACTTAAAATCCTGGAAATTCATCAAAACACATATCACAGATCAAACCAAATAACACTGTATTCTCCTAAATCACAGACCAAAGGAACCACAACCTCTTTACATTTGACTTGATTAAGAAATCGTTTTTTTTTTACTTTTAAGGCTCAGAGTCGGCTAACATTGCAAACCGTAAATGTTTAACATCCCGGTTGCCACACCATAACAACGAATTAGATACATTTTTATGACTTCATCACAGCCTTTTTGATCGGATTAATAACGAATCTGGCTAAAGTGGCGTGGATGATATAGGGAAGAAGTTGTATAGGTAAAATAGGAAACGACAGCAAGGGGTAAAACCAAGCGTGAGATCACTGATCCAAACAACCTTTGATAACTCATGGTAAACGTCATCGACTTTGCATTCATTTTTATTCACCATTAACAGATGACATAGCGATACAACTCTCAGATGGACCTAAAGTCATCATCATTGAGTTTGTAATCAACTTTCTTCCCCATCATAAAGAAATGTTCGTTTGTTTAGAGCACGGAACCACCGTCATCAAGAAAACAAATAGCATAAACATCGGACTTAGATCTCAGATGAATCATCATCGACCTACCGAGAAAAACAAAGGACATCAAAATCAAATCTCAGATGACCAAACACCAAATGGTAAATAAAAAAAAAACCAAACAAATAGATGAACACCGGAAACGACATGGATCTATGTCACACCCCGATTTCCACGTGTCACCGGTGGGCCCGGTGGGGAGTATCGTGACGTGGTTGGTAACATAATAGTCAAACAACACAATATTTAATATGCACAACGGAAGCAATTTAAAGATACATTTCAACCGAATAAAATATTGTAATATCGTGTATCACAAACAGTTGAAAGTTTATCCACAGATGGATCGAAAATAAGAAACAGTAGTTCAACAGACTTTAGGCATCTTAAGCTTGCGAGACTTCTATTGATGCTAAGGAGAAATCCCAGCCAATTACGCTTAGTACCTGCATTTAATCTTTTTGGGAAAATACGTCAGTTTACACTGGTAAATACATTCAACGGACTCATTTTAAAAATGATTAAAAATTGATTTGGATGCACATGGCATAAACCTTTTATAACTTGGGAGAATTGTTTAAATATATAATCTTGCGAACGGATTACATGTTCCTTATGCGTTCAGTAGCCCGGATCGTGTCCGGGTTAAAGATCAATAGACACACCACATTATTCTTTTGTGCACTGACGGGTGTACGCCTACACCCCGCGCTTAAGTCGTGGCCATTTCGTAAAATGATGCCAAGGATATCCGGGACATGGTCATTAACCCCCCAAAGGCTTTAAGTAAACAAAACTGTTTAAACGAGCCGTTCAAATTATTCAATTAACCACCCAACGATGGAAGATTTGATGCCCGATCAAGCGGTATTCTATATACCGTAACCCAAGCCCGTATAGGGAAAATAAGTTAAAAGTATTTACCTGAGCAAAGTATAATTCACAATAAGCAATTGCAAGTAGCTTTTACTGGTTCTCCTAATCTAGAACGAAGGTTTATAATAACCTATTAGAATCCTAACGGGTCTTTAGTTAAGCTTAAGCTTAGACCGGTTAGTTTCAAAGATACGGTTCGTACGCACGATTAAGCGAAGACCGGATAGAATGTGATTTAGACCCGACAAGTTCAGAGACTTGCTTAATATGGGTATTTCATACACATTCTGGATTTTGAGATAAAACCGATAAGGTTTGACCCGTTTCGGCTAATTTATGTAAACTAGTTACATAAACCGTACCGAACGCGTAATAAGCGTAACGGGTATTCATGAGAGCCATATACAGGTTTCCTAAGTTAATATGCTTCAAATATGTTGTGACATCAGTAAGATGTCTTTTATTATGCCCGAAACGTATTTAAACACAAACTATGCCTTGTAAGGGTAGTTTGGTCATTTACAATGTTATAAAAGAGTTTAAGTATTAACCTGAGTTACAGGTATGATATAATCAGCAAAAATACTCATTTTACTAAGTTATAACAGTAGGGTAAAGTATATATGTGAAATTTATCAATTATAGCCAAACTATGCACCGTAGGGGCATTTTGGTAATTTCACATAAGCCGTAAAGCTCAAAACTGAAGTCTGAGTTAAACAACTTTTGCTTACTGTTAAAATATTATAATTTGCCTCAAATATCAGTAGGTATCAACCCTTGTATGTTTAAAATAGTTTTAGTACATACTATGCGTTAAAAACGCTTAATAAGGCGATTAGAAGCCATTTCCGGGTTCGATACATAAAGCTGATATTTTTACTATTCCAGAAGGCTTAAAATAATTTATTTATCATATGTGATCAGTAGCAAAAGGTTTGGAGTCAATTAGATATGTAAAACTCATTTTATAGCCCGTAAGGGCAAAAACCGACAATTACCGGATTAAGCCTACGACTATAAGTTATGCTCAGCCTAAAATTAATTAAAAATATTTAAAAATCCCAAAATAATATATTACATCAGTGGGTAAAGAGTTTGATATCAAAAAGTAGGTTTAATTAGGCTATACGCTAATTACGCCGTTTTATTAACAAAAAGCTTCTTAATTACGCTAATGAGCATAACTCTCAATCTATACCTCAAACTGATGTCAAACTTTGCATACAAGTTTATATATCAGTAACTAAGGTTTCTACACTTTTACATTTTCACAAATCACGTTTTAAGGTGAAAAGGGCATAATGGTCAACATATGAGCAATTAACGGAATCATGCGTATTAATTGGTTAACTAATGAACCATGGTGTATAATCACAGAGGGTTATACTAGCATGTAACCTGGTCCAAATGAAGCTTTTAGGTATTTTTATATCATACCAAAACGGGTCAGAACTGAAGTCAAAGCAAAAGTCAAAGCTTTGCGACTTTCGGTTCCGAACCGGGTCTAAACAGTAAATTGTCGGGTTGAACATGTTTAGACATGTTCTTACACTAATTACCAAGTTATATTAATGATCAAACAGGTTGTATGTGTTCTACATTGCTAATCATGCATAAATTAGAAAATAAGTATCATGTTGACTTTTTAATAATAAGTTTGACCTGACATTTGACCTAGTTAGAGTGGGAATCAGGGGGAACCCTTTTAAGGGTTTATTACCCACATAATTACCAACTTATAACTACTTTTGATTCGACTAATCACTGGACCATTAGTGATTAATCTTAAATTCAACCGTTAATTACGACGGTTTGACTTTTAAGCTAAACTAAGCAAAAACTTAACTAAGGAAGGACAAGCAAACTTACAAGAGTCCTATGAACGACCAGAGATCACTTGAGAGAAGTCTTGAGCTCCAGAGATGATCAGGAATGCAAGAGAAAGGTGTGAAGAATGAGTTGCAACTTCATGGCCTTTTATAGTGTTTAATCCACCATAGAATGTTGACACACAAGTCTACCACTGACCACAATTCATCCACAAGTGTCCCTAAGTGTCTAGGACTGTTTAGGGGTCGCCCACAATGTGAAAATATATGTTAAGGGTCGGTTGAGCGCGTTTACAGGCTGCTGTTTGAAGATTCTGCATCTGGGCAGTCCATGCGGCCCGCGTAAAGGTGTTGATGGGCCTTACGCTGCCCGCTTGGGCTCTCTGATCAGACAAAAACGTTTTCAAGTTGTTGCATCTCGTCTCTTGGCCTTTCGAAAGGTCAATTAAGCTAATTTCTTGCAATTTGAACCCTCTAAATTGACATATAAGGGCTTCAAGATATTTACCCACTTTGTTAAGTCCCCGGTTAACTTTATTGTTACCCGAAAGGTCCTAACTTTCAACGTTGACGCTTTAACCCCTTGTATACGAATTTGATCATAACTTTCTCATACGATAACGAAACTTTATGAAAATTATATCGTGCATTCTAGTGAGCATAATTAACCGTTACAAAGCTTCGGGTTTGTCAAAAGGTCACTCAGAGGTATAACTTAAACATGTTGACACCTTTAACCCCTGTAGTTTGAAATCTCTCACTTTTAGCTTCGTATGATCCATGATTTTTTCGTTTGAAGGTATGAGCATCATGTAGGGTTAATGTACAATATATTTATTCACTGTTGACATTTAGAACTCGTATTTTCATATACTTTTCATGTCTGTCAACTTTAGTCCTTTCAGAACATTCTTTCACACGTTCAAACATATGACACGTGTCAACACAATATAGGACGTGAATTTTCGAGGTGTTACATCCTCACCCCCTTAAAATAAATCTCGACCCAAGATTTACTGAAATAGATAAGGGTACTTTTCTTTCATTTTGGATTCAACCTCCCACGTATATTCGGGACCTCTACGGGCATCCCATTTGACCTTAACAATAGGTACATGCTTCCTTCGAAGCTTCTTAACCTGTCGATCTTCAATCGACAATGGTTTTTCCACAAATTTTAAGCTCTCATCTATATGCACATCTGTATGTGGTATAACCAGTGATTCATCAGCGAAGCACTTCTTCAGATTGCAGATGTGGAACACATTGTGAATTCCACTGAGCTTTTCAGGTAAGTTTAACTTATAGGCAACTGACCCGACACGTTCGATAACCTCGAAAGGTCCTATGTATCTCGGGCTTAGCTTGCCTTTCTTACCAAATCGCATCACCCCCTTCCAGGGTGATACTTTAAGCAATACCTTGTCACCTACTTCGAAGTGAAAGGATTTACGCTTTGGATCTGCGTAACTCTTCTACCTATCATGGGCAGCTTTGAGACGGTCACGAATCTGGACAATCTTGTCCGTTGTTTCAAAGACTATCTCTGGTCCTGATAATTGGACATCTCCAACTTCCGCCCAACAAACATGCGTTCTACACTTTCTACCATATAAGGCCTCGAAAGGCACAGCCTTTATGCTGGTGTGGTAGCTATTGTTGTAGGAGAACTCAATCAAGGGTAGGTGGTTATCCCAACTACCACCCAAATCGATCACACATGCACATAGCATGTCTTCCAAAGTTTGAATAGTACGCTCACTTTGACCGTCGGTCTGAGGATGGTAAGCCGTACTAAAATTCAAACGCGTGCCCAAAGATTGTTGGAAACTTTTCCAAAAATGTGACGTGTATCTAGTATCTCTATCAGAGATAATAGACACAGGTATGACATGTAAGGCTACAATCTTATCCACGTATAACTGGGCTAACATGTCGGAGCTGTAAGTCTCCTTAATGGGTAGGAAATGTGCTGACTTAGTCAGTCTGTCAACTATAACCCATATTGTATCATTTCTTTTCCTTGTCTTAGGTAACTTGGTGATAACCTGACGGTTTCTGATGCTCGGCTTTGACTTGCGCACATGTCAAGCATTTAGCTACATAGGTGGCTACAGACTTTTTCAAGCCTATCCACCAATAATTTGCCCTTAGATCCTGGTACATCTTATCAGCTCCAGGATGAACAGAATATTTGGAACTATGGGCTTCCTGAAGAATAACATCTCGAAGTCCTCCATAAATTGGAACCCATATTCGTCCATTCAATCTCAGAATTCCGTCTTTGCCAAGAGATAACTGTTCCTCAGTTACTCCTAGCTTTTCATTTAGATAGTTAGCTTCCAACACAGCTTCCTTCTATGCAGCAAACAACTTTTCAGTCAAGCTGTTCTTTATCTCCATGCGCTTGGCATTGATTCGGATGGGTTTCACCCTTTCCTTTCGGCTCAAGGCATCAGCGACTACATTCGCCTTGCCGGGATGATATCTGATTTCACAATCATAATCATTTAAAGTCTCCATCCAACGGCGTTGCCTCATGTTTAAATCCTTCTGATTAAACAGGTGCTGGAGGCTCTTGTGATCAGAATAGATCACACATTTGATACCATATAAATAATGCCTCCACAGTTTTAGTGCGAATACAACGGCACCCAACTCCAAGTCGTGGGTGGTGTAATTCTTTTCATGCACCTTTAACTGTCGTGATGCATAGGCAATAACTTTGCCTTTCTGCATAAGCACACACCCCATGCCAGTGTGCGATGCATCACAGTAAACCACAAAATCTTCTATTCCATCTGGAAATGTCAGTACTGGGGCGTTGCTCAACTTTTGTTTGAGGATATCAAAGGACTCTTGCTGCTTGGGGACCCAAACGAACTTTACTTTCTTCTTAGTCAAGGAAGTTAGGGGTGCAGCAATCCTTGAAAATTTTTTGATGAAACGCCTGTAATATCCTGCCAATCCCAGGAAGCTACGAATCTCTGTAGGCGTCTTTGGCTCTTGCCAGTTCATAACTGCTTCAACCTTAGCGGGATCCACTTGGATACCACGCTCGCTAACCACATGTCCAAGAAATTGGACTTCACGAAGCCAGAATTCACATTTAGAGAATTTGGCATAAAGCTTCTCCTAATGTAGACGTTTAAGAATACAGCGAAGGTGTTTCTCATGGTCAGCTTGGTTCTTCGAATAGATAAGAATGTCGTCGATGAAAACGATGACGAATTTATCTAAGTACGGCTTGCAAACGCGATTCATGAGGTCCATGAACGCGGCAGGTGCATTAGTGAGCCCAAAAGGCATCACTAGGAACTCGTAATGACCATAACGAGTCCTAAATGCAGTTTTATGTACGTCTTCATCTCTAACCTTCAGTTGGTGGTAGCCTGACCTTAAGTCAATCTTCGAGAAATAACTTGCCCCTTGCAATTGATCGAATAAATCGTCGATCCTGGGCAAAGGATGCCTATTCTTTATTGTGACCTTATTAAGCTCACGATAATCGATGCACAGACGCATCGATCCATCCTTCTTCTTAACAAACAAGACTGGTGCTCCCCAAGGAGACGAACTAGGTTTAATGAAACCTTTAGCTAGTAATTCATCCAGTTGTATTCTCAATTCCCTCATTTCGGTTGGTGCTAACCTGTAAGGTGCTCTAGCAACAGGTGCTGCTCCAGGGATGATATCAATTCTGAATTCCACTTGCTTATCTGGTGGTAAGCCAGGTAGTTCTTCCGGAAAAACTTCAGGGTATTCAGAAATGACGGGGATGTCTTCAATCTTCAGTTTAGGCTCATCAACAATCACTTGTGCCATGTAGATGACACAACCCTTCTTTAAACACTTTGAAGCCTTGAGCATAGTCACTTGCTCAGGCAGTCCATACTGGGTATCTCCCCGAATGGTAAGTGATTCACCAGATGGAGTCTTTATCACCACTTGCTTTTTGTCGCAGGCAATTTGGGCCTGGTTATGAGATAACCAGTCCATACCCAAAACTATGTCAAAACCGGCCAACTTAAAGGGAAGTAGAGACAGAGGAAAAGAGTGGTTCTTAATGGATATAACACATCCATCTAACACAGTTGAGACGGTTTCTATGGTGCCATCTGCTAACTCTACCTCATAATTTATACTCAAGGTTTTGACAGGTAAATTCAGCAATTTGCAAAATTTATGATCTACGAAAGACTTATCAGCGCCTAAATTAAAAAGTACTCTTGCATAGACATCATTTACAAGGAAAGTACCTGTAATCACATTGTCGTCTAGAACCGATTCCTTCGCATCCATTCTAAAGACTCTAGCATTTGTCTTCTTGGCCTCTTCAGGCTTCTTGGCGTATTTAGGGCAGTTGGTTTTAATGTGCCCCTTTTCATTGCAATTGTAGCAAGTTGCATCCTTCAGCTTTTTGCAATCCAAGGTCTTGTGGTCCTTGGACTTGCATATACCACAAGCATAGGTTTTTGACTGAGTCTGCGAGTTCGACTCGAGTCTGCACTTTCCAAAGTGCTGTTTCTTGCAAATCTTACATTTGGGCTTCTCACCAGACTGGTGCCCATCTTTCCTTGACTCAGACCCCCTCTTGTTGTCACCGTTTCCACGGTGCTTCTTGCTCGACCTCCGTGAATTATCATCTTCACGTTTTCTCTTCTCAGCATCCTTATTCCTCAGCGATCTTTGCCTGACCGCATCCAAAGTGAGGGACAAAGATATGTCATCTACTGATCTAAAAGTAGCTAGCTGAGAAGCCTTCACGCTTGCCTTAATTTCCGGGGCTAAACCACCGATAAAACGAGCTATTCTTTTTGGTTCCGGGGTTACCAGATATGGAACCAACCGGGACATCGTGTTGAAGCTCGTGAGGTAAGCTTGACAGTCAAGGTTTGTCATAACCAATGATAGAAAATCAGACTCTATCTTCTCAACCTCATGCTGGGGGCAGTAATTTTCCCTGATGAGGGCAAGAAATTGATCCCATGACATGTTGTATAATGGGATTTTCCCGGTGGCTTGAATCAGTGATCTCCACCAGGCTAAAGCTTCACCCTTAAAAGATTGCGACACAAACTTGACTACATCCCTCTCAGCGTATCCGCTGATATCCACAACCGTGTCCATCTCATCCAGCCACGTCATACAGTCAATGGCTCCTTTCTCCCCAGTGAAATCCCGGGGTTTGTAGGAAACAAAATATTTATACGAGCAACCCTTGTCACGGGGTCCTTGATTTAGTACAACCTGCTGAGATGGAGCACTGTGGTGGTTCGAGGAGAGTCGATCATCATCTTTCTTCAGTTCTTCCTTCTTGGAAGGTGTCTTTGAATGCGGAGTAGATAGGGTCCTACTCTGAGTCCCACTATACTCTTCGTTTTGCCGCTCCAATGCCTTTGTAACTGCGTCGTCTACCAACGCTTTCAATTCAACACCCGTTAAATGAACTCGGGCGTTATCAATATTCTCCACTGGATGGCTATTAATTTCGTCTGAGTTAGCCATTTTAATTGAACTGTTACAGAAAATAAGGACAATAGTTTATTTGGGAGTTTATTATGGAATTGCCCCTTAGGGTAATTCATTAACCATGGTAACAGAGACCATATTTGGTTAATTTATTAATCATATTTATTTAGGATTTCTATTATAATTTATCCTAATTATAAAATAATAACAGTTTTATTTGTGGCAAAAAAGGCCTAGTCACAAGGACATTTTAAATTATAAGCCATGATTTCAGAGAATCAAATCATGAAGGTATAATGGCACAATAGGCCTAGTCACAAGGACATTTATAAATTATAAGCTATGATTTCAGAGAATCAAAGCATGAAGGTTTGAACCTAGTTCATTACCTTTATCTGACAGGGAGTCATCGCTACCACTGTCTTTTGGCTCATATGGAAATGAGTAGGGCCCGTAGGCGCTATATTACCACGTATGGTCAAAATATGATCATCTCAATTGAGGATCTAAACCCATGATTCAGAGATCATTAAATTGGGTTAGGAATCTTTTGAAGAATCCAATAATAAAAATGACGTGTGTGATTTTAATGAATCACGTCTGCCAGGAGCGTTAACATGTTTACAGATGTTAACAGGGATTTGAATCTTTTACACAGGTCTTACCATCATGGCCAGGTCTTTATAATGACACTCAGGCTAGGTTTCACTCTTAAGATTCTTATTCAATATTTAAATAGGCAGATTATTATTAAAAAGGAATGATTTTGATTGATTTATTTCATATAATATATTTATGCAGATAATAGCAAAAATGAAATTTATAAACTTACATTCCATTAATTTATTAAAAGGTTACACGTCGCCCTAAACGGGACTTTTTAATAAACAAACTTACCCACGCAGGGGTTTAAACAAGGACTTACCCACGCAGGGGCTTAACAACAAACATCATAATAGTCCACGCAGGGACTTACACAAATAACATAATAGTCCACGCAGGGACTTAAACAATAACATACCCTCGTAGGGGTTAACAGAAAGATAGACCCACGCAGGGGTCAAAATAAACAAGCATACCCACGCAGGGGTTTATACAGCAAGACTGGCCAACGCAGGGGCTCAACAACAATTGGAAGGATTCAGTGGTCCTTCTTGCTCTTCCCTTTGATCAAGCTTGTCAATCCTTGGAAGAAGCTTTGTCTCTCCCTGCGGTCGCGGTGAAAGTCTCGCTCAACCTGATCCAGTCTCTGAAGAATTTCCTCCCGTTCTAGGGGAGAAAACCGTGGCGGCTGCGATTGCGTCCGAATGATTGGTCTGGCAGGTATCTGGTACCCATGAGTTGGGTACCCTACTCCCCAAGGGGCTCCATAAGGTCCTTCTGGGTTAAAGGCGTTGTAATTTGCCGTTACCATGTAGGGGTTGGCTTCAGCGTAACCGTAGTTGGTGTGAGCTGGTTGTTCAAACGGGTTAAACGCCATAGAACCCGTGTATGCTGGAATTGGGTTATCAAAACCCATCGGTGGTGGTTGCTGAGCAACTGGTTGCGAAGGCCCACCCATCTGTGGGTCTTCCTGAAGTGGCGGGTAGTGACTGCCACTTGATTGGCGTGGGGAGCTAAAATGGAAATCCCCCGCTCGCACAGACATACGTGCACCTGTCCTCCTACGCCTCGGCGGTTGAGGAGGTGCCGGTTGAACTGGTGGCGGTGGAGGCGGTGGCGTGACTGCCACAAACCGTGAATCCACAGAGGGATCCTGCTGCTGGTGCTGCTGATGAGGCGACGAATGATACGAGGGTGTGAAGTACCACTCGTGCTGGTTAAATCGCGCCATGTAACTGTCCGGACCCTGGTAGGGTGATCCGTGAAAAGATGAACCATCCGAGATCTCTATGGGATGGTTCGGTGTGCCACTAGCAGGTTCGACGGGATCCGTGTCCTCGTCCATATCCATAGCGTTGTCCCCCGAGAAGTGGTCCTCCGGTCCCAATGGGTTAAAACCCACTGGTTCTTGTATATAATTGACCGGGTTAAACCGGCCCCTGAAGACAGGTGTAGGGTCACCAAAGGAGTGGTGCGATAAAGATCGCTGTAAATGTATGTAGGAGGGTTGAGGGTTGTTGGGCTCATACTCCGGCTGTGGCCCGTAAGGGTTATGAACAGGAGGTGTTGAACTGTGCGAAACCGACCGTCTAGCTGGCTCGAAGAGGTTCCTCCGGTTTTGTCGGGGATCATTACTCTCGGTGGTAGAAGGAGCTCGCACATGCGAAGGTCCTGCTTCGTTGTCCTTGGGGGCGGTGATTGGCCCCTTTCCTCGTCCTCTTCTTCGGAAGAATCTTGGCGGCATTTTTTTAATCCTGTCAATACAACATGAGATAACGACAAGACAAGAATATATATAAAATAAAGGACAAAACAAAAACCAAACAAAGTAGAATTTGTCCTATGTTATTGGTCTAGACTCGAAAGTTTTTGAAATGTGCAATTGTGTAACTGAGATTAAACACAAAAGACTAGTGTTTAATTCACTCAGTGTTGGCTCTGATACCAACCTGTCACACCCCGATTTCCACGTGTCAACGGTGGGCCCGGTGGGGAGATCGTGACGTGGTTGGCAACATAATAGTCAAACAACACAATATTTAATATGCACAGCGGAAGCAATTTAAAGATACATTTCAACCGAATAAAATATTGTAATATCGTGTATCACAAACAGTTGAAAGTTTATCCACAGATGGATTGAAAATAAGAAACAGTAGTTCAACAGACTTTAGGAATCTTAAGCTTGCGAGACTTCTATTGATGCTAAGGAGAAATCCCAGCCAATTACGCTTAGTACCTGCATTTAATCTTTTTGGGAAAATACGTCAGTTTACACTGGTAAATACATTCAACTGACTCATTTTAAAAATGATTAAAAATTGATTTGGATGCACATGGCATAAACCTTTTATAACTTGGGAGAATTGTTTAAATATATAATCTTGCGAACGGATTACATGTTCCTTATGCGTTCAGTAGCCCGGATCGTGTCCGGGTTAAAGATCAATAGACACACCACATTATTCTTTTGTGCACTGACGGGTGTACGCCTACACCCCGCGCTTAAGTCGTGGCCATTTCGTAAAATGATGCCAAGGATATCCGGGACATGGTCATTAACCCCCCAAAGGCTTTAAGTAAACAAAACTGTTTAAATGAGCCGATCAAATTATTCAATTAACCACCCAACGATGGAAGATTTGATGCCCGATCAAGCGGTATTCTATATACCGTAACCCAAGCCCGTATAGAGAAAATAAGTTAAAAGTATTTACCTGAGCAAAGTATAATTCACAATAAGCAATTGCAAGTAGCTTTTACTGGTTCTCCTAATCTGGAACGAAGGTTTATAATAACCTATTAGAATCCTAACGGATCTTTAGTTAAGCTTAAGCTTAGACCGGTTAGTTTCAAAGATACGGTTCGTACGCATGATTAAGCGAAGACCGGATAGAATGTGATTTAGACCCGACAAGTTCAGAGACTTGCTTAATATGGGTATTTCATACACATTCTGGATTTTGAGATAAAACCGATAAGGTTTGACCCGTTTCGTCAAATTTATGTAAACTAGTTACATAAACCGAACCGAACGCGTAATAAGCGTAACGGGTATTCATGAGAGCCATATACAGGTTTCCTAAGTTAATATGCTTCAAATATGTTGTGACATCAGTAAGATGTCTTTTATTATGCCCGAAACGTATTTAAACACAAACTATGCCTTGTAAGGGTAGTTTGGTCATTTACAATGTTATAAAAGAGTTTAAGTATTAACCTGAGTTACAGGTCTGATATAATCAGAAAAAATACTCATTTTACTAAGTTATAACAGTAGGGTAAAGTATATATGTGAAATTTATCAATTATAGCCAAACTATGCACCGTAGGGGCATTTTGGTAATTTCACATAAGCCGTAAAGCTCAAAACTGAAGTCTGAGTTAAACAACTTTTGCTTACTGTTAAAATATTATAATTTGCCTCAAATATTAGTAGGTATCAACCCTTGTATGTTTAAAATAGTTTTAGTACATACTATGCGTTAAAAACGCTTAATAAGGCGATTAGAAGCCATTTCCGGGTTCGATACATAAAGCTGATATTTTTACTATTCCAGAAGGCTTAAAATAATTTATTTATCATATTTGATCAGTAGCAAAAGGTTTGGAGTCAATTAGATATGTAAAACTCATTTTATAGCCCGTAAGGGCAAAAACCGACAATTACCGGATTAAGCCTACGACTTTAAGTTATGCTCAGCCTAAAATTAATTAAAAATCTTTAAAAATCCCAAAATAATATATTACATCAGTGGGTAAAGAGTTTGATATCAAAAAGTAGGTTTAATTAGGCTATACGCTAATTACGCCGTTTTATTAACATAAAGCTTCTTAATTACGCTAATGAGCATAACTCTCAATCTATACCTCAAACTGATGTCAAACTTTGCATACAAGTTTATATATCAGTAACTAAGGTTTCTACACTTTTACATTTTCACAAATCACGTTTTAAGGTGAAAAGGGCATAATGGTCAACATATGAGCAATTAACGGAATCATGCGTATTAATTGGTTAACTAATGAACCATGGTGTATAATCACAGAGGGTTATACTAGCATGTAACCTGGTCCAAATGAAGCTCTTAGGTATTTTTAAATCATACCAAAACGGGTCAGAACTGAAGTCAAAGCAAAAGTCAAAGCTTTGCGACTTTCGGTTCCGAACCGGGTCTAAACAGTAAATTGTCGGGTTGAACATGTTTAGACATGTTCTTACACTAATTACCAAGTTATATTAATGATCAAACAGGTTGTATGTGTTCTACATTGCTAATCATGCATAAATTAGAAAAGAAGTATCCTGTTGACTTTTTAATAATAAGTTTAACCTGACATTTGACCTAGTTAGAGTGGGAATCAGGGGGAACCCTTTTAAGGGTTTATTACCCACATAATTACCAACTTATAACTACTTTTGATTCGACTAATCACTGGACCATTAGTGATTAATCTTAAAGTCAACCGTTAATTACGACGGTTTGACTTTTAAGCTAAACTAAGCAAAAACTTAACTAAGGAAGGACAAGCAAACTTACAAGAGTCCAATGAACGACCAGAGATCACTTGAGAGAAGTCTTGAGCTCCAGAGATGATCAGGAATGCAAGAGAAAGGTGTGAAGAATGAGTTGCAACTTCATGGCTTTTATAGTGTTTAATCCACCATAGAATGTTGACACACAAGTCTACCACTGACCACAATTCATCCACAAGTGTCCCTAAGTGTCTAGGACTGTTTAGGGGTCGCCCACAATGTGAAAATATCTGTTAAGGGTCGGTTGAGCGTGTTTACAGGCTGCTGTTTGAAGATTCTGCATCTGGGCGGTCCATGCGGCCCGCGTAAAGGTGTTGATGGGCCTTACGCGGCCCGCTTGGGCTCTCTGATCAGACAAAAACGTTTTCAAGTTGTTGCATCTCGTCTCTTGGCCTTTCGAAAGGTCAATTAAGCTAATTTCTTGCAATTTGAACCCTCTAAATTGACATATAAGGGCTTCAAGATATTTACCCACTTTGTTAAGTCCCCGGTTAACTTTATTGTTGCCCGAAAGGTCCTAACTTTCAACGTTGACGCTTTAACCCCTTGTATACGAATTTGATCATAACTTTCTCATACGATAACGAAACTTTATGAAATTTATATCGTGCATTCTAGTGAGCATAATTAACCGTTACAAAGCTTCGGGTTTGTCAAAAGGTCACTCAGAGGTATAACTTAAACATGTTGACACCTTTAACCCCTGTAGTTTGAAATCTCTCACTTTTAGCTTCGTATGATCCATGATTTATTCGTTTGAAGGTATGAGCATCATGTAGGGTTAATGTACAATATATTTATTCACTGTTGACATTTAGAACTCGTATTTTCATATACTTTTCATGTCTGTCAACTTTAGTCCTTTCAGAACATTCTTTCACACGTTCAAACATATGACACGTGTCAACACAATATAGGACGTGAATTTTCGAGGTGTTTCAATCTACGACCCGAAAGCGTTGAGGAAGACGAAAACAACATCGCCGGCGTTGAAACCGAAGGAACATCGCCGAGGCCAAGAAACGCCAGAAACTCGCTATAAAGTGCGAGTATGTTCTCTTTGATGGTATCAGCAGTCCCAGTAGCAAAAACCCAACCAAAATTCCCAAGAAAAGAAAAGGAAATAACTATAGTAATTGTAAAAACACTAACCCATAAGTGCCTTAACCTGGTGCTTTGCGTATACGCTTACAAAGAATCATTAAAACAAAGAACAATGCTGATTACAAATTATAAAAAAGATATCGCGAAAAAAAGACAAATACCTGTGTCTAAACGAACTGTGCTACGCGCCTGGGAAGGTATTTCTTTACCTTAAATTTGGCGGTCAGATTACACTATTACAAATTCAAATATTATTAAGACTTACATGTTTAGCTGTAGTAAGCAAAAGAGAGAATACTCATAAGTCTGTATTTTGACATCGTCTATGTATTCTGGCCAAAACAATTGCATCAAAGACTACTGAACAACCCTTCTTGTGAGATTGGCGTGGGGCTTTGATCTTGGTTTTCTTACTTGGGCCTTCTTCTGTGTCAGATAGAAACAAAAACAAAGGTTTTGCAGAGTTTTTTATATAGTATACATGGGTTCAAATCAAAGAAAGTGTAAAGTGGTAGTCTACAAAAAAAGAAAGAAATAGGTAGATAGAAACATACTCCCTAGTGATTTTTTGGGACAACTTCTTAAAATCTTCATATTTTTTTTGAATCACCAAAACGCAGAATAAATCAAAACTTACTACATGCGAAATTGCGACGCTAAACAGGCGTTCGAAACAAAAGAGAAACATATAGGCGTTCAAATAAATCATAATAATCCATAAACATGAGGATTTCCAATCGCGTGTGAAACTATGTTGACCAAGTATCCAATATCATGGATATTATTTATTAATGTTTTAGCTCGATAATTATATGAATGCCATGTTAGTCCTTGGACTGTTAAGATTGCATCAGATGTACACCAGATTCTCATCCTGGAACATACCATATAGATGTGTAACTAAGCAAATTGTAAATTGAAGTTTTAGGATATGTTTAACACTCGATGAGGCTATCAAGAAGCCAATCAATCCTATGTATCTTGACTAAATCAAATACAATAAACTACAAAATACAATTAAATAATAATATTTAATAGAACCATGTTAACAATTGCATATGGATGAATCTTTTCAAAAGTTTTGGATATGTTTAACAATCCAGGAACACACTGATTAAATCAAACGACACAAAAGACAGAAACAAATCAAGAAACTGAGTGTAATCAAGAAGAACTATACTCACGCTTTATCCAATTATGTTCATGTATACAAATCAAATACAATAATCTACACATGGCTCCAACAAAGTAACATTTCGAAGCTCACACAACCAGCCATATTATCTTTTCATGTAAGGTTAATTCCTAAAATACCAAAGTACTCTAATGTCTGTTCCGTATTAGTTGTACACTTAGTTCTGATTCACTTGTTAGTTACACCACAAAACAGAGCGCAAGAGAACACAACACTATAAAGCTAGACATAATAGCACGATCGCAACAAATTAGAAACATGCAAATGCAAAACTGAAGCAATCAAAAGCCTGAAGAAACGAACCTTGATCACAATTGATGAGAAATATATGTGAAGATAATGCAACGCCAAAAGCCCTAGAAAAAATTCGTTCGAACGATTATCAAATAAAAGAACGAAAACTCAACCAGATTGTCTGTTGTAGCCGGTGACACCGTTAACAACCAACAGCTGATCATGCCATAGACCACCTCCTCCCGCCGCGATCTGCCGCCCTCCACCACCGTTTGAAATCGTCATCAGCCTAAAAATATACGAAAATGTTACATTCGACACTTTGGCAGCGAAAATGGTTCCATTTGAGCCTCGAGACCGAGTCTCTCTCTCCCTCCCCACCACCACCGCAATAGCTCTCTCGACGCTTGCTTCGTCTCGTCGGAATCGAAGGCCACAGTCAACGCAACAACCTTATTTATGGTCTTTAAGAAGCACCGTCATGTGTGGAATTGATCAATGGTTTAACAGGCGATCGTGTAGTGGTGTGGCTGAAGCTGTTTGCAATGGTGAAAGCGGACCACTGAATGTAAGAAAGACCAGACAACCAAACAAAGAAAATGATAAGTGAAGAACATTGATACTGGAGCCCTAATTTATTGAAGCGTACCTGTTGAAGCTTCAAAATACGGGTGAAGAACACTGAAATTGGATCCCTAATCTGAAGCATAGCTGTAATCTCAGACCAATTGCGATAGGAGTGAAGAACAGGAACGAACTGCGACCTAACTGCTGAAGTAGCGATGCCGATAGTTTCCTCCAACTCATGTCTACCATTGGGTTAAGTGTGTGTGAGAAATTAAAAAAAAGAGGATGTACCGAGGCTAATAATCAAAGCAAAGTATAAGGGTTAAAGTGTAAATTGTCGGTGGCAAAGGCCACCGACTTTGTACTTTAAGATAGATAGTAATAGTAATAGTAATAGTAATAGTAATAGTAATAGTAATAGTAATAGTAATAGTAATACGTATGACTATCGGTTAAACAATTGTGCCACACACCAAAATGTCACTTTTTTTTTCTCATACAAGCAGCAAGAAACCCTTAGTTTCCCGAAAACCATACACAATGTCGTACTATGGGGATAACTAACATCCCAATTTCAATGGAGCCGAGGCACAAGCTCCGACTCGATAGGCTACGGGCCTGGATCATTACATAAATATTTTGAGTCATGGAACTGACCCTGGCTCCTTAATTAGGATTTATGGAGGCTAAAACTTTAGACCATTACCTTTATTTATTAGAGCATGTGTAATGGGGTGGTATATTACGGCTAACTGGGCTATGGCGCCTCATAGCGCCGCCCAACACCAATACAGGGGATGCTATGGGGGAGAAATATGGAGGCCAGCTCGTGATGAGCATAGTAGCACGAGGATGAAGCAAATTCAAATTTTTTGACCGGATAATTACGTATGCAACAAATAACGTGATAGTTTCGATGGTATCAAGTATGCATTAGATGGAGATAAGCATTAACGCAGAGAAACGGACCAAAAAGATCGAATTTTAATGTGTTCGGCAATCGCTAGAGAATCCGCCGGAAAAATATTTGGTCCCTGCATTTTTTTAGTATTACAAAACAGATTTTTGAATCTTCAAAATCCTTTTTATTTTCACATTTTTAATAAAAGTATTTTTTATATAATTTAGAGATTAAATGAAAAAAAATAGAAAAGTGTTTTTTTAAATAATTAATAAAAATGAAAATTAATGATTAGATAATGATGGGTAGTGGCTTTATGACTATATACGCTCTAGTGATATAACGCCACATAAAAACCCTCTATAACGTGACGTGTCACTTGTCGCATAACGCCCCCAAAAGAGCTTTATAACTATACATGAAATTATAGTTGTCATGATAATAACGAAGCTACCTTTGCATTATATATTATTATATTAAACTATAACTTTGGCATTAATTCACTTCGATCTTTTTAAGTATTGAATTAATGTCGAAGCAGTTAAAGATGCGACATAAAACATGTATTTTTATAACATTTCAAATTTAATCGGTGAAGTTATCCCATCGAACATGTCCCGTTAAACTAAATTAAATGTGTTCCCAAATTCCACCTGCAACTAAAACAAATCTCTGCTTTAAATTAAACACAAACTCACAAGTTTCGTGTAAATCTTACCTTGCATTTGATTCGTATCCTACAAATCTTATTACATAAATATTTAATTTAAATTTATATATTATTAACTTGTAACACAACTTGGCTTAAGAGGGTTGTACACTTTACATAAGTTCTTTATTGTGCTATTGTTATCTATACTTTATGTTTATTTGGCAGTACACTTCATATATTTATATATATTTCAATACTATAAATTAATAACTTATATGTGCAAATAGGGTTGTATGCTTGGGGAGTTTATCAAAAATATTTTGATTTTTTTACTTTTAGTCCTAAGGTATTTGATAAATATCTTTTAACCCAAACTATTTGAATTTTTTATTTTTAACTCAAAACTTTTCAACTTTTAGAGTTTTACCTTACAACTTTTTTTAGTTTCAACTTTGGTCCCCTATAGTTTTCATCTTTTGCAAATTTTTCATTTTACGCTTCGTTCTAAATTTTGCCCGTTAACAAGGCGCAAATTGTGTGTGGTTCAACATTTTTACGTTTCGTTCTAAATTTTTCGAGTTAACACGACCAACTTGCGTGTGTGGTTCAACGTTTTTACGTCGTCTATTTCTGTTTGACAAGTTCGTCATAACATGCGGGTTCTAGATCGACTTAATTATTATTTTCTATGTTTTATGTTTCGGTCTAATTGCTCCATATTAACACACCGTAAATTCAGTGTTGGTGGTCGCTCGCGATGGTGTAACATTGATGCTATTTGACACGGTTTACGCCCCCGCCGCAACGCGGGGGTTCTTAATACTACTTGAAACTTAATTTACAACAAAAGTGATAGAATTCGCATTTATCATTTTCAATACTGACATTGTTGAATATTACCCTAAACTTGTTTTTAGGGGTAGGGGTGGTCATCACTCACTCATCACTCACAATATCCAATCAATTTCCATCATGTCATCAAGCTTTATTTAATCACTAGTGGTGGATTTTAGTGGAAATGACCATCACTCACCACACCCAACAATTTTCCTCACAACCCAACAATTTCCCTCATTCTCTCCAACTTTTCAGGCGTGATAATCTTGACGCGTTATGAAATTCACACGTTTTAAGTTTTGGTGGCGGCGGTGTTTTGTGGACAATCACGTGTGGTAGAGGTCGTCCGGCGTTAGAGCATTCACACCCATGGCATCAAATTCTGTGTGTGGTGTTTTTAAAATATAAATAGTATAAAAAGTGGTAGTGAGTAGAGTAGAGAGAAAATGTTACTTTTCATCTGTATATTTGGGGGGACACTGTTCACCCCCTATAATTTTTTAACATATTTTGAAAGTGGTAGTGAGTGAAGGAGAGAGAAATGGTAATGATAAAGGTATAAAAATTATTATTTAATTGAAAATGAGAGAAAATATAGTGTTTTTTAGTGTAATTTAGGGTAAAAAGATGGCAGGATAGATGTGAATGGTGGGTCCTTTCTTTTTTTTTTTAGTTTAAATTTAATAAAATAATGCCAAACTAACAATTTACAAACAAGTGGCAGGTAAACGGGCAACAAGCTGCACCGCAACCCCCTTTTGAATTGTAAAACCAATCCTGCTAAAGACGAAACGACCCTTAAAGGTTGAGAGATTACTATTCACAACCCGTTGAACCCGGTTTAGGAATTCCACAGATGTGAATGCTCTTATATCTTATCTAAAATCTTTCAAAATCCAAAATTTAAGAGGTAGCATCATGGATCTGTTATTATTAAAATTATCTTCTCGACTAATATATCATTTTCACTACATTATAACTTTCAGTTTGTCAAATTTTTAATTACTTAATTAATTAAACCAAATTAAGGAATGTGGACGACATGCACGTCAAAGAATCCCCTTCCTGATTTTCCGGTTCTAATAACTGTACAAACCAAGCATGCACGTGAAAGAAAGCATAGTTTGAATATTGTGATACACATTTGACAGTTGCTATGAGCTGCCCTATGATATTGGATTTTTTAAACCCACAACTAGAGAACTAATTCATGGTTTATAACTTAATTATATTTAAACTAGTGTTTTTTTTTCTAATTCCTTTTTGTCTTGTATTAGAATTAAATGATCAAGTTCATGGCTAGCAATCAGGAATTTAAAAAGGCTGTTAAATTCTCATTTATCACTTGCGAATTCAATTTTGTAAGTTCTTTTTTTGTTTTATATATATATTCTATAGTTTTCTTTAATAACTTATACGTTTTTATATCTTAAATAAATCTAAACTAGTATTTGACACCGCGCGCGTTGCGGCGCGGGATTCGATTGTTATTGGCTTGTATTCTACCTCACGCGTTTGTGGCACAGGATTCGATCCTTTTAGGCTTGTATTTTACCTCATATGTTGCAGCATGGGTTTCAATCATTATATCGTTAATGTTATGGGCTTGTATTTTACCTCACGGGTTGCGGCGCAGGATTCAATCCCTATGGGCTTGTACTTTACCTCACGTGTTGCAGCACGAGATTCAATCTTAATGGGATCGAATCGTTATGGGCTTGTATTTTACCTCACGCGTTGTGGCGCAGGATTCAATTGTTATGTGATCCGGGATTTGATCGTTATGGACTTATATTTACCTCACACGCTGCGGCGCGGGATTCAATTGTTATGGGCTCGTATTTTACCACAAACGTTAGGATTCGATCGTTATCGGCTCATATTTTACGGTTTACCCCGTGGGACAAGATCCGATCCTTATCAGCTCAGCGAAACACAAACGATGTAAAACTTTTATGTAAACTCAATTATACATTATACAACAATCAATTACTGATGATATTCGCTGGCGATGTAGCTTACACAGACGCACAACATTCAGCATTATCTAGTGATTTGGTCGGTCACATGCAATCCAATCCGCTAACAGAGACCATTCACCTTTTTGGCACTGCCATTTGAACACCATAAAACCGTTTAGTGCTTGTAAGCCTTGTTTTATCATGTGTCATCATCCACCGCCTAAATCATCCAATAAAAAGCATAAAACCTACATAGATGGTAAATAAGATACCATGCACAATGTACAACCTCTATATAGCCTGAAAATGTTATACATTTCATATTACATATATCCTATTATCTATTATTTACAAGAACCTAAACTAAGTGTACAACATACTTTAAGATAGAACACCTTCTAAACACATTGTACAAGAAATTGATGCCTAAGTGTGTTACAAATTAATATCCTATTATCTATTATTTACAAGAACCTAAACTAAGTGTACAATACTTTAACATAGAACACCTTTTAAACACAATGTACAAGAACATGATGCCAACTAAGTGTACAACATACTTTAACATAGAACACCTTCTAAACACAATGTACAAGAAATTGATGCCTAAGTGTGTTACAAATTAATATCCTATTATCTATTATTTACAAGAACCTAAACTAAGTGTACAACATAATTTAACATAGAACACCTTTTAAACACAATGTACAAGAACATGATGCCTAAGTATGTTACAAAATAATAGTATATAAATATACCGTTTATATGTTAAGTGAAAATTACTGAACATACATTATGTATATATATAGGGTAAGGTTCATGCGAGAACCACCTTTATTGCGAGAGCCGCGAGAACCAATGTGAGCACAACAAAATAACCTAAAAAAACCTAACCCCTCCCCCCCCCCCCCCAAAAAAAAGAAAAAGAAAAAAGAAAACCTAACCCCCCCCCCCCCCAAATCCTATTTATTGACTTTATCTCTCCACATGCAAGGCACACATACATATTCAACCCTCATTTTTTAAACGTTCATAACTTTTTTATATGGCACTATTTTTTCATAAAAATTTCACCATAAAATCGAGCGTTTTTTAATCTTTAATTTGAGTAGCATATTTGTCAAACCTTCAATTTCCACATGCATAGTACCACTGCGTGGCGTGTGACCGATCAGGATTAAACCACCAATCATATTGAAAAATAGTAAAATAATAATAATAGCTTTTAACATCACCAATACGATTAGTGACTAAAGTCCATGGTTCATAGTTTAAAAGCAGTAATTAAAATCAACAGCGGAAGCATATGTTTATAGTTAAACAGTAGTTTAAAGTTCATAATTATTAATAGAAACCCACGGGTTCATGCGACCACTACACTCCCCAGCTGCAAGCTCCTGAACCATCACTGAGTACCTGCAAAGCATGTAGTAGAGTGTCAACATAAAGTTGGCGAGTTCATGGTTTATCCTGTTTTAATTTCATAAAACTTGTGTTTGTTAAGTTACTCATTTATATCATGCCATGGGGAGCTACCCCATATGTAAGCCACTAAACTACGTATACCGAATACTTTTGCGACCTGTTACATCGTTGTTACCCCGTTTGTCAATGTCTATCATCATTGACAGTTTGCCAAAGCCTATTAGTTCACAACCGATCCTCTCCAGGCACGGTGTGAGGTTGTTGAAATCTAAATAGCGCTATCAACTAATATCCCGTTCGCAGGGCGCCGGTGACTAATCGGTATAGAAAGTGGGGACTTCGTGATAGAGTTTCGTTTAGTATACTTGTTCATGAAATATAAATAGTAATTAACCGTATTCCGAACTAGGAATAGTAAGCAATCCCACACCTGGGAAAGTGTCGTTTGATCCGTTCCCAACCATAGGCAATACATGCTTTTAGTAAAGTGTGTGACCTTACCTTGGTTTGCTCGGCAGATAGTTTACTTGTTTTAACAGTTGGTCAACCATGTCCTATTATGGTTACCAATACTAGTCAGGTTTTTGTATCCAAGTATTTCACGTATTTGTACACATAACAAACAAGTAGCATACAAGGTTTCACATATAACACAAACCCAATCATGTAAACAGTAATACATCAGTCCACTGTATATATATATATATATATAGAGGCCGGTTATTATACAATAGCCCTAATCCTACATATTGTACATGATTACCCCAGCCGTAGGATCATCCATCATTTAAACGCGCGTCTAATTAATTGATATGATTAAATTAATCAAATTAATATGTAAATCATACCGCCAAGGTTAAAATCGTCATTGCGAAATCATAAACCCTGTAAATCAGCGAAGATACTTCAAAATCATATCCTACACCAAAATAAAAAACCTTACATTCTTCTTCCCCAACCTCCGCTCGATTCTTCCGGTGCAATTTTAAACAACGGTGATGAGGACTGCTGATTTGGGATATATTGAGTATTAGCTGTTACAGATGAATTCGCATGTTGGATAATAATAATGTTGATATCCCATATGATATGATAATAAGAATTCCTTTATGATAATGATAATATGAATTCATGATAATATGACAAATTCGCATGGTAATGAATTCATGATAATATGACAAATTCGCATGATAAAGAATTCATGTTGGAATTCAGTTGTTTTGGAATTCGCATATTATTATAAAATTCGCATGTGACTAATTTTGGAATTCATGTTGGAATTATTATTTCTTTTGGATTCGCGTGATAATGAATTCATGTTGGAATTCATTTGTTTGGATTTCGCATGATATTATCAAATTTGCATGTCATTTTGGATTTTTTTTTATTTTGCACGTTATTTTAATGTGCATATTTCGCATGTTACATAATTTTTTTTGGGAATTCGCATGTTACATTAAAAGCTAATCGCATGTTATTTTTTTAATGTGTATGTTATATGTTATGAAATCGCATGTGTATATTATTATTTAATGTGCACAACGTCTAATCGCATGTTATTATTTTAATATGCATGTTATTGTTCATGAAATCGCATGTGTTTAGGTTTCTTCAAATGTAACGCTCTGATCTGATATGAATCAATCAAACAATCAATAAAACCCTAAAAATCGAACTGATACGAATCATAATTACAGAGATAGTTGTGTAACGAACTCATGATCTGCTTGCTTGTTGAAGGAATTGTCTAATTTGCCCTCTGATGATTGAACGGAATGTCTAATATACTCTTATCTAAGAAAAATGAATCAGGGATACGTGTAGGGTTGTGGGCATCACGTACGTAATGTAGGATTAGGGCTATTGTATTCTACACTTTCTCTCTCTATATATATATATATATATATATATATATATATATATATATTCTGGTTGTTCGGCCCACCAGGTTATCAGCCCGATGGAGTGTGCGGCCAGGTTACATGTGTGCGCTCCAGTAGACTAGCCCACATTATCTATTCTAAGTATACGGCCCAACACATTAAGCAGTCCAAGAAGGAGTGTGCGGCCCATGTGAGGGTATGCGACCTCTAGACAGTGTGCGGTCATGCAATGATGTGTTATACATTGTGCATCAGTCCGTTGTGCCGCGAATTATGCGGTATTTAAAGTGTGCGACATGCATTATTCCCTTGTACGTTATGCCTCCCAAATTGCACATTTTACGACTGTGCGGCACACCTGGCACACTCGGGTGTGCTGTGTGCTGTGCTGAGTTGTACAATACGCTTTTTAAGTTGTACTTTCTTATTGATGTGTGACATCTTATTTAAATAGCAATTCATTCATGTGATTTCATCCAACAAAACTCAGATTGTAATATCCATTTTAACAACGGTTAGATCTAGCAGTTTATCATCATACATATATTTAGATCCTAGATTAACCACACATTTCTGACATCTCTACATATCATGTGAATCATCAAAATGGTTTCAGAATTCTACTTTAATAACATGCATCAAGACACCCTTTATTTATCTAAATCAGATCTCAACAAGAATCATCATCAATGTTCATAAAAATCTAAACTTTGGTAGCACAACAACCCCCTAATCTTTATAGCAACATCTATACTCTAATTATCAAATGATTCTTGTCAAAACCCCAACCTATTTTAATGAAGCATAGCATCACATTTATGAACTTTTCACATAAACATCAACATTAATCAACTTAAGCTCATTCTACTCTCATCATGAACAGATTTCAACTAGGTTCTTCATCTTTTATAAACACTACACATAAATGTCATCATACAGATCATCAACCTATCCAAGTTCTTTATTTTGTTTAACACTCATCATGTATAATCATTCAAGCAGTTATAATCATCAAGCATGTTCATCTAGGGTGCAAACAACGAACACACTAACCTAGGATTTAAGATGCAAGAATGTGCAATAAAGATGAGGAGGAAATGTTGATGATTTTCTGCCGCTGATCTCCCTTAAAGGATAGAAATGTTTTAAGGTTTTTAGAGAGAGAAAGTTGGTGATGAGAGAGAGAGAATATTCTTAGGGATTGCTGCAAAAAGAAATGTGCAACCATCACAATAATTGCCAATCATTCTAGGGTTTTACAACTCATGTCCTTATATACACTTTCTGGATTCCGCACACTCCCAAAGGCGGTTTGGAGTGTGTGGCTGATCTGGGATAATAGTGGGTCTAGTGTTGGGCCAAGTCCACTAACTGCGCGGTCCAAGTGGGTTGAAATAAGAGAGTGTGTGTGCATCAAGGAAGCATTTGTACTTGAAGCCCATGAGCGAGTCTACCTTCCAATTAATCTCTGGTAACGGGTAACAATCTTTAAGACATGCCTTGTTTAGATCTATAAAGTCAACGCATATTCTCCAGGAACCATCATGCTTCTTTACCATGACAGGGATTGCCAACTAAGAGTGGTATATTACCTCCGTTGTTATGTCTGCCTCTACTAGCTTTTCTACCTCCTGACAGGCAGCTAGGCTGCGTTCGGGGGCCAAGCTTTGTTTCTTTTGAGTGACAGGTTTGTACGTAAGAGCTATGTTCAGTGCATGTTCAGCTGTGTCTCTTGGTACCCCCACCATGTCTCTAGAGCACCAAATAAATACATCCGTTTTCCCTCTGAGGAGGTCCTTTAGCCTATGCTTGGTTGTTTCAGGGAGATGGTTGTTGATTTTTATCCTCTGCTCTGGGTAGGAATCGTAATGCTTACTTCCTCCACTAGACTTTTCTTTGATTTACTGCTTTCCCCTTCTTCTATTTCCATGGATGCAATTAAAAGGGCTTCTTGTGTTGGTGCTAATGAAACAATACCCTTATCCATTGGAAACTCCATCTTTCCGTGTGCTGGGGATATTACAGCGTTAAATGCTGCAATACCCGGCCTTCCTATCAACAAGTTGTAGTTAGGAGGGGAACTTATGACAATGAAAGTAAGCTCCTTTGTCCTTGACAAGTCACCATCCCTGAAACACAGGTTGAGCGTTAGCTTCCCTAGGGGTTGTAACTTTTCCCAGGTGAAGCTTTAAAGTGATGTGTCAGTTGCCTGTAGGCGAGCCCTTGTTTCACTTCGGAGTTGATTGAAACATCTTTGGTACATGACATTGGAAATAGCTCTGGAACCATGTATACCCTGTCAGTGAGGGAGCCTTCCCACCTCAGCTTCCATGATGATGGGAAGCTCCAGCTTGTTGTCTAGATCTGTTTGAGGGAAGCAAATAAACTATTGGTTCCATGGTGTAGTCCTTCTCCTTTTTCCTTCTTGTTTTTCTTCTGACCATACCATGTTTATACTGGCCTCTTTCTTTCCCTCCTTCTTATCTTTTATCTCCTTCACAAGATGATGTTAGTGCAGTATATCTATCACCTCCGTCAATCAAGATCGCAGCTGAAACGGTTTAATTCTAGGCTTATATTGTTATTTTTAGTTACTAAAAGGCAAGGTGGCATATTTGTAAATAAGGAGAACCTCCTTATATCCTTGGCCTATAAATAGAACCATTAGGGTTCTCATTTAGAACTTTTGCCATTCTAGACTTTGGAGAGCTTTGGACCTAGAGAGAGAGTCTAGAGAGAGAAAGTGCAAGAGGTGATTCGCGTTTCTTTGTACGTTTCAGATCTATCAATAGAATCACGTTTATAGTACATTCTCGTGTTCGGTCCACGCACGTGTACGGATTCCGCACGTCACACGTGTCAATACGCAATTGTTCGGAGTTAAAAACCGGTCCTACAAGTGGTATCAGAGCAGGAGCTCGGTTGCGAAGATCAAACGCACAGATTCGTACTGGATTTCATCAGAATCATATCCAAATTTCATCAGATTTGCTCAATTTCTTCATCTTTTACATCTCTTCGCGTTCTTGACTGAAAATTGCAAAATTAAACAAGTTTTTACGGATAAATGATGTGTGCAAAATGCAACATATAAATTACATCAATTGTGGCATAAAACTAACCCTTTTTTAGTACTAATGTTGGAAAAAGTGTGCTTTTGTCTTCCTTTTGTATTTTCAGGATTAAATGAGCTCAAATTAACAAAAGAAGCAAAAAGACAGCAAAATCTAACATAAATACAAGAAAGGGAACAAACGTGACATGCCCGACCCCACGACAGCATCTTCCCAAGAAAAACAAGAAGACAGGAGGTTGAACACGCCCCGTGCTCAGTGAGCACGGGGGCGTGCCCAAGTGTCAACATAAAAGACAAAGTTGTAGAAGCTTCCATCGCCCACCACGGGGCCGTGCTCAGCGGACACAGGGTCGTGGTTAACTATAAGATTCGCAGAATCCAGGCAAATCTTGATAGTACAGATATGCTTCTGCACACGGGGTCGTGCCCAGCAGACACGGGGCCGTGGTCAACTAATAAAGACAAGAGCAATTAATGAAGAAAGAGAAGGATGTGGACACGGGGTCGTACCCACTGGACACGGGGCCGTGCCCGAGCTTCTATTCAGCCTATAAATAGGAGTGCTTGCCTTAAGCTCAAACCATCCCTTGGCACACCACCTCTCTCACACTTCACCCACCACCCACCACCACCATATCACCATAATCCACCACCATCATCCATTGTCCATCATAGAGTGTGTGAGTCGTCTCGGGATCCAAGATTGATCGTAAGAGTTCTTGACAATCAAGGCCATGTTTGCCTAAGTCTCTTACATCACTTGGTGAAGACAAAGTGTCTTGTGTAATACTTTTTATTTTTAATCTTTTCGCACTTTTTAATTGGTTATGTATTAATGACTTTAATAACTAGTTTCTTATGTTGAATTGAAGGTGATTCTTCCTTATCGTTTGTCCGTGGTGTCTTGGCATTATTTTACTGTCTATATAAAATAAAAGATTTTCACCATTCATATCTCCACGGTCTATATGGAGGTATGTTGGCTACCTGGTCGGGGGTTAAGGGAACGGTTTGGTAAGAGTCTTGCCATTGTTCAGTGTATAGATCCTGCAAAGGACCTGGGTCAAATTTAGTAGGACCTCCTTCAATACTTAACAGTATTGGATGGCGGGGGTCCAAACTCTTTGACCCCCTCATAAGTTAAACTACTATTAATATTTTAACCCGGCTACTTAGGACTATATCCCTGCTGACTCAGACTACTTAGCCGAGGGTAACGTCACCTTCAAAAGAGGGGCCTACCACATTATGCATTAATAACTTAATTAATTATCTTTCAAAAATCCGACCCTTTAGGATTGTATCCTTGCTGACTCAAACTACTGGGTTGAGGGTAACGTCACCTCCAAACGAGGGGCATACTACAATAACTAAGATAATCTCTTAAATAGTGCAAAAGTGCGGAAATAATCAAAGGTTACGCTAAACACGAGTCGGAACCAAGTGATTCATCTTGTCTATCTGTTTTACTTTTATTTTTATTTTCAGCATTTTAGTTAGTTTTTATTTTTCTTAGTTTAAAATATTTTTCTAAACTTTTGATTTGATTAGACGTTGAGGATACACCGGTACTAAAAGCTCTTGTGTCCTTGGATGACCTCGGTATCTTACCAACACTATACTACGCTCACGATGGGTGCACTTGCCCATATGTGTGTTTAGTGTTAGTAAATATCGTGTTTTATACCTTTAAAACTTGGCTAAAAAGTGTTAAAAAGGGCTTAACATATACATTAAAAACTAATAACACTCACGCACATCAATAAAAATTTCTAATTTTTGGATATGTTGTGCGAAATCAATTGATCTACAAGCCTACAAATTTTTAGATCTTAATTCGAAGCCGTTTGGGAGAAATCTTGAATTTTTGGTTCGAAAAAGTTGGTAAAATGTTGACTGTTGATGTTGGAATTCATATGGATGTTATCCGATCGGACAGCTGACCGAACGGATAACTGTCCGATCCAAAGCAAATCATTGCAATTCATTTAATTCTTTGACTTTGTTGACCTAACCGAACGGACAAAAGTCCGAACGGATAGCTGTCCGATCCAAAGCCCATCATTGCATTTCATTTAAGTCAGTTGACTTTGTTGACTTGCCAGCTGATCGATCGACAATCCGAACCAAAGCACCTCACTTTATAATTCATTTGTTGACCTTACCGAACGGACAACTGTCCGAACGACTAGCGTCCCACCCGCACAGTCAGCAATCTGATTCAATACACCTCACTCATTTCATTAAAGTCATACTTCACTGTCCACTACAACAAGCGGCCCTATTATATCATAACACTTATTACTGTTGCACGTGATATACTTGATTCACAAATCAATTGGCCAGTAAATTGTTCAGTTCCATTAAAATAGTATCAGCTTCTTTATTTCTTGGTCCAATGAGATTTTGATTGTTGTCGGCCACATTTTGATTTCATATTAAAGACCCATGTGTATTTGTCAGGACAAATATTAGCGGCCCAATGAATCTTGAATGTTATTAATTGTATGTGGCCATTTGCAAAGTATTTGCATGAGAACTGATGTGTGCATGTGACATGTCAGGTTGCATGTGAGATTGTAATTCATTGTTGGGGTCAAACAGTCAACACGTTGCTCGATCGGACAGCATAAGTATTTGTCGTCTTGTGAAATTGATTAAAGTGCAGGTCGATCGGACAGCATATTGTTTTTGTCATTTTGTGCCATCAAACGGACAGCAAGTCGAACGAGTTGACACCCTATCCATTGCATAAGTTGTTTTGAAGTTCTACCCGTTCGGACAACATCACTATCCGATCGGACAGCATCAAAACAATTCATTCAGACAACAGCAACCTCACCCGTTCGGACAGCAACCCCACCCGAATGGACATCAACCTCACTCGTTCGGACAGCATCTCACTCGATCGGATACCCGTCCAATTCAAGTTGTTTGATAAATATTTGAACTGATTGTGTTTGTTTGTATTCAGGTGATTCAAGAGGTGATCAAAAGGTGATTCGAAGTGATAAACAAAACAATGGTTGCTAAGATAAAACAAAGTCGAGAAGAAAGGCATGCTCTTCTTAGACTGGATGATGTGTATGATGCCTACAAAGAAGCAACACTAGCAGGCAAGTGGAGTAAAGAAAAGGAATGCTTTGTTGATCCTCAAGGAAACCCGACGGTTGATCCTAAGAAGGTTGACTTTGAAGCATTAGTTGCTGCTATACCTACTGTAAGTGTTTGGTGCAAAGGTCTTGAAGAAATTCCAAGGTATAAAGAGAAGGTTGAAGAAGGCATTAGGAAGGTGATATATGCCAGTTTGGAGAAGAAGAAGAAGACGGTTGAGGAGATTGTGAATGAGAGCGAGAAGCTGGTAAATGAGGTGAAGAAAGCTGATGAGAAAGCTGATGAAGCTGTTGAAGAGAAATAGCAGGTGTTTGAGGAAGTTCAGAATCCACAAGCAAACGAAACCACAGTGCCAATCACTGAGGTAACTACTCAAACTGATACTTCTGATCAAATTGATAATAAAGCTGAACAACAGTGCAAGAAATGCATGGAAACGTGCAGTGCTTGTACTGAAAAAGATGAAAAGCTTAAAATAAGAGACATAGAATTCACTAAAATAGAAAAGATTTTCAAAGATAAATGTCACGAAATGATTGAAAATGAAAATTTTTTGAAACAAGAAAATGAAAAGCTAAAACAAAAATGTGATGATCTTGAAAAAGAAAATAAAATATTAAAAGAAAAATGTTCAGTTGTTTGCAACGAATGTGTTCCAAAAGATAATACAATTCAAGAGTTGCAAAAGGAATATGATGGAATGAAATTGTCATATCATACTGTAAAAGAAGCGTATGAAACTTTGAAAAGTAAAGTCAAAAGTTTAGATGATAGATTGTGTGCATGTCAGAAAAACACTAAATTACTTGAAGCCAGATTTGAATGAAAACAAATGGTTTTAAATCAATATATTGATGATGTCGCTAAGCTTAAACAAGAACTGGCAGATAAAGAAAAGTTGGTCAATAAATTGCAAAGTTACCATGCGTCTTCATACATTCTGGAACGTATTTTCAACATCACACCCGATAGGAAAGAGTCAGAAAAGAACAAAAAGGGAATTGGGTCTGAAGACCATCAGGTTCCACCACCGTTGGAGAATAATTATACATTCTATGATGGCGAAAAGGTGGAAAAAGCAATAAACATGGTTAACCAGTTACCCGACAACATCGATGTGACTTACACCAAATCTGATGACATCAGTGATTCAGAGGTGGTCGGTAAGGTTGTTGAAAGTGTTCTAGCAGAGGAGTCTACCAAAACAGATAAGTCTGAATCACAAGATGAAAATGAGGGAAGTTTTCATGATAGTTATCTTAAACATTCAAAATCTGAAAAAATTGTGAATGATGATTCAAAAGGATTGGTCTATACCATGATTGGACCAGACAAACTATTTTCGGATAATGAATTCCCAATTCAAAATGTGATTTCAGATAAAATCAACAAAGTTTTCAAACTGGTAGAGATTCAAAAGTCTGAAATTTCAAAATTTGCTGGAAAAGGTCACAAAAATTTTTATAACAAACCTGGCTACAAAAAGAAAAACATGAAGGCTGGGTTGGGTTATAAAAAGAAACAGAATTGGAAAAGAAATGTAACACCAAATTATCAGGAAAAGATGATCTTTGTTCACGGAACAAGTTCTGAAGAAGAGAAAGAACTCCAATTTAGACGACAGTCTAATGAAGAGTTCTATGCTCAAAAGAAAAAGCAACAACAACAGGCTAAAGATGTGTCCAAGAGAACATGCTTTAAATGTAATCAAACTGGACATCTTGCACGCAAGTGTCCAAATCCGAAGACTGTTGATGTTGAGAAAAATAAGCCTGATGTTGTGAATCAGAAGTCAACCAAGTTTGATTCAAAGCAAACTTGGAAGCCGAAAATGTCAAATGCTGACTCACAACAAACATGGAAATTGGTGACACCCAGACTTAGAACAACAAAAAACTGGAAAACAACAGTTGATGCAACAAAACCAAACCAGTTTTGGAAACCAAAAGTTGTTGTTCAAAATCAAAATGTTCAAAATGAAACACATTTTTACAAAAGAAGTGCTTCGAAAGGACAAACTTGGGTTGAAAAGAAACAAATAGTTTCTGTGAGTGATAATCAGAATGAAAATTCATTTGTGAAAAATGATAAAGATTTTCCGAAGTTGAATGAAACGTATTGTGTTGAAATGCCTAAGGTCAAACAGACCTGGGCTAACTTGTTCAAGTAATTGAATACATTGAATGTGCAGGTGCTTCAGAAAGAAGATGAAAGCAAAATCAACAATGGAAGCAGCCTGGCACAAGGAGAGGAGGCTGCTGGTCCCTGCGTCTGAAAACAGGGAGTTTGTTCATTTCTGTATATAAATAAACAATATTTCTAAAACCCTAAAAATTGAAAAATTTAAAAACCAAAAATATGTTTTTATTTTGTCAAAAATTTGAAAAAAAAAATCAAAAATATGTTTGTTTTTAAATTTTGTCAAAAATTCAAAAATTTACAAAAATATGTTGAGTGAATATGCCGAAACCCTCACGGCGGAACAAACATGATTACTTTCACAAGATTGAAAAACGGTTTTCAAACTGTCGAAATTCAATGGGTTGTAAATCATGGGGGTACATTATATTTTCTGCAAAACAGGGCATGAAAAGCAGAAAATGGATGGCGAGATAAAGCTATCAGTATCAGGTTGTCAAATTTTCTTTAAATGTTTTGAATTTTAGGGGGACTAAAAATTTCAGAAAATCCAAAAACATTAGAAATTTTGAAAATGCCAAAAACATGATAAAATTCAAAAATGAGTTTATGTGTAAAAAGAGGAAATGATAGTACATCAGTAGACAATCACAGTACGCTAAGGAAATGGAAAGTCAAATGTGATAAACGGTCTCACTGATGATATGCCAGTAGGTTTTTACACGCTTAGTAGATTGTTTTCGAGATATAAACCTAAATATCATATACTTACTTATCTCGTGGGGAACATCGCTCGGATATATAGGTAACCCCTGAAATCTTGTTTGAATGGCTTTCTATTTCTGACATACTAGGTCTTTGTGCGTGATGATATCTGGGGTATTATACCAGGATTTCTGATTTTGCGGGAGCAATAGCCTAGTCCTCGTATAATACTTTGCACTGCTTTAATCTTAAAGCCCACCCTCAGCATAAAAAATGATGAAACACTGAAAAATGCTAATCATGTGCTGTTGAAGAAAAGATTCTCTAAAGGGAACCCACCTAAAGTCGAGCCATCACCTCTCTGATTTTGCGGAAGCAATAGCCTGAGCTCTCATGGCCTCGCATTCTCCCCTTACAGATATCATTAGTGTACATTCATCTGTAAGACTGAATATAGGAGTCTGGATACGGGAGTATATTCTGAGGTGGGACACGCGAATAAGTTAAGTCATTAAAACACTAATCCGTATCTCAAAACAGTTGAACTTTGTGTAAAAATTTAAGTGGATCAGTATACTGACAATCTAAGTGAATCGTTTAGAACTTAAAGTGTTTAAAGCTCAATGGTACTAGTGATTTGTCAAAAACTGATATGATTCTCTGACGCGAACTCAAACAAAAATATTGTCTGTAAATATGTTTGTAAATATTTCTTTATTGCTTTATATTTCAGAAAATTCCAAAAAAAAAGATTTTGATTTCACTTTATTTTCAACAACCGATGTCTGAGATGTTGAGTTTCAAAATCTAAGTATGCTGATCGTGTTTCTGAAAATAAAACAAGTTCATTAATTTGAAACTTGTAGTTTTAAAATAAAAAATCAAAACAGTTTGTGATATCTCCAAAGTCATTAAATTGGACTTGGATGATTAACTGTGAGGGATTTGGATTCTTGGATTGTTAAAATTTAATGAAAAGAGCCAGTTTCCGATCTTGTTCGCTAAAACTGCAAAATTTTTGAAGATAGTTGATAGAGGGGAGAAAATCAAGTATTCCTGTATATATTCATATTATTATATCTTAGAGCCAGGATCTTGATTTAGAAAGTTTAATAGAGCCAGGTTACTATTCCTAGACAACTGAAAAAATCTTTCACTGTAAAAAATATGTTAGCTTATCCTGAGAAAGCCAGGTAATCAATCCTGGATATTCAAAACTTTTGTTCTTATAAATGTTTGAGAGTTGCAGATGGAAGTACCAGACTACGATCCCGATAGCCGAGTCTAAGGGGGAGTCTGAAGACGAGTTCAACGCAAAGGGGGAGCGTGCTTTCAAAGAGTCAGATAACTACCCTGAAGGAGCTTGTATCAGGAAAGCCAGGTGTCGATCCCAAAAGCATGGAAGCTTGACGAAAGGGGGAGCCTGAAGTGAAGAGACTACCAAAAGGGAGTCTGTGATGCTGAAGATGATAAAGCTTCTAGAAGACTCAGAAAGAGAGAGAAAGACAAGACGCTACGAGTTTGACTAAATGGTTGAGATTGACTGCGGCAATATCCAAGGGGGAGTCTGTTAGTGCAGTATGTCTATCGCCTCCGTCAATCAAGATCGTAGCTGAAACGGTTTAATTCTAGGCTTATATTGTTATTTTTAGTTACTAAAAGGCAAGGTTGCATATTTGTAAATAAGGAGAACCTCCTTATATCCTTGGCCTATAAATAGAACCATTAGGGTTCTCATTTAGAACTTTTTCCATTCTAGACTTTGGAGAGCTTTGGACCTAGAGAGAGAGTCTAGAGAGAGAACGTGCAAAAGGTGATTCACGTTTCTTTGTACGTTTCAGATCTATCAATAGAATCACGTTTATAGTACGTTCTCGTGTTCGGTCCACGCACGTGTACGGATTCCGCACGTCACACGTGTCGATACGCAATCGTTCGGAGTCGAAAACCGGTCCTGAAACGGATTAATTCTAGGCTTATATTGTTATTTTTAGTTACTAAAAGGCAAGGTGGCATATTTGTAAATAAGGAGAACCTCCTTATATACTTGGCCTATAAATAGAACCATTAGGGTTCTCATTTAGAACTTTTTCCATTCTAGACTTTGGAGAGCTTTGGACCTAGAGAGAGAGTCTAGAGAGAGAAAGTGCAAGAGGTGATTCACGTTTCTTTGTACGTTTCAGATCTATCAATAGAATCACGTTTATAGTACGTTCTCGTGTTCGGTCCACGCACGTGTACGGATTCCGCACGTCACACGTGTCGATACGCAATCGTTCGGAGTCGAAAACCGGTCCTACAGATGAGCTAGTTCCCCCTATTTGACAGCTTCCTCTATCCTATTCTTTAGCTGGAAGCAGTCATTGGTATGATGCCCCGTAACGTTATGAGGGGTCTAGGAGGTTGGAAGTTTTACTTGCCCTCCTCCGTTGATAAGATTTCCTGGGGTGTCTTAGTGGGGAAGGTGAAGATGTGTTTATCTTTGTCCTGGTTCTTGTTTGGACGGTGAGATCTTCTTCTATCTTCAAATCTTCTTCCTTCGTAGGACCTAACTGGTCGTCGTTGTACGAAGGGTTGAAATCTTGACCTTTTAGAAGAGGGAGGTGGCTCCCTCCAGCTTCCTTGTTCTTTGTTCTTGGGGGCTTGTTTTTTCTAAAGATTCTTCACCTTTTAGGAAGGATTATTCCCTTTCGAAGGGCTCTTCCATTGTCTAGGGGTTGTTTTCATAGAACCTCCTTAGAAGCTTCTTGGGCTTTATGACGTTCCTGAAGGCTGATACCCTCATCTTTCTAGTTGCCCTGTTGTATATCAAACCTTCCCTTTTTAACCTTTCTATGAAAGTTAAAAGGTCCTTGTGATCTTTCTGTTGAATTTGATGCATGACAGTTGCGTCCCTGGTGCATCTCTTCTAAGGGGTGAAGTTGGCTAAGAAGCTTTTGTGTAAATCATTGAAAGATGTTATGCTTTTGGTGGGGAGCCCACAGAACCATAACCTAGTTGGTCCAATGAGATTTTTCATAAACATATGGCAACATTCAGCATCATTCCATCGTTCAATTATTGCGGTCCCCGTGAAGACCTGGAGATGGTCTTCAGGGTCTTCCAAGCCATCATATGTCTTAACGTTCGAAGGCATCTTTATTTTGGTTTGGAAGACATAGTTAGCTATTTATTCGGGGAAGCATGATAGTGAGCTTGGTTTATAAGGCATGGAGGGTATATCAAGGTTTACCCCTGCCCCGCTAGTGCCCATGCCTGCTTGGGTACTTGCCTGGACCTGAGCTTGTGGTCCAACCTGAGTAGCTTGCCAGATTTGGTTTCCCGTAAGCTGCTAGCTTAACTGAGCCAGGAGGGCAACTATTTGGGGATGCTGGACACCGTACATGGGGAAGCTATGCTGAAAGCTTGGGGATGGTGACGTGCTAGTGTGAACGGTCCCTGTCCAGAGTTATCCACCAGGCATGAGCTATGGATTTGGGTCAGGACTAGGTCCGGCTCGACTAACACTTGGAGATGTGGTGGTGCACAACGGAGGAGGTATAGGGGAGAGTGTAACTTCTGGTACATCATAAGATAAACGTACACTAACTCCTTTGGTTCGTTCCTCTTGAACATATCCGTTCAAGAGCTCCCTCAACTGTATAAAGTTGCTCCTCAATCCCTCCGGGGCTATTTCCATGGTTTCAACCGGGAAGAGTACCTCACTCGGTGAAGATGGAACAGCCCGTGTAGAGGGAGGTGTCTGAAACTGTTGTGCATCTTGTGTTGCTGGTGCGGCCTGAAGTCCGTCCATGTTGGTGGAGCAGCTGCCAGCCGGAGGGCTAGACGGAGGTAGGGAACTGCTCAAAACTTCTTTTGGTTGATGATCATTTCCGGCCATAAAACAGTTGATAACTTAGGAACACGACTAGACTACCAGAAATACTGTTCTAAGTAGCGCAGCACCACAGTGGGCACCACTTGCTAAAGTAACAAGAGTATGGCAGGGGGGAAGGACCAGGATCAACTCCAATAGATAGCTCCTTGGTCGGAATCTACAATCAAAGAACACCTTTAGCCTTAACGCGAGAGGTAGCCTCCCGCGTTTGGACTCCGGCATAAGAATCAGTTGGTGGTTCTTAAGAGTCTTAGCGAAATGGTAGGATAAGAGTTTTAAGTGAGAATGAGAGAAGTGAACTTACTTTAGTCTGATAAAGACTCCCCTTTTATAGACAGATCGCTCTGCCTAAGGTTGCCTTGTGCCAGCTCATACCTTCTTGTCTTGGTAAGCTTATCCTCCCTTAACGTTGTTTGGAGGGTTAGCCTTGCCTCTTTGGGTAAAACTCAGGTTTGTGTGTCTCGAGGTCACCTTTATGTGTTTTAGGGAGAAGTCTAATCATTTTGACCTGCTGAGTTCAAGTTCCAATGTTGTACAGTAACTTTAGCTTTCGGTCTCCAGCTATTGGTGTATCAGCTTCTTGTCGGGAGCTTCCGACTTCCAGCTTCTTGTTTTCGGTTTATGTTTATTATTCTTTGTTACTTATTTGCGATTACTATTAGCCTTTGTTTTGCTGAATGGGATTTCCGAGTACCCACGTCATAACCTAAAAAACAACAGTCACAAAATAAATCGAAAAATCTTTTGGTCAAGCAAAACAAATAAAATATTGACGAAAATTAAAGTTACCCTTAAAATTAATTAGATCAGAAACTTTAAAATTAATTAAAGTTTCTGTTCTAATTCCAGTTATTAGACCGGTACTGAGTCGTATGTTATAACTGTTAGGGATGGATTTTCTAATATATAGATCACGGATCCTCAAGTGCAGCCAGGATCATGGATCCTCAGTTCAGTTTGAATTAAGGATCCTCAGAAGACGTTGCAGCTTTAAGGATCCAGGATCCTCATTATTATCCTTACACTAACGGTTGTTTCCACTATATTTGAACTTGTTTTCCAGGAGTATTCGAATGGGACTTGGTCTTGCTGAGATTCTAGGGGAATATGCTCCATTATTCTGCACGTGCATGGCTCGTATGACCGTTATGGAAGTCGTGGGAAGCTAGCATAATTTGCGGATTGTTTGTTATTTAGATTATTTCCATTTTTATAAGGGGATAACAAGCTTGATAGTTAGAACAAGTTAGCAACACACACACTCTCGAGAACTCTCTGCAACTTATTGGCAATTTCATACATTTTGCACAATAGTGATCCTTGTAACAAGCTTGTTATCATCCCAATTTGTAACCTTTACTTGTTTAATATAGTTGGTGATCGGTAGTTTCCATCACCCGAGGTTTTTTGTGCCGGAGATCATACATTGATCAAGGGCTTTTTCCTCGTATAAATCCTTGTGTCCATTTCTCATTTCATTTACAAAGTGTTCATACATTTGTTCATCCATTCAAGCATCACACCTCACAAAATAAGATTTGGTTGCATTATCCTTGTCTGATTTTTGACCAAAACAGTTTGGCGCCCACCGTGGGGCAATTGGTGCTTCATTTCTGAGGAATTTTATTCATTTCGATCATTTCGGTTCATCACCTTCAACCATATGACTTCTCAAACGAAGAACACTTCAAGCTCCATGCCAGCAGTCACTTCTTCACAGGGCATTCCACCTTTTCCTCCAGCACCTTTTGGATCTCAGAAGAATGCTTAGAATGCTGCGAAGAAACAAAGCCCCGTTTTCTCAAAACCACCAACTTTTGCTGTTACTTCTGGCCCTACTAACAATGATCTTTATTCTTTAATTTTGCAGATGAGGAATTACATGCAGCAGCATGACAAAACTAATGGCAGGATCCTTCGAGAAATTGATGAAATCAAGAAATTGAAGAGATCAGTGGAGGATCACTCTCCATTGGTGCCCAGATCACTGAATTTTGATTCACCAGCTATAACAGCCCAGCACTCCACAGCATCAGGCTCTCAGTGCCAAGGTGGATTGTCAAGTATATGCTATGGATCCTTGGCAATGACTCAGGCTCAAGGATCCTACTTTCAGCCTTCTGGATCCTCTCAGCATCAAGGATCCTTTATCAGTTCTGGAGGATATGTGGGAGCACAAACAGTTCAAGGATCCTCCTCTCAGGTTCAGGGATCCTCTTAGGTTCAAGGATCCTCCTTTCAGGTTTAGGGATCCTCATCTCAGGTTTACGGATCCATGGATTATCCTCCAAGACCCCCAGTCACAGCACACCAAGGATCCAATATCTTTCAGGATCAAGGATTCTTAAGGAGTGTACAACCCGGAAGTTCAGATGTTCATCTAGGAGACTTCATCCCTATGCAGACTATTTCTTCATCTGGTCCCTCAATTATACCAGAATCCCGCCAATATGGATTCACATCTGGAGTTCCAAACTTGAATCCTTCAGGAGGTAACACTTTGAATAATTCTTATAATACTAACCATGGCTTTGTGCAGGATACAGGTATCAACCGAGCTATGGCTAGGGAATTACAGAAACTGAAGGATATGATATCCAGCGTTCCAGGAGTGGTTAAGCCCATTCCTGAAATTGCAGATTGAAGTCACAAGATATCTCGTTTTGCACCACCTATTTATGATGCAGAAATTCCAAAGAGGTTTCAAATACCAACCATGAAGCTATATGATGGCTCAACGGATCCAGAAGAACATGTAGCTCAATACAGAGAAAAGATGGAGATCAATCCCATCCCGGAGAGGTTAAAAGAAGCATGTCTATGCAAGGATTTTGGATCCACACTAACAGGATCAGCTCTTAAATGGCTGCTAAGTCTTCCCCCTTACTCTATTACTTCATTTGCTAATCTGGTTAATTTGTTTAATAGCCAATTCTCATGGAGTAGAAAATTTGAACGTTTAACTAGTGATCTATATAGGGTAACACAAGGTCAAAATGAATCACTTAGAGATTATATCACTAAATTTAGTAAAGAATCCTTAGATATTCCTAATTTGGATATTGCTACAGCTGTAGAAGCCTTCAAAATGGGTTTACTTAGGGATTCGTTGTTCTATGATGATCTTGTCATGACCCCTTGCAGGAATCTTGATGAAGTGAGAAGCAGGGCCCTTAGATTCATCCGATTAGAGGATGATAAAAGGATCCAAGAAAGACTGGCAGGATCTTCAAAGCAGGAAAAGCAAGGATCCTACTTCAGGAACAACAAGTCTAAATATTACAACAAGTCTGATAATCAGAACGTGCATGCAGTAGAACAGGAAGAGGATGATGAGGATTATCCTCCTATTTCTGAATATTGTTTTTCTGTTAATAACAATGAACTAATCCTTGCAATACAGAATTTAGGTGAAAAAGCAAGATGGCCCAGAAAGAGTGATAAACCAGCTGCAACAAAAGACAAATCCAAATGGTGTGCATATCATGAAGATTTCGGACATCTCACTGAGGAATGTATTGCACTCAGAAAAGAGATTGGTTACTTGTTAAGCAAAGGACATTTGAAGGAGCTGTTGGAAAGAAAAAGGTCAAAGATCCAGGATCCTGAAAAAGTTCCAGAAAGAGCTCATGCTCCTCCTGCTGATGCACAAATTATCAATTTCATATCCAGTGGATCAGACATATGTGGCACTTCCTTTTCAGCAGCCAAGAGGCATGCCAAAGAGACCAAGATGGATAATGGGGATAGACCCATCCGAACCTCTACTGTTACACAGGAGAAAGTTATAACTTTTGATGAGGATGATCGTGTGGATGTTCAGGATCCTCATCATGATGGTCTTGTTATTACTTTGTTTATATCTAATCATTTTGTTCGCAGGATCTTGATAGATGGAGGAAGCTCAGTAAACATCATTCAACTTGATGTCCTCAAAAAGATGAATATCCCTGAATCAGAAATCATCCCAAGATCATCAGTTCTCATGGGATTCAGTGGAGAAACTAAGAACACATTGGGGGACATTAAGCTTCCCATTTACATAGAGGGACTTAATTCTTTTCAGAAATTTTGTGTTATAGATTGCTTATCCTGTTGCAACGTTATCCTTGGCAGGCCATGGATACATGACATGAAAGCAGTTCCATCCACATATCACCAATGTGTCAAGCTTCCTAGTCCATGGGGTGTAGTGAAGATCGAAAGTGACCAACAAGAAGCCAAGAATTGCTACACTTCATCGATGAAACTGGCCTCAAGACCCAGGGAGCAATAGCAATTAAAGCATCCTCCAAGAGATGTCCTGGAGGCAAGAGAACAAGATGTCAAGGATATCCTGATGGATCCTCAGGATCCCGAGTCCAAAGTTTTTATAGGATCCGGGATCCTCAACAATATTGAAGAGGATCTAGTATCCTTCCTAAAAAAGAGAAAAACTACCTTTGCCTGGAAGCACGAAGACATGACAGGTATCTCTAAAGATATTATTACTCATAAGCTTGGTATTGACAGGTCATTCAAACCCATACATCAAAAGAGGAGAAAGTTTGCACCAGAGAGGAATGCCATTATCCAGGAGGAGGTAGACAAGCTGCTCAGAGCAGGTATGATTAGAGAGGTTAAGTATCCAAGGTGGTTAGCCAATGTGGTTGTTGTTCAAAATAAAAACGGAAAGTGGAGGGTATGTGTCGATTTCACTGATTTAAACAAGGCATGTCCCAATGATCCTTTCCCATTACCCCACATTGACTCCATGGTGGATGCTACCGCGGGTCATGAGTTGTTGACTTTCATGGATGCTTCATCTGGATTTCAGCAAATTCAGATGGAACCATCTGATCAGGAGGATACAGCCTTTATGACCCCAACAGGTATCTATTGTTATATTGCTATGCCATTTGGACTAAAAAATGCAGGTGCTACATACCAAAGGCTAGTCAATATGATGTTTAAAGAACAAATTGGACACACTATGGAAGTCTACATAGATGACATGGTGGTTAAGTCCAAGATAGCTGAGGATCACCTAAGAGATTTGGAGGAAGCATTTGATATCCTTGATAAATTCAATATGAAATTAAATTCTTCCAAGTGTCATTTTGGTGTCAAAGCAGGCAAATTCCTAGGTTACATGGTGACTAAAAGGGGCATAGAGGCAAGTCCAGAGCAAATCAAGGCGATTGTGAATATTAAATCTCCTGCCAATGCCAAGGATGTGCAAAGATTGACAGGGAGGATCGCATCCTTGAAAAGGTTCATCTCAAAGTCATCGGAGAAATGCAAGAAATTCTATGACATCCTGAGAAAGAACAAGAAATTTGAGTGGACTGAAAAGCATGAGAATGCTCTTAAAGCCCTTAAGGATTACTTATCCTCAGCTCCAGCCTTGATGAAACTAGAAAAAGGGGATATATTATCCTTATATTTGGCAGTCTCTTCTAAGGCAGTAAGTGCAGTCCTTGTTAAGGATCACGAAGGTACACAACATCCTGTATATTATGTAAGTAAAAGTTTGCTTGATGCTGAATCCAGGTACTCACATCTAGAAAAACTTATCCTTGCTTTGATTATGGCATCAACTAAATTACGTCATTATTTTGAAACATATGCTATTATTGTTAGAACTAACTTTCCAATTAAGAATGTTCTCAGGAAACCTGAGATGTCAGGAAGGATGGCTAAATGGGCAGTGAAGCTTAGTGCTTATGATATAATATATGAGCCAAGAACTGCCATTAAATCCCAAGCCTTAGCTGACTTTGTGGCAGATTTCAGTAGTGACTTACAAAGGGAAGCTAAGTTAGAAGTCCAACAGCTTGAAGAAACCAATGATCCTTGGATACTCTTCACAGATGGAGCCTCTAACATCAAGGGAACTGGACTAGGAATACTACTAAAATTGCCACAGGGGGACATAATACCCCACTCAATAGCTTGTGAGTTTCAAACTACTAATAATGAGGCTGAATATGAGGCCTTGATAGCTGGTTTGCAAATTGCCAAGCACATGAGGATCAGGTATCTTGAGGTACATGTAGATTCATTGTTAATTACTAATCACTTTAATGGATCCTATGCTGTTAAAGGTGAAAGACTAATCAAATATCTAGAGATAGTCAAGAAATTGGCAGACTCTTTTTCTTCTTTTAGTTTGACACAGGTACCCAGGGAAGAGAATGCAGAAGCTGATGCATTGGCTAATCTTGGATCATCATTGAAGATTCCAGAGGATGTTAAAATTCCCATCATCCACATTTTAGCTCCTGCTATTGAGGATCACACAACTATGGAAACAGAAGAGGATGTTGCAATTATACCTAGTGATGATTGTTAGGGGTGGATTTCTAAATGACCCGTGATCCTTAGTTATTATCCTCTTTAGTGATCCTTACTTCTGTGACAGATAGTGATCCTCAGAAGAGCTTCAGGATCAGGATCATGGATCACCTTAAGGATCCTCATGCTAACAATTGTTCACTTGTGTTTCGTATTGTTTTGCAGGAGTAACAAGTCGGACTTAGTCTTGGCGACATTTCTGGAGAATATTCCCAAACTATCTCGCACGTGCTTGGCCAAAAATGGACGTTGTGGAGAACGTGGGAGCTTGGCACGAAAGTCGGATAGTTAGTTTAGGTAGTTAATTTCTAATTTAAAAGGGGTAACGAGCTAGTAGAAAAACACTTAGCCATTTTTCAGCTACACACACTCGTATACTCGCACACTTGAAGCTCTCGACGAACAGACATTCATTTTTACTCACTTTCACACATTTCACGATAGTGATCCTTGTACCTAGCTCGTTACTATCCGAAGTTGTAAACATTTTTCATTTATTTGAGCTTGGTGATCGGTAGTTTCCATCACCCGGGGTTTTTTGTGCCGGAGATCAACTCTTGATCAAGGGCTTTTTCCCCATATACATCCTTGTGTCATTTGTGCAATCTACATTGAAGTGATCCTTGTTATTGATATACATAATTAGCATCATACCCCGTAACAAAGAGTTTGGTTGCAATATCCTCAACAGATTTTTTGACCAAAACAGTTTGGCGCCCACCGTGGGGCAATTGGTGCTTCGTCCTTAGAAAAATTTGTATTTCTGTGCTCATTTCGGTTCACTACAACCAAGCAAATGGCTTCCTCAGCGAAGAATGCTTCAAATTTGATGCCCTCATTCACTTCTTCTCAAGGCGTTCCCCCTTTGCCTCCACCACCTTCTGGATCCCAGAAGAATGTTGAGAATGCTGCGAAGAAACCAACTCCCATTTTCTCAAAACCTCCAACTTCTTCTGCTCCTTACACTCCCACTACTAGTGACATGTTTACTTTGATTTTGCAGATGAAGGATCAGATACGGCAACAGGATAAGACCAATGAGAGGATTCTCAAGGAAATCGGAGATCTCAAGAAACAAAAGACAACGGCAGAGGATCATTCCCCACTGGTGCCGAAATCCTTGAATTTTGATACTCCGGTGATTACTTCTCAGCCATCAGTGGTTCCAGACGTTCAATATGTGGGTGGACCAAAAGGAGTGCACTACGGAACAACAACAATAACTCAGGCATCAGGTTCATATTTCCAGCCAGCGGGATCCTATCCTCAGCATATGGGGTCCCTCACGAATTCAGGAGGATATTCAGGAATGCAGCAAGTTCAAGGATCCTCCTTTGTTCCAGGATCATCCCAGGTTCAGGGATCCTCCTTCGTTCCAGGATCATCCCAAGTTCAAGGATCCTCCTTTGTTCCAGGATCATCCCAGGTTCAGGGATCCTCATTCGTTCCAGGATCATCCCAGGTTCAGGGATCCTCCTTCGTTCCAGGATCATCCCAGGTTCAAGGATCCTCCTTTGTTCCAGGATCATCCCAGGTTCAAGGATCCTCCTTCGTTCCAGGATCATCCCAGGTTCAAGGATCCTCCTTTGTTCCAGGATCATCCCAGGTTCAAGGATCCTCCTTCGTTCCAGGATCGTCCCAGTTTCAGGGATCCTTCCAGATGCCAGGATCCTTGAGGAGTTTGCAAACAGGAAGTTCAGATGTCCATCAGGGAGATTTTATTCCAATGCAGACCAATGCTTCTACTGGTCCCTCGATCATTCCAGAGTCTCAACAATATGGATTAACATCCAATCTTCCTAATCTGAATCCAATGGGAGGTAACACTTTTAATAATTCTTATACTACTAACCATGGTCTTATGCAGGATCCAGGTATCAATCATGCCATGGCCAGAGAATTGCAAAAGTTAAAGGATATGATATCAAGTGTTCCAGGAGTGGTCAAACCTATCCCAGAGATTGCAGATGGGAGCCACAAGATATCTCGCTTTGCACCACCGATCTGTGATGCTGAGATACCCAAGAGGTTCCATGTGCCAACAATGAAGTTGTATGATGGTTCAACGGATCCTAAAGAACACATAGCACAATACAGGGAGAGGATGGAGATCAATCCAATTCCAGAAAGGTTAAAGGAAGCATGCCTGTGCAAGGGATTCGGATCCACTCTTACTGGATCAGCTCTCAAATGGCTGCTAAGTCTTCCTCCCTATTCTATTACCTCATTTGCTAACCTAGTTAACTTGTTTAATAATCAGTTTTCTTGTAGTAGAAAATTTGAACGATTAACTAGTGATTTATATAGGATAACCCAGGGTCATAATGAATCATTAAGGGATTACATTACCAAATTCAGTAAAGAATCCTTAGACATTCCCAACTTAGATATAGCCACGGCTGTTGAGGCCTTTAAAATGGGATTACTTAGAGATTCGTCTTTCTATGATGATCTTGTTATGACACCATGCAGGAACTTAGATGAGGTAAGAACACGAGCACTTAGGTTCATTCGGCTAGAGGACGACAAGAGGATCCAGGAGAGGTTAGCAGGATCCTTGAAGCAGGATAAGCAAGGATCCTCATTCAGGAACAACAAGTTCAGATCCTACAACAGATCTGATAATCAGAGCGTGCATTCTGTTGATCAAGAAGAGGATGATGAGGATTATCCTCCAATTTCTGAATATTGTTTTTGTGTTGATAACAATGAACTAATCCTTGCTATGCAGAACCTAGGTGATAAAGCTAGATGGCCGAGAAAAAACGATAGGCCAGCTGCAACTAAGGATAAATCAAAGTGGTGTGCATACCATGAAGATTTTGGGCATCTCACAGAAGAATGCATTGCACTAAGAAAGGAAATTGGATACTTGTTGAGCAAGGGGCATCTAAAAGAATTGTTGGGAAGAAAAAAGTCAAGGACTCAGGATCCTGAAAGGATCCCTGAGAAGGCTCCAGCCCCTCCAGCAGATGCACAAGTGATAAACTTTATTTCTGGAGGATCAGACATTTGCGGCACATCCTTTTCAGCGGCTAAAAGGCATGCAAAGGAAACTAAAATGGATAATGGAGAAAGACCTGTTCGAACATCAAGTGTCTCCGAAGGAAAAGTCATAACCTTTGATGAGGATGATCGTGTTGATATCCAGGATCCTCATCACGATGGATTAGTTATTACTCTTTTTATTTCTAACCATTTTGTCCGCAGGATCCTTATAGACGGAGGAAGTTCAGTAAACATTATCCAGCTTGATGTTCTAAAGAAGATGGGTATCCCTGAATCAGATATCATACCAAGATCCTCCGTGCTCGTGGGATTTAGTGGCGAAACTAAGAATACCCTGGGGGACATTAAACTCCCAATATACATTGAAGGCCTACACTCTTATCAAAAATTTTGTGTTATTGACTGTTTATCTTGTTATAATGTTATCCTAGGCAGGCCTTGGATACACGATATGAAAGCAGTCCCATCTACATACCATCAATGTGTGAAGCTCCCTAGTCCTTGGGGAATAGTGAAGATTGATAGTGATCAGCAGGAGGCCAAGAATTGCTACACTTCATCGATGAAACCAGCCTCGAAGTCAAGGGAGCAATAGCAATCAAGGTATCCTCCAAGGGATGTCTTGGAGGCAAGAGAGCAGGATGTGGTAGAAATCCTCATGGATCCTGATGATCCTGAATCCAAAATCTATATCGGATCAGGGATCCTTGGCGAAATGAAAGAAGACCTCGTATCCTTCCTCAAAAGGAGAAAGACTACCTTTGCATGGAAACACGAAGATATGACTGGTATATCCAAAGATGTAATCACTCACAAACTCGGCATTGACAGATCCTTCAAACCAATCCATCAAAGGAGAAGAAAGTTTGCACCGGAAAGGAATGCCATCATCCAGGAAGAGGTAGAGAAATTGCTCCGGGCAGGTATGATTAGGGAGGTCAAGTATCCAAGATGGTTGGCCAATGTGGTTGTTGTTCAAAAGAAAAACGGAAAGTGGAGGGTATGTGTCGATTTTACCGATTTAAATAAGGCATGTCCCAAGGATCCTTTCCCTTAACCCCACATTGACTCCATGGTGGATGCAACTACGGGTCATGAACTGTTAACTTTTATGGATGCTTCATCTGGATTTCAACAAATCCAAATGGAACCATCCGACCAAGAGGATACAGCCTTCATGACTCCAACTGGTATATACTGTTATATTGCTATGCCGTTCGGATTAAGAAATGCAGGTGCAACATATCAAAGGCTGGTGAATATGATGTTCAAGGATCAGATTGGACAAACTATGGAGGTTTACATAGATGATATGGTGGTAAAATCCTTAAAAGCTGAGGATCACCTATAACATGAAACTTAATCCTTCAAAATGTCACTTCGGTGTTAAAGCAGGTAAATTCTTAGGATATATGGTGACAAAGAGAGGCATTGAAGCTAGCCTGGAACAAATCAAAGCAATAGTGAACATCAAATCTCCGGCCAATGCTAAGGATGTTCAAAGGCTAACAGGCAGGATAGCAGCTTTGAACATATTCATATCCAAATCCTCAGAGAAGTGCAAAGAGTTCTATGATATCCTAAGGAAGAACAAGAAATTTGAATGGACTGAGAAGCATGAAAATGCTTTAAGAGCCCTCAAAGATTACCTATCCTCAGCCCCGGCTTTGATGAAACCAGAAAAAGGTGATGTGTTATCCTTGTGTCTTGCAGTATCCTCAAAAGCAGTAAGTGCGGTCCTTGTTAAGGATCATGAAGGTACACAACATCCTGTCTATTATGTAAGTAAAAGTTTACTTGATGCCGAATCCAGGTATTCACACCTTGAAAAACTTATCCTTGCACTAATTATGGCATCTACTAAGTTAAGACATTATTTTGAAACTCATGTTATCATTGTTAAAACTAATTTTCCAATTAAGAATGTCCTCAGGAAACCAGAGATGTCAGGAAGGATGGCTAACTGGGCAGTGAAGCTGAGTGCATATGATATGAGATATGAGCCTAGGACAGCTATCAAATCCCAAGCATTAGCTGACTTTGTGGCTGATTTCAGTAGTGATTTACATGAAGAAGCTGAGCTAGAAGTCCAGCAGCTAGAAGAGACCAAGGATCCTTGGATACTCTATACTGATGGATCCTCAAATGTCAAAGGCACAGGGCTTGGAATACTACTAAAATCGCCACAGGGGGACATAATACCCCACTCTATAGCTTGTGAGTTCCAAACTACTAACAATGAGGCTGAATATGAAGCCTTAATTGCTGGTTTGCAAATTGCAAGACATATGGGGATCAGGTATCTTGAGGTACATGTAGATTCATTGTTAATTACAAACCACTTTAATGGATCCTATGCTGTTAAAGGTGAAAAGCTAACCAAATATTTAGAGATAGTCAAAAGTTTGGCACTCTCTTTTGTTTCCTTTAGTTTGACACAGGTACCAATGGAAGAAAATATAGAGGCTGATGCATTGGCTAACTTAGGATCATCCTTGAAGATCCCGGAGGATATCAAGATCCCTATTATCCATATCCTGACCCCGGCTATCGAGGATCACGAGGCTATGGAGATAGGAAATGATTCTGCAATTATCCCTTGTGAGGATACTCAATCCCATTCAGGATCAGGATCATGGATCTCACCAATTATGAGATACTTACAACATGGAGAGATTCCTACAGGAGAAAATCCTAGGGCTTTCAAATCTAAGGTATCTCAATTCACAATTTTAAATAATATGTTGTATAGACGATCTCTTGCAGGACCATACTTGAGATGCCTTGAGGATCCTGAAGTCCAAGAAGTTTTAAAAGACTTCCATGAAGGAGATTGTGGAAACCACACTGGGGGCAGGGCATTATTCTCAAGGATCCTGAGGACAGGATACTACTGGCCAACCATGAAGAGAGATGCCGTGGAGTATGCTAAGAGATGTGATCCTTGTCAGAGACACAGCAATATCCTTCATCAGCCAGCTGAATTATTGCATCCTATATCCTCCTCCTGGCCATTTATGAGATGGGGTATGGATATAGTTGGTAAGCTCCCTAAGGCACCTGGTGGAAAAGTATTCATGCTTGCTATGACTGATTACTTCTCCAAGTGGATAGAGGCTGAAGCTTTTGCCCAAGTCAGAGAAAAGGAAGTTATATCCTTCATTAAAAGAAATATTATAACTAGATTTGGAATTCCTTCTGAGATTATATGTGATAATGGTTCCCAATTTATTGGGGGCAGAACCACTAACTTTTGTGACAGCTGGGGGATTAAGATGATAACATCAACACCAGTCCACCCACAAGCTAATGGTCAGGCAGAATCATCCAACAAGATCATCATCAACAATTTGAAGAAGAAGCTTGGATCCAAGAAAGGGAAATGGGCAGAAGAACTACCTTATGTGCTTTGGGCTGACAGGACAACCCCCAAGAATGCAACTGGTCAAACACCATTCTCTTTGGTGTTTGGGGCAGAATCAGTGATCCCAACAGAAATGGTGGTTCCAACTGCTAGAACAAGTACTCGTGATCCTGAGGAAAATAATGAAAACTTGGCTCAAGACCTGGATACTATTGAAGAAATCGGGGATATGGCTAGGATAAGGATGGCCAGTTATCAACAAAGAATGGCTGGTGCTTACAACAAAAATGTCAGGATCGGGAGGTTTCAAGTTGGAGATATGGTATTAAGGAAAGCATTTCAGAATACCACAAATCCTGCTGATGGAAAATTGGCTCCAAAATGGGAAGGCCCTTATTTGATTGAAGCTGAAGCAGGAAAGGGGGCATATAGATTGCTAACCATGGAAGGTGATTTGCTACCAAGGGCTTGGAATGCTGTCCACTTGAAGAAATATTTCATGTGAGCAGGATCCTCATGGCACAGATGATCCTCACGATAGGGATATCCTTAAAGGATCCTCAAAGTATCGATGATCCTAACTTAGGTATCCTTTGCATAACATTGGTTATCTGCAGAAGCAATCCGTTCCTTGGGCTTGACCCCAGTTCCGCCTGTAGCGCATGATGATTCTAGTATAGTTCAAGGCATTGGGACCAGTACTCGTTTTAGGGGCTGATAATTCCATTGTACTGGCTATGCCTAGGATCCTACGTATAATGGTAGACGTACCATACATCCGTTCACAAGGTTTCTAACGTTTTCACGTTAGCTAAGGTTTCTAACGTTTTCACGTTAGCTAAGGTTTTGGCATTTTCATGCCACTAAGTTTGGATAGTCGCCAGTTAGGGCCATACTCCAGTTTACATACGATCCTTGGGCTTGTCCCCAGTTATCTTTGGGCTTGTCCCCAGTTATCCTTGGGCTTGTCCCCAGTTACTAACTCTTATCTTATATTGGCTTAGTCCCAAGTTATGCTCTATTTCAGGTTCTTGAAGATAGGCAACTAGGGATCCTTGATCCTTACTTTATTCTAAGGTTTATCTTATAGTTATCCTTATTATGGTTAGGATCCTAACTTGGATCTTCAGGTATGATCCTTAACTACTTTTAATCCTATTCATTATTTATTTGAATAACCCTTAAAGTTTGACAACTAGACTTGTGATCCTTAAAACATATTGCTTTCTGAGATTCTTTAACTAAAGGATATCTGATCATGGATCATATCCTAAGTATTTTCAATTTGACTTATTCAAAATTATTTGTTCAATAAATATGCATCAAAACAAAGGAAAATCAAAGAAACACAAGGATAACAACACAAGATAAGCGACAAAAGGTTAAGATTTTATTTATTAACAAAAGAGTAACCCTTAAAAGGTTGTCAAAATTACCTACCCCGAGCATCTACCAGCAAAACGTGGCCCGTCCGCTGGGGTAGGTAAAGGGTGTCCATGATAACAAGTTCGAAAGTAGTGCAGGAATATAAAGGCGGCAGGATCACAATGGCTTCATCCCCCAAACAGAGGATCCCTCCACCAATTGCAATCCTGCCTATTGTCCAAAGGATCACACATGATCCTTAATCCTAAAACCTATTGTTCAAGTACAACCCATCATTGTTCAGCAAAAAACACCATAACCAAAACAAACTATTAAACTTAAAAAATGGGCTCTGGCTACGTCTAGAAATGTCCTTCATCGCCCATCCATGCAGCCTATGCCTTCGCTGCATCCTCTTCCCCTCCAGCTGTGATATCCTTTATCAGATCCTTCCCACTGCCACTTGCTTCAATCGCCAAGACCTCAGTAGCCTCCTCCTCATCATCCTCAAGATCAGCCAACCTTGCCTTCCAGCCCTCAACATCCCAGCTGCTTTTGTCAAAACTAGGATCTTGAGCTTCCTGGGCCATCTTCAATTTTGTCTGATACATCGTGATGGCGGCAGAGACCTTGGCATTTTCTATGAGATCATGCTTCTAATAGTCAAGGTCAATCAGAAGCTTAGCCGTCTTGGTCTTCTCATCTTGGAGTTCCTTCCGAAGATCAGCAAGTGCAAGGTCCTTGAGCACGGCAACCTGTTGGAGGTCAGCAATTTTCTTGTCCTGCTCCTCAACATTCCCCACGTAATCCTCAATCTCAGCAAATTTCTGCAAAGAAAAGGATAAAGCAGTTCAAGATCAAGTGATCCTCATACGAGTAGGATACCTAGGCAGAATTAAGGATCCTTACATCATTGAAGTATTCAAGGAACTGGTGGCGGATTAGTGGTAGGCCTTGAAGATCCTCGGCATCAGAAGTTTTCCTCTTCTTGACACCCTTTCCTTTAGTGGGTGCCTTTGGAATGGAGATGCTAGGACTGGTAGTGGATCTTTTCTTCCTGGATCGTACGACATCAAGGTCAGCCGTGTTGAACTGGGATACAGGCTTGGCAGATTTTCCAGCGCCTACACATTCAAAGCAAGATAAGTATCCTTATCCTATTTCAATTTATTTATTTTAATATTCAAACTATGTAAAAGGCAGGATACTTACTTGACATGGTAATGGAACCTGAGGATACTTCCTGTGAGTCTTGGGTGTCTATCTTGAATGTTCTTGTTTCAGGATCAAGCTTCCAAAAAGCAGCGAGCCTATCCTTGGTTTCAGGTGATGTGATGATGTGTGAGACAGAAATAGCTGCATAACACAAGACAAAAAAAAGGGTCAGTAATCCTTATACAAAAATAAGACTACCTGGTGATCCTTCTCAGGATCCTCCGACCTACCATGGGTGGACCATGTTCTTGGTAAATGCTTTCCGTCGGGAATGGTATCCCTCCTGACAAAGAAGAAACGACGTTTCTAATTTGTGTCATTCTTGGTACCTTTAAGAAGAGGGTGTTCTCCGCCGGGTTTTCGTTTGAACAAATAACGATGGGATCCAAAGGTGGTAACATCATACAATTGTGTCAGCTCTGACATGCCTAAATCAATGCCCTCCTGCTCGATGATCCTCTCTAGGGTATACAAAACCCTCCAAATCATTGGCATGGCTTGGATGTAAGAGATGCCGGTAAGGGAGAAGAAGGATTGTGTAAATTCTGGGAAAGGATAAGTGTATCCTATGGCAAATGGAGTAACTGGAAAGGCAACCCATGTTCCTGAAACATAGTCGCTCAGGACAGTAGGATCGAAGGGTTTGAAAAAGGCATTCACCGGAAAACAGAGACGGATTTTATCTACTTGTGCGTCGTTAAAGCAACACCTCTCGTTCACTGAGTCTTTGATGATCTTTTGACTCTTCAAAGGGCTATCCTTTTTGTGATCCTTGCCCGGTGAGCTTCGGAGCAACATTCTCAAAGCGGTGGTGATAAAGAAAGAAAAACAGAGTAAGAAGGGAGAAAGAGGAGAAAGAAATACCTGGTTGATCGTCGACTGAGAATTTAAAGGGAGTTTCTTTTGAATTTGAATGCATGATGATCCTATCTATATCTCTATTTATAATTATGATTCTGCAGGGTAGTCACTTCTGTGATGTCATGATCGCAACGGCTAGTTCTATTTTAACGGCTATATATCCGTTAGTTAGTTGCGGATAAGATCAAGAAAATATAACTCACATATTTACAATTTAACTCCTTATATTTTGGGGGCAATTGTTAGGGGTGGATTTCTAAATGACCCGTGATCCTTAGTTATTATCCTCTTTAGTGATCCTTACTTCTGTGACAGATAGTGATCCTCAGAAGAGCTTCAGGATCAGGATCATGGATCACCTTAAGGATCCTCATGCTAACAATTGTTCACTTGTGTTTCGTATTGTTTTGCAGGAGTAACAAGTCGGACTTAGTCTTGGCGACATTTCTGGAGAATATTCCCAAACTATCTCGCACGTGCTTGGCCAAAAATGGACGTTGTGGAGAACGTGGGAGCTTGGCACGAAAGTCGGATAGTTAGTTTAGGTAGTTAATTTCTAATTTAAAAGGGGTAACGAGCTAGTAGAAAAACACTTAGCCATTTTTCAGCTACACACACTCGTATACTCGCACACTTGAAGCTCTCGACGAACAGACATTCATTTTTACTCACTTTCACACATTTCATGATTGTGATCCTTGTACCTAGCTCGTTACTATCCGAAGTTGTAAACATTTTTCATTTATTTGAGCTTGGTGATTGGTAGTTTCCATCACCCGGGGTTTTTTGTGCCGGAGATCAACTCTTGATCAAGGGCTTTTTCCCCGTATACATCCTTGTGTCATTTGTGCAATCTACATTGAAGTGATCCTTGTTATTGATATACATAATTAGCATCATACCCCGTAACAAAGAGTTTGGTTGCAATATCCTCAACAGATTTTTTGACCAAAACAATGATGCACAATCTCATTCAAGATCCTTAATCTTCCCAATCATGAGATATATACAACATGGAGAGATTCCTATAAGAGAAAACCCCAGAGCTTTCAAAGTCAAGGTATCTCAATTTACAAAATTAAATAACATGTTGTATAAACGATCTCTTGCAGGTCCATATCTAAGGTGCATCGAGGATCCTGAAATTCAAGAAGTCCTGAAGGATTTTCATAAGGGAGATTGTGGAAACCACACTGGGGGCAGAGCACTGTTCTCAAGGATCCTTAGAACAGGATACTATTGGCCTACTATGAAGAAGTATGCTGTGGATTATGCCAAGAAATGTGATGCCTGTCAGAGACATAACAATATCCTTCATCAACCAGCAGAGCTCCTGCATCCTATATCCTCTTCTTGGCCATTCATGAGATGGGGAATGGATATAGTTTGCAAACTTCCCAAAGCACCAGGAGGGAAAGTGTTTATGCTTTCTATGACTGATTACTTCTCCAAGTGGATAGAAGCTGAAGCCTTTGCTCAAGTCAGAGAAAAAGAAGTGATATCCTTTATTAAAAGAAACATTATTACCAGATTTGTTATTCCTTTTGAAATTGTTTGTGATAATGGATCCCAATTTATTGGGAGTAGAACTACTAACTTTTGTGACAGCTGGGGGATTAAGATGATAACATCAACACCAGTCCACCCACAAGCTAATGGTCAATCAGAATCATCCAACAAGATCATCATCAACAACTTGAAGAAGAAGCTTGGATCCAAGAAAGGAAAATGGGCAGAAGAGCTACCTTATGTGCTATGGGCTGATAGGACAACTCCCAAGAATGCTACTGGCCAGACTCCATTTTCTTTAGTGTTTGGAGCAGAAATAGTGATCCCTACGGAAATGGTGGTTCCTACTGCTAGAACAAGCATCCGTGATCCTGAAGGAAATGCTGAAAACTTGGTTCAAGATTTGGATACCATAGAAGAACTCAAGGGATTTGGCAAGGATAAGATTGGCTAGTTATCAACAAAGGATGGTTGGAACTTACAACAAGAATGTCAGGATCAGAAAGTTTCAAGTTGGTGATATGGTGTTGAGGAAAGCATTTCAGAATACCATAAATCCTGCTGATGGCAAGTTAGCACCAAAGTGGGAAGGCCCCTATCTTATTGAAGCTAAAGCAGGAAATGGGGCATATCGATTATTAACAATGGAAGGTGATTTGCTACCAAGAGCTTGTAATGCTGTCCATTTAAAGAAATATTTCATGTAAGAAGGATTTAGGATCCTTGGTTGTCTTTATATCCGATATCCATGAAGGATCCTCAGAGGATAGATGATCCTTATTCTAGTAATGATCTGATTCTAATTTATCTAGCTCTTTAACTTATTTTATTACAAGGAGAAGGATCCTGGATCCTTTATTCTTTTTAACTAAGTTCTGAGTTTTGCAGAAGATTGATGTATCCTTGACAAAGGATCAAGTATCCACATAAGTCTCCTAAGTTTTATGGGCTTGTCCCCAGTTTTTTGGGTTTATCCCCAGTTTTGGGCTTGTCCCCAGTTTAAGGTATCCACTACCTTCGCCATTAGCGCACGATGATCCTGGTGCAGTTCAAGGCAATGGGACCAGTACCCGCTTTAGGGGCTGACAATTTCATTGTACTGGCTGTATTCAGGATCCTACGTATAATGGTAGACGTACCATACATCCGTTCCTAAGGTTTTAGCATTTTCATGTCACTAAGTTTGGATAGTCGCCAGTGAGGGCCATACTCCAGTTTACACAAGATCCTTTGGGATTGTCCCCAGTTACTAACTCTTCTTTTATATTGGCTTAGTCCCAAGTTATGTTCTATTTCAGGTTTCCAAAGCTGAATAGCTAAGGATCCTGGATCCTATCCCTTTACTAGGGTTTGTCTTTTGGTTATCTTGATTGTAAGTATTAAAGATTTAGGATCCTATCTTGGATTCTCAGGTATGATCCTTATTTACCTTCATTTTATTCTTGGTTTATTTAAGTTACCCTTATTCTTTGACAAAAAGATATATGATCCTAAAATTATACTATTTTTTGAACTTTTCGATTATAGGATAGTTGATCCTTGATCATATCCTAAACTTTTTGACATAATCTAATATACTTTTGTTCTTAACTTGTAAATTCAAAGAAGTTGTATCATAACAGTTGAAAGGTAAATATACACAGAACTAACAACACAGAATAGCCAAAAGATTAAGGTTTTATTTATTTATCAAAAGTTAAACCCTTCAAAGGTTGTCAAAATTACCTACCCCAAGCATCTACAAGCAAAATGTGGCCCGTCCACCGGGGTAGGTAAAGGGTGTCCATGTTAATAAGTTCTAAGTAGTGCAGGAATTGAAAGACGGCAGGATAACAATGGCTTCATCCCCCAAACAGAGGATCCCTCCACCAATTGTCATCCTACCTATTGTTCGAAGGATCAGTGATCCTTAAACCTAAAACTATTGTTCAAAGTATAGACCAACCATTGTTTTAAAACATCAACAACCAAAAAAACTTAAACCATAAAAAATGGGTTCCGGCCACGTCTAGAAATTTCCATCATCGCCCATTTCTGCAGCTCACACCTTCGCTGCATCATCATCACCACCAACTGCTCCTTCCGCCTGATCCTTTAGCCCACTGCCACCAACCTCGATTTCCAGGACCTCCTCAGCCTCCTCTTCATCATCCAGCTCCGCTAGCTTCCGTTTCCAGGCCTTTTGATCCCAGGCAGACTGGTCAAAAGAAGGATCCTGAGCCTCCTTTGCCATTTGGAGTTTGATCTTGAGCATGGCAATTGTAGCAGAGAGTTTGGCTCCCTCCATCACTTCCTCCTTCTCCTGCTGGGTTGTAGCTTGGGTCAGGACGAGCTTCCTCTTCACCAGGTTGATCGTGTTCTTGAGAGAGGCAATTTTTTGGTCCTTTGCCAGGATCATCTTCTGGAAGTCCAGGTGTTTTTGCTCAGCCTCTTTAGCATATGAATCCAGGAGCATCTGGATCTCAGCAAATTTCTGCAAAAGAAAAGCACATGTCAGGATTCGTTATCCTCAGTATGGGAAGACAAGACTTAAGGATCCGGGATCCTTACCTCAGAGACGTATTCCTCAAACTGGTGTTGGATGTGAGGCAGGCCTTCAAGAGCTTCAGCAGCTTTTCTTTTCTTAGCACCCTTTCCCCGTGTACTCATGCTTTTGGGGTTCGGAACGCTGGGGCTGGCAACAAGTTGCTACTTGATGGATTTTGAGGCAGCAAACGCATCAAGGTCACTGACACTGAACATGGAGGCTGATTTTGAGGATTTTCCAGTGCCTACAAATGCAAAACACAGATAAGTATTCTTGTTTTATTTTCATTTAAACATTTAATCATATACAAGTTTGAATAATTACTTGACATGGTGAAGGAACCGGAGGATACTTCTTGTGAATCCTTTATTTTGGCTTGAAATGTCCTTATAGCAGGGTCAAGGCTCTAGAAGGCAGCAACCCTTTCCTTTGTTGCAAGTGTTTCCTGGATGAAAGAGAGTGAGATAGCTGCAAAAACAAATAGAAGGGTCAGTTATCCATAACAGAAGAAGAATCCTACTATGATCCTTGTCTAAGGACCCATATCCTACCATGGGTGATCCACTTTTTAGGAAGGTTTTGCCCATCTGGGATGGAGTCCTTCCTCACGAAAAAGAAGTGGCTCTTCCAGTGGGTGTCATTCTTAGTGGTTTTGAGGATTGGATGAGGATCACCAGGTTTATGTTTGAACAGAAAGTGGTGTGAACCATGGCTGACAAGGTTGTAAAGCTGACTGAAGTCAGACATCCCTATTTCTATACCCTCCTGCTCAATGATGTTCTCTATGGTGTAAAGAACTCTCCACATCATTGGCATGGACTGTATGTAGCACATGCCTGTGAGTGCGAAGAAGGACTGTGTGAAGGAAGGAAAAGGATAAGAGAATCCTATCAGAAAGGGGGTGGCTGGAAAAGAGACCCAAGTATCAGAAATAGAATCACTCTTCATCGAAGAGTCAAAGGATCGGAAAACGGTTTCAGCCGGAAAACAATGGCGGATCCGATCAATTTCTGGATCAGTGAAGCGGCAGAGTTCCAACGAAGGGTTTTTGGTAACGCCCTGGCTTTTCAAGGGATTATCCTTTTTAGGATCCTTAGCAGGTGAGGATCAGAGAACCATTTTCGCCATGGGTGCTCGAGAACAGAGGATCAGAATAAGAAAATGTTGAGAGAAGGAAGAAGAGAGATACCTATTCAATCACTTGATGGTGATTTAAAGGAGAGTATTGCTCGAATTTAAATGCAATTTGATCCTTATCTCTAACCTATATATAATGATGATTCTGCAGGTAGTCTTATCGCGGACGTCATATTCGTAACGGCTAGTTCGGATATAACGGCTATATTTACGATAGTTGGTTCGATGGAGATAAGGCAAAAAATATGACTCATCTAGTTACAATTAATTCCTCATATTTTCGGGGTAATTGTTAGGGATGGATTTTCTAATATATGGATCACGGATCCTCAAGTGCAGCCAGGATCATGGATCCTCAGTTCTGTTTGAATTAAGGATCCTCAGAAGACGTTGCAGCTTTAAGGATCCAGGATCCTCATTATTATCCTTACACTAACGGTTGTTTCCATTATATTTGAACTTGTTTTGCAGGAGTATTCGAATGGGACTTGGTCTTGCCGAGATTCTAGGGGAATATGCTCCATTATTCTGCACGTGCATGGCTCGTATGACCGTTATGGAAGTCGTGGGAAGCTAGCATAATTTGCGGATTGTTTGTTATTTAGATTATTTCTATTTTTATAAGGGGATAACAAGCTTGATAGTTAGAACAAGTTAGCAACACACACTCTCGAGAACTCTCTGCAACTTATTGGCAATTTCATACATTTTGCACAATAGTGATCCTTGTAACAAGCTTGTTATCATCCCGATTTGTAACCTTTACTTGTTTAATATAGTTGGTGATCGGTAGTTTCCATCACCCAAGGTTTTTTGTGCCGGAGATCATACATTGATCAAGGGCTTTTTCCTCGTATAAATCCCTGTGTCCATTGCTCATTTCATTTACAAAGTGTTTATACATTTTTTCATCCATTCAAGCATCACACCTCACAAAATAAGATTTGGTTGCATTATCCTTGTCTGATTTTTTACCAAAACAATAACTAAGGTTCTGATACCACTGTTGGGTTTCCATAGTGATTAACTAAAAAACTTTCTTTATCAAAACCCGGTTCAACAAATAATAGTCAATTAATTAAGCTTGTTAATCAATAAAACGCATCTGAAAATAAATGAGTGAACAACATTAAACGAAACCCGGTAGGATCCGGTTAACGAGCACAGTGGTAAGATTACCTAACTACTGATGAGAGTTTTATGCAAGATCTCTAACCTCTAAACCCAACACAATACATTTCTACGTATAGAGTATCGAGATGCATGTATGCTTAACAGGTGGTGTACATGCATACATAAGTTGGACAAGGGGCGAGATGAGCATGCATGCGCGACAACTCGACAAGTGGCGAGATGAGCATGCGTGTGCGACAAGTGGTGAAGCAAGTTGGCATGCGCGACAAGTGACGTTGCAAGTGTGCATGTACGACAAGTGGCGAAGTAAGTGGCAAGATGAGCATGCATGTCCGACAAGTGGTGATGCAAGTGTGCATGCACGATAAGTGGCGTGGTGACTGTACATGTGCGACAAGTGGCGAGGTGAGTGTATCTGTCTCACCCGGTCCATGTACACGTCTCTCATTTTGATACCCGCAATAATATAAACCCGTTAATGATTATAAATATAAATATGATTTGTTTCGCATATCGTTCGTAATTATCAGTTAAACCAGTTAAGTGGATTTTTGTTAGTTTCCCACAGTGTAACTCTTACAGGTCATAACTCGGTCGGCAGCATTAAGTAATTGGACTGGTCCATTTTTCCAACAAAAATGCATTCCAAGGAAGATAAATGTGTGCCTTCATAGGGTTCATGAATAGACTTCTTTCTCATACAAACATGGATGGTAAAGACGTTGATGTCCCAAGTATTCTATGTCCTATATATATATATATATATATAGGGGAATGCTAAAATGAAAACCACCTCGAGTTATAAGAACCGTGAGAACTACACCGTAGGGGGCGCGGTGGACCAAAATTTTTTTCATAAACGTAGATGCATGTATTATAACAACATTTGTAAAAAAAAAAATTCAAAAAAAAATGTCGTGTGTGTAGTTTTGAGCACCACAAGTTTGTGTTTACGAGTACCGTAAATTTAACCGGAAAATTTACGGTACCCGTAAACACAACCTTCTGGTGCTCAAAACTACACACACAACATTTTTTTTTTGAATTTTTTTTACAAATGTTGTTATAATACATGCATCTACGTTTATGAGAAAAAAAAATTGGTCCACCTCGCCCCGGATCAAGTAGTTCTCACGGTTCTTACAACTCGAGGTGGTTCTCATTTTAGCGGACACTTATATATATATATATATATATATATATATAGAGAGAGAGAGAGAGAGAGGCCGGTTATCATACAAATACTCTAATCGTACATTATGTACGCTTCATCCACAACCGTCAGATCATATCATTTAAACAGCGTGTTTTATCAATTTAAAATTAATAAAAAGAAACCGCCAAGGTTAATATCGTCAAATGCGAGATCAAACCCCCTAATAATCAGCACACAAAAACTCCCAAAACATACCGTAAAACCCAAAATCAACATTGCATTCTCCTTCTACAAAGTTCCCTGCTACTCTCCGTTGTGATTCAAGTTAGATTCATGAGTTTTGAGAAACGTAGCAAAGCAAACAACGACAGACCACAAGCGAAGAAGATGAATCCAGGTATCGATTGAAATTTGCGATTTTATAGTAGAAATATACATGGACTTTAATGTCAAATGCGATTTTGTTTGTTTATTAAGCTTTTAACTGAAACATATAGTTTTATAAAATTAAATATTGGTCACAACTACAATTTTGCTAGGGTTTATGTCTGGTATGTTTATTTATTAGGTTTGGCATGATTATACAGTTTTCATAATTATACATGATATATGTGCGATATCATATAAGGTTTTGTGAGGGTTTTGAATGACAAATGCGATATCATAAGATAAAATGCTGTTTGTTGAAGGTTTTGGTAATGCTTAACTAACACATGCGAATTGATCCTTAAAGCATGTGAATAGTAATATATTATTTTTTTAATTTCGCATTTGTGTTTTTAATTTCGCAAATTTGACAGTGAATTATTAAAATTTGCAATGAATTATTAAAATTTGCGAATTGATAACTAATTCATGTGATTTTATCACTTAGTGACACAATGCACATGATTAACTGATAAATGCGATTTTGTAAAGTTTTTTGACTATAGCATGCGATTTTGTAGAAATAGAATCTGATGATGACTTTGAAGGGCCAATATCAAGACTGATAAAAGTTAACCAGAATAGAAAGAGAAGGATAGTTGTAGAAAGTTCTGATGAGGATGACTTTGTTAAGCCACTCCCAAAAAAGAAAAAAGAGGAGAGGAAATCAAAGATACATACAAAAAAACATTCAAAAAAGGTAGAACAACCTAAAACAGAACATAGGGAATTCTTCAAATACAGCAATGAAGCAATACTGCTGAGATGCCAACCTAACTCATACATGGATACTGTGAAGGGATTTTCAAAAAAACAGGTTGAAGAGATAAAGAATATGGGATTTGGTGCTATTCTAGATATCAATATCAACCATATTTCGACACGATTGGCATATTGGCTAGTCAGAAACTTTGACGAGAAGTACGATAAGCTAAACGTGGGAAAACACCAAATAAAACTAACTTCGGACACAATTTATGAGGTATTTGGAATACCAAAGGGGCCAAAGAAGGTTGAGATAATAACCGATAAGAGAAAAGTTAAAAAGAAAGAGAAAATTGAAAAAGGTAAAGAACCGGGAAATGCTGTTAGGGATACATTCCTCAGCCAGTGGGGGGGGGGGGGACGCGAGAATAACCCATGGCTTAATTGCAAATACAATGGAAAATCAAAGAGAAGGTGGGAGCCTGTTTAAATTAAATTTCCTTGTGTACTGGATGACCTTCTTTGCAGAGATTACAAAGGCAACACTTGCAAATGATAGATGTTTGCTTGGTGTAGAAGATGTTGATGAAATACAGAATCTAGATTGGTGCTCATATCTACTCGACACCTTGCATCGTACACGAGCCGGCTGGAAGAACAATAAAATACAGTTCGTGGGACCTGTTGCCTTTCTTACGGTATACATTACTACATTTTAGTAACATATTTCAAATACTAATTTTTCTTCTGTTAAATAATTAAATGATCTTACGATTTATACAGCTTCTATACACACATGAGTACAACAAGAAGCTTAACCTGTTTGAGAAAGCTGTGGAAATACCGGTTATTCGTTATATCACATCTTCGGAGATTGATATAGTCGAAGATCATATTTCGGATAACGGACCTCAATGGATATCAAGTGAGAGTGAAGAAGAAGAAGAACAAAATGAAGAAGAAAATGATGAAGAAAATGAAGAAGGAAATGAAGAAGAAGAGGGTCCTTCAACCGAGGATTATACACTACGACCACCGGTTGACACCACAATAAGCTATAAAAGAAGGACTGCACGTGCAGTACAAAACAAAGAAACCGGGGAAGAGCCAAAAGATAAAGAGAACATTGATGATTTCATGGATTTCAGTTTTGAAATCCATGAAATGTCTCAGTTGAACCTTGAGATGGGAGTTGGAACACAAACACAGAAAATGATGGATTATTGCAACACTCCTGTTCAACTTTCACCATCCGTTTTCTGTGACACAGCCCAGGAACGAGAACTAGAGGCTTCGAGAACCCACAAAAAGGTAATCACAAAAAAATATTAATTCCACTTAATCCATTTATATTTAACATTTCAATTAATAGTATCTTAACTCGAAAAATATTACAGAACCTGTTGAAAAAAATGAAAGCAAATGTCAAAAAGTACATTAAAATGGTTCAAGATGTTCAAGGGATGAACAACTTAGTTTCAGAAGCAAGAACTAAATGTTTTTGGGATCCGGAGATTATGGCGGCCTGTAAGCAGTGGGATGAGACGCTTCGGAATAATCCCATTTGTGTGCCGCCTGCTCCGGTTCAAGAGCCTGCTTCGGTTCAAGAGCATGAAACTGCACCCTCTCCTGTTCATCAAGAACCTGAAAATCCAGCTTCAGAAGTTCATGGTGAAGTTACTACAACCAAAGAAGGTAGAATGTAACACCCTTATTATTATTTAAAGGTTTTCGTATAATTTACGAAAACAAACGAGTAATTATGATTTCAAATACATTGAAAATACGGGTTCATTAAACTTTATTTACAGAATTAAAAACTATACAACATATTATGGGTGAGTTCGTCATTTTACATAACAACGATACAAAGTGCGGAAGCTTATTTCTTGATCGTGTTCGGTTCTTCGTTGTGCTTGATCGTCCTCCGGTGCTAAAATTATACCTGAAACTCATAAAACATGAGTTGGATTAGTCATACGTAACTTAAAACGTATTTAAACGAGTTCGGGAAGCGAAACTGATTAAAATAAAAAAATTTCGCCAAAACAGGGTTTTTCGCGCCACGCGAAGGAACCCAGTTGCTCCCTCGCGCCACGCGAGGGAGACCGTTTTCCAGCAGGTCTGCAGCTCAGTTCAGCTATGCCAGTTTTTACGGAAACGGCCATAACTTCTTCGTTATTGATCCGTTTTACCCGATTCTTTTTCCTACGCGTCTGTAATTTAATCCTCCATCTTATAGAGTTAAAACCCAACATCCAACAAAATAAATTTTTAGACTTTTAAGCCTTCGACTCATCACCTTTTTACCGAATTTTAACCCGTTTATGCATTTTATCAAACAAACATGATTGTTTGATCCCGATTTCACATGAACCTTATAATTTCAATGTTGTCTATCATATTAGGTTCAATTCACAAGTTTATGTATAATCTTAAAGTCGTTTATACTTAAATGATTATTTTGACCCGTTAAGGGTATTTAAGCACTTTTCCGCATACATCATACTCGTCTATTTCTAGCATCTTATTTCCACAATATTTATCAAATAATCTTCCACCACAACTATATGTGTGGTGAATTTAATGTAATGTTCTATGTAATCCGAGTTTTATTTCCTCGGATTGTTATTCTACGGTAAGACCCATATAGAGTCGTTTAACCAAAGTCCTACATCTTTCTCCTTCTTGTACCTATTGTAAGCATTTAATTAAGCATAAAACTCATTTCCAAACTACCGTTAAAGGCCATTTGTTCAATTTAGCTTACAAGGGCGTAATGGTCCATTTTACCTTTCATTTATGATGAAGGACCTTCACTACTTATTTGCCCAAATTTGTACGTTAGCTATAATCATATTTACACGTACATGGCTCGGGACAACAATTAGACCCGGTTTTGTACCTTGCTTTAATTGTCACTCAATCTATGGCGACGCATTTATCCGATTCGCCAATTGATCCTGTTAACATAAGACTTGACCACCGCATTAGTCGGTATTGTCAAATGGTGTTATTACCACCATTTGACCCATTTGGACTATATACCCAACGTTATCTATTTAAATCAAAAACATGGTTTTTGATGTCCAATTCATACATCCATCCCATCCCGGATTATATTACCAAATCCTTTATCTCTTAAACTCTTTTCTTACTAATTCAACCCATTTCGGCTTACGCCATGGGCACGCTTTTAACCTTAATTACATTAGTCGACTCTTGACCAATTTCCATTTTCACCATTTTTCCTCATCATTAGATTACACCACAAAGTAATCTTAACAAAATCCATATTTCAATATTATCGTTATCGCGATTATTTCGTATAGAATAAACGAGTAATCTACATAAGTGCGAAAATTACACTTACTTCTCATCCGGTTTACGCCTTTCTTCACGCGCTTGATTTGTTTAACCGCTTCTTTCTCAAGCCTCCACCTAGCTCGTTAAGCGTCAAACTATTGCCAACATTTACAAGGTGGTTAGACTAGTCATTTAAAATCACGACCATTCCACCTTACTTATTCTCTATGTCGAAGCTACTATTCGACTTCAAGATTAGTTAACTTAGTTTATCAAAGCTAACTACTTTCAATCACATGATTTACAACATTAAGTTCAAATCAACATGATGATTATAACTCTTCTTGTTTCATATTTCATTTAACTAGCCATATTATTCAAGTACGCGTTTCGTTCTAAATTTCAATATTTAGCTTTCTCTTAGGCGTTTTATCAAACACCTAGTGAGCATACTTTTATAAAATTAACAATCAAACTCCATGATTACATATCTTGCCAATTTCAACATCTTTTTACTAAATAACCGTCTAACTCATCGTTAAATGTCAAGATTAACTTCATAGAGTTCAAATAACACTAGTTTGATAATCATGATTCTAGTGTTCATCATGTTTCTATAAAACCCATTAAACACCTAGATAGTGATCATGAGTTTTACTAACATGCACTCAAATCCCTTAGTTTATTAGCTAGGGTTTATTTCAAATCATGCATACATCCTATTTTCACCCAAATAACCATCATTCAAGATCAATTTTCGAACTTCTAGGGTTCATCAAGAATCTGAGATGGAACAAAATACTGAAATTCGACATACCTTATGATCCCATAAGCTTGGTGATTGTTTTTATGTGTTCATGCATACGATTTGGCTCTGATTCACCCTTCAATTTGGTGAATTTCTTGAAGTTTAGGGTTAAGTTTTGAGAGCTCCTTGTGGCTCTGATGAAATCGCAGACACCACATACGTATGTGTGGTTTGTGTTTTTTTTTTTATTAAACTTCATTACATTTGCCCATGTTTAGTCCCTCAAGTTTAAAGATTCATAAATGAAACTATAACTCATAGTTTATTATTTAATTACCCATTACTAACTAGGTTAATTTTTACCTAGTTAACTTAGTGGGTTCCGAGAATTAAAAACCCGTTTTATTTTAAGTCCCGTTGACTCGGGCTCTTATAAACTAGATTCCTTAATTCTTTGATCCGCTCGTATTTAATTATTAGGATTTCTTATTTAAATCCAATTATTTACCGGGTTATTTTTACTGCTAACGGTACTTTACCCGTCTTTTAGCATTAACAGAGTTTGATTACCAAACCCGTTTTCGGGGTGTTACATAGAAAGGATGAAGAAGTTCAAAAAGTAATATCCAGTGTTTTGGTAGAAATGGCATCAACAGGTAAAACATGCGAACTCAATATTAACACGTGCGAAAATCATGTAAAAAATCACTTCATTTATACACGTGCGAAATCCTACAAAAAACACATGCGATTCTGTCAAAAAAACCCTTCAAATTTCATTTCACACAAGATGTCATGTATAACCCTGCGATTTTGATTCTACTGTATTAAGTTAAATAATTTGTATCTATAGGTATACTGCAACTAGATGATGGAGGAGTCACAGACACCCTTATTGCAAACATTCAAACTATGGAACCGGGTGTATACGCTTACCAAACAACTGCCAAGGGTAAGAAAACACTTTATTTTAGGAGAAAAATTAAACAACACAAATTATTGTATTTCTTAAATTACTCTGGCATGCAGAAACTGGTGAAACCGAACCTGTTATCGAAGAAACAGTGAACTTGGCAGAATCTACACAAAACATTCAACAAAAAGTTCAAGAAAAAGTGCCAGACCCTCAACAACCCGATACCGAACTTGAAGTTGAGAAGGAACAGGTAGTTGAATGCCCTCAGGTAACAGCTGAGGAATTGCATTCAGTTGAGTTGGTTTTGAGCCTGGGACCCAGCTTGGAAGAAGATAAAGGAAAAAAACCAACTAAGGGGAAAAAAAACTCAAAGCCAAAGCAAGTTCCAAAACAGGTTATTCCAAAAGGGTTAAATGAACTGCTTTATAAGACAATAGAACAAGCCAAAACCCGAGCTGAGAAAAGATGCAAAGAGCTTGGAGACAAATTTTGTTCCCCTTACTGCAACAGAGTGGTAAACATGCACGAAGCACTCTTAACCCAAGAATTGAGTGTGATCCGCTATACATGTGCAACATTTGCAGGCTTGCAGTAAGTAAAAAAACATATATCAACTAACAAACATCTAAAAAATATACACACAACAAATACTAATTATTATTTATTTTATGACTGGCAGAGAAGAATTTTACCGATCAAAAACTGAGGTTGCAACTTTCAAAGCTGTATTTGAAAGCTTCTACAGGGAACAATACGTAGCATCAAACGGAATAGATTCATTTGTAGATATTCTAAACCTTGAAGAGAAGAAAAGGGATAGAAAGTCATCACCATACAGACTCTTCTTATATTCCACAATGATGGTATGTTTACATATACATTTTGTCATTCGAAATTCTAAAAAGTAAATACATATTAAATGATTCCGCACACTAGTTATATCTAAATCGCATGTATTATGGCAGAGTATTTCCTTTTGAAACATTTTCATACTGTTGTAATTTTGCATGTGTTATATATACTATTCGCATGTGAAAAAAAAATCCATTGTTTGCATTTCTCATACAGTTGTAATTTCGCATTTGGTTTATACACTTTTCGCATGTGAAAAAAAACTATTGTTTGCATGGCTTTGACTCTGGTTACATAACATACAGCCGGATATCTTTTACGACGAGGAGAAATACACAGACAACCAACGACTAAAAATTTTTGCCTCAAATTCTGAAGACATGTTACTAAGATATGAGGTAAAAACACTTGATTCGGTTGACCTGGTGTTTATTCCGGTACTTCAAGGTGACCACTTCTATGTCTTATGCTTCAACTTGAAATCCGGCAAAATTGAGCTGATCGACAATTCAGCAACTAAACAAGACTTCAAGGATAGATACAAAGGGCTTCCAGACACACTGGTAATAGAAAAAATTATTCATATACATGTTATGTTTTATGTAAAAAAGCTACTAACACCATGTTGCTATGTTACAGAGAAGGGTATTGGTTTTATACCTAGAAAAGGCTTTAAAACCAACACCGGCTATAAAAGAACTTGGAAGCTCAGATATAGAAAGAAAAGAAATGGATTGGAGGACGAAGAATAACGGCGTAGACTGTGGAGTGTTTACAATGCGTCACATGGAAACGTACAAAGGAGACCAAAAACCATGGGTGACTGGATTTGTGAAAGAAGATGAAGTAAACAACAGACAGAAATCACAACTTCATCTCCTAAGGCACAGATATCTCAGTAAAATCATTCTATCAGAACACAATATGCATCGTCAAAAAATAATTAAAATGGCCAATGCTTTCGACAAAAGGCCAGACAAAGAGAGGTATATGAAAGATCTGGATAAGATAATCCCAGATAGGATGAGTACATATTTTGGAAAGGGGAATTAAACTTCATTTGATGATGGATTTATGTTACATACTTAAACTTGTTAGTGTTATTAATTTCGCATATATTGGTATTTCTAAATTGGCATTTGTGTTTTTATTTCGCATGTGCTATGTTTCACATTGAATTATTAAAATTTGCGAAATACAAGTCCATTACATAACAAAACATGCAAATGTATTGGAACATGCACCAAAAAAATAAACAAAAGTTCATTCAAAAGATGAAAGAAACTCCATTTTCATCTTCATCGAGCATCTTAAGACAGTTATTGCATCAGCCAACTCTTTCAACTATTTCTCATTCCTCTCACCCAGATCCACCATAAACATAACAGCAATTTCTTTAAGACTACTCACTTGCATCTGAGATAGCAAGTTCAGAATTTCTTGTCTTCTCTTCATGTTTTCTGTTACACGAGAAATGTTGGCCTCCAACATCTCTTGACATGATCGATCTTCTTGAATTTGTTGCTCAATCCTTTTCCTCAAATCCTGCTTGATACATGGTTCAGAAGAAGAGGACGTTGGTAGATCTGCCATTTTTAATAGGATGTTTGAAAGAGTGATAGAACTATAAAATATATAATAAAAGAAAAATTATTGATATGAATTATTGAACTCAATTATTGAACTGAATTATTTGATTTCAATTATTGAACTGAGTTATGAAACACACTATGCGAAAATAAAAAATAATTATTATTAAAACTTGCGAAATTAAAATATATAATTGATAAAAATAATAGTTTGCGAAATCACAGACTTAAAACATGCGAAATTAAAATATTAAAATTCATTGTGTGCGAAATGTCTAATTTAAAACATGCGAAATTATACAAAATATCCATTATTAACTACCTGTATTGTGTTAAAACAACACATGCGATTTATAAAACAACACATGCGATATCGTAACCCAACAAATAACATCATAAACAACTTATCTTCAACCATCGTTACAAATCTAATAAAAATGAAAAAAGCTTCAGATCAAATAAAACCCAAAACAAAAACCTAATAAACCTATTGACGAATCCTAAATGACGAATCCAGGTTCGATCAGAAATCAATCCAAAACCCTAAAAATCGAATTGATTCAAACAATAATTAAATGGGACGGTTACGAAATCCAGAACTGCTTCCTAATTGCCGGAATTCGCCTCAGATGTTCGAATGGAATGTCTGATATACCCTTATTTAATTAAATTGAATCAGGAGACGTGTATGGTTGTGGTTATCGCGTACATAATGTACGATAAGAAGATTTGTACCGTACTCTTTACCTATATATATATATATATAGGGAAAGGTTCATTTGAGAAGAAATTTAATGTGAGAAGAAAAAGAAGAAATTGTATATTAGTAAAATACTATTTCATTTATAACTCATATCATTAATTTTTCTTTCTTTAACTAATTAGTCAATTAATCATTAATTATCCTACATATAATCTACAAAACCTACACATATCAAAATTTTCATACATATACCTTACACATTATAGAATTTTATCCTACATAGTTGAAATTTATTCCTACACACCTCGAAATATATCCTACACAATTCGTAATTTATCCTACACAACTAGTAATTTATTCTACACTTTAAATTAAGTTGTTTTTTCAATTTGGAAAAAGTATATATTTTGAAAAGAAGTTACAAATTTAATTCAATTAGTTATTAAAGGAGAAGAATACAAATTAATGATTTATGTAAGTTTACCAATATACCCTTATATTAAAATTAAATGCAAATATTAAATGAATTAAAATGAAACATTCTTATTGATTGAAACTTCTTTTTTTTTTCTTCTTACAAAAAAATTATTCTCATTTGAACCCTCCACTATATATATATAATCAAACACAACAAAAAATGTGAACACAACCAAAAATGCCTAAAAATAGCTAAAAATAGCTAAAAATCAAACAAATTTTTTTAATATTTTTTATATAAAAATCGCTACTTTTCGAAGCAAAAAAAAATAAAATAAAATAAAAAAATTAAAAAAAAAATTTTTTTTGCCACTAAAAGTAGCGATTTGAGCATAAAAAATATTTAAAAAAAATTTTAGATTTTTTTTTATTTTTTTAGATTTTTTTTAGGTTTTTTGGGGGTTTAGTTTTTAGCATTTTAGCTTGGGGGGGGGGAGTTTAGGTTTTTGGGGGGGTGGGGGAGGGGGGTTTAGTTTTTTTTTTTTTTTTTTTTTGGGGGGGGGGGGGGGTTAGCTTAGGGGAGGGGGGTTAGGTTTTTTTTGGGGGGTGGGGGGGTTTAGGTTTTTTTTTTTTGGGGGGGGGGGGGTTAGGTTTTTTTAGCTATTTTAGGTTGTGTTCACATTGGTTCTCGCGGTTCTCGCAATAAGGGTGGTTCTCGCATGAACTCCTCCCTATATATATATAGGGTATATATATATATATAGGGGACCGCTAGAATGAGAACCACCTCGAGTTATGAGAACCGCGAGAACCACACCGTACGGGGCGAGTTAGAGGTGTACAAATCGGTTATTTTCAATAACCGGTTACGGTTAATAACCGGTCCGGTTAAAAAGGAAAAAAAAACCGGTTAATTAAAAACCGGTTACGGTTAATAACCGGTTTTAAGTATGAAAAACTGTAACCGATCCTAACCGATTATAACCGGTTGTAACCGGTTTTACAAAAAACCGGTTTTTTAAATTGAATAATATAACCGGTTTAAAAAACCGGTTAAAAAACCGATTCATAAAAACCGGTAAAATAACCGGTCTGCAGAAATGTTCACAGAATGCATGTTTGCTTTTTTTCTTTCTGTTTTTTTGCTGTTTTTCCTGTTTTTAAGCAGTTTTTGATCTTTTTTTAACTATAAATGCAGTTTTTTTATATAAAAACTTCACAATAATATATAAAAAGTTAAACATAATAAATATCAAGTCTTGGAACGAACGGTTTTACATAACAATGAAAATACGAACGATACACGTAACAAACGAAATACATAAACTTAAAATATTAATCCGCAAGAAGGTCCCCTAATATATATATATATTTTTTTTAGTGGAACTACAATATTGAGAAGCCTCGTTTAATCTTCTTCGGCCGAACCCGAACACGAACTATTGCGTAGGAATTCATCTAATTCGGCTTCTTCGTCGGTCATTGGGGTTGTCAATTCGGCTTCGACCTCGTCCTCGTAAACTTCTTCTTCGTAATCTAATTCTTCCTCGAGTGAACGTTTGTCTTGAACTCTCTCCGCCGCATCCAAGTAATATTTTAAGCAAATCGACATCTCAACCGCCTTAGGTGTTAGTCGAGTCCTCCTTATCGAAATCACCCTACCACTAATAGAAAAAGCACTTTCCGAAGCTACCGTGGAAGCTTGGACCGTTAGTAAATCTCGGGCCATTGTGGCTAAGATCGGAAATTGATTTTCGTTACTTTTCCACCAAGCCAACAAATCAAAATTTTTAAACTCTTGTGAACTCATCATTTGTAGAAAGTTCGACCCACCATACCGACCGAGTTCACTACTACTAGTGTTACCACGATGCATTTGACTCGACTCATCATACAATTGGTTATAAACATACAAATCGGTATCTTCCATTTGACTTGAACCTTCACCGAAAACAGCGTTTCTCATTGACGCGTGAATGTGTGACGAGATTGAACCATATTTCGTTACATAAACATCAAACAATTTTGAAAGTTGATCGTTGAAACGAGATTTTGCGACTTCACCAAAGTTTGGTTCTTGAGTGGTGTTTAAATTCAATTGGTGTGCAATTTTTTCAATCAAAGACCCGGTTCCAAAAATATTAAAACAAGGGTTTAGAGCGGCGGCACAAGTGAAAACCGCCGGTAGTTCTTTAAAATATTTTCTTAATTTTTCCTTCATTGTATCCGCCATGTCACAATATGGTCTACCTCTAACCGACAACTCGTTTACTTTCAAACACATTTTAAACAAATTGTGAAGTACCAATGAACTTGTTGGATAATAAACCCCCGATAAAGTCTTTGTTGATGTTTTGAAAACTTGAAGCACTTGTGTAACAGTTTCAATAGCTTCCCAACCCGATGGCTGGTAAGGCGAACACTTTCCACGACTAGCCAAAAGGTTATGAAATTCTTGTAAACTTTCCTTTTGCAAAATAGCCTTTTCAAACATAATGCAAGTCGAGTTCCACCTATGAGCAACGCCCCAATTGGGTCCTAAGCATATTCGACCCGCTTCCTTACAAGTTTTAATATATTTTGAATGTCTTTGCGTGTTACTAAATATACTTCGTAACATTCTTTTGAAAGCTTCTGTTTGTGTTTCAATAACCCTTAAACCGTCTTGAACGGCCAAATTTATGATGTGTGCAACGCATCGGCTATGGAAAAAAGTACCCTCACAAATCGGATTGTATTTTAATTTTAAACGCATTACCGCGCTCGTGTTGTTTGAGGCGTTATCAAAAGATATTGAAAAAACTTTATTTTCCAATTTGTATGTTGTAATACATTTGTCGATTACTTTATATATAGCTTCACCGGTGTGAGGGTAATCGAACAATTTAAACAAAATCGTGCGTTTCATCATTTGCCACGTCGCCGGTTCAATCCAATGGGCGGTGACACAAATATACGAATCGGGTGAACCGTGCGGTGCGGACCAAACGTCGCTAGTCAAGTTAACACCGGTTTCTAATTTTTCAAAATAAGAAATTAATTCTAGTTTAGCTTTTTTCCACAATTTTAAACAATCCCTCCTAAGAGTAGCACGACTTACATGGGTGTATCGTGGTTGGAGAGTTCGTTGAACCATCTTTGTATAGCGTTGGTTGTCGAAGTGGTTGAACGACAAACTTTCTTGGATTACAAACTTCGCCATTTCATCTCTAACCATATTGAAATTGTAGTTGAAAATATTAGCGCCATCACTTGCCATGGAAGCTTGACCACCAACGTTTTGTTGTTTCAACGCCTTGCAAAACGATTTTTCGATGTGTTGCTTCAACGTGGAGTTTGCGGATTCGGAGTAAAAGCCTTGACAATGATGACAACGCGCTTTCTTTTTACCGTTGGCCATCTCGCACAAATCAAAATGTGACCAAACCTCGGGGTTGCGTTTCGTTGGAACAACACGAATCACCGTGTCGGTTGTAGACTCGCCAACATGGACCGAATCATGGGCACTAGAGGTTGCCATTGCGTTTTGAGAGTTATCGAACAAGAATTGCAACTTTTTTAGAGTTTTTGAGAGTTCTCAAGTGTTGTGATTGAACCTAAACACCCACAAACCTTTTATACTACTTGGAGATGATTTTTAGGCCAAAAAAAAACCAAAAAAACGGCTAGTATTGGTGCCAAACGGTCATATGACCGTTACATACATCTGGGCGTAAATAACCGGTTAAAACCGGTTTTTTATAGTCGTTACCGGTTAACCGGTTTTTTTTATAGTAATCGATTATTTAACCGGTTTTTTAAAAAACCGGTTTTAAACCCGAACCGGCCAAGAAAATGTACAACCGATTTATAACCGGTCAAACCGGTTGTAACCGAACCGGTTACAAAAAAAACCGGTTTAAAAAAAAACCGATTTCGGTTTTTTTACCGGTTTCGATTGCGTAATCAGTTTTTTTGTACACCTCTAGGGCGAGGTAGACCAAATTTTTTTTTCAAAAACGTAGATGCATGTATTATAAACACATTCGTAAAAAAGATTTTAAAAAAAATGCCGTGTGTGTAGTTTTTTACACCACAATTGGTGTAAAAAACTACACACACGGCATTTTTTTTAAAATTTTTTTTTACGAATGTGTTTATAATATATGCATCTACGTTTTTAAAAAAAAAATTTGGTCCACCTCGCCCCGGATCAAGTAGTTCTCGCGGTTCTCATAACTCGAGGTGGTTCTCATTCTAGCGGTCCCCTATATATATATATATATATATGTAGGATAATGCTAGGTAGAAAACCCTCCATTTTGAGAAAACCCTAGAAAACCCAACCTCCCGACATTTTTTTTTTGAAAAAAATAACACATGTAATATACATGTTTTTAAGAGTTTTGGGCCAAAAAAAAAACAAAAAAACGCCGAAGGAATGTTTTAAAAAAAAACAAATTTCAGCAAGTTTCTGCCTTTTGTGCCTAACACATGTTAGTCACCCGAAGTTTGCTGAAATTTGTTTATTTTTTTTAAATATCCCTCGGCGCTTTTTTGTTTTTTTTGGCACAAAACACTTTAAAACATGTATATTACATGTGTTATTTTTTTTCAAAAAAAAAAAAATGTCGGGAGGTTGGGTAAAAATAGGGGGAGATTTGAGTTTCCAGAGTTTTCTAAAAATTAAGGGTTTTCTATATAGCCCTCCCTATATATTGTATATGTAACAATCACCCGAAGTTGAATTGTCATATATTTGGAAGTTGTGTGTGGGTGGATCATTGATGGTCCTTAATTGCGGCGTGGATGGGGTTGGCCATGCCTTCGAAGTGAGATCTGTTTTCTTTGATAGAATGGGCAGATGATTTGAAGATTAAACATGAGAAATTGCTAGAAAAACAAACACTTTTTGGTATGGTTGTAAAACAAGGTCTTCAAAGCCGAGTACTGCCCGAGTAGTCGCTACAAGGTAGGTTGCCGAGACGACTTTCTTCAACTCCACCTAATTACTCGGAATCGATCAAACGTGGTCAACCTCAACCAGAATCGAATCTAGTAGGTCAACTCGGACCGAGTTTTTGACAAAAAATAAATAAACATAATTTTTATGCCTATCATATTAAAGAATTAAAGAATGAATATCATTTACACGTCTTTTGTTATAAATATTAGTAAATTTATGTTATTTGACATACATTAATTTCCAAAAACTAATTTCTTTATGATCTAACATGTCCGAGTACTCAGTGAGTACTCTCCACCTAGGCCGAGTACTCGCAACTCACTGGTCGACCGACTAGGAAGCGTCTAACGACTTTTACAACCATGCTTTTTGCTGGTAGGATTATTTGGGGGTGATGTAGACGAACGAAGTGGTCTTCTCAAGGAATTGCCAAGGAAAATAAACACTTTTTGATGATGTTACTCATTTCACTTTTCATTGTATAATAGTAAAAATCGAAAATGCAATATAAAGTGAATCGAGTAGAGTAGCTTAAGTAACCCCTTATCTTCATATAATATTTTTATTTGTATTTTTATTTTGGCCCGCCTAACATCTTGCAAGGGGTGATCTAATAATATGTTGTGGATCCAGAAAAAAATAACTTTAATTACTTTATACAATGTGATTGACTTCCAAATTTCATGTGTAGTTTGTTTTATATATCTGTTTAAGTATATCCATATTTTATGTATACCAAAATACAAGCAAATTTAACAAGCACAACAATGAGCTAAAGGAAGAACTATTCATCCCAGAATCAAACTGGTTATAAACGTCATAACAAAAGTCACATAGTTAACATATAGAGAGACTTTCGTCACAAAATAAGTGTTAGCATGTCATACGCCTCTCTCCTAGCATTAGGCTCCGGCTCCCCCTAACACAGGCGACATAGCCTCAAATTCATCACCGGATTCCATGTCAAGCTGCAGACCAAACAATGTGCCATGTTAGCATCACAAATCACACGTCAGTATATAACCATAATTTGAGAGACGAGATACATTATCTCGTTCTCTTATAAGTGAACTAGAAAGTAGTTTTTTTGAGATTATTTATAAAAACATTGCATATTGTAAAAACAACATATGTAAATAAGATCAATAATTGGTATGGATATGATATGAAAGAATAGAGAAAAATATGTGAAATAAGGTTTCATACCTAAAAGTTTCATACTTGTAATTCTAAATCCATCAAAACAAATACGTTTGAACTTTGAAGAACACGCGATATGCATTTGAAAGACAACACGGACTATTAACCATTTACCTCATTAGGGGTTAGGTGAGGCTGAAACCGAGACCCGTTGAGTAAAAAGTTGAGCTCTCGAAAAACTAGTCCTTGTCGCCTGCAATACTCGAGCAAAAGCTTCTTCACTGGGACATCTTTCTTCATCATGAAATACATCTTAACATCATGCTAAAAGAACACCAACAAAAAGTTACATATTCATAGTAGTAACTAATTATGCCTTTAAAAAGAAAGTAACTATTTATATAAAATGATGATACAAGGTTGGTGCATGCCATTGCAGGGATGAGCATTTGATACCGAGTACCGGTACCGTACCCATACCGAACCGTACCGGGTATATTCGGTACCGGTACCCACTTTCTCCGTTTTTCAGTACCGATACCTATTTACGGGTAAAACACCAGTAAGTACCGGTACCGGTGTATTCGGTACCGATACCGGTACCCACTTTTCCCGTTTTTCGGTACCGATACCGGTTCGGTACCGAACGGGTACCGTGCTCATCCCTTATATGCCTTGACCATTTATATTAATTTTAACAACAAACGCAAAACAAAAAAAAGACTTTGTTTACCATGTTTTTTTTTCAGTATCCACAATGTTTATGTTTTGGTTGTAACATAAAAACAGCTATACAAATTCTGAGCTTACTCGTTTAACTTTTATTATTTTGAATGGTTAAGTCACACTCACAAAAGTAACCCACGCAAATATCCACTGTAGAGGTGTACAAAGTGGTTCCAAAACCTAAACTCGTTCGCGTTGGTTCACGAAAAATCAAAACCAGGTTTTGGTTTCAAACTGGTTCCGGTTACGTCAGTTTGTTGACTAGTATTTTTTTACCAGGTTTTTTACTGGTTTTGACCAGTTTTAACCAGTTTTTTCTGAAGTTCACCTTTCAAAAAAAAAAAAAAAAAAAAACAGTTTTGTTCAGTTTTTTTACCAGTTCAGTTCAGTTCAGGTTTAAACAGGTATCAAATAAACTAAACTGGTCCCAAACTAGGGTTTTCACTAGGCTAAAACCTATTCCTGAAAGTTCTTGTACAAATAATCTTAACATACTAAGTGGGTGTTTGGGATTCCTTCTCAAAACTGACTTATTAACTTATATAAGTCAAAAGTGAGAAGTTAGAAATTCTAACTTCTCAAAAGTGACTTCTCAAGACACAATATCCTTCAAAATAAGCTAACCCAAACACTTAAAAAATAACTTATTAACTTATATAAGTCAATAAGTCATAAGTTGCCCCAAAATAAGCTAACCCAAACACCCCCTAAACATACAAATTGAAGGAAAAATCAAAAAGTCAATGTGGCATTTTTGTAATTATCAATAACTATCAAACTTACTCTACAAATGTATCTAAACTCCCTCCTTCAATTTGTATGTTTAGTAGGTTAAGTTTATTTGTATTTGATCTTTTGCCTTCCTCTGCATACCAGTTCCAGACCGGTTTCGGTTCGTGTTGAAATTTGGTTTCGGTTCACGAACCGTTTTTTTCATCTCTAATCCACCATGAAACTAAAACTCTCAAATACTTGGGAAGGAACACCTTTACTATTTACTAGTTCTTAATGGCTACAAGGGTTGTTTAGACTCGTTTAACTATGGAATAAGGATTGTTTATGTCAAGCGTGGGTCATGAATAGTTTAAAATACCAAGCTCACCTCTGACTCAACTCATTTTTTTTATTAACATAACAAAATTAACCTACATTTTCATCCTAAAGTCAAAATGAAACATGTTCCTGAGCTTAACGGCATTCCAACCACAGGTCAGACACGGATCATAAGTAGCGATGGTTAATTTCAACAACATTTGACACGAAAACCTAACCTGATCCTTGACGAAAACTTTGATCCTATCATCGGATTCGGAGATCTTGTTGTCCATTGTTGTTGAAGTTGAAGGGTTTTTCTTTGAGGGAGAATGGAATAGATTTGTGGTTTGATTTTGTGAAAGGGATATGTAAGCTGAAAAGTAATGAATGATGATGATACGCAGCTACCTGAAAGCAGACATGACGTAAGTTGGTCTTCCGCTCATTCTTCGAGACTCTGCTTCAAAGTTGAATCACCAACATAGCAACAAGTACTGGTTGCATATGTAGGCCTCACATCAGCAATATTAAGCTAAATAAGTTATTTTTTTTTAACAGTAAATTTGGATCACTGGAGCATCATTGTGTCACCAGCGGAACCACCTGATTGTATCTATCTCACTAGGCATAATACATATACACTAATTTAGAAGAAAACCTAACAAATCATGAAAAACCTTTTTATGAGAATCGAACCCAAAACCTATTAGTACCAAAGCCTTATTCAACTCAAAAATGTCACTAGGCAATAAAGCTATAACCAAAGCTAAATAGTGTTGTATCATTATTTTTTCTTTTTCTTTGAACAACGTGTCAAGTCATTTCAAAGGGTTGGAACATGTCAAACCGGTTAGACTAGTGGGTATGGAGAGACTCATCCCTATGAGGATGGGCCGCCACGTAGGCGCCACATCACCGTCTCATGGAGGATGGGCTTCCTCCCAATTTAAGGGGGTGGATGATAGGGCTACCCCCACCTTAATATTTTGTAATTTTCTAAGTTTTTTTTATTAACTTAAATAAAACTTTATAAAAATTAAAAAATACAACATAAAACAACATAAATAAATTCATTTCATAACATAAAAAAAATTACATTTCCTAAAAATAAAAAAAATACATTTCCGAAAAATAAAAAAATACATTTCCGAAAAATAAAAAAAAAATTACATTTCCTAAAAATAAAATAAAAACCTACGACGTCCATTCTTTCTTCACCTCTTCCTTCATCCTCCGATACACCTCTCGTTCATCCTCCGGAACCGAGTCGAGATCCAACCTCATTATCCTAAAATCCTCCGCTCGAGCATAGTCGGCCGACACGTTTTTCTTGTGACTATATTTTTCGGCCGCAAAGTCTTTGAACGAACGGAATTCGGAAATCAACTCGTCCATTTTCGAAGACGCCTTCGAGCCACCCCCTCCACTCGAGCCGGCCCCTTTGCGCATTCCGGCCGCCTCTTTTTTTGCTTTGTCCCTTCCGGTGCGACGTTCGTTCTCGTGAACGGGTAAGACATCCTCGTCATATATGGGGTTGCAGGTTCAAAAAAAGGGGTTTGACTCAGATTTTCCGATAATAAAAAAGGCTTCAAAATGGGGTTGCAGGTTCAAAAAACCTACCCTCCGCCGTCTTTGTCGCGCCATCGTCATCAAAATCAACGTTTTTTTTTCATCATCACAGCCGATTCAAATATTTTAAAACAGTTTCCACAGAAATCAACCCAGATTCAACATAAATCAACCCCCGCATCAAAAACAGAAAATTATCACTGGTCTACCGGCGAGATACCACCACTACCGCCGATCAGAAAGTATCAAAATCCCCAAATCACTGTTCAAATCAGAAAACTATCAAAAACCCCAAATCAAAAATAGAGACACAACAACCCCAAATCAGAAATCAGAAAACTATCAAAAACCCCAAATCAGAAAAGCTACCTTGTCGGCATCCGACCGTCTGCCGTCGGCCCCATTTTTTCCTCTCCGGTTCTCTCCCTCCTTCCCGTTCTATCTTCCCCCGATCTCTCTCTCTCTCTCTTCAGCTTCTTTCTCCGCCACTGATAACCACGCCGTAAACCATCAGGGGGGTATGTGGTGATGGTAAAAAAGCGACGCCGGTATTCGCCGGTAACCGGCTCCGATCAACTGTAAAATCGGACAAGAGAGAGACAGAGTGTGTTGGAGAGAGAGTGGGTTCTGAGTGTGAGAAAGGTAGGAGGAGTTCCAGGGGGGGTGGGTGACGGCCATGAAGATGCCGGAGACGATGCCGGTGGTGTTCATAAGCTGACAATGATGATGGTGGTCTTCATAACCCTGAAGATGATGGAGATGATGATCTTCATCTTCATCAGAGGGATAAAAAGAGAGATGCTTGAGAGTTTCAAAAAATGAAAATGAAGAGAGAGAGAGAGTGATATGAAATGACTTTAATAAATAGACAAGATAGACTGACATTGAAAGGGACATATATATAAAATGACCTAAATACCCTTTTGGTTGGCATGATCTTATTGGTGGAAAGTGGTTCTCGCGGTTCTTACAACTGGGAGTGGTTCTCATTTTAGCGGCTCCCTATATATATATGCGTGTGTTTGTGTGTGTGACAAAATTAATTAAATAAAAGAAATTAAAAAGAGTTTGAGTAAATTGCCAAAATCGTCCCCGTGGTTTATATTTGGCAGTTTCATCCAAATATCCTTCAACTTAACAGAAAAAATAAACTAAGTTAGTGGTTTGGATGAAAATGGCAAAAGGTTACAAACGTGGGGGGCAAAATGGTACAAAAGTGTCATTTTGGACGAAAATGACAAACATATCCAAATCTTAGGGACGATTTTGGCAATTAACTCTAAACATTTTAATAAACAAATTATTTCCTGGTATCAAAGCAAATGGTTGATCCATAGTGAACCAACTCACTTATGAGTTATGACACGATTAAGTACATATATTAAAAAAACTCATAGTAAAATACTAATAAAATGTGGATAAATCAATGTATAAAAGATGTATAACTTGGGTTTAGAATCAAATACAAAAGCTTCTAAAAATAAGAAGTCGTACAAAGGGTATCAAACGAACTCCGTCGACTCCATTCAAGCGGCATTGGAACCGTCTAATCGAACTCTACGATGTGAGATATTAGGTTTTCACTTTTTTATTTATAGGTTGTAGATTATAGAATTTTTTTTATTATCATTGTGTCTTTTCTATATTTGCGTCATTGTGTTTTTTTTTGCAACTCATTGTGTCTTTTTTCCTCGACATTGTGTTATATTTTTCGGCATGGTGTTATATTTTGCTCGACATTGTGTCATCTTGTGTGATCTATTGTATCTTTGTACACTTCTTAATGGCATTAAATTGTAATAGTTATTGGGCATGTTGACATTGATGCATGGAAAATATCTTGAACCCATTTGGGTTGTTGAAGTCGCTAATGTCATATTAGATTGTTGTTGGTGCATATGTCTGTTGACTTCGTCTTATATCGAGTCTCGGTTTCGTTGCAGATCTGAACAAGAATGATGTCATCATTATTGATGATGACATCATACATGTGACATCACTCTTGCATCATGGAATAGCATCATCACATGAAATTTGATGCACATACACGAAACAGAATTTAATTCCACACAAAATAGGATTTTTATATTGTTTATTGTAATTTCGCTTGAACTGTTTTGTTGATTTCGCTTGAATAGCCATGTTCATGTTTCAAGCGAAATTAGGAAGGGTATATATATATAGGTGTTGGTAGTTTCTCATTTGTGAGAGAACCATCAGTTGTATACCGAACTGCTGCCGGATTTTCAAGTGATATATAAATGAGAAACGTGTGTTAAAGTGATATTCTCTGTTTTCTACTCCATTCTTCACTGATTCAGATCTGTTTGTTTGATTCCGCCTTACAAACAGTGTGTATTGACTCTGATTGACTCACTCGGTCGGTCAAATCGATCCTACAATTGGTATCAGAGCCAGTTATGAGCCAATACACTTGAATCAGTGCATTTTTCTACACTTTCTTGGACTTCTGGACTTTTTAACAGACAAAATGGACTGAGTTTTTGATATTGTGTGTAAAACTGTGTTTTAACAAACCCTTGAGAGAATCAGATCAAAATTCGGCCTAAAACTGATAAAAATGGACTGAAAATCTAATTTCTCTTGAACGAACTTTTTAATTTCGCTTGAAAATTGTGGTAATCTGAAGCGAAATAAGTGATTTCGCTTGAAAAGATCTGATTCTGCTTGAAAAGTCGAAGTAGTTTCAAGCGAAATAGGTGATTCCGCTTGAAAACACCTGTTTTCGCTTGAGAATGTGATTTCGCTTGAAAGTACTTTGATTTCGCTTGAAAATACTGATCTCGCTTGAAAGTGTGATCTCGCTTGAAAGTCCATTGGGTTCGTGATTTTGTTCGAAAGTCTGATTTCGTGTAAAATCTGTTTTCACAACTTGAATTTTTTTTCGTAAATTGTTTTCTTAAAATGGAAAATCAAGATTTTTATAACTTCTTCGCCGGCAGTGGTATAACAGCAGCACAAACATCGGGTAGTATTGTGCAAAACGTCAATATGGAGAATGAGTTAGGGACGATGTAGAAACCACCTAAACTGATGAATATCGATGAGTATTCGGGTTGGTCTGGAAGGTTTAAAACATGGGTTCAAGCAAACCACTCCGAGTGTTGGATGAAGATTGAAGCAAAATATGTTCCTCCAGTAGATGGTTTGAGTCATGAGAAAGTGATTGGCAGTTTGACACAAACTGAACAAGCAGATTTCAAAGCTGAGAAAAAGATGTTGAGTATTCTTCAACAGGCGATTAAAGAGGATATTTTGGTGTTGTTACGGCATGAAGATAATTCAAAATCTATTTGGCAGTCATTGGAAGCAAAGTTTAAAGCGAGTGTAGAGATGATCAAAAGCAAGAAGGCTTTGATAAAGAAACAATTTGACATATTCACTGGTATGAAAGGTGAAACTACAAAACAATTGATTGAAAGATACTGTCATCTAGTTGTGGAGATGGGGAGATTGGAAATAAAAAAGACCAATGAGGAGTGGATTGATAAATTAGCAGACGCGTTGCCATATGATGAGTGGGGTACTTATCTGCTGGTGTTAAAGAACAATACAAATTTTAGTAATATGAATCTTAGTGGTTTCATAGAGAAGATCGAAGCACATGAGTTAGAGTTAACAAAGATTAAACAGATGAATTCTGCAAATATTCAACAGGATGTTTCACTATATTACAAAGGCAGTTCTCCTGCAACAACGAATCTTAGTCCGAAGATTCAAACAACCTTTAGTGCAGATTCAACATCTGGAGCTTCGTCGAGTACATCAAGCAACAACAAGCCTTCATCGTTTGCAAGTTATGAGCCAAATTCCAAAGCTCTCGAACAATTTACTTCACAAAGATCTTCAAGCTCGAACAATCAGGGTCAAGGTCCGGGGATACTATGCAACATTGCAGTAAACATTAAGAACGCTCAAGATTTTACTGAATCTTCTGCTAAACAGCACATAGCACTACTCACATCAATATTGGAATCTTACGAGAGTTTGGTTGCTGGGAGAATAGGAAACCCTGATATGACGAAAGAGGACTATGATCAAATAGATCCGGTGGAACTTGAATTGATAGACATCAAGTGGGGAATGGCTAGTTTGGTTAGAAGAGCCCAAAGGTTTATGGAAATTACGGGCCGGAACAGTTTGGCAGGACCAGATCAAAGGCTTGGTGTTGATAAGTCCAAAGTGACTTGTTTCAGATGTAAAGAGAAAGGGCATTTTAAGAGAGAGTGTCCGAATAGAGAGGTCAACAATCACCAAAATCCATTTACCAATGATTACTACAGACAGGCGATCTATCACAAGACAAATCAACAACCTGTCATTCAAAGACCTCAGATAAAAAACAAGCCAGAAAAAGCTCTCATAGTCAACCAAGATGATGAAAAGGTAGCTGAAGGTTTCAGTTGGGACAAGTATATCCCGGGCAGTGAGGGTAGAGCAATGATGGCTGAGATTGCAGAGGTGTCTGAGAGTGTTGTTGAAACAGAGGTTGTTAGTGAAGATGTGTCTGAAGAAAGTTCGGTTGATAATGAAGAAGTTGTTGCAGAAAACCACTATTATCAATCCAAAGAAGAGGTTTTAGCTAGTTCTTTAAAATCAATTATGCCTCCTAATGTGGTTGATTCTTTTGCAGGATTTTTCAGTGAGACAACCACTGGATTTTTCCCACAGTATGAGGTTGAGAAAGCTCCGGTTGAAGAGATTATTGATGTCTCCAAAGAAATGACTGAAGAAAAACTGAAAGAGATTGCTGACAAGGCTTTAATGGCAAAGCTGAAAGAGGTAGACACAGAATCTGTAAAACCAGAGTCTGTTGATACTAAGTCAGTTGAAAGTGTGTCGGTCAAAGCAAAGTTAGGTCAAAAGGAGTCTGATGGGAAATCGGAAAGTCAGGAGATCAAATCAACAGGAGTGTCTGAGTCAGAATCTGATAATGTCGGTAAACAGGATGTTAAAGTTGATCAGGAGGAAAAGATTGTTGAAAATATTGAGTCAATGTCTGAAACTTCATGCCAAAACTGTTCAAAACCCTGCATGGAGTGTCTTGAAAAGGACACAAAGTTTCAGGAATTGAAACAATAAACTGATGAACTTAAATTTGATATGAGTGAAGTAAAAGAAGCGTATGACAAGTTGGCTAAATCTATCAAAATGATTCAAAATGAGAGTCTTGAAAATGATAAAGCCACAAAATTGTTAAAATCAACAGTTTTGGATAAACAAAAGGAAATCAACTTTCATTTGGATACAATTGCCTCATTGAAAAAGGAATTGGAGTTAACAAAAATTGAGAATGAAAGAATTGATAAAAAGTTGATGAGTTATGTTGCATCTTCATATGTGATTGAGCAAATTGTCCCTAAACCACCAGATGCAACACCTGTCTTTAATAGTGTTCCACCCTAAAAATGTGGAGTCATTACACTCAGAAGTATCCAGATGGGGTGGAAGCTGCTTTGAACCTCAAGTTGAGAACCATTGAGGATGAGTTACCTGAGAGTATTGATGTTACATTCTCTCCGTCCGACACTGACAATGAGTCACAGGTTATTAAGACCGTTGTTGACCAAGTGTTAGACGAAGAGAGTGATAACTCAGATTTTGAAACTGTGAAAACTCATTTGGAAAGTTCCAATTCTGATGTTGAAGATGATGGTAACCTTTTGGACAAGTTTATACCAAAATCAGAAAAGGTTGTGAATGATGATCCGATCATGGTGGTCTACACAATGATTGGAACTGACAAACTCTATTCTGATTTTGAGTATCTAATCCAGAACGCGAACATGAAAAATGTTGAAAAGGTGTTTAAATTGGTTGAGATTGACATTTCTGAGGTAAACAACAAAGAGTTCTTTTCAAAACCTAAAAACTCTTTTGTGAAACAAAACAACCCTGGGAAGAAAGATTGGGTAGGTAACAATGGGTCTAACAAGAAAAATGGAAACAATTTTAAAAACAAAGGTATTGGGTTTGAAAAGAAGATGGCTAAACAAGTGGTAAAGCCAAAAGATAAGATGTGTGATGTTTTTGTCACGGGAATGAACTTTGTTGATGAAAAAGAGTATATTTTCAGTCAAAAAGCCATTGATGATTTCAATGCAGCACAAAAGTTGAAACAAGAGACCTACAAATCTACTTTTGTTGAGTATGACAAAAGAGTTTGTTACCGCTGCAATGAGATTGGTCATATGGTAAAACAATGTACCAAAAAGATTGAAAAAACTGTTTTCAAGAAACCTGTTGTGCAAAAACCGAAACCTAAAACTTCAACTGATGATAAGGGTAACCAATGGTTTCGTCTGTTCAAATTCTGAAAAGAGGTGAATCGTTGAAGTCCGAAGAAAAACCTAAATCAACTTTTGAGATTGGTGAATCTTCGAAAACCCAAAAGACTTCAAAAATTTATCTGAAAACGAAAGTTTTTGAAACTCAATCTTGGGTGGCTAAAACAAAACAATCAGTTGAGGTGAAGAAAATGGAGAATGAGTTAAAATCTGAATCAAAAGTGGGTGTTAATGATGTTCAGAAATTTGAATTTGAATTAGACAAGTTTCTTGCAGAGTTTCCACCAATTAAAGATGGAAACTTAAAATCAAAATCTGAACCTGTTGTCCCAAATGTGATCTTTAGTATTCCGAAAGTTGATAAGAAATGTGATTTAGTGTTTGGTAGTGTTCCACAGGAAAAGAAGTCATGGGCTTCATTGTTTGAATGATTTTCTATGATGTATGCAGGGGCTGCCGAGGTCGTATATTTCAAAGTGGATAATGGACAGCGGAGCTTCAAGACACATGACCGGAATGCTAGCATTGCTTTATGACGTTAAATCTTTAAATGGAGGATACGTGGGATTTGCCGGGAATTAGGGAGGAAGGATTGTTGGTCAAGGGACTCTAACAAATGGAGTCATTTCGTTTGATAAAGTGAACTATATAATTGAACTGGAAAACAATCTGCTGAGTATTTCGTAGATCTGTGACAAATCATTTACTGTCCACTTTACTAAAAACGAATGTTTAGTCTTAAAACCTGGTTTCAAAATTCCGGAAGAAATGGTGTTGTTGCTAGCTCCACGCAAAAATGATTTGTATATTCTTGATATGAGTATCGCAACAACAACAGATTATCAAAAACAGTGTTTTGTGTCAAAAACCAAGGCTACTGAAAAAGAATCTATAATGTGGCATCGAAAGATGGGCCACATTCATGTTAGAAAAATGAACTTTCTTGTACATAATGATTTAGTTGAAGGTGTAAATTTGAAAAGTTTTCATTTAAATGATGATTGTGTAGCTTGCAAGAAAGGAAAGCAGACAAAGAAGTCACACCCACAGAAGTTGCTGAATTCAATCAGAATGCCTCTCGAGAGACTCCACATGGATCTCTTTGGACCAGTCAATGTGCAAAGTATCAGCGGAGACTTATACTGTCTAGTAGTCACTGATGACTTCACTAGATTTTCTTGGGTGGTGTGCATGGAGAGGAAAGATCAAACGTTTGAGTCTTTGATGATTCTTTTCAAGAAGATGGAAACGATCTACAAATTGCCAATCCGGAGAATAAGAAGTGATAATGGAACGGAATTTAAGAACAATCGCATGCTCGAGTTCTGTAATGAAAAAGGGATTCTTCATGAATTCAGTGCACCATATACTCCACAGCAAAATGGTGTAGCTGAAAGAAAGAATCGCACTCTAATTGAAACTGCTCGAACGATGCTGGCCGATTCCAAACTACCGATCGATTTCTGGAGTGAAGCTGTGGCAACGGCACGCTATACATTGAATCGCGTTCTTACTGTGAAGAAATACAAAAAGACTTGCTTTGAACTTCTTCATAGATATAAACCAAATCTGAAGTTTCTATAATCGTTCGGATCACCGTGTACCTTCATTGATCAAGATGGAAAGTTTGGCGCGAAGAGTAATGAGGGATTCTTTGTTGGATATGCGAGTTCGCTAAAAAGAGTGTTCATTCCATGTCTGAAGAAGGTAATTGAAGTTCAGCATGTAGACTGTCAGAAGCATACGGCTCCACCGCAACTTCCCGGACAAAGATTGCTTTTCGACTATGATAAACTCTGGGAGTCGTTCTAACTACCGACAGAGCCGAGTGAAGAGGAACTTGCTTACTTATACCAACAGCAGCAATCCATGGTACAAGATCAGATACCAAGACCGTTGGTGGTTTCTCAACCTGATGTGGGAACAAACATTCCTACAACTGGTACAAACGATCACGAGGCAGGTCCGAGTGGAACAGCTCACGAACCACCAGAGGAACCAGCTCCATCATTTGATCAATCCGATGACTCAGAGTCGGAAAACGGTCCGATCTTTGATGAGGATCCAAATGTTGTTACGACTGAAGCTGAGGATCACACCGGTGATCTAGATATCACGAATCTGCAATCGGAAGTTACTGTGCCTGACACTGTCATGCCACGAACTCTTTCTTACCATCCTTCAGAGCAGATTATCGGTGATCTTCAGAGCGGAGTAAAGACGAGAGATCAGATCAACAGAGCACTTACTTGTTTTTATATTTCTGTTGCTCCTTTACAGGAGGAATTCTCACTTAAATGTTTTATCTCGCAGATTGAACCCAGAACATATAAGGAAGCTTTGACTGAAGACAGCTGGGTTAATGCTATGCAGGAGGAGCTACAGCAATTTGAGAAATTGGGTGTCTGGAGATTAGTAGACCTTCCTGAAAACCATAAGCTGATAAAAACAAAATGGGTTTTTAAATGCAAAAGAGATGATAGAGGCGTGATTGTGAGGAATAAAGGACGATTGGTAGTACAGGGTTTCAGCCAGCAGGAGGGGATTGATTTCACTGAAGTGTATGCCCCTGTAGCTAGGTTCGAGGCGATAAGAATCTTCCTAGCATTTGCATCGTGGAAAGGATTCAAAGTATACCAGCTGGATGTCAAGTCTGCATTCCTATACGGCACAATCAAAGAAGAAGTGTATGTGGGTCAACCACCGGGGTTTACTGATCCAGTACACAAGAACAAAGTCTATCTTCTGGACAAAGCGCTCTACGGACTACACCAGGCCCCGAGAGCCTGGTATGAGACGCTTTCCCAACATTTGCTGGCCAACGGGTTTAGCAGAGGGACAGTTGATGGTACGTTGTTCATCAAAGAGGTTGCAGGACATCTTCTGATCGTGCAAATTTATGTTGACGATATCATCTTTGGGTCGACAAATGATGAGTTGTGTAAGGATTTTAAAAAGGTCATGAAAAAGAAGTTTGAGATGAGTTCAATGGGGGAGATGAAGTTCTTCCTAGGGTTACAGGTCGAGCAAATGCCCGAAGGAATCTTCATTCATCAAACAAAGTACGTAAACGATGTTCTGGAGAAGTTCAACATGGCTCAATCCTGTCCAGCATCAACCCCCTAGCTCAGAATCATGGGTTTTGCCCAGACGAAAGTGGAGAGAAAGTGGATGAGACACTGTATCGATCAATGATTGGATCCTTGATGTATCTTACTGCTTCCCGCCCGGATATCATGTATCCGACGTGTTTGTGCGCACGATATCAGTCAAGCCCACGCCAGTCTCATCTGACAATCGTGAAACGAATCTTACGGTATTTGAAAGGCTGCCCAAGCACCAGCTTGTGGTATCCTAAGTCTGGTGATTTCTCTCTCACATGTTTTGCTGATTCAGATTATGGTAGCTGTAAGCAGAATGCTAAGTCCACCACTGCTGGGTGCCAGTTCTTCGGAACTCGGCTCGTAACCTGGCAGTGCAAGAAACAAACCTCAGTAGCGCTCTCTACGTGCGAGGCAGAATACATTTCGGCCTCGAGCTGTTGCTCACAGATCTTTTGGATCCAACAGCAGATGCGAGACTTTGGTTTGCAGTTCTTGAATACACCGATTTTTGTGGACAATGAAGCGGCTATTAACATAACGAAAAACCCGGTTCACAACTCGAAAACTAAACACATTGAAATTCGGAATCACTTCATCTGTGATTGCTATGAAAAGAAGTTAATCCGTATAGAACATATACACACCGATGAACAGAAGGCTGATTTCTACACTAAACCTTTTGATAGAAAAAGATTTAATTATCTTTTGAAATTGAACGGGATGAAAAATCTGTTTTCTGGGAGGGTAATCGAGTGTGAAGCCGAGGAGGACGGAGATCTGATGTGATCCACGTCAAAGTTGTCAAGTTTTTTGTACAGTTTATTTTCTGCTTTTGATAAAACCAAAAACACAAAAATATGTTTTTGTTTTTAGGGGGAGAAAGTTGCAGAAAAATACAAAAACATGATAAAATTACAAAAACCAAAAACATTCGAAAAAGTAAAAATGAGTTTGTGTAAAAAGGGGAAATGATAGTACATCAGCTAGACAGTGCAGTACGCTAAAGAAATGTAACGTAAAAATGTGTTAAGCAGTCTTGTATATGATATACCGATAGGTTTTTACACATTCAGTAGGTTTGTTCGGGATATAAACATAAAATTTCTTGCTTTTATGTGGGGAACATCTCTCGGATATATGGGTAACCCCCGAAATCTTGTTTGAAAGGTCCCTCTTTCTGAGATACTAGGTCTTTATGCTTAGTGATATCTGGGGTATTATCCCGGGACTTCTGATAATGCGGAAGCAATGGCCTAGTCCCTGAAGAATACTTTACCGCTTGCTTGAAATATAGCGCCGCCCTCAGCATAAATGATGAGACAATAAAATTGCTAATCAATGCTGTTGTAAAAAAGATCCTCTAAAGGGGACCCACCTAAAGTCGAGGCTGTCATCTCTCTGCTGAACGGAAGTTCTGACCTGAGCTCTCACGGTCCTCGCATCTAACCCCCTACAGATATCATCTAGGTATATTCACCTGTAAGACTGAATATTGGGATCTGGATACGGGAGTATATTCTGAGGTGGTACACGAATAAAAGTTAAGCCTTAAAACATTAATCTGTATCCTGAACAGATTGAACTTTGTGTGAAAATTTAAAGTGGATCAGTATATAGACAATCATTGCAAATTGTTTAATGCTTAAAATGTAATCTAAGCTTAACGGTACTTGTATCTCGTCGGCAGCTGATATGATCCCCTAACACGCTCGCAAAAAAAATTGTGTGTACAGTTTACTGCTTATCTTCATTCTAAAATCCAAAAAGATTTTATTTTTCATCTTATTTTCGACAACGGACGTTGGGGATCAGATGATCAAAGTCTTGTGTGCTGAACAAGTCTTGATCTTGAGGGTTGGGTAAGCAGAAGTTTGTAAAAGTGATCGGTAATTGTTTGACAGTTCAAAAGTTCATTAATTTGAACTTAAATCATTTTCAGAAAGTCAGCATCTTCATAATTTGGTCAACCAGGGTCATTAATTTGGACTTGGCAGGCTAAACAGTTAACCAGGGTCATTAACTTGGACATGGTTAACTGGGTGTGTCGGTAAAAACCAAAAAGTTGAAAATTTGAAATGCTTTTACTCATAAATGGTTGAGATTTGCAGGTAAAAGTTCCAGATTACGATCCTGATAGATGAGTCTAAGGGGAGTCTGAAGATGAGTTCAATGTTAAGAAGAGCTTGTAACTGGAAAGCCAGGTGTCGATCCCGAAAGCACGAAAGCTTAACGAAAGGGGGAGCCTGAAGAAAGTGTTTCTGAAAGCTGAAGAAGAAAAGAGAGCAAAGAAAGATAATGAGAAGCTGAAAAATGTGCTAAGGAAAAAGCCTAAGCCAAGAGATGAAAAGTTTAAGTCGTTGTGAAGACCTAAAGTCTCGTACTGAAGACTCCGTCAACATCCAAGGGGAGATTGTTGGTGCATATGTCTGTTGACTTCGTCTTATATCGAGTCTCGGTTTCGTTGCAGATCTGAACAAGAATGATGTCATCATTATTGATGATGACATTATACATGTGACATCACTCTTGCATCATGGAATAGCATCATCACATGAAATTTGATGCACATACATGAAACAGAATTTAATTCCACACAAAATAGGATTTTTATATTGTTTATTGTAATTTCGCTTGAACTGTTTTGTTGATTTCGCTTGAATAGCCATGTTCATGTTTCAAGCGAAATTAGGAAGGGTATATATATAGGTGTTGATAGTTTCTCATTTGAGAGAGAACCATCAGTTGTATATCGAACTGCTGCCGGATTTTCAAGTGATATATAAATGAGAAACGTGTGTTAAAGTGATATTCTCTGTTTTCTACTCCATTCTTCACTGATTCAGATCTGTTTGTTTGATTCTGCCTTACAAACAGTGTGTATTGACTCTGATTGACTCACTCGGTCGGTCAAATCGATCCTACAATTATCCTATAGTTTTTTTAACACGTTATAACTTTATTTAGTAATGCATTAAATGCTCTAACAAACATATTAGGGTGGTTAACTCCTTCATTGTGTCCTTAACATTGAATCCAATGTTTTCGAAACCGACTGGACCAGCTGGTCCGACCGGTCAAACCGGAGATCGGTGATGCTAGCGGTCCGGTTACACACATTCCGATCGCTTTGCTTTTAGCCGGCCGGTTTTTTTGCGGGTCGCGGTTGAACCGGCAAACCGGAATCAGATGTCGGAACGGATTAATGAGATGAAAGTATGAGAAAGGCTAAAAGAAGTGAAGAACGATTGAATCAAAGAACGTTGTTTGTTTGGAACATCAATCCAAACACATAGGACCAGTTGAACTTGGAAATCACACTTCAAGAAGATCAAACATGGATTGATCTAGAAGAACGCCGACGCCTAGAAGTTATTTTAGATTGTGTATGTGTGAATTGTGGAGGCTGGAAAGAGACGACAGTAATTAGGGCTGCTTTAGTGGTGGCCACGGGTATTTAAGTTCCACCTATGGTGGACTCGGGTGAGTTTTCTACCATCGCATAAGTGAAACTGTGAATCCGTTTCGGGATGATTACTACCATAAAGCAATCTACCATCGCATAAGTGAATCGCCAAAGATGAATCAAAAGCAGATTGGTGAAGGTTCATCGAAAGAAAGAAAATAGGCTTTGGCGGTAACTCAAGAACACGAAGGATTCAATTAGAATAAATACATTCCAAGAGAAAAGCATGCGTTGGTTGCTACGGTAGATAATCGATGGCAGAGAGATTTTGCTCGTTATGAAATTAATAAGTTGTATGATCCTTTTGATGAAGCAAAGGAAGCAAAGAGATGGGATGCTGAAAAGGAATGCTACTTAGATCCTCAAGGTAATCCTGTGGTTGATCCCGGGAAAGTGAAGTTTGACGATGTAGTAGCTGTCATTCCAACCTGTCAACAATTTTATATGAGGAGGAAAATAGAGAAAGATTATGAAGAAAATCTGTATAAGCGTATAAAGGAGGTGTTTTACGCGACTCTACCAAAGGTGATGGAATTGAATAAGAAGAAAGAAGAAGCTGTTGAGAAGTTGGTTGATGAATTGAAGAAGACAGTTGGAGAAGCTGATGAAAACCAGCAGAAGGTTGATGAAGAGTTGAAGAAGACGACTGATGAAAAGACAGTGGAAGATCAAAAAGAGGTAAATACTCAATCTGAATCTTCTAACTCATCAAATAATGATGAAAATGTTAACAATCTGTTGATAAAACTGAAGAACAGTGCAGGAAATGCATGGAAACGAGCAGAGCCTGTATTGAGAAAGACGAAAACTTAAAATCAAGAGATATTGAGTTTACAAAAATTGAAACAGTTTTCAAAACAAAATGTAAAGAAATGTTAGAAAATGAAGAAGTTTTGAAACAAAAAGTTGAAAAGCTGACACTGAAATGTCAAGATTTTGAAAAAGAAAATAAGATTTTAAAACGAAAGTGTACAGAAAATGTAATGATTGTTTACAAAAATATAATATCATTCAAGAATTACAGAAAGAATATGATAAAATAAAATTTGCAAATCATAACATAAAAGAAGCTTATGATACTTTGACAAGACAAGTTAAAAGTATGGACGGTAGATTGTCAAAATGTTTAGAAAGAACAGAACTTGTTGAAGCCAAATATAGAAGTAAGCAATTGGAGTTAAATAAATGTATTGATGAAGTTGCTACACTTAAACAAGAATTGGCTGAAAAAGAAAAGTTTGTTAAAAAACTTCAAAGTTTTTATAATTCTTCGTATATTCTCGAACGTATTTTCAACATCACACCAGATGATAAAGATTCTGAAAAGAAAAAAAAATGTATTGGTTTAGAATATCATCAGGTACCACCACCGTTGAAGGATAATTACACATTCTATGATGACGAAAATGTGGCAAAAGGTTTGAACATGGTTGACCAATTACCTGAAAACATTGATGTGACTTACACCAAATCTGATGATGCTGGTGATTCAGAGGTGGTAAGTAAGGTAGTTGAAAACGTTTTGAGAGCTGATTCTACCAAAAATGGTAAGTCCGAATCACATGATGAAGATGAGGAAAGTTTTCACAAAAACTATTTGAAAAATTCAAAATCTGAGAAAAGTGCGAATGATGATCCAATGGGATTGGCATATACCATGATTGGATTGGACAAATTATTCTCAGATGTTGAGTTTCCGATTCAAAATGTGATTCAGGATAAGATCGACAAAGTTTTCGAACTGGTAGAAATCGAGAAAACTGAAATCGCAAATTATGCCTGAAAAGCGAGCGAGAAAACTTTTTATAACAAACCTGGTTACAAAAAGAAAAAAACATGAAGGCTGTGTTGGGTTATAAAAAGAAACAAAACCAAAAGAAAAGGGCTAAGAAGACAAATTATCAGAAAAAGACGAACTTTGTTCACGGAACAAGTTCAGAAGAAGAGAAAGAACTCAAATTTAGACGACAGTCTAATGAAGAGTTCTATGCTCAGAAAAATCAACAACAACAGGCTAAAGATGTTTCTAAGAAAACATGCTTTAAATGTGATCAAATTGGAAATGTTGGTCGCAAATGTCCAAATCTGAAGTCTTCTGATGTTGATAAAAAGAAAGTTGAGGTTGTGAATCAGAAATCAACCAATTTTGAGTCAAAACAAACTTGGAAGCCAAAGACACCCAAACTTGGAAACCAAAAGGTTGATCTTTCAAAGTCACAACAAACTTGGAAACCAAAAACGTCCAAGTTTGAACCAAAACAAATCTGGAAGCCTAAAAATGATTTGTCAAAACGAAACGTTCAAATTGATTCAAGATTTTATCAAAGAAATGTTTCAACAGGACAAATTTGGATGGTCAAGAAACAGACTTCTGTGAGTGATAAAAGGAAAATGGATTCAACCAAGAAGGTTGACAATAAGAACGAAAAAGTGTTTGTTAAAAATGACAAAGATTTTCCGAAGTTGAAAGATTCTTATTGTGTCACAATACCCAAGGTTAAACAGCCCTGGGTTGCATTATTCAAATGATTGAGTTGTTTGAATGTGCAGGTGCTCCAGAAGATTGCCGAATGTCAAAATGCAGAGCGGAGCAGCCTGGCACGGGAGGAGACAGATCCCTGTGATTGAAAATCAGGGAGTGTTGGTTTGTTTTGTATATAAATAAAACATAAATCAGAAACCCTAAAAATTGAAAAATTTAAAAACTAAAAAAAAAATGTTTCTATTTTGTCAAAAATTGAAAAAAGAAAAAAGTATGTTTGTTTTTAAATTTGTTAAAAACCAAAAAAATACAAAAATTGTTTGTTTTTCATTGTTAAAAAATCAAAATTTTAAAAAAAAAATTGATGGAATTCGCCGAAACTCTCACGGCTGAACAAACATAATTAAAGTCACAAGTGGTTGAAAATGGTTTTAACTTGTCAAAAATCAATGTGTTGTAAATCATGGGGGTGCTTTATACAAAACTGAGCATGTGATGTAGAAAATGGATGGCGAGATGAAAGCTATCTACATTGGGTTGTCAAATTTTTTTAAATGTTTTGGATTTTAGGGGGAGTAAGAATTTTGAAAATACAAAAACATTTAAAAATTTGAAAAAGCCAAAAACATGAGAAAACTAAAAAGAGTTTTGTATAAAAAGAGGACATGATAGTACATCAGTAGACAATCACGGCATGCTAAAGAAATGGAAAGTCAAATGTGATAAACGGTCTCACTAATGATATGCCAGTAGGTTTTCATACATTTAGTAGATTGATTTCGAGATATAAACCTAAATCAATAAATTTCTTATCTTGTGGGGAACATCTCTCGGATATATAGACCTAGTACTCCGAAATTTCGTTTGAGAGGTTGGCTGATTATGAGATATGATGTGTACAAAATGTAACATATAAATTACATCAAATGAGGCATAAAACTAACTTTTTTTAGTACTAATGTTGGAAAAATCTTGTTTTTGTCTTCCTTTTGAATTTACAGGACCAAATGACCTTAAACGAACAAAAGGAGCAAATAAGAAGCCAAAACCAACATAAATACAAAGAAAGGGAATAAACGTGACATGCCTGACCCCTCGGCAGCATCCCCAAAGCAAAAACAAGACAACTGAAGACCGACCACAGGGCCGTGCCCAGCCGAACACTGGGGTGTGGTCAGGGTCCTGCAGAAAAGACAAACCTGTAGAAGCTTCTATGCCCACCACGGGGGCTTTCCCAGCTCAGCACGGGGCATGGTCAATGCAAAGATACGCAGAATCTTGCCAAATCTTGATAGTACAGATACGATGCTGACCACGGGGTCGTGCCCACTGGACACGGGGCCGTGTGGGACCCTCTGCTGACAGTTGCATTTAATGAAGGAAGAGAAAAGGTTGGCCACGGGGTCGTGGCCAGAGTACTGTGCAGGCTATAAATAGGGGTGCTTGGCTCACTTCTAAGGCATCCCTTGACAAATCACAACTTTCCCACTTTGCCACCACTCCACCACCACTACAACACCAACCAACACCCACCACCATCATCCATCTTTAGACTGTGTAGTAGTCTTGGGATCCAAGATTGATCGTAAGGGTTCTTGCCAATCAAAGGCCATGTTTGGTTAAGCCTCTTACATCACTTGGTGAAGAAAAGTCTTTATTGTATTACTTTTGATTTTTAATCTTTCGTCACTTTTTATTTGGTTTTGTATTAATGACTTTAATAACTAGTTTCTTATGTTGAAGGTGAATTCTTCCTATCATATTTCCATGGTGTCTTGGCGTTACTTTACTGTCTATATAAAGTAAAAGATTACATCATTCATGTTTTTACGGTCTATATAAAAGCATGTTGACTACCTGGTCGGGGGTTAGGGGAATGGTTTGGTAAGGTTCTTGCCTTGTTCAGTGTAGAGATCCTGCAAGGACCTGGTTCAAGCTTACTAGGACCTCCTTCAATACCCACTGGTATTGGATGGCGGGGGTGCGAATAGCTTGAACCCCTCATATGTAAACTGCTATTAATACATTAAACCGGCTTCTTGGGATTGTATCCTTGCTGACTCAAACCACTTAGCCGAGGGTAACGTCACCTTCAAAAGAGGGGCCTACCACTTTTCACATTAATAACTTAATTAATTATCTTTCAATATTCCGACCCTTTGGGATTGTATCCCTGCTGACTCAAACCACTGGGTTGAGGGTAACGTCACCTTCAAAAGAGGGGCCTATTACTATAACTAAGATAATCTCTTAAAAAGTCCGAAAGTGTGAAAATCATCAAAGGATACATTAAAGGCGAGTCGGATCCAAGTGATTCATCTTGTCTATCTGTTTTTATTTTATTTATTCCTGCAATATTAGTTTTTAATTTTATGTTTCAAAATTTTTTTTTCAAAAAATTTTAGATTGATTAGACGTTGAGGATAAACCGGTACTAAAAGCCCGTGTGTCCTTGGACGACCTCGGTATCTTACCAACACTATACTACGCTCACGATGGGTGGACTTGCACAAGTGTGTGTTTAGTGTTAGTAGAATATCGTGTTTTATAAATTTAAAACTTGACTAATGCGTAAATGGGCTCAAAATATTAATAAAAACATATCACGCTTCGCACACACCAAGATACTAGGTCTTTATACTTTTTGATATCTGGGATATTATACTTGGTCTTCTGATTTTGCGTCAGGAATGGCCTAGACCTCGTATAATGCTTTTGCGCTTAAAGCTTTCCCTCTGCATAAAAATTGAGATAATTCGAAAGATATAAATCAAGTGCAGTTGTAAAGAAGATTCCTAAGTGGAACACACCTTTAAGTCGAGCCTTCATCTCTTTGACTGAACGGTAGTTCATACCTGAGCTCTCAAGGCCTTGCACTAACCCAGAGTACAGATATCATTTAGCTATATTCACCTATAAGACTGAATCTAGGGGATCTTGATACGGGAGTATATTCTGAGGTGGGACACGCGAATAAGTTAAGTGCTTAAAACATTAATCTCGTATCTCGAATCAATTGAAGTTTGTGTGACAATTTAAGTGAATAGTATACTGACAATCTAAGTGAATCGTTTAGAACTTAAAGTCTAAAAAAGGTCAACGGTGCTAGTGATTTGTCATAAACTGATATGATCCTCTGACACGAACTCAAACAAAAATATGTCTGTAAATATTTCTTTACTACTTTTGTTCTAGAAAAATCACAAAAAGATTTTCAGTGTGTTTTAGCATAAACTTTGAAAAAGTCAAAAAGATTTTGTTTTTGCTTTATTTTTTACAACCGATGTCTGAAGGCTGGGTTTCAAGATCTAAAGTATGTTGAACATGTTTCTGAAAACAAACAAGTTCATTGATTTGAAACTTGAGGTTTTAAAAGAAAATTTCAAAAATAGTTTGTGAAAATCTCCAAGGTCATTAATTTGAATTTGGATGATAATCTGTGAGGTTTTTGGTGGTTGGATACTTTCACTGTCAAATATATAGTTACTTGATAGGGGGAGAGAGCCAGTTTACAATCCTGGAGTTTTTAAAACTGCCAGATGGTTTTTCATAGAGCCAGGGTTTGTTACTGAAATAATAGTTTTTAAAGGGCCAGGAAACGATCTTGAACCAAAAATAGTTTTACATTTTCAAATATTCATAGAGCTAGGTTCATGATCCTAGTAATCTAAAAAGCTTTAAATGTCATACATCTGTGCTTAGAGCCAGGTTACCAATTCTGGGTGACCAAAAAGCTTTCACTGTTAAATACTTGTGATTTTCAGATGTTGAACCAGATTACAATCCTGATACCTGAGGCTAAGGGGGAGTCTGAAGAAAAGCTCAAAGCAAGGGGGAGCTTGAAGAGATAGAACAGGCGACGATCCTGAAAAGCCAGAAGCTTAAAGAAAAGGGGAGCCTGGAGAAAGAGTCAGATGAAAGGAGGAGCTGAGGAATCAGAACGCAGATTCAAGAGGAGTTTGGTAGAGAAATGAGGAGTTTGTGGCGCTGAAGATGTCAAAGTTTCTAGAAGACTCAGTGAGAAGATAGAAAGCTACGAGGTTGACTGCAGCGATATCCAAGGGGGAGTCTGTGAATGCATATGTCTATCGCTTCCGTCAATCACGTATCGTAGCTGAGAAATGTTCAAGACAAGGTTTAGAAGGTCCATCCTTAGATAAGATTCATACTTTGTTAAGGAGTCCATCCTTAATTAGGTGTCCATTCTTAGTTAGGAGTCCATTAGTATGAAATGTCCATTTGTACGAAAAGTCCATCCTTATGAAAGGGCTTGCATGTTGGTAAGGATGGACATCCCCTATAAATAGGAGGAGTGTCTTGACATTTGTAGAACTTTTAGAACTTGGAGAGCTTTTTGTGACAACTGTCAAATTTGCATGCATCCGTGCAATTATTAAATGATGATTAGTGCTTAATGACTGTATTTATCACACCACTGTTTAAACCGCTTAGTGTGAAGCTTTAGATGGAACATAATAAGTCGATCCCCGTTGTGTTAAACGGAGACTGGAGATAAACGATCTACTGGCCCGATTGGTTCAGGAAAAATTAGAGGCAAGGTCGTTCAGATATGTGATCATATCAAGACAGTCCGTGGAATACAGAAAGATTGAACCGACGAGCGGCAGAAATCGTAGAAATTTGAGATAAGAAGTATGGCTTTAATGGGAGCCTCGCCTTGAGAAGGCGTGGTGCGATTTGGAAAAGTGAAAGATTGGATCCCCGGTATATTAGACCTTTTGAGATCCTGGTAGGGATCGGAACCATTGCTCACAAGCTGAAACTTCCAGAAAAGATCAGTAGTGATCACGACATTCCATGTGTCAAGTCTTTAGAGAAGTCTGACTCAAGGAACAATCGTTGTTCCCGCAAACAAGATTCACGTCAACGACAAACTCCAATTTACTATAGAACATGTTAAGGTTACGGACCAAGAGTCCACAAAACACAGAAAAGACGTAATTGATTTACTTGAGTACGATAGAATTCATATCATGACCCAGAGTTACATGGGAACATGAAGACAAATTTTAAAACTAAGTGACCACATTTGATTCACAACTCCCATGCGACCGATGGCATCGCTTGAATTTCGGGACGAAATTCTTTTAACAGGGGGAGTCTGTGACAACTGTCACTCTTCCGTACATTCCGTACACTAATTGAACAGTAATCTATGCTTTAATAACTATGCATGATCTAGTTTACAAGACAAATGAATTCCTGATTACTGTTATATACATACAATTGCATTTCATGATTATCGTTGCTATATGCAACATGATATAGTTCTAATGATGCACAGAACAGAATTAGCACCATTATTAGACAAACTAAAATGCTGACAATGTTCAGTACATAGACAGACAGTGTTATAAGACCTAGTATGAGCCAATAACCAAGGTACTACACCAGTATAGTGTGTAGGGAAGTAAGGACCACAAAACTGCTTCGCTAGGTGATAGTTTAAGTGCCGAAAAGTGCCTAAAACCCACATAAAGTGCAGAATTCTGCATAAATCAGCAAAATTCAGCATTTTAACATACCTGTATTATGCAGAAAATTGACTAAATGGTCATGAATGCTTTCCTAAGTGTCGGGAATTAAAAGTGTCACAAAAAGTTACATAAAGGACACTATACGGTATAACTTAGCACTTTAACGAGCCGGTATCTAACCGAACAACCGGCCATTACCCGGAACACCAAAATATTGCTAGAAGCATTGTTTTATTTTTTCTGAGCTAGTTATGGTTCCCGAACACTCTAACATACTATATAATGCATCCTACACATAAAACACAAGATTTTACACTTAACACCCTAACTAATTACCTACATTTACCATCAAAGTTACACTAACCCCCCCCCCCCTTCTTGTCTACGGCCACAAGGTGATGGCCCACCTTAATCTTTTTAAGATCACACTAAATCTCCCTCAAATCTTCTTAAGATGTGATAAGATCATGTTGGTACTTCATGAATCATAGAACCCAATGGTTAATAGCATTTGTGGTTATAAGTAAACCATCCTCATCATCATTTCTCACAACTCACCACCCGCCTACTTTCCCCTCCCTCTCGGCCGACCCCATCACCCACACCATCACAATCTTTCACCCACCATCCATCCATTCCAAGATCATATCGAGGTGTTAGAAGGTGATTCATGAAGCTTGGTGTTTGAAGAACTTGAAGGACCTCCATCATTAGCTTTTATCAATCACTTTTATCATCACCAACACATTGTGTTCTTCCCTAGCTTAGAGCTAGTTGTAAAACTCTCCTAATCCTTGTTTTCTTCATATTTTGATTGGTTAAAAGATGTATTATGTTGAAAATCACAAGAACACTAAACAACATAAACTTGAATCTTGAACATAAGCTTGAAATATGTTGAAATCTTGATGAAATAATGTTGTGTAGTGTATGTATATTACTTGCTTGCTATTTTCTTGAGAATGTGATGTTGATCATCACATGGGGCTTGCTAGATTGTGATTAAACACATGATCTAGCAAGTGGAAGGATGATTATGTGACAACAAAGTAAGATCATCTTCTTGTGTAAACATGAACTTGATAAATGAAATGATTTCTTGAAAAATATTAAACAAAGTAAGCTAGTAATCTTATGGATCCAAGATTTATGAATGATTTTCCAAGAAAACCAAGTTCAAAATATGATTTTTGGAAGATCATGGTTTTTACTTAAACCTACACTATTTTTAGTGGAAAAACAAGTGTATAAACACTTGTGAAACAAGAAGATTTAATTTATAAACATTTTTCTAAAGTATATTTACAAGTTCTAAATACCTAAAGCTTTCAAGAATGAAGTCTAGCAAGAAGTAAATATATTTTGGAGGGTAACTAAGTCTACTAAACATACTACCAAGTTACTGCAAGTTTTTATGAAAACTCAAGTTCATGATCTTTATGTAGATAGCTTGTTTTTGCACTTGGTAAGTGTAAGTTGTTTAGGGATTGTTTATTGATTGTTTATGATGATTTTTGAAAAGAAAATGATATGCTTAAATAGCATGGACACCTCCATTTTTAGAGGAAACTATGGCAAAATTTTCTAAAAATATAAACACTTAGAAAAATATTTTCTAATAAATATTTACAAGTGTATTTTGATCATAAGTTTTCAATATAAACTTTGCCATAATCTTTGTAACAAAATACAAATATTGGAGGTTGGTTTTTGTAAATAAAAATGGGTGAATATATATTTAGAATATATATATATATATATATATATATAGGGAGAAGATCATGCGAGAACCACCTCTTATTGCGAGAACCGCGAGAACCAATGTGAACACAATCAAAAATGCCTAAAAATAGCTAAAAATCACACAAATTTTTTTTTAATATTTTTTATATAAAAATCGCTACTTTTCGAAGCAAAAAAAAAAAACATTAAATTTTTTTTTTAAAAAAGTGTTTTTTTTTTCCACTAAAAGTAGCGATTTGAGCATAAAAAATATTAAAAAAAAATTGGATTTTTTTTTATTTTTTTAGGTTTTTTGGGGGTTTAGTTTTTAGCATTTTAGCTTGGGGGGGGGGGGGGTTAGGTTTTTTTTAGGTTTTTTGGGGGTTTTAGTTTTTAGCATTTAGCTTGGGGGGGGTGGGGGGGGTGGGGGGGGGTTTAGGTTTTTTTTTGGGGGGGGGGGGGGTGGGGGTTAGGTTTTTTTTAGGTTTTTTTAGCTATTTTAGGTTGTGTTCACATTGGTTCTCGCGGTTCTCGCAATAAGGGTGGTTCTCGCATGATCTCCTCCCTATATATATATATATATATATATATATATATAAATATAAAAGACACTTGTGTGAATATTTGTATACGTTGTGAAATAGTTATATTATTTTAGGTAAAATAATATAACTTAACAAAATACCATGAAGTTTACTATCCAAAATGATACCAAAAATCACAAAGGGATAAATATATAAGTTACACACTTAATATTGTGAAATCAAACGCAAGACCGTAACTTACAAAATATTCCGGAAAATACCGTTATAAATATGTTTTTGGTAAATATTATTTTGGACACAAGAAATGAAAATGTGATTTTCATTATTATTACAAAGTATATCATATTTTCGACAAATATAAAATATATTGTTTTGGAAACTACAAATACGAGAATACGAATACACATACATGAGAATACCCCCATCCTTGGGAAGGAAATACTTGAGAAGTGTTGATACAAAAATATTGTTTAACAATTATTCCAAAATTTAATATAATTTAAAGTTAAAATAATTTTTATTTTAACAAGAGATTATAACTTGGAATAATATTGGAGACATAAAAGAAACGTAACTCAAAACATGAATGCTAAGTCAAGGCACAACCCGTTCGTCTAATAGACCCTAGTACATTGTAGGGAGTCGTGTTTGCTAAGGAGATTTGAGTTACGAGTACCGAAGACGCAAAACAGTGAGTTCATGTCCCCCTTTTCTCTTAACTATTTTTGGTTTTATAACTCTCGGGGGTGGAATACATGTTACGAATGTTTAAACAGTATGAATTGACTATGAACTAAACTATTAGATCATGTGAGCATAGACTAAATTTGAAATGCCATTAACTCTTAATTAGGGACGAAGGTTAGATCTAACGGGTACGACCGAGCCCCACTCATGATCCTCATGTGAAAATGCAAACTTGTGCACTTTTTGACGCTTTTAGTCCCTGAATGACCCAAAAGTTTATTTTAGCACACCGAACCCCTCAAAGCCTATTTCTAAGCTATGTAAAGGATATATATGGTATGTTTAACTTATGGTCATGTTCCGGAATGTCTGTTCTAGTGCGAATCATCATACTTTCGCAGTTTGTCGAATTTAGTCCCTGTAGGCGAATTAACTTGTTTTTGCCATACCAAAGCCTTCAAAACTTATTTCTAAGTTATGTAAAGGTTATTTAAGGTATGTTAAGTATATGTTGATGTTCTGGAGTGTTTTTCGCATTAAACTGATTACGTTTACGCACCAGTTTGCGTATAACTCTCCAGAAAGCGATATAGAGTTTGAAATTGAACAAAAGTCAAAACATGAAAATTGTCAAACATAAACAACCAAACATTGGGATCAAATAAATTTGTTTTATTGATAACTGAACTGTTTACAATGATTACAAACACAGGTGTCACAGTCTCCCCTACTTGTGGAAAATTCGTCCCGAAATTTATTTAGAGGAAACTCGTGGGAATAGATGTGGATACTTCGCCTTCATTTGATCTTCGCGTTCCCAAGTAAACTCAGGTCAACGTTTAGATTCCCAACGAACTTTGACCAATGGAATGCGCTTGCGTTTGAGCCACTTGACTTCACGTTCCATGATTTCCACTGGCTTCTCAACAAATTTCAGTGTTTTATCAACACGAATTTCGTCAAGTGGTATGTGGAGGTTCTCATCAGCTAAACATTTCTTGAGATTGGACACGTGAAAGGTTGGATGAACATTTCCAAGTTCAGGAGGTAACTCAAGTCTGTAGGCTACCTTACCGATTCTTTCGACGATCTTGAATGGTCCAACGTATCTAGGTGCAAGTTTTCCTTTCTTTCCAAATCTGATCACACCTTTCCAAGGTGAGAGCTTAAGTAATACGCGATCACTGACTTGAAATTCCATGGGCTTGCATCCTTGGTCCGCGTAACTCTTTTGACGGCTTCTAGCTGTCTGAAGGTTATCACGAACTTTCTTAACCTTATCAGTTGTCTCTAAAATGAGGGCAGGTCCAGTAAGCTGAGCCTCGCCGATCTCATTCCAGCAGACTGGTGAACGACATTTTCTACCATAGAGAGCCTCGAAAGGAGCCATGTTGATACTGGAGTGATAACTGTTGTTGTAGGAGAATTCAATTAACGGAAGATGTGAATCCCAACTACCACCAAAATCGATCACACAAGCTCTAAGCATATCCTCCAGAGTCTGGATTGTTCTTTTAGATTGACCATCTGTTTGCGGATGATAAGCTATGCTTAGATTAAGTTGGGTCCCCATAGCAGATTGCATGGTTCTCCAAAAATGAGAAGTGAAGCGAGCATCTCTATCAGAAATGATGTTCAAAGGAACCCCATGTCGAGCTACAATTTCATCCACATAGATTTTAGCAAGTTTGTCAGCAGAAAAATCCTCACGGATTGGCAAGAAATGCGCTGACTTAGTAAGACGATCAACAACTACCCAGACGGCATCATGACCTTTCTTTGTGCGCGGAAGTTTGGTAATAAGATCCATAGTAATGTTTTCCCATTTCCAAACTGGGATCTCTGGTTGCACCAATAAACCAGAAGGACGTTGATGTTCAGCCTTTACCTTAAGACAAGTAAGGCATTTTGATACATATAAGGCAATGTCTTTCTTCATACCAGGCCACCAATACTGAATACGAAGATCCTTATACATCTTATCTGAGTCAGGATGAATAGAATAACGAGACTTATGGGCTTCATCCATAAGCAAGATGCGCAGATCATCTTGGCTTGGGACCCACAAACGGTCCATGAAGTAATACGATCCATTGTCCTTCAGTTCCAGATCAGGGGTTATGTGATAGGGAAATTCCTTATCCATCAAACCTTGTGAAACACAAGTGTGTTGAGCCTGAGAAATGCGGGCTTGGATATCGGATCGAGCTTGAATATTAGATTGAACACGAACACAGTGAAGCTTAGTACGTTCCTTACGACTCAAAGCATCGGCTACGACATTCGCCTTACCAGGATGGTAGCGAATTTCGCAGTCATAGTCGTTTAGAAGCTCCACCCAACGTCGTTGCCTCATGTTGAGTTCTTTCGGATTGAAGATATGCTGAAGACTTTTGTGGTCCGTGAAAACCACTCATTTTGTACCGTACAAATAGTGTCTCCAGATCTTAAGAGCGAAGACAACTGCACCCAACTCAAGATCATGAGTGGTGTAGTTTTTCTCATGTATCTTCAACTGCCTCGATGCATATGCTATGAGTTTGTTCCTTTGCATCAGAACACAGCCAAGACCCAGTTTAGATGCATCGCAATAAACGACGAAATCATCATTGCCCTCAGGCAAAGTCAGAATAGGCGCGTTACAAAGTTTCTGCTTCAAGTTTTGAAAAGCTTCCTCTTGTTTGAATCCCCAATCAAAGGGTTTGTCCTTCTGAGTTAGAGCAGTTAGAGGAACTGCAATCTTCAAGAAGTTTTCAATGAAGCGGCAATAATAACCCGCAAGACCAAGAAAAGAACGAACTTCAGTAGGAGTAGTAGGCGTATCCCAATCCTTGATCGCACTGATCTTGGAGGGATCTACATGAATACCTCGTTCGTTGACAATATGCCCCAAAAATTGAACTTCTTTAAGCCAAAATTCGCACTTGGAGAATTTGGCGAAAAGTTGCTCTTTCTTTAGGAGTTCCAGAGTAAGACGAAGATGTTGCTCATGATCAGCTTGCGTCTTAGAATAAATCAAGATGTCGTCAATAAAAACAATGACGAACTGATCCAAATAAGGCTTGCAGACCCTATTCATTAAGTCCATGAAAATAGCAGGAGCATTAGTCAAACCGAATGGCATAATTGTGAACTCATAATGCCCATACCGAGCGCGGAATGCTGTCTTGGGAATATCTTCTTCATGCACACGAAGTTGATGATACCCAGAACGTAGATCAATCTTTGAAAAATAAGAAGCACCTTGTAACTGATCAAAGAGATCATCAATGCGAGGTAGGGGATATCGATTCTTGATGGTAAGCTTGTTAAGCTCACGATAATCGATACACATCCTAAAAGATCCATCCTTCTTCTTGACAAAAAGAACGGGAGCACCCCAAGGTGAAAAGCTAGGATGGATAAAACCTTTCTCAGAGAGTTCCTGAAGCTGCTTAGCCAACTCTTGCATCTCAGATGGTGCAAGACGATATGGAAATCTGGCAATGGGATTTGCACAAGGTACGAGATCAATACGGAACTCGACTTGGCGTGCTGGGGGTAGGCCAGGTAACTCTTCAGGAAACACATCAGGATAATCCCGAACAACAGGGATATCTTGAATAGACTTACCTTTGCCCTTATCTTCTACAACATGTGCCAAAAAGGACACATAGTTCTTTTGCAAATACTTTCGAGCTTTAAAACAAGACATGAGTTTGAGACCACCAGCAGGTTTCTCACCACGAACCTGTAGGATCTCGCATGTCGAAAGCGGCACACGAACAATCTTCTCAAAACAAACTATCTCTGCACGATGCTTGGGTAACCAATCCATACCCACAATAACGTCGAAGCTTCCAAGTTTCATAGGCGTGAGGTCAATAGGAAAAAGATGGTTGTTAAGGTTCAACTGGCAGTTGCGAAGAACAGAATCAAGAACAATGGGTTCACCACTAGCAACTTCTACTGTCAAAGGCTTACCTAGTTTCGTTCTAGACATGCGAAGCAATGGCTCAAAAGATAATGACACAAAACTCTTATCGGCACCCGAATCAAAAAGAACAGATGCAGGCTGATTATTAATAAAGAACGTACCGTTCACCACTTCATTGTCTGCTTGTGCCTCTTGTGCATTCATGTTGAAGACTCGACCTCGAGCCTGAGCCTGATTCTGATTTGGGTTTGCGTTCACCAATCTTGGACATTGATTACGGTAGTGGGTCAGATCCCCACAATTGTAACAAGAACCTGGCGGGTAGTGTGGTCGTGCAGCTTGACCCTGTTGCTGAGCAGGAGGCTGAGCAACTCGTTGAGCCGGGTTCTGAACTGCCTGATTCTGAGCAAAACGACAAACATCCGCAAGATGACCTGACTTCCCATAGTTAGTACAGAAACGGTACGGAAGTTGCGGCTGATGGTGACTGTTGCATCTATTGCACAAAGGTGCATTCCCTGCATAACGTTTCTTCGCTGGAGGCTGTGCGGGTTGGTTGGGAGCTGCCTGGTTAACTTGGGCAGTGACAGCAAAATTTTGGGAAGCCTTACGCTTCCTTGACCCTTTCGAAGAACCAGATTCCTTACCCTTCTTGTTCTTACCCTTCTTGGCACCCTCTTTGTCAGATGCCTGCTTCTTACCTTTGTCACCCTTTTTATGCAGCTTTCCCTTTCGAACCTGCGACTCAGTCAATGTCGTTGCTAACTCGATCGCCTGACGGAGTGTGGTAGGGTTACTACCAGTAATGATGTCTTGTACTGAGTCAGGTAGACCATCGATGTACCTTTCGATAGCCTTGTCGAGGGGGGTGACCATCGTTGGGCATAGCAAACTCAGCTCCTCATACCTATCAGTATACGCCCGATGTTCGCCACTATCCTGTTTCAGATCATCAAACTCCCTTTCTAGAGCTCGCAGCTCATGACGCGGGCAAAACTCCCTCATCATAAGAGCCCTAAGTTCAGCCCATGTTTGTGCTAGAGCAACTTCTGCACCACGGTCTCTCATAACCCCGTTCCACCATGTAAGTGCCCTCTTATGAAACACACTGGAAGAAAACTCGACCTTGCGATTTTCAGGACACTGAACGTGACAGAAAGTATTCTCAATGCTCTCGAACCATTGAAGAAGCCCAGTTGCTCCCTCAGAACGACTAAACTTGAGTGGTTTAGCCGAGTTAAAACTCTTGAAATTGCATGGAGCAAGATTGTTGTTGTTGGCTTGGTTCCATTGAGCAATAAGATTTGGGAACGCAGCAGCCATTTGCTGTGCGATAATTTCTTCCAGTTCGGCATTAGCTATCTGATTCTCGCGTCGAGGAGGCATTCTAAAAGAGGAAACATGAAAGGAAACGAGTGAGATGATTGGGTGAAAAGAATGAGACGATACAAAAATCAACAAAAGCAAAGATGGTGGTCATTCGTCCGCATCACAAAGCAAACAAACGACACACAGTGACTAATCAAAGTAAATGGGTCAAAAATAATGTATCGCAAAGACATGCTCGCCTATAAGTGAACACTCACCCCAAGAGTTCCCAGGTAAGAGTGACTGGTCCGATTATGTGGATTTGTACGAACACTCTAGCCTTAGACAGAAAACCCAGGGTACAGGCATTCACCCTTCCAGTTTGCACGTGTTCACACTATTTAGGACCCAAAACTTTGACGAGATTTTGAAAATTCAAAGGGGTTCAAAACCTTATAACAGAGGGTTCAAAACCTTGTAATAAATCATTTAAAAACAGATGATTGATTTTCAAAAATCGTTTCGGAAAATTGGGTTCTTGTTTTGGTAATCACCTAAGGATAGGTAAAGTGCATGTTTTAAGATCTAAACACAAGACAACTTGTGTTAGGGTCCTAGAAAAGTTATAGTCTAGGTCAAAGTATTACTAATAACCTAATTCCCTATAACCATTGGCTCTGATACCAACTTTTCTGTCACACCCCGACCACGTAGAACATCAAATCATGGCGGAAACGTCGGGGAGTGTTGTAACAGAATTATTGTTTCACAACCATGGCTTACAAAGTTATATTTTATTTATCAAACAAGCGAGTTACATTGTCTTTTAAACGAAGGAAAACAAAGTACACAACATTAACTAAACTAATCTTGCTTCTTTTATGTCACTAAGGCCCGAGTCCACCCTAGTGTATCTTGATCAAACCTACACACCTGCTCCTGAAACACATGTGAAAATAGGTACGTCAGCATAAAAATGCCTGTGAGATACATAGGTTTTGTGAAAATAGGATTCATGACTTGGGTTTTAAAAGATAGGTTTAATAAACATTAGTCATGAATCTTGTTAAGTGTTTTCTTTTATAAATCATATGAAAACTTGATAAGAAATCAGATTATATAAAAGAAAGGTGTATGGTTAATGAAATAACCAAGTAGAAAGAGTTGTATAAAATAAACTGTTTTGTAAAACAATGTCTTGTGAAAAATATGTTATTTGTGTAAAATGTAATATGTCTATACTGAAATGATTTAATTAACGCTACGATATGTAATATTATACAAGCACATATATATAGGAAGTACCAGCGGCGTATCCACCATGCTTTTATCGTATTACACATCGCCTCATTACTCAAATCACTTACCCAAACCAACCACCATTGTAAATTGTCATGTATAAATCAATTGTCAAGTGTTATTTTGTAAACCACATCAAACTGTCCATGTCTAATGTAAATCACTAAATGTGTATATCAATGTCAAAATGTTTATGTTTAATGTAAATCATGAATTGTGTATCCAAAAATATCATGTATGGCAAGTGAAATACATCAACTAAACCATAGGTAAAATGCACAAAAACAGGGTATCGAATTAAACATAGTTTAAATCAAAGTTATGTTTTGTGGAACAAATGCATGCTATACTGATACAAACATCTATGCGGTAATGTTATAATGCATACATTCAAGCCTTGTGACTGTGGTGATAGACCTTTAAACAAATTAAAGGTTTATCTGTGTTATGTTTATCGAATTCGGTCATTCCTTCCATCCAAACATACCTAGGATGTTAGGAACGGGAGTTGTCAATTCCTATGGTACCACTACCTACTAACGAATGGCGTGATCAATGTTAATGAATGTATATTGTCCCATTTGAACAAACCAAATGTCATACCAAAATGTAAGCATGATGATGAATAAAACAATGCACTAAGTATGCACTAAATGGACATACATAGTGTGAAACATAATGAAATCATGTACTATAAATGTACTAATGAACATAACAAGCATATGATATAAAAACATGAAAGGCACGAAAGTAACAAGTAGGCACATGTGTTTCACCCCAAAACCGTTTGAAAACAGTAAAAGAGGGGTCTATGTACTCACTTGAGATTGCCTAGAAGTCCTTGCGTAACAACCAAACAATGCTAGAGATCACGGAAAATCAAACGGCACCTAATATAGGTAACTACGTTAATACACCGGACCTAAATCGGAGGATCGGATAGAATGAGGGTTCGTAAACCAAATGAGTATGAGAACTCATGTAATATGGTTTAACAAAGCCTACATACTAAATGAAACCTAACCTAAGTGCTTACGACCCATTACGACCCGTTTAGGTAGCTTATGCTACTTTAACGCGTCGTTCTCGTAAAATGCGTTCGGAATGCCTAACTAGCCCTATGATAAGTAAAATATGCCTTAACATGTCTAATATTGTTGCCAAAACAGTTTAGATATCAAAAGTTATGTTACATATGCTTAATATGAATTTTGGCATAAAAAGGGCATTTTGGTCATTTACCTAAGGCATATAAACTACCTATCATACAACTAACTAAACGTCGTGACCATAAGGTATAACCTCGGAAGGTTATTCCCTATACAACTATGGTCACCTAATGTGTTTGGTCGGATCCTAATGATCGACCAAACGGGTCGGGTTCGAAAGTATAAGCGATTGTTTAGATCGCTTACCCTTACGACCCTAGACAAGCATAAAACTAAAAGTGACGAGCTAAGCATGTTAAAACATGCTTAACTAAGTTTAGGAAACAGGTTTGGTATCAAAACAAATGGTTTTGATACCTAAGAGTAGTTTGGTTATAAAATACGCAAGAATGCGCATTTTGGCCAAAACTACGACTCGTCACTGAGCCTAGATAACGTGGTAATCAGTAGGTATAGTCACTAGGGACTATAACCATCGTGATTACGCTCACGTTATGAAGTTCAAATGAACTTTGCATTGACCATAAACTGGTCAATGCAGAAAGTCAAACAAAGTTTGACTTTTAACGCTAAAAGAATAAAAAGAACGAAGGAACACTTACAAAGGGTCCCCGAAAGCTTTGATTTCACAAGTATTCTCAGGTATGAAGTGGTCTCACTTCAACTTAGAGAACTCTCAAGAATTTAAGTGGGTTTTGCAAGTGAAAGGGTTGGGTATTTATAGGAATGTTGGAACCGTTAAGATTGTTTATCGAATAACGTGCTTCAATCTCATCCCTACATTTGTTGCAACACCTTGGTACCCAAATTGGCCCCCCATGATCAGGAAATGACAAGTGTGGGTGAGGAGATGAGTGCATAACAGCTGTTAACAGCTGTTTAAACATGTTTAACTGATCTGGGAGCCTGACACAGGCCGCGTAAGGGACAACCCAGGGCTTACGCGGGCCGCCTGGGTCTTCTGATCAGAAGCAAACTTTCAAAAATGACAGTTTTGGTCCTTGTTATGCATTAAAGCCATTTCCGACACGTTTAAGGCCCGTTAAGCCAACATTAAGGCCCTAAAATGTTGCCTAAACATTGTGGACATGAAACATGCTCAAAAATATGCCGGATGTTGGTTCGTTTGGTCGTACGATCACGATGTTCGCTTAATTACGACGGAATGCGCATAAGCGCGAAAAACAATCCAAATTGCGTGACGAATAGATTTTTCTCATGCCAAACACTAAAATAAAATATTTTAGTGCTTACATAAATTTTTGGATGTCCGGATGTATTCAGAAGGTAAGTTATGTGCGAAAATGCAAATTTGTGCACTTTTTGAGGCTTTTAGTCCCTGAATGACCCAAAAGTTTATTTTAGCACACCGAACCCCTCAAAGCCTATTTCTAAGCTATGTAAAGGATATTTATGGTATGTTTAACTTATGGTCATGTTTCGGAATGTCTGTTCTAGTGCGAATCATCATACTTTCGTTGTTTGTCGAATTTAGTCCCTGTAGGCGAATTAACTTGTTTTTGCCATACCAAAGCCTTCAAAACTTATTTCTAAGTTATGTAAAGGTTATTTAAGGTATTTTAAGTATATGTTGATGTTCCAGAGTGTTTGTCGCATTAAACTGATTACGTTTACGCACCAGTTTGCGTATAACTCTCCAGAAAGCGATATAGAGTTTGAAATTGAACAAAAGTCAAAACATGAAAAATGTCAAACATAAACAAACAAACATTGGGATTAAATAACTTTGTTTTATTGATAACTGAACTGTTTACAATGATTACAAACACAGGTGTCACAATAACTTAACAAAATACCATGAAGTTTACTATCCAAAATAATACAAAAAATCACAAAGGGATAAATATATAAGTTACACACTTAATATTGTGAAGTCAAACGCAAGAACCTAACTTACAAAATATTCCGGAAAATACCGTTATAAATATGTTTTTGGTAAATATTATTTTGGACACAAGAAATGAAAATATGATTTTCGTTATTATTACAAAGTATATCATATTTTCAACAAAGAGAAAATATATTGTTTTGGAAACTAAAAATACGAGAATACGAATACACATACATGAGAATACCCCCATCCTTGGGAAGGAAATACTTGAGAAGTATTGATACAAAAATATTGTTTAACAATTATTCCAAAATTTAATATAATTTAAAGTTAAAATAATTTTTATTTTAACAAGAGATTATAACTTGGAATAATATTGGAGACATAAAAGAAACGTAACTCAAAACATGAATGCTAAGTCAAGGCACGACCCGTTCGTCTAATAGACCCTAGTACATTGTAGGGAGTCGTGTTTGCTAAGGAGATTTGAGTTACGAGTACCCAAGACGCAAAACAGTGAGTTCATGTCCCCCTTTTCTCTTAACTATTTTTGGTTTTATAACTCTCGGGGGTGGAATACATGATACGAATGTTTAAACAATATGAATTGACTATGAACTGAACTATTAGATCATGTGAGCATAGACTAAATTTGAAATGCCATTAACTCTTAATTAGGGACGAAGGTTAGATCTAACGGGTACGGCCGAGCCCCACTCATGATCCTCATGTGATCACTTGAGTGCTTCGGTGTCCCAGTCGAGGGAAATCGACATAGTCAAGGGAAATTGACATAGTCAAGGTAAATTGACATAGTCGAAGGGAAATTCGACATAGTCGAGGGAAATCGACATAGTCGAGGGAAAATCGACAAGGGTATAAGCCTACTCATTTCGATTGCTCCCTATGTCCTCACATGCCTTAATGTCCTTGTAAAACACTTATTTGGTATGTTCATACACGCTTTTCATACCTATTTTCTAAGGAGTCTCTCAAAGGTTTACAAGATTATAAGTACTCACACAAAACGCTTGAACTCGCTCAACTTTTGTTGATGTTTTCCAAAATTACATGTATTTCAGGTGACAGGATGGATCATGGGCGCGGGTGTCGTAACTAGAAGTAGACTTCAAGTTTAAATGTCATCCACTTTTGTTGGTTTGTAACCTAGTCGAAGGTTGTGTTTTAAAACTTAAATAACCGGTGTATGTAATACTCAAATTTTATGAATGGATGAACATCATTTTGATCATGTAGTTGTTTATTACTATTGAATGCAATGATATTAAACCAGTCACACATCATACGCTTCCGCAAAAGTCAGGGTGTGACAGCTTGGTATCAGAGCTTCGATTGTAGTGAACTAGGATTCCTTCTCGAGTCTAGACTACAATCACTAGAACTCTCTCACAAAAACATTTTACAAAAGAAAAGGTTTTTCATTGCATTCACGTAAGCGTCAAGATCCATGAGTCAAACAATTTTCAAAGAAGAGACAAGGCAAGGACATTAGTAGGGAATACCCCAAAATAAGGTGTCAACTAAGGCATAGTCTACACGAGTTAGACTTGCCAAAGACAAAATGACCCCCCCCCCCAAAGGATAAACGAGTGTTATACGTGATATGATGCATCAAATTGCCTGCTTATGCTAAGTAACATACTTGTTTATTGATATATATAGTGTACGGAATAATTGTTGACGTGAATAAGATACATTAGACCCCGAATCCTATTATTGTTCTTACTCACACGATGAAGCTATCGGCCTCGCGTTCATTGCAAAGCTCGTGGCTGGAGTGATTACCAAACAAGATTCTGAGCTAACTTCCGTAGGAGATGGCTGTTCTTCCCTCTCAAGCGTGAAGGTGCCTGACTACGGTAGTGATGGCGAGGCAGAGGCGGCAACCTTGAACAACTTCTTAATCAGCGGGACGAGATCCCTGCGGCTTTTGTGAAGCGAGATTGACGACACACTTGACCAGAAAAGGAAGATGAAGTATTCATCTTAAAAGTGCCCCTCCAACTACTAGGGATGCTCCTTATTCCTATTTCGTTTAATCACCGTGCCTATTTGCACGTAACGATAACGAGTGTTAGCGCGTAGACCACCGCAATGGTCCTTTCCATGTCAAAGATATAAGGACAATAGTGTCCCTTCCTTGGTTGATCATCTGTTTGGACGAGGGAAAATTGTGGTAACTATGCAAGACAATTTATTAATACGGGGGCCCACGTAATAACGACTTGTAGTGCATGGAAATCCTGGTGGAATCTGCGGGCCAAGCTAATGATCACTACACAAAATAATCTATAGGTGTTCACACCTTCATCTGGTAGAACAATACATAGACCATTTCTTTAGCAATTTATAAAGTAGGAAACCTGTCTTTGCCTACTTCGTGTCTAACACTTCTACCTGCGTACGAGACGTTTGAGAACTGATATTTAAGCAAGTGAAGATGGATAACATTCGGAAAGATTCAGTGACGATACACTCTCTATCACCCCTACATGGACAACCCCCATCTCAAGGGAAGTATACCCGTCTTGTGAAGCTAAAGACCAAAGAAAGCTAACGTAGGAGGAAAATCACTACTACCTTCATATTATGAAAACCCAGTAATTGTTTCCTCACCCGTACATTGTTGATTATATAAGCATGTGATATTGGGTGATTACATGATTGCTTAAGGTATAATGTACCTCATAGACAATTATGGAATGTTGTCTAACTTACCTTATTCCTTTTGACAGAAGAGAATGCCGCCCAGACGTAACACAAACACCAGTACATTACCAAGGACAGAAGCCGAGCTTCAAGAACGCATCTCACAGGCAATTGCACGACATGAAGCCCTCCGCTTCGAACACAGCAGAGGCACTTCCGAAAATAACCCTCCAACTGGCTGCACCTATAAACAATTCCTGGACTGCAAGCCATTGAATTTTGATGGCACAGGAGGTGCCGTTGCAATTTGTTCGTTGGGCAGAAAAGACTGACTCCGTTCTAAGAATGAGTAATTGTTCACCCCAGCAGAGTGTTACCTTTATCTCAGGGTTGTTTTTGGATGGCGCACTCTCCTGGTGGAACCTTCAGGTTCAGACCCTTGGTGCAGATGCTGCTTATGCACTGAGTTGGGACGAGCTTAAGGAAATGATGGAGAAGAAATACTGTTCTAGGGCTGAAATCCAAAAGCTTGAGGTGGAGTTCTGGAATTTGAAAATGGACAGGCCGAAGATTCCTGAATATGTCCAGCGATTTCACGACTTGTCTAGGGTCGTCCCCTACTTAGTCAAGCCAGAATTTAAGAGGATTGAGCGATTCATCTAGGGACTTGCACCTCAAATTAGGAGCATGGTTACTACCTCAAAGCCCTCAACCATTACAGAGGCTATCGATTTAAGTATCACTCTTACTGAAGAAGCTCTATGCATGGGAAAATTTTCAGAATTTGAGGATAACAAGAAAGAGACTCATATGGAGTCTTCAGGCAACAGGAAGAGGAAGTCTTCAAATAAGGGAGTAAATCCGCCGCGTGGCAGGAAAGCTGATGGAGCTACTAATAAGGCTGGTGGTAAGGTTTACTTGGGAACTAAACCGAGGTGCGAGGAATGCAATTTTTACCATGAAGGTCGATGTCTGAGGCCTAAGTGCGGGAAGTGTGGAAAAGAAGGGCACAGCAAGGACGCTTGCTGGGCGAAGGATCCATATGGAAGAGATAATGGTAGAGTACCAGGTTGCTACAGATGTGGGGAAGCAGGGCACTTTATGAAAGATTGCCCTAGGAAGAAACAAGCAAGGAAGGGTTTTCACGTTCGAAGCTCGTGAAGCACGCCAGGATCCAGATGTGGTTACGGGTACGTCCCCTATTAACCAACCTTATGCCTCTATTTTTTATTAATACTGGCACCAACTTTAACCTTGTATGCTTAGAACTTAAGAAACTGCTTGGCCTAGTTTCAAGTAAAATAGACGTCCCGTATTCTTTAGAAATGGGCATATAGAAGGCTAGTCTAAGCAGACGAAGCAATTAAGGATTATATTTTGGGGACTCAGAAGGCCGGAACCTTCTGTTACCATTGACTTGGGAAGTCATGATATGATAATCAGCATGGATTGGAAATCCAAGTACAGAGCTGAAGTCGATCGATATAAGGAAAATCAGTCGCATCTCTCTTGCGAATGATGAAACGCTTATAGTACGCAACCTTCCTGCAATAGGTGCAAGGGTGCTAGACCCCATAAGGCAGCAGGCCTGCGACATCTCTCATTGATCGAAGAGACACAGAAGCGCCTCCGAATAGACTGCAGAGCCTTTCTAGCTCATGTTGCCGATAGGAAGGCCTAGGAGCTGGAGCTAGAAGACAACCCTGTGGTGGAGGAATTCCCAGAAGACCTTCCTGAAGACTTGCCAGGAACACCTCCACAACAACAAGAGGAGTTAGGATGAACCTAGTGCTAGGAGCGGCAGTAGTGCCGAATGACGCCTTACCGACTAGCTTCGTCTGCAAAGCATGAGCCTCCGTTATAACTGCAAGAGCTGCTATACAGAGGAAATTTAGGACATGATACCCTTAGTTAAGAACACAAAGAGAAAGTTGACAGTTTCCACTTTGCATCAATTCCAGAGAATTGGATATCAAGGATTGGCATCCTTTGCCAAGGATTGATGACATGAACAGACCAATCGTCAGGTTATAGTTACCACTCAAAGATCAACTTGAGGACAGGATGTCCTCAACTGTGAATACAAGAAGGAAATATCCCTAAAACGACCTTTAGGACTCGCTTCGAGCGTGACGAGTTCCTTGTCATACCGTTTGGCTTAACACATACATCGACGGTATTCATGGACCTCATGAATCGAACGTGTAAGCCATACCTGGATAGAACATGATTATATTTATTGACTACATTCTTATATGGCCAACGACCAAGGAAGGTCGTGAACAACATCTGCAATTTATCTTGCGACTCTTGGGGAAAGAGCAGTTATGTGCTAAGATGTCGAAAAGCGGATTTCGGATTCACGAGGTAAGAACTTTAGGATACATGGTGGATAAGAATGAGATTTATGCCAACCCTGCAACCAAGAGCTAAGGAGTTAGAGTTGCAATTATGTGATACTTCTCGACAAAGTCTCGACTGAGCGTCGATGCAACGAGACCACGGCATTGCATACGCGTCACGTTGATTAAGGGATCATGAGAAGAAACCTTGATCTAGATACAGTAAACTTGACATCATTACCTGTAAGAAAACGCTGCACGACCTTTACTGATCACGAGGGTTGCAGCACATTGTTGATCGTAAGAACTTAAACATTAACGAAGATGGACTGAGATGCTGAACGATGCAGACTGTATGGACATGTTACGTGCTTGGGTGATAAACTTTGATGAAAAGTTGGAACACCCACTTGCCCTTAGTGGAATTTTCCTACAGCAGTATTTATCACACCACTGTTTAAACCGCTTCGTGTGAAGCTTTAGATGGAACATAATAAGTCGATCCCCGTTGTGTTAAACGGAGACCGAAGATAAACAATCTACTGGCCCGAGTTGGTACAGGAAAAATTAGAGGCAAGGTCGTTCAGATATGTGATCATATCAAGACAGTCCGCAGAATACAGAAAGATTGCGCCGACGAGCGGCAGAAATCGTAGAAATTTGAGATAAGAAGTATGGCTTTAATGGGAGCCTCGCCTTGAGAAAGCGTGGTGCGATTTGGAAAAGTGAAAGATTGGATCCCCGGTATATTAGACCTTTCGAGATCCTGGTAGGGATCGGAACCATTGCTCACAAGCTGAAACTTCCAGAAAAGATCAGTAATGATCGCGACACATTCCATGTGTCAAGTCTTTAGAGAAGTCTGACTCAAGGAACAATCGTTGTTCCTGCAAACAAGATTCACGTCAACGACAAACTCCAATTTACTATAAAACACTATAATGTCAACCATAAAACACACTCAAAACCCACAAAAAGCAATGTAAAGATTACTAAAATGCCATATTTATGGGTTTTGTGTTGTGTTTTGGATGATAAGGCTTTGATTAGCAAATGACAAACATTAGTGTGTTTTATAATGATTATCATATTGTGTTTTATATTCATAGTTGTACGATGGTGTATTTGAAGTTTTTATAGACTGTTAGGGTTTGGATATTGTGTTTTAGTGATATTCACTCTATTATTTGTGGTTTTGAGTGTGTTTTATGGCTGAAATTGTTGTGTTTTATGACTTTGTACACTTTGTAGGAAAAATGGACTTTGTAGCCGAACCCCACCCTATATATATATATATATATATATAAATATAAAAGACACTTGTGTGAATATTTGTATACGTTGTGAAATAGTTATATTATTTTAGGTAAAATAATATAACTTAACAAAATACCATGAAGTTTACTATCCAAAATGATACCAAAAATCACAAAGGGATAAATATATATAAGTTACACACTTAATATTGCGAAATCAAACGCAAGAACGTAACTTACAAAATATTCCGGAAAATACCGTTATAAATATGTTTTTGGTAAATATTATTTTGGACACAAGAAATGAATATGTGATTTTCGTTATTATTACAAAGTATATTATATTTTCGACAAATAGAAAATATATTGTTTTGGAAACTACAAATACGAGAATACGAATACACATACATGAGAATACCCCCATCCTTGGGAAGGAAATACTTGAGAAGTGTTGATACAAAAATATTGTTTAACAATTATTCCACAATTTAATATAATTTAAAGTTAAAATAATTTTTATTTTAACAAGAGATTATAACTTGGAATAATATTGGAGACATAAAAGAAACGTAACTCAAAACATGAATGCTAAGTCAAGGCACAACCCGTTGATCTAATAGACCCTATTACATTGTAGGGAGTCGTGTTTGCTAAGGAGATTTGAGTTACGAGTACCGAAGACGCAAAACAGTGAGTTCATATCCCCCTTTTCTCTTAACTATTTTTGGTTTTATAACTCTCGGGGGTGGAATACATGTTACGAATGTTTAAACAGTATGAATTGATTTTGAACTAAACTATTAGATCATGTGAGCATAGACTAAATTTGAAATGACATTAACTCTTAATTAGGGACGAAGGTTAGATCTAACGGGTACGACCGAGCCCCACTCATGATCCTCATGTGATCACTTGAGTGCTTCGGTGTCCCAGTCGAGGGAAATCGACATAGTCAAGGGAAATTGACATAGTCAAGGTAAATTGACATAGTCGGAGGGAAATTCGACATACTCGAGAGAAATCGACATAGTTGAGGGAAAATCGACAAGGGTATAAGCCTACTCATTTCGAGTGCTCCCTATGTCCTCACATGCCTTAATGTCCTTGTAAAACACTTATTTGGTATGTTCATACATGCTTTTCATACCTGTTTTCTAAGGAGTCTCTCAAAGGTTTACAAGATTACAAGTACTCACACAAAACACATGAACTCGCTCAACTTTTGTTGATGTTTTCCAAAATTACATGTATTTCAGGTGACAGGATGGATCTTGGGCGCGGGTGTCATAACTAGAAGTAGACTTCAAGTTTAGATGTCATCCACTTTTGTTGGTTTGTAACCTAGTCGAAGGTTGTGGTTTAAAACTTAAACAAGCGGTGTATGTAATACTCAAATTTTATGAATGGATGAACATCGTTTTGATCATGTAGTTGTTTATTACTATTGAATGCAATGATATTAAACCAGTCACACATCATACGCTTCCGCAAAAGTCAGGGTGTGACACATACATATTGGAACTTGAATATCTTCTATTGAATTCTACTAAAAACTACACATACATTGGAACTAGAATATCTTTTATAAACAGTCTGTAATTGATGTGTGAAAAGTGTGTATATTAGTTTTAAACAAGTTTTAAAAAAGGAATCACCAAACTAACACAATCGGCAAGTGTACCGGTCGTGGTGTAGCAAGTAGACAAGACCGGATATCAATCCGTGGACACTATGGGCGAACTCTCGAGAATGAACCTTTGTCGAATACTAGCCTATTTTAATATTGATTTTTGGGATTTTCTACTAAACCTAATGAAACAAATAACTAAGAAAGCGGTAAACTGAGATTTCACACAAACGACTCAACAAAGCAGACTGAACTCAACAAGCAAGCAAACTCGGGAAATAGGATCGAAGATCATATATAGTGGAAAGGAACTACCTAGGCGTCAACTCCATAGACACATATAATGATATCCTGATTGTGGTAATTGATTTAAGAGCTTAATCTACCCCATAAACCTCCCACTAAGGATGATAAATCGTGCACCAAACTGGGATGAAGTGTTGAAGTGCTAACATGGATCGGCTCGACCTATCGATACCAAATCCCACAATTATCAAATATATGACAACTATGGTGTCAAAATCCTCAAATTCTGAAGTTGATTAAACCTAGCAACTGAAACCCTAGGAAACCCTAACCACGAATAAACAGTTGAACCCGAACTATCGGTCACCAACTATCACACATTGTTTAGCTAATAATCTAGCAATCCCGAATTATCTTTCGAATCATTGAGAAGGAATCATACACTTTGGTTAGTTGATTTTTATGGATGTTTAACTTGTTTTATTTCTAAATACAAAATCTAGACCGAAAACCTAACGATGAACGGACAAGATTAGTTTGTAAATCTAGGGTATATTCTATGTGCCCCTAAATCAACGAAACCAATGAACAACCATAAGATTGATCAACGAAACCAATGAACAACCATAAGATCAATTAAAACTATTATACGAAAATTAGAATCAGAAACAATGAATAAATGCGTAAATCAACACTTTGAATCAAAAACCGACGTCAATCAATCATCACAATGTCTAGTTCATCTAACCTAAGTACTTACAAATGATTTAGCTACTCATATTAATCATAAACATGTTCAAATCAGAAATCAAAATAAAAGAGATCATGATTTTAATGCATACAACGCCCAGATCCAGGAAGACATACATTTTTTTACAAATAAAAGACACGAAACACATTTCAAAGTTAAAGTTTATAATTCAGTCTGAGAGACTGGGTAGTTAGTCTGAGAGACTAGTTGGGACAGTTTGAGAAACTGGGTAGTTCAGTCTGAGAGACTAGGTAGTTAGTCTGAGAGACTAGTTGGGACAGTTTGAGAAACTGGGGGGTTCAGTCTGAGAGGCTAGATGTTTTAGTCTGAGAGACTAGGTGGTTCAGTCTAAGAGGCTGGGCGTTTCAGTCTGAGAGAATGGGTGGTTTAGTCTGGGAGACTGGTTAGTTTAGTCTGGGAGACTGGGTGGTTTAGTCTGGGAGACTGGTTAGTTTAGTCTGGGAGACTGGGTGGTTTAGTCTGGGAGACTGGTTGGTTTAGTCTGGGAGACTGGTTGGTTTAGTCTGGGAGACTAGGAAGGATAGAAAGTTTCATGAAAAATAATGTGAATACATGATTTCATGATGAATTGTCTTTGCTTGCAATACACTAAGTGTTAGTGATTACTATGGATATACATGCTATGATTATTATGTACCGACACACATGTCACCTTCTTCAGAGAGCGAGTTGTCAGACGTTAACGACCCTATGGCCACCGCCACAAATAATGAGATTGCACCTGCGCCGGAGATGTTTACGTCAGACACTGAGAGTGATCCTGACATGCTGACCAAGGACAAGGACGAATTCCAATCGTTCGCGCTACAAGACTTTGGAAGTGATTTACCCTTGCTGATGGCTTCCCCGACAAGGATCTTTTGGTCATCCTTGTTTCAGTCCATGACCACCTCATCACTGGTCATCCCGATGGTAAGTACACCATGGCTCCGATCCTCGTTGATGCGCCTCCTGTGGACATCCCTTCCGAAGGTTGGCTACTCGACGAGTAGTTGATGATGACGTTGACATGTTTATTGAGGGTCCTCCTGATGACACCCATAATAATGAAAAGTTAGACGAGAACGTTGTTACTAATTTCACTTCTTGAGACCCCTGTTATTGTTAGTGCATGCGTCTGTTGACTTCGTCTTGTATCGAGTCTTGTTCTTAGAATGTTAGATCAGGGCACGTAGTTCGAGATATAGTTAATTCCGATTAAAAGAGTGATTCCGCTTGAATGAGTCTTGCATGTAATTTCGCGCGGAATTAGATTCCGCTTGGAATCTAATTTCGCTTGGAACAGACTCAAACGGAATTAAGGGCCTATAAATACGTGTTCAAGCGAAATCATTTGTAACGTTTCCGGTTTCAGTGTCGAAGGGCTGCCGAAGTGTCATCTCGCTGTAAAACGTTGTCAAATCAATCATACGACAGTTTAAAATGTGTATCTTGCTGGATTGACCCCAGTACGACTGTTTCCGCCTTTCGTACTGAGCTTAAACTCTTCTGATCGACTCGTTCGGGTCTGTAAACGATCCCACAAGTGGTATCAGAGCTCAGGAGGAAGAGTTCATACCAATTCAGCTGCAAATTCTGTTTTCTACATCTTCTTTTTCAAATTAAACTTGATTTCACGGTCAAAATGTCTTGAATTTTTCACATCATGTGCGCATTTGTGTTTTAACAAACCCTAGAAAGTTTCAGAACTAAAAACAGCTTAAAAATTGATCAATTTGACAAATTTCGCTTCGAGATGATGACATCAGCGTAATTCCGCACGGAAATAGGGGTAATTTCGCTTCAGTAGTTAATTCCGTTTGAAATCTCACACGGAATTAGTTAATTCCGTTTCAGTTGGGTAATTTCGTTTGGAAGGTCTACGCGGAATTAGTAATTTCGCTTGAAAATTCTAATCCCGTTTGATAATCCCGCACGGAATTATAATTCCGTTTGAAAGAGTGCAAATTCAAACGAAATTAGGATAATTTCGTTCAAAGGATTAATTCCGTTTGAACTGTGTAATCTCGTTTGAAATGAATTTCGTTTAGAAGTTAATCTCGTTTGAACAGGACAGTTTTGTGAACTTTGAAAAACCGAAACATGGAAGAGGAATTTTATAACGCTTTTGCTACCCCGATTACTGTTACTCAACAGACAATGTTGGAAAATGAAACCGGGACGATGCAAAAACCGCCTAAGCTCATGAACATTGAGGACTATAAAGGTTGGGAAGGACGGTTTGAAAACTGGGTTCAAGCAAATTATTTGGATGCTTGGGAATGTGTTGAGACAAAATATGTTAGACCAACGAATGATGACGAAGAGGAGGTTGCAATTAAAGATATGAGTGCTGATGATAAAAAGAAATACAAAAATGAAAAAATGATGTTAAGTCTACTACAACAAGCTGTGAAAGAAGATATCTTGGTGTTATTGCAACATAATGGAAGTGCTTATTCGATTTGGAAAGCTTTAAAATCAAAGTTTGTTGCTAGTCAAGAAATGGTTAAAAACAAAAAGTCACTTTTAAAGAAAGAGTTTGATCTGTTTCGTGGGTTGAAAAATGAGAGCACAAAGCAAATTATAGAAAGATATTGCAATTTGTTAATGAACATGAAGAGATTGAGCATCACTAAAGATAATGAGGAGCTGATTGAAAAGCTAGCTGATGCGTTGCCACACGAGACTTGGGGCACATATCTCATGATGCTAAGGAACAAGAAAGGTTTTAGCAGTCTGACACTAAGTAAATTCATTGAAAAGATTGAGGCTCAAGAAATGGAACAGAGAAAGATTTCAAGAATGAAAGATTTCGATGGTGAACAAGAAATTGGGCTTTATTACAAAGCAGGGATGAATGATAAAACCACTAACATGTCACCAAAGGTTGAGACTGCTTTCAATGCCAAGAGTTCATCAGGAGGTTCATCTCAAGGATTAAACAGCAAAACAAGTTTCTTATCATTTTCTTCATTTGATCCAAACTTTTCAGCAACCAAGAATGGAAAGAAATTGCAATGCAACATTGTATTGAATCTTGAGAATGATCAAGATTATTCAGAAGAAGTTGCAAAAAGTCACATGTCGCTGTTAGGGACTGTTTTAGAGTCTTATGGAAGTTTAGTAGCAGGAAGGATCGGGAATCCAATGTTGACCAAAGAGGATTACGATCAGATTGATGCTGAAGAGATGGAATTGATGGATATAAAATGGTGTTTGGCTAGTGTGTTGAGACGAGCTGAGAAATTCAAACATATCACAGTAAGAGATGACTTCCGTGATGCATGTGTTTCTAATTTAGGTTTTGATAAATCTAAAGTCACTTGTTTTCGTTGCAGGGAAAAAGGACACTTCAAGAGGGAGTGCACTAATCGCGAAGCAAGTGGAGCTCAAAATCCATTCAACAATAATGATTACTATCGAAAATCGATTTATCATCAAGCTGCTCAACAGCCACATCAACAGCAGATGCAAACTGCTCATGGCAGGAAGGAGATTGAAGAATCATCTAAGAGAGCATGTTTGGGAAATCAAGAAAATTTCAGCTGGGACAAATATATTTCAGCTGACAATAAAGCATGCCTAATCAATCAAGATGATGAAAAGTTGCCAGAAGGTTTTAGCTGGGCAAATTTCAATTGGGATGATTATGATCCAAATAAAACTTCAAATCACAAAGCGTTTGTTGCTCGAGTCAAAGAAGATAGTGATGATGATAATGATTATTATGCAAGAAGGATGGAAAAGCATTTGAAAATGATGGCAGAAAGTGATAGTGAAGATGAAAAAGATAAAAAGAAAAAGAAAAAGGTCAAAATACCTGTCAGCAGTGATGATGAGGAAGTTCCAGTGATAAAGAGAAAGGTAAAAGAAGTTCCAAAGTTCAAAGTTGATGAAGAAGTTGATGCAAGAAAGATTCCTGTGAATTGTGAAACCTGTGAGATCATGAAAAAGAAAAACAGCGAATTGATTAACAATATGAACATGTTGAAGGAATCATACGATGTTCTGAACAAAGCCATGAATCAATACAATCAATCAAGTGATGAACAAGCAACAGCCATGAAAACACTTCAAGGAGCTTTCATGACAAAGCAGAAAGTGGTGAACAATTACATTGAGAAATGTGTTGTGCTAGAACAAAAACTGAAAACTCAAAGAATTGAAACTGAAAGAGTTAATCGATTATTAAAAAGTTACTCATGTACTTCTTATGTCATTGACAGGATTTATCCAACTGTTGAAGGCATGAAAGCATTTGAGGATGATGAAGTTACTGAAGAACAGATAGTATCTGAAGAAAAGACTTCTAAAAAGAAAAAAGAAAAGAAGAAGGATACTGAAGTTATGACATCTGGTAAGAAACAAGGTGTCAGTTACAACAAGTGTCCACCCCGGCTTGAAAATGGATATTCTCTGAGAAATCCAAATTCAGAAAGAGTCGAAAAAGCAACAAATTTACAGTGGGAGTCGGAGTCTTCAGTTAACTTGCCAGAAAATATTGATGTTACTTTTACATCGTCTGACACTGATCAACAATCCCAATTGATGAAGAAAGTGGTGGATCATGTGTTAGATAATGATGAAATGGAGGAATCAAAGTCGGAGTCTAAATCAGAGTCAAAGTCTAAATCCGACATGTCAAAGTCTTCAGTAAAAAAGGAGAAACGGGTTTATAATAAAGAATTTCTTCTATCAAAATCTAATTTGAATGACGAAACATTCAAAGTTGCATATACATTGAATGATTCCGACAAATTATATTCTGATGAGGAATTTCCAATAAGAGGTGTCAAACCTGACATGATCAAAAAGGTTTTCAAACTAACAGAAATTAATATTTCTGAAATAAAAGATGTAAATCTTTCTGAAAAATCTAAAAAAATACACCTCAAGAGTTCAACAAAGAGAAAACAAGAAAAAGGGTTACAGTTCTGGTTCTGGTTATCGAAAGAAACCAAACCATAACGGTAATTTCAAAAAGAAAGGTCTAGGTTTTATTCCACCAGAAAATTATAAAAATGAAAAATATGCTCGAGATTTTAAATCAAAAATGATATTTGTTTCAGGTTCATCTTCTGAAGAAGAAAAAGAAAATTTGTTCAGAAAACAGTCGAACAAAGAATTCCTTTCAAAGAAGCAAGAAGAAATGGAGAAGATGGTTGATCAAAAGAAGAAGGAGACTCGAACCTGTTTTAAATGTGGTAGAATTGGACATTTAGCTATGAAATGTTCACAAGCAATTCAAACCAAACAGGGAGTTTCTAAACTGAAAGAAAAAATGGTTGAGTTTGAACCACCAATTGAGAGAACTAAACTTTTCAAAAATTTGAAATTTGAAATTGGTGAATGTTCAAAGAGATTTTACAAGAAAAGTGCAAATCTTGACAATCAAAAGTGGGTTGTTAAGAAATCTGAGAATAGTTCTAGCAATGATTCTGATTCATCAAAATCAGATGAGTTATTTTCAGGCGATGAATCTGATTCCACAAAGTCAGAGGAGCCACAAATTGGGGTTAAAGGTGAGAATTCAGTTCCTCCAATGGATGATGTCAATTTTCCACCATTGAAGGCTGAAAACTTTAAACAAAAAGTTGGAAAGGTTGAAATTTCAAATCAATTCTATTCTGAAAAGAAAGAATTTGATGTTGAAAAGGTGTTTAATTCCAAAGTGAAACACATTTTTGGAAAAATGGTTGATAGAAAAGTAAAAGGGGTTAAAGAGTTTTATGAGAAAAAATTGAAGAAACCAAGTAAGGGTGTTTCATCTCAGGTTTGTGACTGGGATGGAACATATTATGATGAATGAAAAATCTGGACTTGCCGGAGCTCCCAGGTTGGTAAGAGTGGAGCAGGTATCGGCATCTTTCTTGAGAAATTCACATTTGTGATATTTCGACTTACAAGTGGTTATTGGATTGTTTGTTACAAGTGGTAAATCAGGGAAATTAAGTTGTACTTGATTTTCTACATGTGATATTTGTTGATTGAATCTAAAATTGTTAAATTTTTCAACTGGTTGAAAGACAAATTGATGAACCCCGAACCTACAAGTGGTTTTATAAAATCAACAAAACTTATTTTCCCGAAAAGCCATTTGATTAAAACAAACTTAAGTGTTTTGAGATCACAATGGGAAAATAGTTTGTTGTGAGGGGGAGTTCTGATTGTTTATGCCAAGTGGATGGCGATTTGAATTGATTCGATAGCAGTTGTAATTTACTTGTATAGTTTGTTTTCAAATTTCTTTAAATGAGTTTGAATTTTAGGGGGAGTAAGATTTTTCAGAAAATCCAAAAACATTTGAAAATTTGAAAATCCAAAAACATGATAAAATTAAAAAATGAGTTTTGTTGTATAAAAGAGGAAATGATAGTACATAAGTGGACGATCACAACATGCTAAAGAATTGAAAAGTTAAAAGTAATAAACGATCTCACTGATGATGTGCCAGTAGGTTTTTGCACATTTAGTAGATTGTGACAAGATATAAACCTAAATTCAAACTTGCTTATATCGTGGGGAACATATCTTGGATATATGGGTAACCCTCGAAATCTTGTTTGAAAGGTCCCTCTTTCTGAGATACTAGGTCTTTATACTCAGTGATATCTGGGGTATTATCCCGGGACTTCTGATTTTGCGGAAGCAATGGCCTAGTCCCCATATAATACTTTCTGCTTGCTTGAAATATAGCGCCGCCCTCAGTACAAAAAATGATGAAACATTGAAAAATGCTAATCATGTGCTGTTAAAACAAAAGATTCTCTAAAGGGAACACACAAAAAGACGATCCGTCATCTCTCTGCTGAACGGAAGTTCTGACCCGAGCTCTCACGGTTTCGCAATTAACCTTTTACAGATATCATCTGTGGTATACTCACCTGTAAGACTGAATATTGGGATCTGGATACAGGAGTATATTCTGAGGTGGGACACGCGAATAAGTTTAAGTGCTTAAATCATTAATCTCATATCTCGAAACAGTTGAACTTTGTGTGAAAATTTAAGTGGATCAGTATACTGACAATCTAAGTGAATCGTTTAGAACTTAAAATGTTTAAAGCTTAACGGTGTTGGTGTTTTGTCTCAAAGACTGATATGGTCCTTTTACACAAACTCACAAAATATTGTCTGTATATATTTCATTTTTTTGCATTTAAATTTTGTTCTTGCATTTATGTTTAGGTTACATATTTTGAAAAATCCAAAAAGATTTTCGACAACTGATGATTGAAAAACTGATTTTCAAAATTCGAGTGCAAAACATGATGAACAGGTTTGGGAGTTTAATTGATTAAAAAAAATGGTTTCTTACAAGTGGTCATCAGAATATTAACATTGTAAAATCATTTCTTGATTGTTTAATTTCTACAAGTGGTAAACAGAGAATATAAATGTATCAAATTTTAAATTTGAGAAATTTATGTTTGAGGTAGAGAACGTGCAGGTACGAAGTTTGAGAGGAGCCAGATTACGATCTTAGAACTTGTGAGAGTGATAAGAGCCAGGTTCCAGATCCTGTGAATTCAAGAGATTCCAGACCAAGATCCCAGCAGATTGAGAGGGGGAGTCTGAAGACAGCAAAGAGAAAGCAGTTAAAGTCAGTATTGATATTGGAAATTGTATTCACACAGAATGCTGAAGAACTTAAGGAATCAAGAGACCTGATCAAGAGATGTATAAGAGCCAGGTTGCAATTCTGAGAAGAAGAGAGAGATTTGAAGATGCATTACAATGTCAGATATTTCAAAAGAGTTCGAGAGGACTGATAAAGACTGAAGATGCGAAGACTCGACACTGAAGACTCGTCAACATTCGAGGGGGAGTCTGTTAGTGCATGCGTCTGTCGACTTCGTCTTGTATCGAGTCTTGTTCTTAGAATGTTAGATCAGGGCACGTAGTTCGAGATATAGTTAATTCCGCTTAAAAGAGTAATTCCGCTTGAATGAGTCTTGCATGTAATTCCGCACGGAATTAGATTCCGCTTGGAATCTAATTTCGCTTGGAACAGACTCAAACGGAATTAAGGGCCTATTAATACCTGTTTAAGCGAAATCATTTGTAACATTTCCGGTTTCAGTGTCGAAGTGCTGCCGAAGTGTCATCTCGCTGTAAAAGTTGTCAAATCAATCATACGACAGTTTAAAATGTGTATCTTGCTGGATTGACCTCAGTACGACTGTTTCTGCCTTTTCTAATCGACTCGTTCAGATCTGTAAACGATCCCACAGTTATCAAGCTATCCTCTTATTCTAGTATACACACGATTTCAGACTCCTTTGAGTCTGTGACATCTGCAGCCTTACAAACGGCCGGATTGCAGCTTTCTACTACTGACTCAGATGACGACACCGCTATGACTGCTGCACTATCACCTGCTCGAGATCCCACACCTTTACACTGCCCAGAGCCTGCTCCTAAGCTAGCTTCTGTTCCCTTTGGGTCAGCCTGATGATGCGCCTATTGATCTTGAGCCGATTACTGATCCCGACCATGTTTCTTTTGGTTTACCAGACATTGCACCCTTTGTATCAGACCCAGTACCTGCACCTGTTAATCTTCCTTTTGTTGAGACATTTACCACTGCACCTGCACCCGCTGATGTTGCTCCTTTTCCTCTATGGAGATCGACGTCCATGGCACCGACATGCCTAATGCTTTCTTTCAGGACATACCTGCACCCCGGGAAGGGACTTCTGGTCAGTACCCGCATGACAATACCCCATGCTGATATACAGACCACTACCATCCCTCACATTATGGAGGCTACACACGGGATGAGTTGCCCCTGTTACAACAGCTACAGTTTGAGGATATGAGTCGCAGAGTTTTGGAGCTTGAGCTGACACCACGTCATCCACCCTGTCTACGCCAGTATACTTTGATCCTCCACATTCATCATTGTCTCCTTCTGCACTCTCACCTGCTGCTCTTACACCTTTCTTTGGTGTTGATGCTCGTTTCCTTACTATCAAGCAGCAGAATAGTTAATTACTTCGACATGTATACAAACTCAAGGAGGAGCTTGCATATGTTAGCAGTTTGCTTTTCTTCACTCCTCCACCTCAAACACCAGTATAGTTGGCTTTTGGTTTTATGCGGATTGCATTACTTTTGGGTAAAGTCACTACTAATGAGCCGAGATTGTGGAGAGTTTTTGAAGACTACTTTTGACCACGTGATTTTAATACACTGATAGACTTATTGGACAAGGGTAGGGTGACCCTGTGTCCCTTTTGATGTGATACACTTTGTAGACACTGTGACTATGGTCGGTAATTTACGAAAGCTCAATCGTCATATTCTTATTAAACATGTAAATCAACAACGTGATTACCTGTTATGTTCTCATTAAGCATGTTCCTATCTACAAGTTGTGCTATAATTGTGATGTTATGTGATTGATTGTTATAACGATTGCTTATATACACACCCCTAGGTCTCATTTGTTAAGTAGATGTTTTTGTGCTTATGTCTTTAGTGAGACCTGACCTTTCCGATCTTCTTCTTAGAAGATGTCGATTCAAGGGAACACTGATACCAACAACCCTCTGCCGATGATAGAGGCAGAATTACAAGAGCGCATTTCACAGGCCATCGCACAGCATGAGGCCCTTCGCTCTGGACGCAGCGAAGGCACCTCAGGAAATAACCTACCCAACGGTAATGTTTAGTCACTTAAGATGCATTACAAAACATTTGGACGTTTCCAAAAGTGCCTTGCTAATGCCTTATGTGAATGATGTTGCGTATGTTCGCAGGCTGCACCTACAAGCAGTTCTTGAGCTGCAAGCCCCGAGATTTCGACGGCACTGGGGGTGCTGTAGCTTTTGTGCATTGGGTTGAGAAGACGGATTCTGTTTTGAGTTTGAGGAAATGTGCTCCAAAGCAACAAGTCATGTACATATCTGGATTGTTCCTAGATGGGGCTCTGTCATGGTGGAACCTTCAGGTTCAGACGTTGGGTAAGACTACTGCGCATGCTTTGACGTGGGATGAACTGAAAGAACTAATGCGTAAGAGATATTGCTCAAGGGCAGAAGTCCAGAAGTTGGAGACTGAACTATGGAACTTAAAAATGGAAGGTTCAAAGATAGCTGAGTATGTGCAGAGATTTCACGATTTATCACAAGTTGTTTCGCGTCTGGTGGAACCAGAGTTTAAGAGGATCGAACGCTTCATTGGGGGATTGGCACCTCAGATTCTAAGCCTGGTGACAACATCTAAACCTGCAACGATCACCGATGCTATCGATATAAGTGTGGCACTCACTGAAGAAGCGGTTAGACTAGGAACATTTTCCACTTCGGAAGAGAAAAAGGAGACTCCTGTAGAGTCATCTGGAGACAACAAGAGAAAGTTCGCAAACTTCAAGAAGGGTACTCGGGTGAATAGCAAGAACAGGGCTAAAAAGGGAAAAGACTACATGGGTATCCTACCTAAGTGCGACAATTGTCGACGTTATCATATCGGACGATGCAGATATGGAAAATGTGAAAACTGTGACAAAGTGGGGCTTGTCAAGGAGACTTGTAGGCATGGTACTGAACGTGGAAATGGAAACCAAGACGGTAGCAAGAATCACGGAGGAAACAACGACAATGACAATTATCAAGGAAGGACGAGTGACAAACAAAAACGTGCTCAAAGTTGTCTTAACTGTGGAAGCAAAAAGCATTTCAGAAAGTATTGCCCTAAAAACAATCAGGCACAAGAATGAAGGCTCAACACCGGAGCTAGGGAAAGACGCCAGGAACCAAGCGTGGACATCGGTACGCTCCATATTAGTCAACGTTATGCATCTGTACTGCTTGATACTGTTGCAAATTTTAGCTTCGAATCTCTAGAGCTTGAGAGTATACTTGGTTTAGTAGCAAGTAAGTTAGATAACCCGTGCTCGATAGAACTAGTTAAAGGGAAGCTTCGACATTGTAATTGGGATGGTTTGGTTGTCAAGCAATCGAGCGGAGATTGATATCCGCATCCCGATGGCGAACAAAGAGACGATCGTGACTCATGAAGCAGGATACGCCTCTACAAATTAATAGTTGCTTGAAGGCACGAAAGTTGTTGCGTAAAGGATGTGTTGTTTTTGGCTCATGTCGTGGACAAGGGAGCCAAAGAACCAAAACTCGAAGATATCCCTGTGATAAGGGAATATCCTGAAGTCATCCCCGGAGACTTGCCAGAATTATCTCCTCAACGACAAGTCGAATTTCACATCGATTTGATTCCAGGCGCCGCGCCTGCAGTCAATGGACCTTGGCGACTTACACCTTCGGAAATGCGAGGATTGTCAGTGTAGCTTCAGTACTTGATAGAGAAGGAAGTTAACAGACCAAGTTTCCTGTTTTGGGCAACCCCAGTTCCGCTCGTCAAGGAGAAGGACGACGATTTTCAAATGAGCATCAACTACCAGGAGCCGAACGAGCTAACCAACAAGATTCGGTAACTCTTGCTGAGGATTAACGAATTATTTATTTAACTAACTGTGAGAATCCAACTACTATTTCACGACTGATCAATGATCGAGTGTCATTAGCTGCAAATTCGGGAAGAAAGTATACTGAGGAATTGTGAGACAATAACTTGCTTTAAAAATACACTAATGCTGTGTTTTACACACAATACATAAAACAGTTTTACACAGGATACGAAACTTTGAGAATCCAGAAAACATGTACTTGGGACCTTTGGGAACCCAGGTCCAAACTCGTAAGGGTTGTTGCTTAGGAACCACACCTGTTAACTCAAGCAAACCCCATTATCCTGACATATATGCTATTTCAGTTAACCAAACAGAAAGTACTCAAATTTCTTTGTTGAAATCTTCACTTTTGTTTCTAGCGAGTTGATGTTTGCATCTCTACTCCCCTTAATGGTAGTTGCATCGCGTTAATTTTCTTCGCTGAGAGCGAACACACGCTTGCTTCGATACTTGGTCATTTCTTCATTTTAGCAAATACTCATTGTTTCTTTTCTTGGAAACTCATATGCTACACATGCACCAATTGTTATACACATGGTAACATTTCAAATAAACGCTTCATTGAAGTTCAAATATTATTTGTTAAAGCTTATTATTTATTTATGACTCAAACAACCTACATTATTGTAATTGTTGGCTCCTTTGTTATCAAGTCAACACACTTTCTTGGAACATCTTTATTTCAAGTTACATTCATGGTTTATCTTCGTAACCATGCTGAGATTCCCTTGTTAATACATATGTTTATTGTCAGGTTACTGTGACACCTGTGTCACTGCGCCCGTCAAACAAATACCAAATCAATGAAATATTGTGTTTCATACTTGGGATTTGTAAAAAAATATGTGTATCGTTTGCACATATCAATTCCTGTTCGGTTTCGGTCTTTAAATCACTTTCTGGAAGGTCATACGCAAACTGGTGCATAAACACAATCAGTTTAACGCGACGTACACTCCGGAACTGTAACGTAAGCCAAACATACCCTAAATATTCTTTACATAACTTAGAAATAAGTTTCGAAGGATTCGATATGGCAAAAACATGTTTATTTAAAGTAAAGGACTATTTACGACAAAACTGCGAAACGAACGTAGGTGACCGCCCGGATAATATTTAAATCCCAAAAATATTCTGTTATGATTAAAATTTTATTTTAATCAGGTCCGTGTTGAAAAATAAATTAATACGCTTAAAAACGTTATTTTTCAAGTTTAAGCGCGTACCGTGTGTTTCTGCGCGACACAGTGCTTCTACTGCAAAACATAGACAACACAGCCAGTCCTGGCAACTGAAATTTATTTCAGTAATATTTTGGCGAGTTTATTTTTATAGAATAATAAAAATAATTAACGCCATAAACCGAGGCTTAAACGCTAGATAAAATACCCGGTATCGAGTGAAACACCCGTTTTAGCCTACATATAACATATTTATATAAAAACTTACACTTGGACCCCCTCCCCCATCTAACTTACGGTCACATGTAAGTGGCCCCCACCATATATTTTCTATGATCTTGCAAATATTTTCTTAGATTTGTATGGACAAGTGTTGGTGCATGGATCTTCCATATCTCTTATAAATCCTACCATATCTCTCAAAGATTACTTCACACTTCACTCAAACTCTTCCTTCTCTCTCCCCCTTGAACCGTCCACCCCTTCTCTCTCTATCTTCATCCTTTCTTCAACCTTGTTCTTCACATTCAAACTTTATTTCTTGCAACCTTTAAGTTAGTGTAAAGATCTAAAGGTGATTCCAGGGTGTTGTCAAGTGATTACAAGCTTCCTATCATCAAAATCTCATCCTACAACCTACTTGAATCTTGAAGGTATAACATTTATGTTAAAATCATACTTTGATTCTTGGTTGTTCTTGATGACTTGAAGTTTCTCTTGAATCTTGGGATTTTCACTAAACTTGAAATCTAAAATGAAATGGGTCTTGTTACAAATAAAAATGGTGATGTATATATGTATGTATAAACCGTACATATATATGTGTGTTTATGAGTCTTGAAGTTCGATTTCTTGTTAAATACTTATCTATGTTGTTACATGTTCTTGAATGGTGGTAAAAATGCAAGTATTTCGTGATTTAGGTGTGATATGTTAAATGTAAATCACTTCAGCAAATAAATCTGAATAAATCTCATATTTTATGTTTTTAAACTCATAAAAAAATGATGTTGCTATGATGGTATGCTTTAGGCACTTGTACATGTGAAAATATGTTGATGTAAAGCTCAAGAAATGGTGAAAAATGGTTAAATGACAAAAACTATTTTAGATCTGGTTATAAACACTAAAAATAATATAATTTGATGTATTATAGTGGCATGAAACTTTGACATAGGTTTGATAGCTTTGCATGTTGTACATATAGCTTAAAAAGTGGTAAATTATGTGAAATTTGCATGATTTATATGCTTTGTTTAAGACCTGCACTATCATGAGTATAACCATTATTTTATTCAGTAAATAACATGGGTTGTGTTAAAATTTCAAGTCGTTTCGATTTGGGATGGTTCGGGTAACGTTTGATGCAAAACTATGCGGTAAAACGGTCAAAAATCGCCTTTTCGGAGTATTTTTACAAAACTGTTTTAGATCAGTAACCAAACTGATATATTTGGTATAAAAATAAGTATTTTAACTTATATTAATATTACTTGGTGTTTGGTTAGTCATACGTTACTTCCGACGCCCAAAAATGTTACCGAAACGCTAAAATATGTGTTTTTCAACATACACTAGAATGGGTTGTTCATAGGTTATTTTATGTGCTACAATGTGCTATGTGTTTAACAATATGTGTATGATCATGTGTTAGTATTGACAAGATTAGGTGTGTTACGCTCGAGTACATATATACAAATACACCAAAATAATCAAAAATAATAACTTTTCGAGAAATCTCAAAGTTATGTGAAAATTCCAAGTATCGGAGAAACTCATGTATTTCTGTGAGTTTTGATTATTAAATCATTCTTATCTAATTTAGGAAGAATAAACAATTTGAGGGATTGTGTTAACGTATAAAAACGCACCCAAAGGTGAGTACATAGACCCCTCTTTTACTGTTTTTCAAACGTTTTGGGGTGAAACACATGTGCCTACTTGTTACTTTCGTGCTTTCCTGTTTTCACATCATATACTTGCTATGCTCATTAGTACATTTATAGTACATGATTTACATTACATTGTTTCGCTATGTATGTTTACTTAGCATACTTAGTACATTGTTTTACTTTACATTTCTGCTATGTATGTTGACTGAGCATGCTAGCACATTGATTTACATTACATTTTGTTGCATATGCTCATCCAGCATATGAACTGTAACGCCCCAAAAATGAAAACTCAATAAAACAAGTGAGGATAAATAACAAACGTAACATAATTAAGAATTTATGGCAAGATGGTAGTTAAATGTGGTTTAAAGATTAGATTTGTAATTAGCAACTAAGTGAAGGGGGTAAAGTGCAAAGTGATTAAACTTATATTAATAAAAAAAACAACAACAAATAAAACCCCAAACACAGTGAGTGTGTCTGGGGGATCGATCGAACAGGGCATGAGGAGGGGGAAACCCTAAACTCAAGAAATCAAGCAATTGAAGCCTAAAATCATAAGAAAATCCAGTGCATGAGCCCTCTTATCGATCATCTAAGCATACCTAGTGAAGTGGTAAGTCGAATTTCTGGATTTGGTGAATTGTAGAAAAAGGGTTTCAACCCAATCATGAATTCGTGGTATGATTTGTGTTAATTAGATGTTAGGGTTACTCCCTAGAGTGGAAATCATGCTTGATTTTAGTTTAATTGAAAGAAAATTTTATAAACCTATTTGTAGTAGTAGAGATGATGATATGGATGATTATACATGTTCAATGCTTGTGTGATGTTGATATTTGATGTTTATTGTAAGAAGTAATTGTTAGATAATGGTATAAAAGTTATATAATTCTAGTTGAAATTGATAATCTATGTTATGAACTAGGAAGAGTATGCATAAAATACTTGTACTATATGCTTAAATGATGGCATGCACACCAAGTGTTTGATGAAATGCATAGGTGAGATTATTGGATGAGGTTGGATGTAAACAATGAATGAATGTGTATAGGAAGTAATAATGGTGTGTTGAATAGTGAATTAACATAAGAAGTGTGCTTTAGATATGATTCATGTAGAAGATTGGATTTGCTAGTATCATGTGGTAGTAGTATGCTTTAGGAATGGTACCTTATGCTTAAATGATACAATGGACTCCATGTGTTGCCGAACTTTCTAAATATGGTTATGAATTTATTGTAAGAACGTGAATGTACAAGGAAGAAGAAATATTCGAATGGTGATTTAGGTTGGCGAATCATGGATTATGATGCTACATGTAGGATTACCTAAATACTAGTATGAATGGAAGTTGTTTATGTACATACGTGGAATCTAGGTGAATGTGGTTGTATGTGTCTTACTACATGAGTGTGAAGCATATATAGTATAATGAGTATGTTCTAACATGCCATGATTTGATGATATGTTAAATTGTATGGAATTGGAAGGAAATAATTGTTAAAATAGGACTTGTGTATGTTATAATGGACTAGTGAAAGTCAATGTGACCCATGTGATGGAAATGGATGTTATTATGTATAAGCATATATGCTAACAATGTTGTAAACATGATAGCTTGAAAGAATAAGAACCATGTCAAGATGGACCAACTCATGGGAAGAAAACGGGTCAAAGAGGAGGCAAAGAAACTAGCATAAACATGGCGAGCACAAGGTAAGTGATTTCCATAATCACTTCTTAGTTTGTTTAAGTAATATAATGTTTAATTATTAAGTTCATATGAAATTGAGGCCAAATCAATAGATTATTTTGATAAATGCATGAACGGGTCGAACAATTCGTAGATGAATAATAAGCCGAACACGTATAAGTTAAGAAATTCCTTAACTCGGATGTTGGATTTCAAGTTTACATGATAGAATGTTAATTTACAATCATGTAGGAAGAAATGGGAGGTTAAACGGGTAAACGGTTTGAAAGTTACGCAAGTTTTAGCGTAAACGGACGAAACAAAGACACAGGTGCCGTAAATTACGCCCCAGGCCGGAATTTACGGCCTCCCCTGCATCAGCATCATGTTTGAGGTCATAAACAGCAGGCAGGCCGTATTTTAGGCCGTATTTTGGGCCGTATTTTACTGGGTAGACCGTAATTTACGTCCCCTGGGGGTTTGGACGGTTTCCCTTTATAAGATTTTGACCGAATGTGTTATACATGCGAATGGATGGAACTTGATTGTAAGTAAGTCTATTATCGGATGGTCATATGCATGACTAGGGAGGTGTGTTAATTAAGTTAAGAGAATATGATGGTATGTAAGTATGAATAATTGGAGTCATGGTGAGTTTAAGTCGTATAAACTAGATTGTGTGATGTGTATAGAAGATATATATATATATATATATATATATATATGTATGTACATAATTATGCGAAAGGCGTACATCGTGTTGTAGTTAAATAGATGCATATAAATGGTTGGCGACCTTTTTACGAAGATGTAGTACTTGAATATGTTGAGATTACGGGTTTGCTAACCAAGTTATTATTGAGTATGTTTGAAAGTGTAGGTTTATGAACGTCGGACTTTCGAAGTGTTGATATAGTAATGAAATGATTGAATGTTGGAGGGATAATCGGGTTGAAGTAACTTAAGTGGTTAGAATATGCTATGGACGTTTTAGTTTATACAATATTTTATGTTTGGTCGTCACCACCTACTAACGGGTTAGTTGTATGAGAGTATATGTCATACCCATTTAATTGGGTAATCGAATGCGTAAGAGAAATGAAAGTACGTACACGAATGGAACTAAAATGACGGTTTTATAAGCAAACAAGTATAACGACTAACTTTTTAAAGCTTTGTTGTTGAATGTAGGTAAATCCTCAATATTAGGCGACTTGGAGAATCGGAGCGAGCGCGTGTTCATGTTATGTCATGCCAAACGCTTCCGCTAGCTTGTTCAAATGTTTTTGGTCCAAACTTTGTTGTATTGGTTCTTAGTAGTATTTTGTTGAACGAATCGTAGAAATGTATCTAGTCTGATTATGTTTAAAACAGGGGCATGCTCGTTTTATGGACGGGTCATGCCCAAATTTTGTTAAAATTAATGCATATATGTTATTGATATCATTGTTTTAAATTGCGAAAAGTTGGACACTCTTAAGAAATGTTTATATTTCTAGTGTCCCTTAGTCGTCTTTTATTAGAATCAAATACGGGACCTTACAAGTTGGTATCAGAGCCAAGGTTTGAGGGATTCGAGCATAAGATGTGATGCTTGAACTCAAACCGACAGCTCTTTTGAAAGTGTGCTCGCTCCGAGATTCGCCAATGAGGTAAAATTTTAAACATTCGTTTAATATGAGTATGCATAGTGTGTTACGGTATAAGTTTTAAGATTCGAGCAGGCTATGAAGTGATAAGGTGAGTAAAATAAGAAGTCCCGGGACCCGTGTAGCTGAAAACGGACCCGGGAAATAGTCGAAACACCCCAAAATGGTTTTCCAGCGTTTCTGCTAAGGGATGGCCGTCGCCGACGGGCTCGTGTTTGTCGACGGCTTAACTTCCTGCCTACGGGCTATTGTGGGCGACGCCCATTTATGAAGCCCGTCGCCGACGGGGTATGAAGCCGTCGCCGACGGGTAGCGGAAATCAATCCGCTGATATTTCTTTTTTTGTCTTATTTTCGTGTCTTGATGTTTCTAAGCTGTTCAAAGCCTAATGAATGTTCGTGTAGGGCCTATACAAGGCCTAGTAAGACATATGTGACCACTATCAGTGGATAAGATAGACAGAATATGCTAATCATTTATTAATATGCTATTCATAAGGCCAAGAGCACGCAGGTTATGCGAAGGGTAAGCGCAATTGTTCGGAAGGGATGATCCGTGAATGCGGTCTAGGACCGGCATCAAGGCAAGTAATAAGACGAATTAACCCCTGGTACGTAAACTCAACGCGTGGATGTATGAAGTAGTATAATTAGGCAAGCGAAAGAAAATTCTAGATGAATATAAGAACGACATGGTAAAGAAGTTTTAAAAATGTAAAACGTGCCGAAACTTAATTCTTCGGACATAATGTGGCGATTACGCGAAGACACGAAACTAGTACGTGGATTGTGTACCTGGCCAGTACACAAGAAACGTATGACGTTCGTGAGCCCGCGATAATTGTTACAGGTATATCCGTTAGAATTGGGTAGCAGGTGGGCGTATGGGTGAAATGAGTAGTAAGACTCTCGGGAGATTGAGAGTACTACGTAAGAGTAAAAAGTGCAGATGATAAGAATGAAATGTTTGAATCCGCGTGACGGATTCAAAGAATGAAAGATATGAATGCAATGCTTGAATCCGCGAGACGGATTCAAGGAATGAAAGACATGAATGAAATGCTTGAATCCGCGAGACGGATTCAAAGAATGAAAGATATGTAATGCTTGAATCCACGAGACGGATTCAAGGAATGAAAGGCATGAATGAAATGTTTGAATCCGCGAGATGGATTCAAAGAATGAAGGATGTGAATGCAATATTCGAATCCGCGAAACAGATTTAAGATATAAAAGACGAAACTAGTCTACATAAGAAGAAGTCGATAGCTTGACCATGTTAAGTAAATGTAAAGCAAATGAGCAAAAGAATGATAAGAATGAAAATATTCGAATGTGAATGTAATTACGGACCGAACAAGTAAATATTCCTTAAGTGATATGATCCAAATCATGTTTAAACTTTCATATATATATATATATATATATATATATATATATATATATATATATATATATATATTATGCAGATGCGTTGTATGCAAGAATTGTAGAAAGGATAAATGGGACATACGGGTCAGATGGCGATCGCCATTTGAACTCGGTAGTTAATGATTTGATTTGTTAAGTTTTATACTCATAGGTGAGCTTGAAGAATGGACACGCAATGTCACTAATCGGAAGGGAATGATCATCGTAAGATATGGATAACGAATCAATAGAATTTACTTCCGTCAGGTATGTATAAAAAGAGTTATAACTTAAATAGGAGGTTATGACTTGACTAGAGATGGATGTGTTAGAATAGAATGTATATATATACAAACCGTAATGCAAAAATGTAGAATGAATTTCAAAATGTTCGTAATGATCGTCGAGTGGTATAGAACTTGAATGCTCGTAACTGTGGAAATTCTGATATAATGTAAGAGACGACAAGTATCGTTAAGAAATACTAACCTTGATGCTCGGCTTGTTGGCCATGTTCATTTGAACAAGACATTGTAGAAAAGATACGCATGACATAAATAACAATAGTAACCATGGAAATAATGCTTAGTTTTCGTGTTAAGTATGGATAAGTGAGTTTAAGAGAGGTGATTTTGGTTGTAACAATAAGTCTTTGAATGATTATAATATGCGTATGATAATATATCGACCCATCCTATGAGCTTAAGGGTAATCAGAAGTAAAGATAGTAATGGAATGTTTAGGATGGTTCATAGTGAACAAAATGAAAGATAGCATATGATGTATGAGTAGAATGAAATAAATCGACTTATTTCAATTAGTAAACATATGAATGTAATATGCTTAAATAGGATGATAGAAACAAGCCATAGACGTAGCTTGTATGGTTAATAACTGTATACAATTGGAATAAATTCGATGAATGAAGCGCTAGTGATGGTATGTGCTAGGAGCTAGCATTATAAAGTGAAAACGACACTAATAAGAGCTCTGGATCAGATTCTGACTTTAATGCGATTATTAAAGTAATTTACTCGATTTAAGAACGGAGGGACAATGCGTACAAAGACGTTTATGAATGAATGAAACTCTTGCCAAGATCTCGAATGCATCCATGTGGTGCTAAGCCTCGTGAATGAAAAGATGAAATAGTAGGAATAGAATTGGTCCAGTTGGAATGAGAAAGGTTTCGGGGACGAAACCTCTTTTAAGGGGGGTAGACTTGTAACGCCCCAAAAATGAAAACTCAATAAAACAAGTGAGGATAAATAACAAACGTAACATAATTAAGAATTTATGGCAAGATGGTAGTTAAATGTGGTTTAAAGATTAGATTTGTAATTAGCAACTAAGTGAAGGGGGTAAAGTGCAAAGTGATTAAACTTATATTAATAAAAAAAACAACAACAAATAAAACCCCAAACACAGTGAGTGTGTCTGGGGGATCGATCGAACAGGGCAGGAGGAGGGGGAAACCCTAAACTCAAGAAATCAAGCAATTGAAGCCTAAAATCATAAGAAAATCCAGTGCATGAGCCCTCTTATCGATCATCTAAGCATACCTAGTGAAGTGGTAAGTCGAATTTCTGGATTTGGTGAATTGTAGAAAAAGGGTTTCAACCCAATCATGAATTCGTGGTATGATTTGTGTTAATTAGATGTTAGGGTTACTCCCTAGAGTGTAAATCATGCTTGATTTTAGTTTAATTGAAAGAAAATTTTATAAACCTATTTGTAGTAGTAGAGATGATGATATGGATGATTATACATGTTCAATGCTTGTGTGATGTTGATATTTGATGTTTATTGTAAGAAGTAATTGTTAGATAATGGTATAAAAGTTATATAATTCTAGTTGAAATTGATAATCTATGTTATGAACTAGGAAGAGTATGAATAAAATACTTGTACTATATGCTTAAATGATGGCATGCACACCAAGTGTTTGATGAAATGCATAGGTGAGATTATTGGATGAGATTGGATGTAAACATTGAATGAATGTGTACAGGAAGTAATAATGGTGTGTTGAATAGTGAATTAACATAAGAAGTGTGCTTTAGATATGATTCATGTAGAAGATTGGATTTGCTAGTATCATGTGGTAGTAGTATGCTTTAGGAATGGTACCTTATGCTTAAATGATACAATGGACTCCATGTGTTGCCGAACTTTCTAAATATGGTTATGAATTTATTGTAAGAACGTGAATGTACAAGGAAGAAGAAATATTCGAATGGTGATTTAGGTTGGCGAATCATGGATTATGATGCTACATGTAGGATTACCTAAATACTAGTATGAATGGAAGTTGTTTATGTACATACGTGGAATCTAGGTGAATGTGGTTGTATGTGTCTTACTACATGAGTGTGAAGTATATATAGTATAATGAGTATGTTCTAACATGCCATGATTTGATGATATGTTAAATTGTATGGAATTGGAAGGAAATAATTGTTAAAATAGGACTTTTGTATGTTATAATGGACTAGTGAAAGTCAATGTGACCCATGTGTTGGAAATGGATGTTATTATGTATAAGCATATATGCTAACAATGTTGTAAACATGATAGCTTGAAAGAATAAGAACCATGTCACGATGGACCAACTCATGGGAAGCAAACGGGTCAAAGAGGAGGCAAAGAAACTAGCATAAACATGGCGAGCACAAGGTAAGTGATTTCCATAATCACTTCTTAGTTTGTTTAAGTAATATAATGTTTAATTATTAAGTTCATATGAAGTTGAGGTCAAATCAATAGATTATTTTGATAAATGCATGAACGGGTCGAACAATTCGTAGATGAATAATAAGCCGAACACGTATAAGTTAAGAAATTCCTTAACTCGGATGTTGGATTTCAAGTTTACATGATAGAATGTTAATTTACAATCATGTAGGAAGAAACGGGAGGTTAAACGGGTAAACGGTTTGAAAGTTACGCAAGTTTTAGCGTAAACGGACGAAACAAAGACACAGGTGCCGTAAATTACGCCCCAGGCCGGAATTTACGGCCTCCCCTGCATCAGCATCATGTTTGAGGTCGTAAACAGCAGGCAGGCCGTATTTTAGGCCGTATTTTGGGCCGTATTTTACTGGGTAGGCCGTAATTTACGTCCCCTGGGGGTTTGGACGGTTTTCCTTTATAAGATTTTGACTGAATGTGTTATACATGCGAATGGATGGAACTTGATTGTAAGTAAGTCTATTATCGGATGGTCATATGCATGACTAGGGAGGTGTGTTAATTAAGTTAAGAGAATATGATGGTATGTAAGTATGAATAATTGGAGTCATGGTGAGTTTAAGTCGTATAAACTAGTATGTGTGATGTGTATAGAAGATATATATATATATGTATGTACATAATTATGCGAAAGGCGTACATCGTGTTGTAGTTAAATAGATGCATATAAATGGTTGGCGACCTTTTTACGAAGATGTAGTACTTGAATATGTTGAGATTACGGGTTTGCTAACCAAGTTATTATTGAGTATGTTTGAAAGTGCAGGTTTATGAACGTCGGACTTTCGAAGTGTTGATATAGTAATGAAATGATTGAATGTTGGAGGGATAATCGGGTTGAAGTAACTTAAGCGGTTAGAATATGCTATGGACGTTTTAGTTTATACAATATTTTATGTTTGGTCGTCACCATCTACTAACGGGTTAGTTGTATGAGAGTATATGTCATACCCATTTAATTGGGTAATCGAATGCGTAAGAGAAATGAAAGTACGTACACGAATGGAACTAAAATGACGGTTTTATAAGCAAACAAGTATAACGACTAACTTTTTAAAGCTTTGTTGTTGAATGTAGGTAAATCCTCAATATTAGGCGACTTGGAGAATCGGAGCGAGCGCGTGTTCATGTTATGTCATACCAAATGCTTTTGCTAGCTTGTTCAAATGTTTTTGGTCCAAAATTTGTTGTATTGGTTCTTAGTAGTATTTTGTTGAACGAATCGTAGAAATGTATCTAGTCTGATTATGTTTAAAACAGGGGCATGCTCGTTTTATGGACGGGTCATGCCCAAATTTTGTTAAAATTAATGCATATATGTTATTGATATCATCGTTTTAAATTGCGAAAAGTTGGACACTCTTAAGAAATTTTTATATTTCTAGTGTCCCTTAGTCGTCTTTTATTAGAATCAAATACGGAACCTTACATGAACACACATTACATTAGTTGCATATGTTTACCCAACATATGGACACATTGTTTTACATTGCATTTTGTTGCATATGCTCATCCAGCATATGAACACATTATATTACATTTTGAACCGTTTGTAACTTTTTGACTATTTGAACCGTTTGTAACTATTTGACTATATTACATTGCATTTTATTGCATATGCTCATCCAGCATATGAACACATTATATTACATTTTGAACCGTTTGTAACCATTTAATTATATGAACCGTTTGTAACTGTTGAACCGTGTGAACCGTATTTGACCATACATAAACATTTCTACAATTCTTAAACATTTCATCTTGGTGGCTGTTTGGGTAAGTGATTTAAGTAACGAGGCGACGTGTAACACGATAAAAACATGGTGGATACGCCGCTGGTACTTCCTATATATAAGTGCTTTTATGGTATTACATATCGTAGCGTTATTTAAACCATTTCAGTTTAGACATATTACATTTACAACTCATTTTCACATAAACCTCGTTCTACAAATAACTTAACTTATACAAACCCATTCTACATGGTTATTCACTTAACCATACATTATTCTTTTATATATATATCATTTGGTTTATTCATCACTTTTCAAATGATTTATGAAAGGAAACACTCAACAAGATTCATGGCTACTTTGTTTAAACAACTTTTTCTAAACTTATAAAGTCATGAATCCTATTTTCACAAAACCTATGTATCTCACAGGCATTTTTATGCTGACATACCTATTTTCACATGTGTTTCAGGATATGATGCGTAGGATTTATCAAGATACACTTAGGCGGACTTGAGCCTTAGTGACAATAAAAGATGCAAGAATAGTCAATTATGTTATGTTTCTTTGTTTTTAAGACATTGTAACTCTCTTAATCAATAAAACGAAATTTCAAATTTCCATGTGTTATGAAACAATGATTCTGTTACAACACTCCCCGACGATTCCGCCACGTTTTGTTGTTTTTACGTGGTCGGGGTGTGACAGAAGAGTTGGTATCAGAGCTCATGGTTATAGGGAATTAGGTTATTAGTAATGCTTTGACCTAGTCTATAACCTTCCTAGGACCCTAACGCGAGTTTACTTGCCTTTAGTCATAAAACAATACCGTCACCTATCCTTAGGCGACGACCACAACAAGAACATAAATTTCAAAACCGCTTTGAAAACTAATCATCTGTTCTAGGATGATTGATTACTAGGTTTTGAACCCTCTAAGTATTCAAAGTCTCGTAAAAGTTTGGGTCTTATAATGTGAACACGTGCAAACTAGAAGGGTGAATGCCTGTACCCTGAGTTTTCTGTCTAAGGCTAGAGTGTTCGTACAAATCAGCAGTATCGGACCAGTCACTCTTACCTGGGAACTCTTGGGGTGAGTATTCACTTATCGGCGAGCATGTCTTCAGTGATACATTAATGTGACCCGTCTACTTTGATTCATCATCGTCTCATTTGTTTGCCTTAGGTAACAAACAAATGATCGCAATTTTTATGCGTTGCCATTCTGTTTTGACTAGCCGATAACCTTTCACTTGTTTCTTCCTATGTCTTTCATTTTCTTCTAGAATGTCTCTTCCTCTCAGCAACGGTCAAATGTCCGAGCAAACAGGAAAATTTGCCCAGCAAATAGGCGAAGTGATTTTGAAGACTGTGGATTTAGGCATTGCCATGTCTCGTCTCAACAATGAAGCCACTCAAGAGTCACCAAAGGAGGCAGAACTCAAGCCTGCACCAAAATCAAGGAAGCGTAAGGCTTCAAGGAGACCCGCAGCAGTTGCACCTAATCAAGCGGGACCTAACCAAGTGGCAAGGCTACCAGCTAGGAAGCCGTACTTTGGAACTGCCCCATGGTGCAAACGATGCAACCGTCATCATTCAAACCTCATACCCTGCTCCAAATGTACCTACTGTGGACGGTGGGGACATTTGGTTAACATATGCCGCTTTGCTATCCAAAACCAAGCTGTTGCAAATCTTGCTGCTACCCAACTCCAAGCCAACCTTACTCAAGCTCGTTTTCCGTCTGGTACTTGCTACAACTGTGGCGAGACAAGCCATTTCAGGAACAAATGCCCAAAGATTGTCAATGCAAATCCAACCCTTGGATGAGCATTTGGCCGATTAGAATAAGCTGCTGCTTTAAATAATTTGAATCTGTTGCTTTTGTTTCTTTTGTTGAACTCGGAAATAAGGTGTTCCGTTTATGAATAAATTGTTGTTCACAATCCTGATGTACAAGTGTAGTTACATGTGTGTATGGGATTTCCCCATGATACCTACATCAAGGAACTATGTTCTTTACAAACTACTCTTGTGATTCTCTCTTTTCAAGTGATCGCTCATGATTTCCTCGAGAAATTTTAAGTACTCGTTTCATTCTAGGAGACAAAGTACAAGAAATAAAGCGAAATTATGAGTAATCGTGCTTTTTGCACATCTGTGCCTTTGAATCCTTGGTTAGATAACAAAGGATGTTTTCAAATCTCATACCCATTACGTTCTGATTTTTTTCAACATGCATAACATAAGTTTTCAAAAACAACCTGCATGATTTCAAAAACATTGTCTATGTTTTCAAAAACAACCCTCATGATTTCAAAATATTTCATATAGTTTGAAAACAATTTTATGTAATATATTAAGTGCACGATTTCAAAAGCATCACTCATGTTTTCAAAAACCTTATACATACTTTCAAAATTCAACTCATGATTTTAAAACATTTTTATAAATATACTTACCTAATACATCTACTTTATGATTTCAAAAGTATTATGTAAGATTTCAAAAACATTAAACACGTTTTTAAGAAACCCCATGCCTAGTTTTCAAAAACATTTTTCTCATACATTAACTTATCCTTCAAGTTCTACTTCATATGTCGCCTTGACATATCTAGCATCTCAACTTCATAAGCATTTTTACTTCATTTTTTGACTTAAGCACATCCAGTGCAAGGTTTCAAAACATCTTCAACTTCTAAAATCCATATGGGATCTTTTATCTCCACAATTAGACCCTTGTGGATGATTATCATACAAATCAGAGTCCTTAATTGGATTCCTTGTGTACCTAAATTCGAACATTTTGGTTCCTTATAATCGAAATCGAATTTTCTTCTTTCTATCTTCATAGTTAGATTCTTGATAATGTTTAAAGTACCAAATGAAATCCACGGAATGGATTCCTAGTGTGCCTTAAATACATGTGCTCTGTTAGCAGAACAAATTAACAAAATGATAACAAATTCAAAAATCAAGTTAAACAATTTTGTGATTATGTGTTTATGTATTTTGTGTTTTCTTTTATGCATTTTGTGTTTTTTGTATACTCTGGATATTCGTTATCCAAATCCTCATAGAATCTTTCATATCTTCACATGAGGGATTCGTAGTAGGATATTCAAAAAGGTACTACCTTAAATCCTTATTGGGCTTCTACGTGATAGTCAAGACCCTTGGATTATATAGTACCATTCCATGATTCATAAGAGACCCTTTTAGAGGACTATTCAAAAAGATTGATTCAGAATCTGGTTAAGAATGACATGTGCTGATATAGCTGAACAGACTCCTTGGTAGTCTATTTAAAATCGTTTAATGATTTAATTAAAAGGACCCTATGGTGGTCTAGTCATAATCATCACAGGCTCGTTCATTGTTTTCTTCCCCTAAACATTACAAAACAAACTGTGCGGACTGTGCAAGGAATTACGTAATTATGGATGCATACATAATTATGGAATTTGGTGCACATAAATCACAGCAAGTTCTGTCATGTATCTAGAGTTAACCCAATGCATTTCCAACTATGACGAAGCAACCGTTGAAAATGACTCCGTCTGTTCATTTTCGTTTCTGAAGAATATCCGTTGAGGAAATGAATATCCGTTTGTTTAATCCTTCATTTCCAGTTCTGAAGAATACCCATTGAGGAAAATGAATTATCCGTTCATTTTCGTTCTGAAGAATATCCGTTGAGGAAATGAATATCCGTTTGTTTAATCCTTCATTTCCAGTTCTGAAGAATACCCGTTGAGGAAAATGAATTATCCATTCATTTTCGTTCTGAAGAATATCCGTTGAGGAAATGAATATCCGTTGTTTATCCTTCATTTCCAATTCTGAAGAATACCCGTTGAGGAAAATGAATTATCCATTCATTTTCGTTCTGAAGAATATCCGTTGAGGAAATGAATATCCGTTTGTTTAATCCTTCATTTCCAGTTCTGAAGAATACCCGTTGAGGAAAATGAATTATCCATTCATTTTAGTTCTGAAGAATATCCGTTGAGGAAATGAATATCCGTTGTTTATCCTTCATTTCCAATTCTGAAGAACCCGTTGAGGAAAATGAATCATCCGTTCATTTTTGTTTCTGAAGAATATCCATCGAGAGAAATGAATATTGAATTTCTAAGAATACTTTACAAGACACTTAAACAAAGAGCTAAATCCTTGCGAGATCTTTCTATCTTAATAGTTAGAATCTTAAAGGATACTCTCATAACTGTGAATTAATTTAGTCAATCTCGCATCCCTACTTCCTGCAATGATCAAGGAAGTATCCATTAGGGGATGGGCATCATAGGTATAACAACCCATTCCCACTTCCTGCAAGATCTGAAGGAGTATCCATTAGGGAATGATAATGTTGTGCCTTACATGGAAGTCCTTAATGGGTTATTCAATGCAAATGAATATAACCCTAGATTCCGCACAAGACAATTATTTAACACAGCGTCACAGATAGACTCCTACGAATAAATTTCGGGACGAAATTTCCTAAAGTAGGGGAGACTGTGACACCTGTGTCACTGCGCCCGTCAAACAAATACCAAATCAATGAAATATTGTGTTTCATACTTGGGATTTGTAAAAAAATATGTGTATCGTTTGCACATATCAATTCCTGTTCGGTTTCGGGCTTTAAATCACTTTCTGCAAGGTCATACGCAAACTGGTGCATAAACGCAATCAGTTTAACGCGACGTACACTCCGGAACTGTAACATAAGCCAAACATACCCTAAATATTCTTTGCATAACTTAGAAATAAGTTTCGAAGGATTCGGTATAGCAAAAACATGTTTATTTGAAGTAAAGTACTATTTACGACAAAACTGCGAAACAAACGTAGGTGACCGCCCGGATAATATTTAAATCCCAAAGATATTCTGTTATGATTAAAATTTTATTTTAATCAGGTCTGTGTTGAAAAATAAATTAATACGCTTAAAAACATTATTTTTCAAGTTTAAGCGCGTACCGTGTGTTTCTGCGCGACACAGTGCTTCTACTGCAAAACGCAGACAACACAGCCAGTCCTGGCAACTGAAATTTATTTCAGTAATATTTCGGCGAGTTTATTTTTATAGAATAATAAAAATAATTTAGAACGCCATAAACCGAGGCTTAAACGCTAGATAAAATACCCGGTATCCAGTGAAACACCCGTTTTAGCCTACATATAACATATTTATATAAAAACTTACACTTGGACCCCCTCCCCCATCTAACTTACGGTCACATGTAAGTGGCCCCCACCATATATTTTCTATGATCTTGCAAATATTTTCTTAGATTTGTATGGACAAGTGTTGGTGCATGGATCTTCCATATCTCTTATAAATCCTACCATATCTCTCAAAGATTACTTCACACTTCACTCAAAATCTTCCTTCTCTCTCCCCCTTGAACCGTCCACCCCTTCTCTGTCTATCTTCATCCTTTCTTCAACCTTATTCTTCACATTCAAACTTCATTTCTTGCAACCTTTAAGTTAGTGTAAAGATCTAAAGGTGATTCCAAGGTGTTGTCAAGTGATTACAAGCTTCCTATCATCAAAATATCATCCTACAACCTACTTGAATCTTGAAGGTATAACATTTATGTTAAAATCATACTTTGATTCTTGGTTGTTCTTGATGACTTGAAGTTTCTCTTGAATCTTGAGATTTTCACTAAACTTGAAATCTAAAATGAAATGGGTCTTGTTACAAATAAAAATGGTGATGTATATATGTATGTATAAACCGTACATATATATGTGTGTGTATGAGTCTTGAAGTTCGATTTCTTGTTAAATACTTATCTATGTTGTTACATGTTCTTGAATGGTGGTAAAAATGCAAGTATTTGGTGATTTAGGTGTGATATGTTAAATGTAAATCACTTCAGCAAATAAATCTCATATTTGATGTTTTTAAACTCATAAAAAAATGATGTTGCTATGATGGTATGCTTTAGGCACTTGTACATGTGAAAATATGTTGATGTAAAGCTCAAGAAATGGTGAAAAATGGTTAAATGACAAAAACTGTTTTAGATCTGGTTATAAACACTAAAAATAATATAATTTGATGTATTATAGTGGCATGAAACTTTGACATAGGTTTGATAGCTTTGCATGTTGTACATATAGCTTAAAAAGTGGTAAATTATGTGAAATTTGCATGATTTATATGCTTTGTTTAAGACCTGCACTATCATGAGTATAACCATTATTTTATTCAGTAAATAACATGGGTTGTGTTAAAATTTCAAGTCGTTTCGATTTGGGATGGTTCGGGTAACGTTTGATGCAAAACTATGCGGTAAAACGGTCAAAAATCGCCTTTTTCGGAGTATTTTTACAAAACTGTTTTAGATCAGTAACCAAATTGATATATTTGGTATAAAAATAAGTATTTTAACTTATATTAAGATTACTTGGTGTTTGGTTAGTCATACGTGACTTCCGACGCCCAAAAATGTTACCGAAACGCAAAAATAAGTGTTTTTCAACATACACTAGAATGGGTTGTTCATAGGTTATTTTATGTGCTACAATGTGCTATGTGTTTAACAATATGTGTATGATCATGTGTTAGTATTGACAAGATTAGGTGTGTTACGCTCGAGTACATATATACAAATACACCAAAATAATCAAAAATAATAACTTTTCGAGAAATCTCAAAGTTATGTGAAAATTCCAAGTATCGGAGAAACTCATGTATTTCTGTGAGTTTTGATTATTAAATCATTCTTATTTAATTTAGGACGAATAAACAATTTGAGGGATTGTGTTAACGTATAAAAACGCACCCAAAGGTGAGTACATAGACCCCTCTTTTACTGTTTTTCAAATGTTTTGGGGTGAAACACATGTGCCTACTTGTTACTTTCGTGCTTTCCTGTTTTCACATCATATACTTGCTATGCTCATTAGTACATTTATAGTACATGATTTACATTACATTGTTTCGCTATGTATGTTTACTTAGCATACTTAGTACATTGTTTTACTTTACATTTCTGCTATGTATGTTGACTGAGCATGCTAGCACATTGATTTACATTACATTTTGTTGCATATGCTCATCCAGCATATGAACACACATTACATTAGTTGCATATGTTTACTCAACATATGGACACATTGTTTTACATTGCATTTTGTTGCATATGCTCATCCAGCATATGAACACATTATATTACATTTTGAACCATTTGTAACTTTTTGACTATTTGAACCGTTTGTAACTATTTGACTATATTACATTGCATTTTGTTGCATATGCTCATCTAGCATATGAACACATTATATTACATTTTGAACCGTTTGTAACCATTTGATTATATGAACCGTTTGTAACTGTTGAACCGTGTGAACCGTATTTGACCATACATAAACATTTCTACAATTGTTAAACATTTCATCTTGGTGGCTGTTTGGGTAAGTGATTTAAGTAAGAGGCGACGTGTAATACGATAAAAACATGGTGGATACGCCGCTGGTACTTCCTATATATAAGTGCTTTTATGGTATTACATATCGTAGCGTTATTTAAACCATTTCAGTTTAGACATATTACATTTACAACTCATTTTCACATAAACCTCGTTCTACAAATAACTTAACTTATACAAACCCATTCTACATGGTTATTCACTTTACCATACATTATTCTTTTATATATATATATCATTTGGTTTATTCATCACTTTTCAAATGATTTATGAAAGGAAACACTCAACAAGATTCATGGCTACTTTGTTTAAACAACTTTTTTCTAAACTTATAAAGTCATGAATCCTATTTTCACAAAACCTATGTATCTCACAGGCATTTTTATGCTGACGTACCTATTTTCACATGTGTTTCAGGATATGATGCGTAGGATTTATCAAGATACACTTAGGCGGACTTGAGCCTTAGTGACAATAAAAGATGCAAGAATAGTCAATTATGTTATGTTCCTTTGTTTTTAAGACATTGTAACTCTCTTAATCAATAAAACGAAATTCCAAATTTCCATGTGTTATGAAACAATGATTATGTTACAATTCTCCCCGACGATTCCGCCACGTTTTGTTGTTTTTACGTGGTCGGGGTGTGACAGTTACGCTGAAACCAAGTTCAATTGCTTGAACTTATCCATTTTGCATATTCAATTTAAGACGCCATATGATGTATTGAGAGCATCATATTCAAAATTTTTGCAAAGGTTCTTTTGTTTCGAGTCGTAGTGGACTTGATTGGTCTACGACTCCACTAAATCGTTTATTGGTTTCGGTACCTTATGGTGATGTTTTCGTTAGATTGAAGCTTGCACTAATTTGGTTACTCACTTCATACACGGATTTAATTGTTTATTTATTAACTTGCTCTAAATCCGTCTTGTTTATCACGATTAAAGCGGTCTCAACACAGTTGTGTGTTAAGGCAATGGTACATAGATTCATTTCATATCACAATGTACCTCCTAACGATTCTTTCATTGTCGATCGAATGCCTTGCGGTACTTAATACTTTTTCATCTTCGATCAAAAATAGTGGCTCTTTGATGTTTCGTATTCAACTGAAAACTCTATGACATTGTGTAAATCAAATCTTCAGATTGTTTCAGTATACTTTCATTTGATTTCAAACACGGTGAACTTGTTCAGTCACCACTATATTTGAATCATGTCATTATAACACCTTGTGGTGTCATTGCAAATTTGTAGCTTGTGCTAATCATGGTCAACCGTTTCACACAAAACTACACATACTTTTGTTTGACTTGTCATTTAAACATTCCTAATGCAACTACGAACTAAGACCATAATACACCAGATTCGCTTGTGTTTCATTCGGTGTATTTTCGCAATTCAAGAATGTCAACACACTATTTTATCCATGTATTTGTTCGAAAGTTGACAGATCATTTTCATGTTACTATCATATCCGAGTTGTTGATTTGGAGTTCATATAGCGGATGCTATAGTTTGTGAAAACTCATTTGCATATTGTGACCGATTGTTTGAGAATCCATTGTTCAAAACTCCTTTGTTACACCCCTGTTAACTGAGTTACACTAGATTATACATCTATATATCTCGTGTCCTTTGACATCAAATGCTAGAACACATACCTTTTAACCATTGGATTCTTGTTGTTGTAATATATCCTTGGATTCACCTGATACGAATAAAGATTTGACTCGATTTTGTGATTACCTACCTCAGTATTATTCATATACATACACGCATAATGTAACCCTAAGGAGTTAAGGTAGTACAAATTTTGAGGACGAAATTTTCTTATCAGGGGGAGAATGTGACAACTGCCAAATTTGCATGCATCCGTACAATTATTAAATGATGATTAGTGCTTAATGACTGTGTTGATTTACAATTTATGACTTGAATTGCTTTCTGATTACTGCATTATACTTACATGTGCATCACATATTGCAAATGACACATCATTGACTGCATGCAAACATATTGACATAAATGATGCACAAAGCGCAGTTAGCACAGTTAACAGACAAACCGGGAAAATGCTGACGGAGTTCAGTCCATAGACAGACGTTGTTTTGACACAGTATGAGCCATAAACCAAGTACTACACTAGTATAGAGAGTAGGGAAGTAAGGACCACAAAACTACTTTTCTAGGTGATAGTTTAAGTGCTGGAAAGTGCCTAAAACTCACCCAAAGTGCTGAATTCAGCATAAATCAGCAAAAATCAGCATTTCAACAAGCTAGTAACATGCAAAAATATGACTAAATGGTCCCGAATGCTTTCCTAAGTGTCGGGAATTAAAAGTGTCATAAAAGGGTACATAAAGAACACTAAACGGTATAGTTTAGCACTTTAACGAATCGGTATCTAACCGAACAACCGGACACTACCCGAAACATCAAAATTATACTAGAAGCATTGTTTTAATATTTCTGAGCTAGTTATGAGCCCCGAACACCCTAACACACTATATAACACCATATTAACTTAAACACTAAACACTACACTTAGATTTCAACTAATATGCTTAACCATCCATTACAACCCAACCAATACCCCCCCCCCCCCCATGGTGGACGGTCACCAAGGGTGGCCCCACCCTTGATTTTCCTTGATCTCATTTGGATTTGTTAGAGATCTTGTATTGTACTTTGAGGACGTATTATACAATGGTTAAACTTCAAATATGGATTATAAGTAAACTTGGAGGATCTTGTATTCATATCTCACACACACTTTAACACACACCAAAACCTTCTTCCTCCTCCCATGGTTCACAGCCACAACACACCACCACCACATCTCCATTTTTACTTCAATTCCTACCATTCTAAGGTGATTAAAGGGTGTAAGGAGCTAAGTTAGGAAGCTTGGAGCTTTCGAAAGTTGAAGGACCTTCACCGTTTGCTTTTATCCACTTCATTTCTACACTTGATCATCCCTAGCCTTGAGCTAGTAGTAAGATCTTCTACTCTTCATTTTACATCTATTTTTTGTAGTTAAAAGATGATATGTGATGAAAATCATGAAGAACACTAAAGAACATAATCAAGAAATATGAACATAAGCTTGATATATGAAGTAATCTTGTTGAAACTAAGTTGTTTAGAGTATGAATGTTCGTTGATCATTGTTTGTTTGTAAAATGATGTTGATCATCATAACATCTTACTAAACCATGATTAGAAACATAGTTTAGCAAGATGAGAAAGTAAGAAGGTTGTAGGATGAAAGATCATCCACACTTGAATCATGAACTTGGAAAGACTAAAGTGTTTTCTTGAAAAATGATAATCAAAGTGAGTTAATGATCATATAAATCTAAGATGTATGAATGTTTTTCATAAAGAACCAAGCTTAAAATATGAGTTTTAGTGGATCTTGGTTCTTACCTAAACAAACACTATTTTTAATGGTTAAACAAGTGTAGAAACACTTGTGTAACAAGAAGATTGCTTAAAGAAGCATTTTTAGAAAATGAGTTTGGAAGTTGTAAACACCCAACTTCTTTAAAAATGAAGTTTTCAAAGAAGTAAATACATTTTAAAGGGTAACTAAACCTACTAAACACACTACCAAGTTACTACAAGTTTTCATAAAAGTTCAAGTTCATGTTATTATATAAATTGCATGGTTTTGGCACTTGGTAAGTGTTGATTAAATAGTAGATTGTTTGTGATGATTTTAAAAAGAAAATGATATGCTTTGAAAGCATGGACACCTCCATTTTTAGGGGAAACTATGGCAAAATTTTCTAAAAATATAAACACTTAGAAAAATGTTTTCAAACAAGTATTTACAAGTATATTTTAACCTTGAATTTCCATATAAACTTTGCCATAATTTTTGTTACAAAAATACAAATATTGGAGGTTGGTTTTTTTTATATAAATAAAAGTGGCTAGGTATATATATTTAGAATGTATATACATTGAAGCCACACATGTGTGATTACTTGTATATTATGTGTAGTAATTATATTATTTTGGTGCTTGAATAATATAACACACTAAAACACCAAGAAATTACAAACCAAAATATTACCAAAAATCTCAAGGAATAAATACACATGTTACACATAATATTGGGAAATCGAGCGGAAGAATGTAACTGACAATATATTCCGGAAAATACATTTATAAATATATTTTGGTAAATGATATTTGGACACAAGAATGAAAATGAGATTTTCACAATTATCACAAAGTTATATCATATTTTGACAAAAAGGAAATATATAATTTTTGGCGAATAAAAATATATATGCTTTCTTGAAATTTTTAGAAGATATATAATTTTTTGGGAAAGATATATATATTTTCTTGAGTACACTTGAAATACATTATTTTTGGATAAAGATGAGTTTACAAATATTTTCTAAGTGAGACTTGAAAATATATTGTTTTGGAACTACAAATATTTTTGCCAAAAGAAAAATTAGGAATAATTTTTCTAAGAAATACTTCTTGAAATATATATAGATGATGCACGCCGGAATACGACACCAATACACGGCAAGTTATACGAATACAAGAATACGAGTACACATGTATGGGATACCCCCATCCTTGGGAAGGAAATACGAGTACAAATACTTAAGAAGTATCATTACAAAAATACTGTTTTAACAATTATTCTAAAAATTCAATAAATGTAATTTAAGTTAAAATATTTATTATTTTAACAAATAATTATATAACTTGGAATAATGATGAAGACACTTGGAAACATAACTCAAAGGCATTAATTAATACTAAGTCAAGGCACGACTCGCTCGTCTAATAAGACCATAGTACATTGTAGGTAGTCGTGTACACCAGAGGACACTTTGAGTTACAGGCGGATTCGAAGAACACAAAACTATGAGTTCATGTCCCCCTTTTCTTTAAACTGTTTTGTTTATTAACTTCGGGGGTGAAGTACATGTTTCAAATAATTACAAAATGCTTACAGACAAATACAATTGGTATGGTTAGCTAAGGAAAGTACAGTAGATCATGTGAATGGGTAGGCGCATACTTAAGGCCATTAATCCTCGTAGTAGGACCGAGAGACAAGAGTGATAGATCTATTTGGGTGTAGCGAGCCCCATCCATGAGTCCGCTGAATGGGCCATGTGGTGACTATGTCTTACAGCTGGAAGCCCGGTACAAAGTCTGCTAGGTTTGAGTCTTCATGCACCATGTCACGTATATTAATGTATTAGCTACACATTAATTGATCTGTTTCCTTGTTGCTTTCACACCGGGACTTATAAACTTACATACATACTTACAACGATTTCAAAGGTTTATACATACACACAAACGAACACATGAACTCGCTCAACTTTTGTTGATGTTTTCAAACTACATGTATTTCAGGGAATTAGTAAGTGGATCTGGCGGGCGTTGGAAGTTTTTATGTTGCGATAGGAATAAAGATGTCATCCATGGTCTTTGGGTTGGTCAGTGTGTCTTATTCCTGGACGAGACACGTCTCCCAAACCTTAGTTATATTTAATATCTTTTGACGAGTCCTTAGTGAACTCATAAACAATTTGTATGGTTTGTAAAACTTGTATCTGAAGTCTACGTTTTAAAACAATGTTGTTATGTTTTTAACTTATTTAATGGATGACAAATCTATGGTTTTTATCATATAGTTATTGTTATGATTGAAGGCAATGGTATTAAGAAAGTCACACCATAATCACGCTTATGCAAAAGTCAGGGTGTGACACTTTTGGAGATCTAGGGAGAGAAAGTTCTACACAAGTGTTTTCAAGGTTGTAAATTGTTACATCATCAATAGAAAACGCATTATAATTACATTCTTGTGTCTGAACGTGATACATGATCTTCGCAGTCATCGGTGTTACAAAGCATTTCTCAATGTAACAGAACATCTATAATCACGTACCAAATGATCAATAAATACCTAAATAATGTACCAAATACTCAATGTATACCTAAATCTAGAATCATGTACCATGTGTTCAAAAGCAGTAACAAACGCTCAATGTAATAATCACGTACCATGTGTGCAAAAGTAGTAACAAATGCTCAATCTAATCACGTACCATATAATAATCACGTACCATGTGTGCAAAAGCAGTAACAAAAGCTCAATGTAACACTACATCTATAATTACGTAACGACTTGTATTACAGATCTAATTACGTAATAACATAAAAATAATTAATTTCTCATCATATTGAATGTATAATTACGTAATAAGCATAACTTTAGTAAAAAAACATTATACAATAAAAACTATAATAACGTAATTATGTACTGATACAAAACCACGTGACATTACACTTGTTACATATGGTACGTGATTATAGATGGTCACATTGAGCATTTGTTACTGCTTGCACATATGGTAGGTAATTACATACTGGAACATAATCACGTAACGTTATACAAATCACGGAACTTTATAGCTCGTAAAATAAAAATTTTAAAAACTAATAAAACTATAGCAATAGTCTGCTCAAATTCAACATATTAAATGCTCGTTAATATGGTGTAATTTAAAAAAAAAATACTATCATATGAAAAAGTTGTAGCTATTTGAAAATCGGGGATGAAGTAGGTTTAAGGGAGAATGACCATAATACCCTTCCCTCCTTAAATTGAAAAGAACACTTGTCAATCTCATATTGTCTCCTACATTTCTCATGGAGACTCCATGCTTGTACATGATCTCTTACCTAAACATACATATTGGAACTTGAATATCTTCTATTGAATTCTACTAAAAACTACACATACATTGGAACTAGAATATCTTTTATAAACAGTCTGTAATTGATGTGTGAAAAGTGTGTATATTAGTTTTAAACTAGTTTTAAAAAAGGAATCACCAAACTAACACAATCGGTAAACTGAGAAAGCAGTAAACTGAGATTTCACACAAACGACTCAACAAAGCAGACTGGACTCAACAAGCAAGCAAACTCGGGAAAAGGATCGAAGATCAGATATAGTGGAAAGGAACTACCTAGGCGTCAACTCCCTAGACACATATAATGATATCCTGACTGTGGTAATTGATTTAAGAGCTTAATCTACCCCATAAACCTCCCACTAAGGATGATAAATCGTGCACCAAAGTGGGATGAAGTGTTGAAGTGCTAACATGGATCGGCTCGACCTATCGATACCAAATCCCACAGTTATCAAATATATGACAACTATGGTGTCAAAATCCTCAAATTCTGAAGTTGATTAAACCTAGCAACTGAAACCCTAGGAAACCCTAACCATGAATAAACAGTTGAACCTGAACTATCGGTCACCCAACTATCACACAATGTTTAGCTAATAATCTAGCAATCCCGAATTATCTTTCGAATCATTGAGAAGGAATTATACACTTTGGTTAATTGATTTTTATGGATGTTTAACTTGTTTTATTTCTAAATACAAAATCTAGACCGAAAACCTAACGATGAACGGACAAGATTAGTTTGTAAATCTAGGGTATATTCTATGTGCCCCTAAATCAACGAAACCAATGAACAACCATAAGATTGATCAACGAAACCAATGAACAACCATAAGATCAATTAAAACTATTATACGAAAATTAGAATCAGAAACAATGAATAAATGCGTAAATCAACACTTTGAATCGAAAACCGATGTCAATCAATCATCACAATGTCTAGTTCATCTAACCTAAGTACTTACAAATGATTTAGCTACTCATATTAATCATAAACATGTTCAAATCAGAAATCAAAATAAAAGAGATCATGATTTTAATGCAATAAGTACGAATAAACAAGATGTAATCGAACCCGAAGCGCACAAAACTTGAATCCTTTGCTTCCTAGCCTTTAACCTCTCTCCAAGAACTCACAAAATTGCCCAAAAGCTGCTTAGAATCGTCTGAATTGCGAAGTGTTAAAACCCTATGGCTGAAAGGGTTTATAAAGTTATTTTTTTGTTTCGTGTTTGCCTTGCGGACCGTATTGCACACCCTTGCGGTCTGCCAGGGGTATTTAATAATTTTCCACCGCCTGAGGTCCCTTGCAAACCGTATTGCACACCCCTTGCGGTTCGCAAGGGGTCTTCAATAGCACCAATAATTGTTTTTTTCTTTTTCAACATAGTTGTCCACGATATCTTCACTTCTTCCAAATTTCTTCATTTTCTTCATCCAACCGCTTGATTTTCCGCCCCGCCCTAAAATTCATGAAGTAATTAAATTAGTATCGAAAATAAGGGAAAAATCACAAATAAACTCAGCCAAATGTAGGGAACTTGACCGATGAAATGTGTATAGAATAAGGCATATCATTAATATCATTTTCTATGTTACTCATTTAGTTTGAGAAAGAACAAAATAAATTGTAATGTTATTAAATTATTACAAGTAAAAAGACTCAACGAATGATATTTGATTGTATAAGTGCTATCGAGAGGGTATTGATAATTTTAGTGTCATACCCGATTGTAAAGTTTTGTTCTGCCTTAATACTCATCAGGTGTCGAGCATATCCGCAAGTATTTGGTATACTCATTAGTTTTTGTTTAAAAAAAAATACTCGTTGGGTTTTTTAAATATATTTTTTCTTTCTATTCTAACTTATATATATATATATATAGGGGAGCGTTAAAATGAAAACCACCTCCAGTTGTAAGAATCACAAAAACCACTTTCTGGCCATTAGATCTTCAAGATAGATAGATGAGATTAAAAGTAGTTAAAATTAATATTAAATATTTTTTGTATTATTATGTTTTTAATATTTTATTGTTAAAGGGTATTTAAGTAAAATTGTTTTTTTGTCTTTTTATATATATTATTTTTAATTGCCTTTTTTGTCCTATTCATTAATTATTTTTTATTAAAAACAGATTTTTTTGTTTAGGAATTTTTTTGTCTTTCTAAGATTTGTTTAAAAAACGTTTTTAAGAGCCGCTTTTTTACGCCCCGTTATTACGTCCAGCTTTTTCAGGCGTCGTTTTTTAACGCGCCATTTTTACGTCCTGTTTTTACGCGCCGTTTTTTACGTCCCGTTTTTTCGAGGCGTTTTTTACGTCCCGTTTTTTTTCAAGGCGTTTTTATGCCCCGTATTCTCGCCCCTTATTTAGGTGCCGTTTTATCACACGGTTTTTTATGTTTTACAATTTACGTAGAAAAAGTTTTATGTTTTACGTTAAAAAGTTTTTACATAAAATTTTACATTTTACGTTTTACATTAAACTTTTTACATTTTACGTAAAACTTTTTACGTTTTACGTTAAAATTTTTACGTTTTACGTTAAACTTTTTACGTTTTTATGTTTTACGTTTTATTTTAAACTATTTACGTTTTACGTTAAACTTTTTACGTTTTACGTTAAAAAGTTTACGTTCTACGTTAAAAAATTTACGTTTTACGTTTAACGTTAAAAATTTTACGTTTTACGTTAAAAAAAGTTTACGTTTTACGTTAAACTTTTTACATTTTACGTTGAAGTTTTTACGTTTTACGTTTTACGTTAAACGTAAAAATTTAACATAAAGTTTTACGTAAAGCGTAAAAAATTTACGTTTTACATTTTACGATTTACGTTTTATGTTTTACGCTAAAAAAATTTTACAGGTTAAAAAAAACTTTTTACGCCAAACAAACAACTTTTTACGGGTTTAACCAAGCTGTCTCAGATAAGTTGAAAACTTATCATCATGGACTGAAAAAAAACTAAAAAACCAAACAACAAGAATAAAAAAACCATCCGTGGGTCTAGAAAAAAACGGGTTTTGGCTCAAAGTTTCCGCTAATCATGGCTGCAAAAAGTGGGGTTGCATGTTCAAAAACCTACCTTCTGCCATCCTGCCAAGCCATCGTCATCAATTGTCGAAAAAAATGTTTTTCGTTCTATCACTGCCTCAACCCCACTTGAAGGTTCTGAATCTAGAACACTGCAGTAAACAAACAATTAAACACAATCAACTATCAAGATCAAAACAAACCCGAATTTACAGCAAAACAATACCCCCAATTAACCACTTGACAGCAAGTTATCACACTATATACAACAGATTTCAGCATCATTTCACAGCTAAATATACACAAAATTTACATCAAAACAATACCCCGAATTTACGGCAAAACAATACCCCCAATTTTCAGCAAAATACAACAATTTCAGCAAACTTGACAACAAGTTATAACACTATTTAAAGCAAATTTCAGCATTATTTCACAACAAATTATAGGACTATTATACAGCAAAACATACCACACAATTTACATGAAACTGTACATCATTAAACTAGATCTAACTTTAAACCCTCAAAAGAACCCGGGCCATGAAAAACTAGGCTAAAAACTTATGGAAAACATATAAAAATCAGAACTTTAAGTAAAAAATTAAAAAAAATCACAAAACTCAGGTCAAGATTGAAAAACCCATATGAAATCAAGTAACTTTAGTTAAATCTAAATAGGATTTTTGATGAACTCGTAACTATTTTGCTAAACAACAAGAAAATCTGAAGAAAACAAACCCTTCCGCCCCTTTTGTGTCCAACACTGTCGCCGGAGCAAGAACGGGCCGGCTCAGTCGCCACCACCGCAAACCGCACCACCACAAAATCGCGCTTCACTGGTCGTCTCCGAAACGGTTGCAGCCACCATCTCTTTTGCAGATCTGAGATAGGATGCAGATCGGAGGGGTTTGGAGGAGATGAGAGATGGTTGCAGATCGGAGGGGCGCCAGAGAAACGAGGGGGACGCCGTAGAAACGAGAGGGCAGCCGGATGGGGTGTGGTGTTTGGGGTCACCGGTGTGGGGGGTGTGGTGGCGGATGAGAGACTTCATTAGTGGAGAGGATGATGGGTTTCAAATGAGATAGAGAGATGAGATGAAAGAAAACAAAAAAAAGGGATCTAACATTTTGTATTAAATGTGGAGAGAGATGATGTATTTGACATTTGGGGTAAATGACCAAACTACCCTTTTGGTTGGCGGAATATGATTGGTGGAGAGTGGTTCTCATGGTTCTTACAACTAGAGGTGGTTTTCATTTTAGCGGCTCCCTATATATATATATATGGTGAGATTCCTTTACAAAGTGTGTTTTTTCTACAAAGTGTAGAAAGTATTTTGTGCCATTGGATGTGTTTGATCAATGGTTGAGATTAGTTGGATGACATTTTTGTAATATTTGTGTTTTAATTATTGATTCATTTAATAGGCGAGGGGCATTGTAGTCATTAATCATGTTTTAAATAAAGAAACTACCATCACTTCCTTTATTCTAGCCATTTCTTCATTAATTAACCACCAATCTTTAAAATCATGGATCTAGACATCAACATGATTCAAGAACATTCAAACAATGGAGAACAATAACACTATAATCTAGTCCAAAAAAATGTTCATACGTTTTTTTTTTTTTTTTTGCAATCTAATCTGTTTATACTAGTGTGTTATACGGAATGCAAGCTTTTATAATGGTGTGTTATACATAATCTAAGTTGTTTATATTGGTGTGTTATACTGGAGATCGAAGCTGTTTATACTGGTGTGTTATACGAAATCTAAGTTGTTTATACTAGTGTGTTATACTGGTGATCAAAGTTGTTTATACTGGTGTGTTATACGAAATCTAAGTTGTTTATACTAGTGTGTTATACTGGCGATCGAAGCTGTTTATACTGGTGTTATACGAAATCTAAGTTGTTTATAATGGTGTGTTATATGGAATGTAAGTTTTTTATACTGGTGTGTTATATGGAATGTAAGTTATTTATACTAGTGTATTATACAGAATCTAAACTATTTATACCAGTGTGTTATACAGAAATGTACGTTGTTTACACTTGTAGCTGATAAAACACAACATGAATAAACCAATAACTACTAAAACACAACGTCAAGAATTTGTTCATGAGTGATCACATGTCATGTTAATTTGTTCTGTATAAGTAACTGACAATTTTGAATTCTTAAAAGATATGATGTTTCCTTAAAAATCTCCTTATTTTGTTTAAGAAAAAAATCTTACATAAATAAGTTAATTATTCAATTACCTTTATGCCTTTTAATATAAAATCTCTAAATGCCACATGTCACCCTTAGAACACTTCCCACAATTTGTAGGAAAAATGGAATTTGTAGCCAACTCCCACCCTATATATATATATATATATATATATATATATATATATATATATATATATAGGGCTTGGCTAAATAGGAAACTCTATCTTTCTTAGAAAACTTTGCAAACTCATTGTCATCCATTGATTATGTTTCATCCAAGTTGATCAATGGTTCTCATCATTTTAGAAAGATTATAATTAAAAGAAAACATTATAATACACAATAAAAAGCCCCGAAGGGTATTTTCGGTAGGGAAATAGAGCCTTGGAAAAACAAATCCCTGCCATGCAGTAGGAGTCAAATCAAAACTGCAAACCAATTCAAAAAAGCGTAGAACTTTATCTTTCCCACTAAACTGTTCATATGCAGTTTTGTTCTTCTTTCCCCCAAACGATACACTGTTCAGATTTCCTCATCGTGAAGTCAAAATCGATCGGTGCCTTCTAACCCTAAGACCGAAGCCGATAGAGTGGTTCCGGGAAAATGAGGAAATCGTTCGTAATTTTGTCTTCGTCGATCAAAATGAAACGATTACGGAAGATCAAGAGTTCAAGCAAAAGGTTAGTTCTTGTAATTTCATCGGTAAAAAGGGGGTTTTGTTCTATCGAATTCCCCTTCAAAAAATGGCAACTGATTTTGTTTTGTTTTCTATCTATTGCACTAGGAGACCTAAATTAGGGCGGGAAAGGTCTGCCAGCCGTAGTGTTGTTATTATATCCGATGATTCGAAGCAAGATCCTCCCAAACAATAGTCTGACCTCGGTCCGACCCAGCGAGCTTTAGGTTAGTATTGATGTGTGTATAAACGGTTATTGTAATTTTAGGTAATGTATAGTGTGTTGAATGAGGCTATGTTCATAATATACTTGTGTTTGGCTGCATTTGCAGTGTATGAAGATACTGACACTGGGGAAACATCCACTGGGAAACGACGGGTAAATGGTAAGTGCCTTTGGTTACAATAGTTAGTAAGCCCTAGTTAGTAATTGCGTATCAATGTGAACTTGTATAACATTTGTTAAACTGGTATGGGAAAAAATGTTATAATAGTATCAATGGTAAGTGCCTTTTTGGTTACAATAGTTGGAAATTGCCTATCAATGTGAACTGGTCTAACATGTGTTAAAATGGTTATGAAAAAAATGTTGCCTTGTATAGTTCTGGCTGTGGAAGTACATTAATTTTTGGGTAGTTAACTTTAGAAGTTTGCATAACATGTGTTAAATAAATTAATGGACGGACCAAAGATCATTGCCTTTGATTTGTTTGACTGCGAAATAATTAATAGTGGGAGTTTGAAGTTTGCCCAACAGTTTGAAAAATTATGTTAAGGTTATTGGATTAATGGTAAAATCAGTAAAGATTATTAGATTAGCTGTTTGAAAGATGTAAAACATATTGTTAGTGTATGAATGTTAACTTCTATAACGTGGTTAGGTAATTTCTGAAGTTTGCCTAACATGTGTTAAACAAGTAGTGGACAGACCAAAGATCATTCGGCTTGATTTGTTGGTCTGCCAAATAATTAATGGTCTGATTACAGTAAACTGCCTAACATGTGTTAATTGGCAGAGAAAAAAACATTAAGGTTATTGGATTAATGGTAAAATCAGTTAAGGTTATTAGATTAGGTGTTTGAAAAATGTAAAACATATTGTTAGTGTATGAATGTTAACTTCTATAATGTGGTTAGGTAATTTCCGAAGTTTGCCTAACATGTGTTACACAAGTAATGGACAGACCAAAGATCATTCGGCTGGATTTGTTGGTCTGCCAAAGAAATAATGGTCTGATTACAGTACACTGCCTAACATGTGTTAATTGGCAGATAAAAAAAACATTGCGACTGATAATTCTGGCAAAGGAAGGCAAAGAACCCGTGGTAAGTTATTTTTAACTGTAAATTACAGTACACTGCCTAACGTGGTTAGTTATTTTTAACCTATGGTTACTTTCATTTGTTTGATGTTCAAATGATAAATTGTTCGATGTTTGATCTTATAACTGTAATGTTACCATTTTTGTTAGAAAGATTTGACATAAAGGGGTATAAAGTCGACTAATTATTTTATGGTTGGTTATACCAGTACGTAGGGCAGATGTAACACCTACGCCAAGCGGGAGAACCTTACGGTCAGGGACAAAGAAAGCTTTAGAGGAGAGTGCGAAAGTTAAAAAACGGAAGCAAAAAGAAGTTGTTAACGAGCAAGCAAAAGTTCCCAAAGCCCGTAAGCGGGCAAAGAAGGATGAATTTCTGGGAATAAGGACGCGATCCGCACCACTACAATTTTATAAGTGTGTAAGAGCATTGACTGACCAACAACGTGCGGCAGTTGGGGAAATGGGCTTTGGTCATTTACTTACTTTCAGCGTTGATGGGTTACCAGCTAAGTTAGCTTATTTTGTTGTCGACAATTTTAATCCCGATGAGATGGTGATATGTACACCTGCTGGTAATATCAATGTAAACACGAATGTGATACATCAGTTACTTGGGATCCCGACCGGTGGGATAAAGTTTAGTTCGATTGATAAGCTGCCTATCTTGGTTGATGCCATTGCGGACTGGAGGGCGAGATACCCGGGTATAATGGTACCGCCAACTAAGATGGTGAAAATGATAGATGAGTCTGATGGCGAAGACAGTTTTGATTTCCGCATGGATTTTGTAATGTGTTTTGTGGTAGTGCTTGTTGACTGTCATAAACAAAGTTGTTTACGGGAAGAAATCTTAGAGTATCTAGATGATGAAATGGATTTTGCAAAGATAGACTGGTGTGACCTGGTGGTAGAGAAGTTGAAAACTTGCAAGGATAGCTGGGATCGGCTTGACCCACAAAGCATCTTTGTTGGGCCTCTTTCCATTCTGATAGTAAGTGAAATTTATTTTGACGTCCTGAATTAACATGTGTTAAATATACTTGCTTGTTCTTCGGACTGAACTGATCGCTGTTACTTGTAGCTGTTGTACGTTGATAGCATTGAGTGCACAGGGATGAAGGTTGACAAGGCGGTGTGTCCTTTGGCTTTCTGGAACTTGAAGAGATTGCGAGAGAGAGAAAGGCTGGAAATACTTGCTGGTGGGTTCGGTCTGGGAGGTTTTAAAGGGTTAACACTTCCAAGTAACTATAACGTGGAACACTGGGCAAGTAAGGAGGCATAGTTATGTACACTACCACTCTTTTTTTAGAATTAGTATATAATTTTTGTATGAAACTGTTGCTTTAACCTTTGTTTACAGGAGAGGATGTTGATGGTACGTCAGCTAATTAATGTGACAAACAAGAACAAAATCAAAATAGAGGGTATGTTGGAATCTTTGTGTGTGGAGAGTCCTGATGACGAGAAAGTACAGACGTTGAAGGCAATGTATGAAAGTTTGTTTGAACAGAGAGCGTATGCAAGTACAAGTCACGATGAAGCGGTAGATTTATCGTCGCACCGTATCAATGAGGTGTTGGCAGATTTGAAAAATGATGAAAGTATTCACTTTGACGAGGGACAGAACGCTGGTTAGTCACTGTTATTGTTTGTAAAAATTTGACTTGATTAATGTGGCACGTATTTACTGATGTGCAACGTTTTCGTAGGGGATGGCGTGCTTGACGATTTCTCAGATGATTCGCCAATAGCTAGTTTGTACAGGAAGTCACTTAATCGGCCTCCCAAAAGGATCAGTAAACGGAGATTGAAAGAAGTAGGATCTTCAGCCATAGACTTTGATGTCATAGAAGGTGTGATTATTATGTTTCTGACTTGTACACTGTAACACACGTTAATGTGTTACCTATCTTATTGATTAACATCTGTTGTGGTTACAGGTGATGTTGCCGGGCAATCAAGCGTAGCTGTTGATGGAAAAGAGTTTGCTGAAACGATGGAAGATGGTGGGAAGTCGTTAAAGGTGAGGCGATCGGCTCGGCTGGAGATGTTAAAGGATGATCAAGAGAAAGAAGAAATCTGTGTGACCCCAAAAAGGCGCAAGACAAATATAAAGTGTGATGGGCCGAACACGGAAGGTGGTAACGAAACAGGTAAAGTGTTACATGTGTTACGATTTTTAGTGTACGTTTATAGTTAAGTGAGCCTAGCAAGAAAACATCAGCTAAACATTGTTGGTGACGCGTCGATTAGTGCTCGATAAAGTTTATGTCCCTGTAATGTTTATTCGGGACTGAAACGTATGGTGTAACACATGTTAAAGAGTGTAACACATGTTTAACATCTGTTGTCGTTGCAGCTGATGATGCGGACCAAGCAAGCATACCACATGATGGCAAAGAGTGTACTGAGACGCTGCAAGATGTTGAGAAGTCGTTGCCGGTAAGGAGATCTCCTCGACTGAAAAAGTTAAAGGATGCTCCTGAGCCAGAAGTAGGCTGTGTGACGCCAATAAGGGGTAAGACAAATAGGATGTTTGATGGGCCAAGCACGGATGGGGGTAAAGAAACAGGTAAAGTGTTACATGCGTTACCAGATACATTGCATCGTCCCTAGGAATAAAAAATAAGTACACATTGATGGGTGATGCATTGTTTGTACAGGGACAAAACTTTATGACCCTATAATATGCGTACGTGTCTGAACCCATTTAATATTAATGTGATGTTATAGGGTGCAACGAGACTGAGAAGCAGGACGGTGATAAGAGTGCTAATGAGGCTGGTATTTCAACTGGGGGTGACTGTAGTATGGGTGGGGCGACACATGTTGAAGGACAATGGAGCGGGGATAAAAGTGATGTTGAACAAGTCCATAAGCCGTTCGGTTTAATGCGTGCGATACTACGTATCAAAGCAGCAGCGGCCCAGAGTGTACCTGGTAGTGCTTCGTACAAAATCAGATTGTTGGTTTTTTATAATGTGCTTATTTGTTTAATTCTGTTTTAACATGTGTGATATTTCTTTGACAGTTGACGGTGGCTCAGGCATGCGGTTGGTTGGTCAAGATGCATATACTGTGGAGGCAGCAGGACATGAACAGCCACCTGAAAAAAATGTGGCTGAGAAGGACAATGATGAGCAGGCCCATTTAGACGCCACTGCTGACACAGAGGATAAGATTACTGATCAGGTAGAGAAAAGTGTAGAGATGGGTGTTAAGCTTACTGGTGAGGTTGACGGGAATGACAATGAAGGTAATATTCAGACCGCATCTTATTTGTAGGGGTCGACAAAAATCTATCCCCAACACCTTAAGCCATATCTAAATTTTTCGAGAATGTTTATGCAGCATCAAATACTAAGACTGAGCATGAAGTGATGGATGCAACTGATGCAAGTACGTTAGAAGCGGTGGTAGAGGAGGGGCAGCCGGACTTTAACGGTAAAAGTTTATTATGCAATAACATGTGTTAGCTATTAGGTACATTTAGTGGGCTTAACGTGTGTTAATCGTAAGAACAGTAGACGGGGTCGATGCGTCGATTGATGAAGGTGGTTTAGATGGGCCTAATTGGAGTCTTGGAATGACACAAATTGGTGGTGAATTGGACGAGCCACAGCAAACCGGTATGTTCAATATAAAAAATGATTAGGATTGCTGGTTTACTTGAGTCATTTCAATATACTTATTTGCATCGAACATGTAGGTTGCAAAAGTTCAAAGGTGGATGACATGGATGGGACCGAAACAGCGCCCGAAGGTTCCGGTAAGCTTGAATATTTTTGTTTACTGTCAAAGTGTTCAAATTGGTTGCAAAGTAACATGAATTGTTTTTTTGAATACGTGTTTAGGCGATGTGGAGACCACACCAAATATGAGTATGGTTATAATGGTAGATCCGGTGAGCTCATATGACCCCGCAATTGCTATCCATAAGGAGCAAGCTGGGGTGGAATTATTGGGTGGTGATGCGAATGAGGTGGCGGACAATTTGCCGCTAGCCAACCGTGTACGTATGTTAGCTGAATTGGCGGCCCAGAAAAGGAAGCTGCCTTTTAGAGAGAAAGTGGCAGCGGAACCAAATAGATCACCTTACTATATAAGGTCTGTTGACATGGGTCAGCCAATCACTAAGAAAGAGGCAAATCTGTGGGATTACATATACGCTGATGAATCCCCCACGCACTTCCTAAATGGGCATTCGCGTAGGAAGCGGGCAATGGAGGCAAACATGTAAGTAGAACTACCACAGGGTTTATTGTTGTATAATAGGGGTGTAAACCATGAACCCAAATGGATCTAGTTAATTGGTTATTTTTTGATTTTTGCCGCAGGAAGGAACAGGGTACGTCGTCAGTTGATGATGTAGATAGCCCGATACACATGGCTGTGTAAGTATGGGGATACTGTTAAAAAAATGTGTTACATTACATTAACATGTGTTAAGGTATGGAATGTAAATTTTTTTTTGTACGTATGAAACCAGGGAGTTGCTGTTTCGAAGCCCTTCCCATGTAGAAGCATCTCGGGCTATGTTCAAGAGTTTAAACGCTGGCAATGAGGTATCGGATGGTATTATCGACTGTTGGGCGGAGGTACTAAACTTCCAAGAGAAACGGAAATCAAGGGAGGCTTACAGTAGGCTATTCTTTGGTACTAAAGTTGTGGTGAGTGATTTGAATATTGACATTATTTGTGTTGATTGTTGTTTTGTGTGGAAAACTAGTTACAGTTTGCCAAGTGCTTATCCTTATTAATTTCTCTTTTGTGAAAGTTTCCGTGGATGTTAACAACTGAGAAAGGTGGAGTCGAGGCGCGGATGCACAAGTTCCGGGTTGGAATAAAAGGTGGGGTTAACAGCGCTGAAAAAGATCCTGATTTTAGAAAGCACGACATTGTATTCTTCCCGATCTTGGAGCACAAACATTTTTACTTGCTAGTGTTTGAGTTACGGGACCCCGGAATTTATGTTGTTGATAATGACAAATCCAGACAATGACAGCCGATAGAAGATAGTGTATACTACCTCCACAAGGACACACCATATAAGTTTGTAAGTTTTTAAAATTACCCATGTTGTAACGTAAGTGTGATTGTATTCAAGATGTGTTTTTTTATATTGAGGATGGATTGTATATGTAGATGCAGAAAGATATGTTTGTGTAATACCTTCAGGAAGTTGGGAATCCGCGAGCCGATGACATTGACTACTGCAACATCCAGCGTATGCCGGTTACTTGGGCGACCACAACAAACAAAACTGATTGTGGGGTCTTCTTAATGCGTCACATGGAGTGCTACATGGGGAAAAACAAAAGTTTTAACTGTGGGTTCAGCATGAGTGGGGCGAAGAAGATGGCGGAGGTGCGGAGGTTGAGAAGGAGGTATGCTGCGCACATCTTATGTTCAGAGGTGAACGTGCTGCTGCCTAAAATCCAGCAGGAATGCCGGTTAGAGTAACGTGTGTTAGTGGGTGAATGGTATTTACTGTAGGATAACTGAATGCGTTTAATGTGTCAGCTTTGTTTTGGGAGTGTCATGTACTTTGCTTTTGGGATGTTGCTTTAAACTTATTGTGATAGACTGTCTATGCGATAGACTGTCTATGCGAATTTTGTCGATAGACTGTCTATGCGAAATTTGTCCCACTAAAACTGATGTCTAGTGACTTGGTTATTTTATACCCTGATACATATTGATGTAATCTTGCATGTGTTGTAATGTTATTTCTTGTAGTTGATAATGTTTTAAATGAGGTTGTTTTAAATTATATATTGGTAGGTGTAACATTTAAGAAAATGTAAAAAATGCTGCTACTTGTCTCTTCTAGTGGCCAACTATTCTCAAAATGTACTAGGGTTCTTGGAAGTTGGGGAAAGATGGGGAAAGAAGTCTACTAACATAGGGGTTGGTGGCTGCAAAACAACTTTATTGGAACATGAACCATAGCTTTTTTGCCCCATATGGTCACATCAAATTAAAGTCACAACCACTATATTAAATGTAGCAATGATATACCTCTATAAAGTAGTGTAATGTTGAACTAAGTCCTGGATTGTAATACTTCACTACTTAAGTAAACCAAGAAGTTTTATGGACACTTGTAAAAATAAGGTAACGTCTACACCACCAGGCATGAAGAAGCTGAATCAAAAGAGGAAGAAAGCATGTGAGGGTCGGTACGGGGTGTGCTACGCAAGAAAAGTGTTTCACAAGAAGCCCGAAGACGTGAAAAGTGGTTCAGCTTCTGGTGACCATGATTCAGGTAGCGGACTTCACAATGTAGGTGATGTAGCAGGTGTTTCAAAAGAAGCGTCACGCCGTACGGAACACGTTTTACCAGAAGCTGAAATTTTGAAGGGGCTACCAGATGAGTTGGTTAGGTTGCTGACGGATCCAGACCATGAATTTTGTGGTTGCCCGTTGTGTCCATACTCACCCGAAACAATCCAGTCCTGGTGTTACCATGACCCATGGGAGAGTGAGCGCAGCCCCTCTCCTCTGTACTTTCATGATGAGGATGTTGCGACACCATGAAGAAAAGCTTCGTAGAGATGGAGAACAAGGGGTAGTTAGGATGTGGTAAGTGGTTAAAGTTGTGATAACCTTTTGACCCTATGTTTGTAGGCCACATACTAAGGTCGTTTTCTTTTTCTTTTATTGTTAGTACTTTTTTTTGGGAATGGGTTGATGTCACGGCTCCGTAGTCGATCCATTGTTTCAGGTGCGGTTGTAACCTAGTGGTAGAATGTGTGCTTAAGTTGGCTAGTTGTGGAGTTTAATTCTATAACCTGATGTGACTTAATATATCAGTTATTGGTGTGGTTAAGAACCTTTTGTGCTGATCCTTTACAATTAAAAAAACCCCAGGTAAAGGGCTAACATGTGTTAAGATCTGTTTTGATGCTGTTGTAAAATATAAACCAAAACCACAATTATCCATGCATATAATAATAAGATAGGCCTGTTAATACCAAACAGAGGACTTTCCACAAAAGTTGGCCTACAAAACATAAAGTGCCGAAGGCCACAAAGTTTTTACAATACTGGATATGATAACTGGGATAAAAATAGTTCCACCTTCTTACACACGTAACAGAAAAGGGGAGGATGATGTCAAAAGACTGTTACATGTGTGTAAGAAGGCCAAAATGAAGAGAGTCTCCCATAATATATTACTAGTAAACGAAACCACAGATTTTAATCAGAGAGGGATGCACCAGGGGCGGTCTGCCTTTGTTGTTCAGCGGCTGCCTTTGCTGCTTTCATTGCAGCCACCTTAACGCAGTTGCGTGAGTCGTGGTCGTCGACATAAAGACCACAACGCTTGCATAACCGAAGCTGCTTTGGACGTTTCGGTGGTTTTGTCTTTGCCTTCTCACCGGGTCCGGAAATGCGAGTATGCGTACCACATCCCTTATTGCGTACAACATCTGGATTAGCAACTTCGAATGGAATGTTGATTGCTTGCCCAACTATTTCTTCCATTTCACACTCGTTTGTTTCATTTTGGATTGTACCCAATGGTTGCTTGGAGAGCACATTGATCTTGAAATCCCGGAGTTGGGCAACCAATTTTGACAACGAATCCTCATCGGTTCTAGCCACATCAACACATTCAGTAACGAGATCAAGGATTTCATTACGCATAACGGACGGTGCGTGTGGGTTGACGCCGTATCGGCTGGAAAGTGAAAAAACCTGTTTTGGGAGGGCATCTCGGCGCCACCTGTCGTTTATGTATTGGGGGGGTATCTTTGCAACATTTTTCATTCGATATACGCAAAAGACATGGTGACACAGATATCCGATACGTGTGAAATTCCTGCATGAGCAGCTGGCGGAGTGGTCTACAGTGTTATATGTAACCTGTTAGGAACAGAAAGAGCAAAAAAAAAGTTGTTATATCTAACATATGTTAGTGGAGTGGTAATAATGAAGTTGCCTAACATGTGTTACCTGATAGACGTTTATGATGTCGTTCCTTTTGTCCAAATGAGTGACGTCTAGCAAAAGAGTGGTATTGTTGGAATCGCTTTGGTTTGTGATGTAGCATAAAAACTTCCCTTTAATTATCTCCTTTTGAACTTGCGCGAAAATAACGTTTGTGTAAATGGCGAACGCGTGCTGCTCTATGGCTAAATCAGCCAAGCCCTTGAACACCGTGGATGAGGTTTTGTACTCGGATACACATTGCCGATAGCGTTGGCTATCTACCCTATTTTCAAAGCACATCATAAATTGTACAAGGGTGTTTGCGCTTGTTGAGTTGACCTTGAAGGAAGCATTAGAGCTTTCGCAGCGTGAAGTGGTCTTCATCAAGCAACACATTGGCAGTTCCCTGAAGTAGGCTGGTACCCAAAGATGTTTGATGTTGTACATGTCGTTCAACCAAGTGTGGTCTTGTAGGCCAAATGTTTCTAGGAGGTCATCCCAGCGGGACTCAAACGTTTTTGGTTTGATATAAACATTCCAAACCAACCGGTGAATGCAGGACCGAACATTAGTGTTGTCAAGAAGGTCCGCAGAGATCTGGTATATTAAATAGTTACTAACACATGTTAGAATAAACAGTGTAAAAACACATATAAGTCTGTGATGTTGAATAACACATGTTAAAGGCTAACAATTTAACTTAACCTTAGAGGGTAGTTTTTTCATTATATGCCACATGCATAGACGGTGGCGTGATTCAGTAAAGACCATAGGAACAGCTTGAAGCATGGATGGGTCTTGATCACTCAGCACGAGAGTTGGTTGAGTACCGTGTGCCTTCAAGAAAGCCTTAAGCAACCACACATAAGATTCAATGGACTCGGTAGATATCAAACCCGCACCAAATGTAACACATTGGAAATGATGATCCACACCCGTGAATGGCACAAAAACCATCTTGTACCTATTAATAAAAATGAATTTGAGGTTAACAAAATCTAACACTTTTTTGGTTTGGTTTGTATACTTGGATATCAGGCCTAACACATGTTAAAAGGGGGGGCTAACCTGTTAGTGCTGTAAGTCGCGTCAAAGGCGAGGACATCGCCAAAAGCTTTGTAGTTTAGCTTTGATATCTCATCAGCCCAGAATACAGAAGACAACTTTCCATTTGATACAGTGTAATCAAAATAGAAGTTGGGTAGGTTGTCAAAGCGCTCACGCAAGCGTTCAAGGAAAACTTGTGCGTCGCGTTCACCAATAAAAATTCGCAACTGGTGGCTAAAATTTTTAAAATCCACCGGAGTCCCATTGACATTGTGATGCCCCCCTTTTAAAGCTACAAGACATCTATAAGCTCTCATGGGTCCGATACGGTTTAGACTCATATTGTGAATGAATTGTTTGGTGGAAAATGACAGCTTCCGTGATATCTTGCTAAGATCACGGTTGTAATTCTCAACAAGTTCATGATTGTGAATATCATTGAAACTCATAACTGTGTATGTACCATTAGAGATTGAGACTAGAATGCTTGCCTTACAGTCACACCATGTGAAGTTGGTTTTCCTACACTTTACATAAGATTCATCAAGTGTGTCAAAAGTCCTCTTGCGTTGTGGTTTCCCGTATTTTGAGCATCGAAGATACTTGTGTGTGGGAATTCCATTCCAGACTTTAGTTTGGCCTTTTTTAACAGAAAAACCAGCTTCAAACGCATAAAGTTCATACATGGAAAAAACAGCCTCAAATGTTAGGATATGATTTCCCACACACTGGTATGAACTTATCAGCGACGGTAGGAATCCAGTAACGGGTTCCCTGAGGGGTATCAAAAACGAAGTATGGATGCACTGGCCCTGCATCATGAAACGAAAAGGTTAGGAATCTGGTATATAGTTCAAACAAAAGGTTAGAAGTCTGGTATATACACAATAAAGTGGCCCTGTGATGGTCCAGAACCATCACCCGGCATGTTAGCGTAGCCAGAATCTTGGTATGCTACATATGAACATTATGCAATATGTTTGAACTATGCCATATCTGGGGAAGAAAAATCAAAACGAGTGTATAGAAAAACAAACCTTGATCAGTATCCATAACCTCGTCAGAATGGAAATCGCTGTTCATGAAGTTGTTGGATATCAGAGCATCCGGTGATCTAACAGGGTCTTCATATGATCGAGAACCATCAACAGGCATGTAAGTATATACAGAAGCTTCGAATGGAACAGCTGAACATTGCCATGCAGTATATTTGGATTATTCCATTAAAAAAATGTCAAATAACACAAAAAAAAACATAGATTCGAGATAGTTAAGTTAGATAAAGAGACAAACCTTGAGCATTTACTTCTTCGTCAGTTTGAAAGTCACAGCTAAGGAACCTGTTGGGGAAACTATGGACCGGCGACATTAACTCGGAGGTTGGTGGATTTGTCTCCATTGACATTAATGGAGAAAGCATAATTTGGTGGAGAAGATGATAATGGAGCTTTCTTTTAATGAAGATATTAAATAAAATGAAATACTGTAAATGAAATATGTTGATGGAGAAAGCATAATTTGGTGGCTGATTTTTTTCAAATGAGTTGATGGGGGCATTAAATGATCATGTCAGATCAACTTGGGAAAATAACTTGGGTTGGGAAATTACTAATATGACCTTGAAAGCAAAATGGATTATGAAGGGACTATGGCCACGTGGATAAATATAGTCCACAAGTAGAGTTTGCTAAGTTTTTTAAATAAATGGGGTTTCTTATATAGCATTGTCCTATATATATATAGGGTAGGGATATGGTAAAAAGTGTCTAAAATGTGAGAAGGGTAAGAAGTGTTTTAAACCATTGGATATTTGATCTAATGGTTGAGATCAATAGGGTATAAAATGTAAATTGTGTTTTAATTAGAAGGACCTTATGTAAAATTGAAGGGCAATAGTGTCTTTTCCAATGTTTCAAATATGGTAACCGCCATCAATCTCCTAAAAACTAGCTATTCAAATTTAATTGCTAAATTATCTCGATCCTAAATTCTAAAAATAGAAAAATATGTAACTGCTGCAAAGAAACGTATAACACTATACATCCATCATATAACACTATACATCTATCATATAACACTATATAACAATATATAACACTATACATCCATCATAGGCATGCTACCAGAAAAATATAACACTATATAACACTATGCATCCATCATATAACACTATATAACCAAAGAACACTATATAACACCATGTAACACTATATAATACTATATAAAAAATATATAACACTATACAGTTCTAAATGGTGGTTGCACTACATAATTAATAATTGATGGTGTTATATAGTGTTTTTTGATGGTTGCGCTACAGAATTATATAACACTACAGAATTATATAACACCAAAAACCATATTATAACACCATATAACACCAAGTAACACTATATAACACTATATAAAAAATATATAACACTATGCAGTTCTGAATGGTTGTTGCACTACAGAATTATATAACACTACACACATTCGTAGATTAATTCCTAAAATCGAATTCCTATAATAAAGGGTGGAAGTTATTTTAGGCAGTTATCTTTTAATCAATTAATTGAAAGAAAATAGAAAATTACTAATTCACCCTTTTGAATTAATTTAGATATAGGACACTTGTCATCACCACATTATTTCTTACCCTTCTCACACTTTGAGCACTTTTTACAGGATCCTTTACCTATATATATATATATATATATATATATTTGTTTTTAGAAACTACAATAATTAAAATATGATAATCTACATACATATCATCATCAACAACAAAAAGTGTTAAAAAGATTTAGAATATGTAAATTTCATAATGACATAAATCTCTAAAGATGATTTTGTATTTCGTAGTATACAGATATAAATAATATCATCAAAATATATACGCATCTTAACAAAAAATGTATCACGCACAATGAAGATACTAGAATGAACATTAATTAGCAAGAGTTGAAGAGAAATAAAAATTGAAAACTTTTAGATATATAGTCTTGCTTTATTAGTCACGTGTGACGTGATTTTATATCCGTCTCATACCCACATAATATATTTTTTAATCCCCTGTACTTGTCTTACACCCGTACTCTATGTTTCAAGTAAACCTACACGTATTATGATTTCAAAGAACACTCTTGTCAGATACAATTTATTGAATAATAAATAGAGTTAATTGCCAAAATCGTCTCTGAGGTTTAAGCACGTTTGACATTTTCGTCTAAAATGACACTTTTGTACCAAATTGCCCCCAACGTTTGTAACTTTTTGGCATTTTCATCCAAACCACTAACTTAGTTTATTTTTTCTGTTAAGTTGAGAATATTTGGATAAAACTGGCAAATATAAAACCATAGGGACGATTTTGGCAATGTACTCAAACCCTTTTTAATTTCTTTTATTTAATTATTTTTGTTACATATATAATAAAAAAGAATATACATGGAGTTTTTAGAAAAAAAAAAGTTAATAGTTTTGTCACATAATTTTTATAAATTTTCATCCAAATCACTAACTCAGTTTATTTTTTCTGTCAAGGTGAAGGATGTTTATTTTTACAGCTTCTTTATATAAATCAGTTTTATAAAGAGAAAACGTCATTGGTGTGCAACACATAACAATCGATTACAACTTTTAGTATTTATCAGTTGTAGAGATAAAAAAATTGTAAAATGTTACATATTTTTTAAATGTGTTGAGCATCTAGGAAATATGTTGGTAGAAATAAAATATTTATTTAAACTAACTAATACTTATTCTGAGTGGCTTGAGTAAAGAAACTTTTGGTCCATAACATTATAATTACAATTTGGTGGGTAATTTTAAGGTTTGGTAACGATACGATACCTTGTTTGATAGGGGGGGGGGGGGGCACTAACTTCTGTTTTTCTTTGGGAGCGAATTTAAAAGAGTAGAAAATGAATTACAAACTTGGTACATATGATAAGATTTTTTTATTTGACATTTTTCAATAAGGTCACCAGCATTATAGTTTTATAAAATTTAGAGGTTTAACTATATTTTATTTTTATAAAACTGATCTATATAAAAAGTTAGAAATTAATTTCTGTCTTAGTTTATAAACATCATTCGCCTTAATAGAAAATTTAACTTAGTTAGTGGTTAGATGAAAATTTATAAAAATTATGTGACAAAGCTATTATTTTTTTCATATAAAAATTGCATGTATATTCTTTTTTATTATATATGTAACAAATTAATTAAATAAAAGAAATTTAACAGAGTTTGAGTAAATTGCTAAAATCGTCCCTGTGGTTTTATATTTGTCAGTTTCATCCAAATATCCTCAACTTAACAGAAAAAATAAACTAAGTTAGTGGTTTGGATGAAAATGAGAAAAAGTTACAAACGTCGGGGGCAATTTGGTACAAAAGTGTCATTTTGAACGAAAATAACAAACCTGCCCAAACCTCAGCGACGATTTTGGCAATTAACTCTAATAAATATAAAGTAATTATAGAATAAGATCAGTTTATTAATTATTAATTAAAAATCAAAAGCATTAGCTTCTGGGTGAGGGTTTGAGTCCAAAGGGCAAAACCATAAGGCTGGAGGGTGTGGGGGCGCCACCCTCGCCACATCACCATCTATAGCGCCCCGGGGCGCTATACAACCACACCGCCATTTTTAAGGGGGGGGGGGGGGGGCATGGTGGTGTTGCCATCATGTTAACGAGAGAGAGAGAGGGGCGTTGTCAGGTGGGGACCATGATCTAAACCAATGATTTTTTTTAATTTTGTTTAATAGGGGCTCCATCCACACCCTGCAATTTAAAGGGGGCTCCATGGCTGAGTTGGATCCTAGGTGTCGCTGATGTGGAGCTTAGGTGGACTTGATAAAGCCCATGGGGCTCCAACCACACCCTATAGCGTAAGGGTGAATGGGGCACCATGCGGGGAGTGGGGCGGTGACCCAAGTCCCCGAGCGGGAACACCGCCCCAACACCGCGGGGAGGGTTCACCGCTTGAGAGAGAGGAGAGAGAGGGGGGGTGATTGGTTGTTAATGTGGGTCCACCCTTTTTCCAACAATCATATTTTTTCCTTCTTTTTTTATAAAAAAATAATTGTGTGAGTGGAGTGCCGCCATCAAATTGAGGGTGTGAGTGGAGTTAAGAAGGGAGTTGACGTGGCACGTGCTGATTGGCCGTGCGTAAGAGAGGGGACTCCCCTAAGAGGGGAGTGCCCCGTTCACCCTATGAGTGTATACAACTGACTGATTGATCTCGTCCCATCACTTGTATGTCTCCCACCAATCCCATCACATGTATGTCTCACAACCACCAACCATCAACATTATATTATATATTTTTTTTCGAAAACGGATATCGTGCCGCTATTGTAGCAAACCAAGTGAACAACATCTGTATCGCTACCCGTATTTATCTTTATTGTTTCTGCTTTTGATAAGCTAATAAAATATCGCTACCATACCGTATCGAACTGAACCGAACACCCTCGTACCGGTATGTATCATTTTTATGAGAAAAAAATATACGTTTACGATCAATTAAAGTAATAAGAAAACAATAAAATTTTCTGCTTTCGATAAACTCATAACATATCGCTACAAACCGTATCGAACTGAATCGAACAACATCGTACCAGTATGTATTATTTTTATGAGAAAAAAATATACGTTTACAATCAATTAGAATAATAAGAAAACAATAAAATAATAAAAACTTAGAAAAAATAATATTAGTTTAAGACACTGTTCATGATCACCATTTATTAATTAGTAGAGTAAACTGCCATTTTGGTCCCTGTGGTTTGGCCAGTTTTGCCACTTTAGTCCAAATCTCAAACTTATTACATCTGGGTCCCTGTGGTTTGCATTTTGTTGCCATTTGGGTCCAAAATCCAAAACCCCCCCTTTTTTACTGTTGAAAGTTGTCTATTTTGTCCTTTAGTGCAGGGGTATTTTGGTCGTTTTGCGTTTCATTTTACATTTTCTTAATTAACATTAGGGCTGAGCAGTATACGGTTCAGAACCGTCAGAACCAGGGAACCGAACCGGAACCGCTAGATCCAAACCGTATTTTTGTATATAGGGTTCGGTTACGGTTCTTAAATTTGGGTAAAAACGGTTCCCGGTTCGGTTCCGGTTAAAACCATGGTTCCGGTTAAAGAACCACTAGAACCAGTTGAGATTATAAAAAATATACGTTTACGATCAATTAAAGTAATAAGAAAACAATAAAATTTTCTGCTTTCGATAAACTCATAACATATCGCTACAAACCGTATCGAACTGAATCGAACAACATCGTACCAGTATGTATTATTTTTATGAGAAAAAAATATACGTTTACAATCAATTAGAATAATAAGAAAACAATAAAATAATAAAAACTTAGAAAAAATAATATTAGTTTAAGACACTGTTCATGATCACCATTTATTAATTAGTAGAGTAAACTGCCATTTTGGTCCCTGTGGTTTGGCCAGTTTTGCCACTTTAGTCCAAATCTCAAACTTATTACATCTGGGTCCCTGTGGTTTGCATTTTGTTGCCATTTTGGTCCAAAATCCAAAACCCCCCCTTTTTGACTGTTGAAAGTTGTCTATTTTGTCCTTTAGTGCAGGGGTATTTTGGTCATTTTGCGTTTCATTTTACATTTTCTTAATTAACATTAGGGCTGAGCAGTATACGGTTCAGAACCATCAGAACCAGGGAACCGAACCGGAACCGCTAGATCCAAACCGTATTTTTGTATATAGGGTTCGGTTACGGTTCTTAAATTTGGGTAAAAACGGTTCCCGGTTCGGTTCCGGTTAAAACCATGGTTCCGGTTAAAGAACCACTAGAACCAGTTGAGATTATAAATATTTAAAGCCCTATTTTATTAATGGGCTTTTCAACATCATACGACCATCTTAATTCTTATTCCCTCCTCTTATATTCATTCCACAATCTCATCTTTCATCTTCTAATTCTTATCCATCTCTCAACCCCAACCCTAACCCTAATTGCTATCATACAAGTTCATCTCCATCAACACCTTGCAAATATAGGTACGCTATTCTCCATAACCTTTTTTTATGATTGCATATATTTTCTTTCTAGATGTTTGCTTTCTGATACATATAGTTTTCTGTATATGAAAATAAAAATTGAACAAAATAATCAAATCAATATTGATCAAATTATAAATGTGTATATAAATAGTGTATCGCTTGGTAAATACAGTAGATGCATTACTGATCAATCTATTCACGCGAACCAAATACAGTAGATGCATTATTCGTTTATTTGTTTTTAATTGCTAACACTTGGTTTCATTTAGATGTTTATGAGAAGATTGAGAGGATGAAAATCGAATGAAGTTTGAAGATGTTTGTTTTAATTGTTAACACGATGGTTGTAATAGTTTTATTTAGAGTTTGTTTTATGGCTTGAAATTTTTTATTGTTGCTTTGCTACTTTTATTTTGGTTGGTTTGAACTTTGAATGTTGCAACTCTTAGTTAATGTTTTAAATGGTTTGATTCGTTTTTATTGAATTGTTAATTTTACGATTTAATTGTCAACTGGTTCCCGCGAGAACCGTTTACACGAGAACCATTTAACCGGTTCGGAACCGAACTGGAACCATTATAATATGGTTCGGTTCCGGTTCTTAAATTTAGCAATTAACGGTTCTGGTTCGGTTCGGGTTCGGTTCGGTTCGGTCCGGTTCTGAACCGTTGCACATCCCTAATTAACATCATATCCAAATAAATCATCATCTTCATCCCCAAATAACTGACTCTCTCTCTTCTCTCTCTAAATCATCATCATCAACAAAATGCAGACCTAAATCGAGTATCATAATCCTAAAAATGGATTATGGATCTGTGTTCAATCATCTAATAAAAACCCAGTCAGATCTCTTTTTCACACACAAACATCACAACTATTTATCAAGATCCCTTCTCTCTAAACCCTCCTAAACATGGCCACCACCACCATCGATTGAGAAGAAGATAGGGCGGCTGGGAATCAACTGCTAATTTACCAGAGAATATCTTTCAATCATCTACACCACCGCAGATCTAGCTGGGCAGTGTTTATGCTGGTGACAGTGGTGTTAAACCCTAGCCACCCTTACCCCTCTAGATTCTAGAGAGAGAGAAATTCCATAGAGAGAGAGAGAGTTGCGAGATGATGTTGGTGGTAGTTGTTCTTGAATCTGAGCAAAGGGGCGGCGGCGGAGTTAAGGGCGACAGGGGCGGCGGAGTTAGGGGCGACAGGGGCGGCGGCGGCGGAGTTTAAGGTGTTGACAGCGGTGTTAGGGTGGTGGATGAGTTGATGTTGGTGGTGTTCTTGAATCTGAGATTATTTTTCTTCCATTTATATATCATGTATTTAGATGTTGATGCACATATATGATGTTCAGATGTTTCAAAAGGGGAAAAGACCTGGTGTTCAGATGTTTAGATGCACATATAGATCTAAAACAAATGATGAGATGATGTTGGTGGTGGTGGTTATGAAGATGGAATTCAAAGATAAGGTTTGAAGATGGTGTTTAAGATCGAATTTATGATGATGTTCATGTTTCAGAATTTATATTCTTTAGAGTTAATTGCCATTTTCGCCCCTGAGGTTTGGGCACATTTGCCATTTTAGTCCAAAATGACACTTTGGTACCATTTTGCCCTCCACGTTTGTAACTTTTTGCCATTTTCGTCCAAATGGCTAATCAAGTTACTTTATTTTTGGACGAAAATGGCAAAAAGTTACAAACGTGGGGGGCAAAATGGTACCAAAGTGTCATTATTTGGACGAAAATGGCAAAAAGTTACAAACGTGGGGGGCAAAATGGTACCAAAGTGTCATTTTGGACTAAAATGGCAAATGTGCCCAAACCTCAGGGGCGAAAATGGCAATTTACTCTATTCTTTATTTTGAAGATCTCATATTCATATTTTATTGCAGATGTTTATTGTTTGAAGATGTTCATATTGTTCATTTGAAGATATTTTTTTCTGGGTTTTTGATGATGTTCTAAGATGATGTTCTTGATCTGGGTTTTATATTCTTAATTTGTAACAGCTTTATGCTTCTGGGTTTTTGTTAGATGATTGAACACAGATCCATAATCCATTTTTAGGATTATGATGCTCGATTTAGGTCTGCATTTTGTTGATGATGATGATTTAGAGAGAGAAGAGAGAGAGTCAGTTATTTGGGGATGAAGATGATGATTTATTTGGATATGATGTTAATTAAGAAAATGTAAAATGAAACGCAAAATGACCAAAATACCCCTGCACTAAAGGACAAAATAGACAGCTTTCAACAGTCAAAAAGAGAGATTTTTGGATTTTGGACCAAAATGGCAACAAAATGCAAACCACAGGGACCCAGATGTAATAAGTTTGAGATTTGGACTAAAGTGGCAAAACTGGCCAAACCACAGGGACCAAAATGGCAGTTTACTCTAATTAGTATAATAATGGTTTACATTTGAACGCACCAGCTTTTAATTATCATATATTTTTTAATAAAAGTTATTCACACTATCATATTAATTTAAAAAAAAATTTATACCTTAAGACCTTATCTTGTGGGTAACGTACCTTTCCAAATGACACTATTGAAGCTAGGGATGTATGTGTATATACGTGTGAGAGAAATCAAAACAATAACTATGTCATCACCATCACGCCCAACCCATAACCCCTCAACATGCCACCCCCCTCCCCTCCCCTCCCCTCCAATAACACCCAGGGGCGGTATTCAGGGCGCTATGAGTAGGGCCGTTCAAATCGCTCGTCACTCGTTGGACGTTCGTTCGGAAATTGCTCGGAAAATGCTCGTTCGATTTGACGCTCGGTTGTAAATGAAGCCAAGCATGAGCAAAGGTCCGCTCGACTAGGTTCGACTCGAATTATTATTTTAATTAATATATATATATATATATACAGGGTTAGGATTTAGAGAGAACGGTGAAAAGTGTGAGAACGGTGAGAACGATTTTGGTGGTGACATGTGGCATTGATGTTAAATTACACTAAGGGGTAATATTGTCAAAAAAAAACTCACTCACATGAGTTTGGTGTTCAAATAAAACGCCATAAGCTATTTTTTTTAGTTATAATTTTTTTTTGAGCCATATAGCTCCCAGTTAAAACCCATAACAAAAAAAAAACTATTTTTTTGAGTTATAATTTACAACAGCTCAAAAAAAACCATTTGAGTAATATAGCTCTCAATTAAAACGCCATAAAAAAAAGCTATTTTTTAAGCTATAATTTACAACAACTCAAAAAAAAACATTTTTTAAGCCATATAGCTCCCAGTCAAAACGTCATAACAAAAAAATCTATTTTTTAAGCTATAATTTACAACAGCTCAAAAAAACCATTTTTTAAGCAGCTCCCCATAACAACAACAAAAAAGCTATTTTTTTAGCTATAATTTACAACAGCTCAAAAAAATCATTTTTTAGCCATATAGCTCAAAAAATGTGTCTAACCTCCTAAATTAATATTTTTTGAGCTAAGAAAAATCATAATTTGTACTATAAAAACGACATAAAACACCCAGTTCAGAAAAACGCCATGAAAAAACTCAGTTGAAAACGCCATAAAACACTCAGTTCAGAAAAACGCCATGAAAATACCTAGTTAAAACGCTATAAAAACACCTAATTCAGAAAAACGTCATGAAAATACCTAGTCTAAAACGCCATAAAACACCTAGTTCAGAAAAACGCCATAAAACCCAGTTAATTTTTTTTTCGAAAAGTATATCAATAGTATACTCGTTGGAAAAATAAAAAAACGCTGAGTTTTATGGTGTAATTTTTTTCGAAAAATAATCACGTATAAAAAAGTTATTGTCATTTAAATATGATGGGGGAAAATGGCATGTGATTAGCATGTGCACCTTTGTTTGGATCTTCCTATTTTACCCCTCCTGGTAGTTCCATGGCCCCTATTATTTACAAAAATGTCACCGCATCAATCTCAGCCACAAACCACTAAGATCTTGTGGTTGAGAATCGTTCTCACACTTTGAGACGTTCTCTCCTGATCATGTTCCTATATATACATATACATATAAACATGTATATACACATATATATACACAAATATAAATTATACATATATATACACACACACCTATATATATACACACATTACACATACATATATACTTAAATATAAATTAAATTTATAGTTTTATATATACCACTATATTAGATTTTGGTCCACTATATACAAATTTACAACTATATCTATACGTACTAGCCCAACCATGCCAATAAAAAAAGTTAATATCAAATCTAAAAGTTAAACCCTAAACCAATAAACGACCGGATGCTCATCGCCTTAATGTTTCATGTCGTTACCCTAAGTCGATCGTCTCCTGCTCTCAATGTAATTGTTCGTGCAATATAACCATCACCTCGTCGGTCACAACATTGTTATTCATAAGAAAAATATTATACCATGAAATGTGCATTTTTTAAAGACAAAAATTTTGAGACCAAACATTGTCACTATCTCTCTCAGCAAATTTAACTGGGCGACACGGTTGTCCAAATTGCTCGAACTTTGCTCGAAGCTCGCCCGGAATATTTATTGTTCGAAAAACGCTCGCTTGATTTAAGGCTCGCTTTTAAATGAGCTGCTCTGTTCGGTTCGATTTGTAAACAAGCCAAGCACGAGCAAAGGTCCGTTCGGCTCGTGAACAGCCCAAGCTATGGGGCTTTATAGCACCCCTTCACCTCTCCACTACGCATGGCCTAAGTGTAATAATCAAGTAAAATAACAAAAAATGTTAAGCGTATTAATTGAGTAGAAATAGTTTCACATAATTTTTACTTTGATTTATATAAATTGTATTACTTACAAAATATCTTTTTATTATAACAAATTAATTTAGTTTTATAAATAATTTAGGGTAAATTACTTTTTGAGTCCCTATGTTTTATGTGTTTTAACTAGTTGAGTCCAAAAACAAAAAGTTTAACGACCTAAGTCCCTATAAGCATTTTCTTTAACCATTTGAGTCCAAATTTCTAACCCAGTTAGAATTTTGTTGTTAAGTTTTGTTAAATGACCAAATTACCCCTCTGCTCTTCTTCTCCTTCAAGGTTAGAAACCCTATTTCTCAAATCCTTCTCTCTGCAATCTTATCTCCTCCATACACACACCTGCTGCCATCACTCTCGTTCTCTCTCGCCGGCGCCGTTTAACTGGCAAGCCGACACCCAAACCCTCACCTTCATATACCACCCACCCCCCCGCTCTCAACCTCTCGTCTCTCTCAGTTTCGAAGGGAAGACAACCGGCCACCACCCTCCGGTGGTGGCACACGGCGACGACGAATCTGACGAACACCCCCTCCCCTGTTTATTTACCGGCGACCAGAAGTAATCTTTTGTTCTTTAAGTACTTCAATTAGCCCTAATTCGAAAGGGTTTGGATTTAACCTAGTTTTAGGGGATTCGCGAGGTGGGTTTGTTATTTAATCCCCAAATTGTTGTTGAATTGAATCTGAAAAGTTGGGGTTTGATGTTAATTTTGATACGAGGGTTTTATATTGTAAGTGGTAAGATGGTAAAATTCTTGTATCAGAATGTTGATGTTTTGTTCTGGATGAAATTTTTATTGGTGACAAGACTTGTGTTAATTGGGGGATTCGAATTCAAGTTTATCATCTGTTTCAACATTCTGGCATGAAGTTCTTTCCCCAATTTATCATCTGTTTCAACATTCTGGCATGAAGTTCTTTCCCCAATTTCAAACATTTTAAAGACGAACACGCGTTTAACACTTTAGTGAACGTGTGTGCATTCCATCTAAACCCGTTTCGCTCCATACCACGAGCTAATTCAATGGCGTTTTTATCATACCCGTTTTGTGCATAACCCGCGATCATCGTATTCCAAAAACCACATCGTTTAACTCGGTCTGATTCAAAAAATCTCCATCGCCATATCTACCTTTCCTTCTCTGCAACACACAGTAACGACTGCGTTTTTCGAAACCACATCAACAGACCCATAACTGCAGCCGTTAAACGCGTTATAAGCTTCATCAAAGCACCCGCTTTTCGAATACATATCGACTAACGCACTTACTGCGAACCCGCTTATATCATTCCCAGTTTTCACCATAAATGAATGGAGTTGCTTCCCGTACCACAAATTCCCCAACTTTGCTGTCAAGTTACACATTCTAGTAAGCGAAAACTCGTCAACACACGCTTCATGCCTCACAGAATGCATCTGCTTTAACAAATTAATCGCCTTTGTTTCATATCCGGCACTATTTACATACCCTGAAAACATTGAATTGTAGGTCACTGAATCTTTATATGGGGCTGTGTTGAATAGAACTTCGGAGTGATCAAGGTTGTTGGACTTAATATGGGCGGAGATTATGGCGTTCCAAGTGAAGACGTTTCGGTCAGGCATTTCGTCGAACAGCTTGCAGGCATCTTTGATGAGGCCATGTTTGGAGTATAAGTGTATGAGCTGGTTGTATGCGAATATTGTTGGGTTATTGCCGGATTAAATGATAATAATAATAATAATAATAATAATAATAATAATAATAATAATTATTATTATTATTATATATTCTTTTTCTTTTTGAGTCCCTGTGTTTTATGTGTTTTATAGGGGTAATTTGGTCATTTAACAAAACTTAACAACAAAATTCTAACTGGGTTAGAAATTTGGACTCAAATGGTTAAAGAAAATGCTTATAGGGACTCAGGTCGTTAAACTTTTTGTTTTTGGACTCAACTAGTTAAAACCCATAAAACACAGGGACTCAAAAAGTAATTTACCTAATAATTTAATTTGATATAAAAAAATTGTTTATAAAAGTAAATCATAAAGTGGTGATAATGTAAAAATGTAAGAATTTATAATGACGTTTGTAAAGTTGGAGAGAAAATAAGTAATTTTGGAGAGTGGAAATCTAATGTATCATCCTAATAGGCATATTTGTGGTGGTTTTGAGAGTTGGCATTGGAGATGGTCTAACTGCACCAGATCAAACCATGTTAAACCGTGATTCTCACTAATGCAGTATTTTTGACAACTTCTCAAAGTTTATTCCTTTCTGGACTGGACTCTCCTGCAAGGTGGAACCATGGTCAATGTAGACAGAAAACCATATATATCATGTAAAAGTATGAGAATACTCAATACAGGACACAAGAACAACTAATGTTGCACACTTACTAATCTAATTTCCAACATTTTCAAATGAATATTTTGAGATAGATCTAGTTACAAGATGATGATTAATAAGGCGATGTATTCACCTCTCATTTTTTGGTTCTTTAAAGAGATTTTAGCAACCGTCCAACAACGAGGGTCTTGTTTGCATAGCTATACACAAATACAAAGTGTTGTGTAGAATGAGTAAGATGGACGAATAAGAAATTAATAAAGTGTTTGGAAGTAAAAGATAGAAAACATTTAGCAGATTTACCTGTCTGAACGAAAGAGGCAAACAGAGCTATGTAAGTCAAAGCATATTCATCCAAAGAGCTTGGTTTTCAAAGGCTGGATGGAAAAGCCTCATGTCTACTAGGTAAAAAGTTGACATAATGATGAAATACTGGTTAACACCGGAGGTTCACTAGCTGGGTCGTCTCTTATGTGGGTTCAATCTCCTTCTCTACTCGCCAATGACTAAGGTCCTGCAAAACAGCAACACCATTAGCTCGTTAAGAGGGGAATATGGGGGTTTCCCTCTTAACCGGGCTCCGGCGTGAGAATAAGTACTGCTCTGAGGGAGAAATAGTGTGTGTTGTGGGTGAAAAGTGAGGAGAACAGAATGGATAACCTGAATGATGAAGGGTCCTATTTATAGCCGGAGGGTGAAGGAGGTAGGAGCGACCTTGCCAGCTGTTATCGGGCGTCAGCTGTCCGACCAAGGGGAATATCCCCTTGGTCTCCTCTGCTGTAGTCAGGATAGTGGTCCACGTGGTGCGCCGATATTCTTCCATGCTAGAGAAATCGTACTGCTGATGTCGGTCTGCTCCCAGATTTGTTGCAGGTCTACATGGCGCTCGATTACTGGTGACATGTGTCGTCCTTTCTGTCGGAAAGCATCTTTGGTGCCACCTTGACGTCTTCCAAAAGTGTCTATAAGCTTCTGGATTTACTTGCTGATGTAGGCGCCATGTTGGACGAAAAAAGTGGTGTGGTCCCTGCCATGTGGGCATGGAATTGGGACCATACCTCTTCAAGCCCCCCTAATCCAGTGTGCCTTCTAGTTGAGTTGATCGTCTAGGAGGGATTCTGGACTTATAAGGGTAGTGATTGTTTTTCTTTTTTAAAGCACATGATGTATGGAGTGTGGTGGTAACTTTGCAGAGTTGAGCCAACTGGACGCGTGGCGCATGACGTATGTTGGTGCCCTTGAAAAGTTGAGCCAACTGGACGCGCGGCTGATCGGAGTGTCGCGCTCCGGTCAAAGATAATATTTATTTACCCATATTACCCTTAACAAATAGCTAGTGGTAGTAAGGGGTCGAACCACGAAGAGTATGTGGTTTGCGAATGGATTCGATTGAATTATGAAAAGATGTCACACTTATGAAGATTGCTAAGATATATTTTTGTATTTTTTTTGTTTAATTGAAAGATGTGAATTAGAATTACTAAAATGATTGAATGGATTAACTACTAGTGATTAACAAATTGCAAGAATTAAAATTGATTGATTGAACAAAAATAAGAAAACAAGGTTCACACCCGGTTTCAACTAATGCAAGACTTAGGGGCTGTTTGGTAGCCTCTGAATGGTCATTAAGAGGCTACCTCTTAATGGAACCATTAAGAATTTTACCAATGAGAAGGTAGAAGAATGTGACATGTAATGATTTACTATTCAGAGGTTACCTCTTAACCATTCAGACTTGAGGTTACCTCTTATTCATTCAGAGGTTTTAAACCATTAAGAGGTAGCATCTGAATGGTCATTAAGAGGCTACCAAACAGCCCCTCAGGGTTACTATGTATTTTAATTAGCTTTACTTGAAATAGTTCATTAACTGGTCGCAATCACAAAGCTTAGGTGTCAATCGCTATCAACGTCATAAACAACGGACCATGATACACTTCGTTACTTTGGACTAGCAAATCCTACCAAAAGACAAGGCATAAATACGTGTATTCATTTCACAAAGTCAAATTTAATCATTCACTCGACAATTTGCAAATTCAATACCAACGTAGGAAAATTGTCTAAGATTCAAATGCACTTCAAGTTGTCACAAAACAATTATCAAAACATAATAAACCCTAAATCTTACAAAAGTCTACACCGGGGTGAAACCTCCAAGAAATTAGCCGCGCATGATCGAAAGAGCTTGATCACCGGATGTTGAGAGCTCGAAGTTGAACATCTTGAAGCCTTGAGGATGATGGATGATGAGGTTTAGGGTTTGGGTAGGTAATGATGATGAACGGATGAATCGATTAATGGAGTTAGGGTTTTGGAATCAAGATGAAGATGTTGAATTCGTTCTTGATTCGGGTTGTGTAGATGATGTTAGGTGGAATGGTAGGTGATAGATTCTGATAAAAAGGCTCCAAGATCAAGTTCAAACTTCAAAAGTAAGTGTAACCCCGAATTGGTTGGTGGGAGCCCTCTTTTATTCGTCAAACAAGCAAGAAAGGTCAACAGAACGCGACAACAACATTTAGGAGCCGTCGCCGACGGCTTGATGCCCCGTCGGCGACGATGCTTGTTTCTCTGATTTTGGCCGACGGCCTATTTAGCTGTCTATGGCAGATTTGGGCGACGAGAGTTTACACCAGCCGTCGGCGACGGTGCCCCAAAACTTCACTTTCTGTTTTTCGCGTCCCTTGCTCCCGGTTGACCCGTTTCGCGTCCTGGTGGTCCGGTTTTCACTCCGATGACCGGTAAAGCTCCCGAAAAGCTCCTTAAACTCTGTTAGACCTGCAAAACAAGTATCTAATCAAAAGTAGGCTATTCGAAATTAAAACTTTCATAAAAACATCAAATTAAACAATTACAAGCACCGGTTTTCGACCACGTATCACATCCCCATGCTTGTCTTTTTTGCTTGTCCTCAAGCAAATCTGTTTTTCACTTTCACGTGGGTCGAACAAAGAATACATTCCCCATTCCCGAGACAAAGGTTAAGGTCTATTGTCATGCTAAAGTTCAAACTCTTTACAATTTTCAACATATTTAAAGGTAAGGTGAATTCACATATAACATGGTTATCCAAGATTAACCCGCCCTTGAAACCAATAATTCATGCATATCCCTCACAATGTTCTCTCCACTCGGCTTGTAAATTGGCTAATGTTTATGATGTATTAGCACTTCAAAGAATATTCACTCAAAACCGATTAGAACACATACCCGCATAAGCTTGCAACTCAATCATTCTCCACCATTGATCACGAACACTAAGCACAAGTCATAAGGTCTTTGTAAGGGTTGTAACGGGGCTAGGCTAAGGGTAGGAAATAGGATATTTTAAAGTGGCTAAGGTGATGGAAATTCGATTTTTATTACAAAAGACTACTCTAAACAACACTAACTAAAAACACCAATTACGAGGCAACAACTTTTCGCCTTTTATTCAACAACTACTAACACTTCTTTTTGTGTTTTTCTCAATGCTTTTTCAATTCTTTTTCATGAGGTTTTCTGATTTTTTTTTTTTTTGCAAACAATTAAAAATTACTATACAAATACAACTCCTATAATCAAATTTTCATCACATGGGTTTAAAAGAAAAGGTTTAACGGTTATGGGCTATAGGGTGGTCAAACAAAAGGTTTAGGCTCAAAATGGGCGACTAGGGGAGTTGTCTGGGTAAGGATAGATAAATGGTTTTAAGAGAAAAGGTTTACCTAATGCCTTAATCATTCTCGTGCATGTATTCGGTCTATAGTCTCAAACGTATCAAAAGTTGCAAGTTCTACGATATATGACTAATGGTCCACTCAAACAAGGAAACATAGGTATGTAATCTATGATATAAAAGTGGCTCAAAACCTCACATATCTAGAAAGGTATGGTATGTGACATGCATAAAATACTAGTTTCTTAGGCGGATTATTCCCAAATAACCACCCGCTAAATACCCGTCATGCTATTAACTTGAACTTGACCATGACAAAAGACCAAAATGGGTTGTGACATCCCACATTGACTTAGTTACTTGTGCTTTTAAGATCGCTTTTGAAACAAGGTATTTTTGAAAATTTCCCTCATCCCCACACTTGAGGTAAACATTGTCCTCAATGTGTAGTATTTAAATGAACGGGTCAAAATCTAAAACTTTTACTACTCCCCCATCCCCATACTTGAGGTAAACATTGTGACATGTCGTCAATGTGTAGGAACTAGAGTTTTAAAACGCACAAGGGATGTGACATGGCTAACTTCCCAAAAATTTCACCCCGGAAAAATAATATACAATTTACATTCCACTTATTTGCTAACTAAAAATCAGAAGTAAAAAGAAACGTATGCACCTGATTTCTGAGCTCATTCCTCGTGTGCTCCTCTTCTCTTCATGAAAGTGGTTGTCCCACGAACCCAATATACCTACAAATCTTAACCCTTGTGTAGAAGCATGCTTCTCACAACCATCAAAATTTGTTAGTTACCTAGTTCTACTGCTTTTATGAAATTATTACCAAGTCATACTTTATTTTACTTTGATTTATGTGGAAAATAATTTACAACAGCAACAAAACTAACTCACTTTCGTAGGAATCACGGTTGCATTTAGCTTATGCAACAAGCCCTTTTAAACCCCCCAATAGCTTGGGAGGACGAGAGGTCTCGTGAGGGTTATATAGGGAACACACCCACAACGTTCATTTAACTAGGCGAAAATAAATAATACGAAATAGAAATAACGAAAACAAAATAATGTACAACAACAACACAAACATACCTTGCCTCTACCGCTGATATCTCTCATTAGGGTTCACTGGCGGGTTTGGCTGGTATTGATAACAAGTGAGGGCCTCAAACATCTCCCTATAGTTATCAAGTGGACTCTGCTCCCCTTGAGGCGGTGGTTGGTAAGGAATCGGGATGAAGCTAGAGCCGACTGCCTCGGGCCAATGAGGGGTTGGATTGGATGGGCCTTGTGGATGGGGGAGGTTGGGGTAATCAGTCCACCCCGAGTGTTCGGCATATGGGAGACCGGCTTGATAGTCTCTTTGATGTTGCTCCTGATCGTGGAGCACTTTGGTGTTATTAAGAGCCATTTGGTTAGAGACGGCCAAAGCTCTCCATCGGCGTTGATCTAATTCTCTTTGTGCATTTTGACGCCTAGCCTCATATTCCTCCCACGCCCATCTGTGGGCCCTTTCTTCCTCTTGCAACTGTAACAAGCGTTCCATTTGAGACTGTTGTAACGCTTGTTGCAGTTGTTGTTCTTCCATCTGTTTCTCCACCCTCTCGCGAAAGGATGCTTGAAAACCCCATTGCTCTTGCGAGTACGCCCCTTGCGCCTCTTCCCATTCTCTCCTGCTCGCATGGTATTCTCTCGCTTCACCAATGCCGGCCGATACATTATCGTAAACCGCTTGCTGCCCCCGGGTCCACAACGGTATGACGGTATCTGCCTTTGGTTCACAAAGTCTGCCACATTGGCAGAGATTTCCCTATGCTGCTTCCTATACCTCCGCCTCAGTCCCCGCGGACTGGAAGGATCCGTCTCCACCTCAACATCAGGCATCTCCTCATCGCCTTCTTCTTTATCACCCTCTCTCTGTTCATTGAATCGGTAACTATCTCCTTGTTCATCTTCAACCGTGTGAAGATGACCAAAAGCTTTCACTGTTATCTTCCAATGTCGCCTTATGGAGGCGAAGTTGAACTGATAGATGGGTTTAGACACCCATAGTGACTCCTGAGGCAATGCATTCTGCTGCAAAATCATTGCGCTAATCAACCTTGCATAAGGGATCATCTTCCGCTTGAATGATTCCCTTGTATCCCATGTATTGATCATCACAATTTGACGCCATGATAGCTTGGGCGTCCCATACAACAGCGAATGTAGAACCCGGCAGTCGGGTGCCTTCACTTTACCGCGGTCCCCATACCGCACCATAACATTTTCTAACGAAATGCCTTGTAATATTTTTCCCATCAAAGACAAATCGCTTCTCGACTCCCCTGCACCCCCAGAACCTGTCAATATGGATGCTAGCATTTGTGGCGGATCAGCTTCGTTTCTTTTATTATCCAAAAACTGATCATAACCATAGTAATCATATGCTTCCATCCCAAGCGAATCAAATCTCGCTATAGCATTCATGTGCTCGAATGACATGATCATTTGGTTTTTGCCAATATTACCGACTAACCGCCACGTAGGAGCCGGCCCATCAGAATACACCCGGGTGGTTATATCCTCGCACCAATCAAGTACCCGTTCCCACCCAAGCTTTTCAAACTTTTGAACTATGCCAATTTTCCGAAATTCTTCGACATCCACCATACGTTCACACACTGCCCTCTCGGGTACGGGCTTTGAAACACCCGTGACCATCTTCATTTTCTACATCTTCGCCTCTAATTTCTTGTTTCGGTACCGGGAAAGAGCCTTTAGTTTATCGTCTTTCCAAACCGAGGCCGACTGACTATTCTTGGCCTCCTCCCAATCCCAATCTTGTCGAATAAGTTGCCCATCACCTTCCACTACATTACTTAATTGTTCCCAACGCTTTTGATATTTTCCCGAGCCTGAACCGGCTCCCGAAGACGAACCTTGCCCGGAGGTTTTTGCTTTCTTGCTTCCTCGAAACATAGCTACAATCAAAAGACAATAAAACAACAATTAGTATACCCGAACCTTCAAACAATCTAAAACTTTGAACATAATATGCAATGTTGAATTTCAATCAAGATTTAGATGTAAAATCGCCTTTTTAAACTTCCAAAGTCGCTCATTTTAACACCTACATATCGATTTAGCATGTTTATTCACAAGATTTCTCAAAATTTCATGGTTTCAACAATATTCAACATTACAACTATGTCCAATCATGCAAGAATCTAGTGTAATCGCATCACCAAGACTAAAGCATGCTCAAACCCCTCCCAAGTCAAGTAAACAATCTTAAGTTTATGCTAAAACATCATACATTATGATAAACAATCTACTCTTAAACACTAAGCTTAAATTTTGAAAGAACTCAACAATGTATATGATAATCATGCATAAATGTACTGAAATTTCATACCTTTAATGTTAGATAACAAGAAGAACTAACAAAAAGTGCAAAGCAAGAGACTTGGATGAACACTCTTCAAAACCCTAAAAACTCACGCCCAGAAATCTTGCAAACGAGTAAGAACTGATGGAAACCGTTATGGGGGTTTTATTCCTCTCGAAAAACTACACAAGTTAGGCTCAAGAATCACTGGATTTGATGGGGGTTTGAAGAAGTTGTTATTGTTGATGTTGTAAACCCCATCATTTCGGTTCCGTTGATTGTTGTTTCGTGGTTGGCGGTTATTTTCGTAACCATCATTTCTTCTATCACCACCTTGATTTCTACCTTGGTTACCCGATTGAAAATTCGGGTTCATTTGATTCGAGGCATTACCATACCGGAAATTAGGGTGATTTCTCAAACCCGGATGGTAAATGTTGGAGTTCATGTCATATTGCTTTCGATCCCCATACACTTGGTTTACCTCCTCGGTGTAGTCACTTGCCCCGTTGGACATTGCTCGGTTGTATGCCCAATATCTCCACAGTCTTCACACACCGCAAATTGTACCGTGTTCACCTCCTTCTTCTTCATGCGAGCCATTTCCCGCTCTAAGGTAGAGATTCGATCTTTAGAATCAAGATCGGGAAGTGACCGGGAAATGGGGTGTTTCTTAGCTCGATCGGCCGATTCCTTCTCTTTTGACCGTTTGCTCATCCGCTCCAAAAACTCCCAATCATCATCTTCATGATTGCTCAAGAGAGTCCCGTTGTTCGTTGATTCAAGGCGGTTCCATGTATTGTCGTCCAAACCCCGTATAAAACACTTGACTAACTCCCACTTCTCTATTTGATGATGTGGGCATCTCCGCATCAATTCTTTGAATCGAGTGAATGCTTCAAGTAACGGTTCACTCGATAATTTCTGAAATGACCTTATTTCATCCCTAGCGTCGTCGGTCTTCGCCATCGAATAGTATTCGTCTAAAAAGACTTGTTGCATCTCACCCCATGTCCGGATGCAATTCGCCGGAAGTGTGAGAAACCACTGCTTTGCCTTGTCTTTCAACGAAAATTGGAACAAGCGAAGTTTGACCTCCTCTAATGCGAAGTTGTGCCCCCCAATGGTGTTACAAATGGATGAAAACTCCGCCAAGTGCGTGTATGGCTCATCATTAGACCTCCCATTGAAGTGGGGAAGTATATTGATGTAATGGGGCTTGCAGTCAAACATTCTCCTTTCACACACTATTGGAGAATCATTGTCGGTAACTACCGGTCGAAAACGGTCATTCACTCCCCGTGGTGGTTGTTGACGACGATGCGGACCGTTTACTTCTTGATCGACCGGTCTTCGGTTGTCCCTTCGGTCACCTCTTCTATCACCACCTTGATTTCTACCTTGGTTACCCCTTTGATTACCTCCTCCCACGAAACGAGGAATCCGATTAGGGTTACCATTGTTGTTATTATTGTTGTTGTAAAACCCATCATTTCGGTTCCGTTGATTGTTGTTTCGTGGTTGGCGGTTATTTTCTTAACCGTCATTTCTTCTATCCCCGTACCCCTAATCGTCATTCCCCACAAAATTGGCATTTTGGTAGCCAAACTCATCATCTTAGAACCCTCTTGCATTGTAACCATTACCTTGATTCACATATCCCCAATCTTCGTCATCATTAGCCCGATCATCAAAGTACCCCCCATCGTTCGAATTTTCTGTATGAATGCTTACATGTTCTGGTGATTGATAACCGGGAACACTATATGGTTCGTCATCGGGGATGGCGTTCCTCAAATCGTCTATGTTGAAGAATGGGTCTTCGTTCGCGGGATTGCCACGATCTCGATTGCCTCGACGATCGGAATTGACATTCCGGTCATCAAGATTGATAGGTAAAGAATTGTGTCGATGAAGGTTTTGCTGTTGGGGTGTTCGTTGGGTGTTATTGGGATTTTGGTTTTGAAACGGTGGTGTGGGTGGTCCATTGTTGTTGTTACCACCCGGTCGCTCTTGAGGCTTGGGTTGAACATTTTGAGCGGGATTAAAATTGCTCCGGTATTGGAATTGATTCGGATTTTGGTTTTGGTTGAAGTTTTGGTTAGAGTTTTGGTTCGCCATTGAATCGGTTTCAATGGACGGTGTATGTTGTGGTGTATTGGTGGTTTGATTAGAAGCAAGTGTTGCTTCTAACCGGCTTGCTAGATTTCTCCTTGCAACTCTTTCGATTTCCGGTTCGTAGACTAACGGTGAAGTCCTCCCGGAGTTTCGCGTATGCATACACTGCCTGTAACCTGCACAAGTAACACACCCGCGTAACAAGGAAAAAGACAAAGTGCAAAAAGAAACTAAACAATTTAAACAGATAATCACGAAATTCAAACAATAATCCAAACACAAAGCGCATGCACTCCCCGGCAACGGCGCCAAAATTTGATCGGAGTGTCGCGCTCTGGTCAAAGATAATATTTATTTACCCAAATTACCCTTAACAAATAGCTAGTGGTAGTAAGGGGTCGAACCACGAAGAGTATGTGGTTTGCGAATGGATTCGATTGAATTATGAAAAGATGTCACACTTATGAAGATTGCTAAGATATATTTTTGTATTTTTTTGTTTAATTGAAAGATGTGAATTAGAATTACTAAAATGATTGAATGGATTAACTACTAGTGATTAACAAATTGCAAGAATTAAAATTGATTGATTGAACAAAAATAAGAAAACAAGGTTCACACCCGGTTTCAACTAATGCAAGACTTAGGGTTACTATGTATTTTAATTAGCTTTACTTGAAATAGTTCATTAACTGGTCGCAATCACAAATCTTAGGTGTCAATCGCTATCAACGTCATAAACAACGTACCATGATACACTTCGTTACTTTGGACTAGCAAATCCTACCAAAAGACAAGGCATAAATACGTGTATTCATTTCACAAAGTCAAATTTAATCATTCACTCGACAATTTGCAAATTCAATACCAACGTAGGACAATTGTCTAAGATTCAAATGCACTTCAAGTTGTCACAAAACAATTATCAAAACATAATAAACCCTAAATCTTACAAAAGTCTACACCGGGGTGAAACCTCCAAGAAATTAGCCGCGCATGATCGAAAGAGCTTGATCACCGGATGTTGAGAGCTCGAAGTTGAACATCTTGAAGCCTTGAGGATGATGGATGATGAGGTTTAGGGTTTGGGTAGGTAATGATGATGAATGGATGAATCGATTGATGGAGCTAGGGTTTTGGAATCACGATGAAGATGTTGAATTCGTTCTTGATTCGGGTTGTGTAGATGATGTTAGGTGGAATGGTAGGTGATAAATTCTGATAAAAAGGCTCCAAGATCAAGTTCAAACTTCAAAAGTAAGTGTAACCCCCGAATTGGTTGGTGGGAGCCCTCTTTTATTCGTCAAACAAGCAAGAAAGGTCAACAGAACGCGACAGCAACATTTAGGAGCCGTCGCCGAAGGCTTGATGCCCCATCGGCGACGGTGCTTGTTTCTCTGATTTTGGCCGACGGCCTATTTAGCTGTCTATGGCAGATTTGGGCGACGGGAGTTTACACCAGCTGTCGGCGACAGCACATATGGGCGTCGGTGACGGTGCCCCAAAACTTCACTTTCTGTTTTTCGCGTCCCTTGCTCCCGGTTGACCCGTTTCGCGTCCCGGTGGTCCGGTTTTCACTCCGATGACCCGTAAAGCTCCCGAAAAGCTCCTTAAACTCTGTTAGACCTGCAAAAAAAGTATTTAATCAAAAGTAGGCTATTCGAAATTAAAACTTGCGTAAAAACATCAAATTAAACAATTACAAGCACCGGTTTTCGACCACGTATCAGCGGCGCATGGCGTATGATGGTACTTTACAAAGTTGAGCCAAGTGGACGCGAGGCGCATGGCGTATGATGGTAACCTTGCAAAGTTGAGCCAAGTAGACGCATTGCGCATGGCGTATGATGTTAACCTTGCAAAATTGAGCCAAGTGGACGCATGGCGCATGGCGTATGATGGTAACCATGCAAAGTTAAGCCAAGTGGATGCATGGCGCATGGCGTATGATGGTAACCTTGCACAGTTGAGGCAAGTGGACGCATGACGCATAGCGTATGATGGTTCCTTCTGAAGGAAGTTTCTTTTCTTGGGGTGGAGACAGCTGTCATGACTGATGTGCCATTTGATGTCGCTGTCTTTTCGGAGGTGAACAGTCGCCTTTTCAGATGTGTCAGTTACTTTATTACCAGGGTGTCAGTTGTGTGTCGCCCACGTTCCTGAAAATTAAGGCGACGGTTTATCTCTCCTATGACGTGTCTTCCCCCCGTTGGTTGACTGTCTGTCTTCCTGACGATCCATTACCCATCACATTAAATGCGATGGGTATAAATAGTTGGCAGTTTCCACATTTTCTTCACTTTTCGAAATTCAAACTCCATTCTCTCTTTGGATTCTTACCAAACCTCCTCTTTTTCCTCTCTTCCTCTTTCATCAAATTCCTCCTTTTCTATCTCTTTCTGTCTTTGCAACCACGTCCACCAGCGGCAATCCTACCAAAAAGAGGAAGTACAAACCAAAGAATCCCCCTGGTCTGGATCGTGCTGAGATAAACTGGAAGGAGGAGGAGTTTCAAAATCTTGTCCGGGACATGGGTTTTCGGTCTGAGTGGGTGCCCAGTTTCCGACTCAGAATTCAACTGCTTTGGATGCTCCTCCTGGGTACATAGCCTTGTATGCTGCTTTTTTCGCGAGGGTAACTTTCTTCTTCCCATGACGAAGTTCACCGGAGAAGTGCTGACCAACTACGGACTTCATATTTCACAGATAAACGCTTTGGGGCTGCCCCGGATTACTCATTTTGAGTTTATATGCAGGGCCAACCGTATTGAACCGACTTTTGAGATGTTCAACGTTTTTTTACTACGTAAGCGACACTGGAGGCTTCTACTCCTTCAACTCCCGAACTGGTGGGGTTAGTCCTTGTAGTGCTAACCCACCGAAAAGTCTACACGATTGGAAACAAAAGTTTTTCTACATCCATCGTGGGGTCATCCCCATCGATATGCATTATCGCCTAGAGAGTGAAGGAATTCTTCGCGTGAATGTGTCTATAAACTTTGCTGATCAGGAGTGGTATAAGGTGCTAACCCGGAAGGTTACTTCTATTTCTCAACTTGAAGAGAGGGCTCTGGTGGGAGCTGGTATGAGTGTGACAACTGTCACTCTTCCGTACATTTCGTACACTAAATGAAAAGTAATCTATGCTTTAATAACTGTGCATGATCTAGTTTACAAGACAAATGAATTCCTGATTAATGTTATATACATACAATGGCATTTCATGATTATCGTTGCTACATGCAACATGATATAGTTCTAATGATGCACATAACAGAATTGGCACCATTATCAGACAAACTAAAATGCTGACAATGTTCAGTACATAGACAGACAGTGTTTTAAGACCTAGTATGAGCCAGTAACCAAGGTACTACACCAGTATAGTGTGTAGGGAAGTAAGGACCACAAAACTACTTCGCTAGGTGATAGTTTAAGTGCCGAAAAGTGCCTAAAACCCACATAAAGTGCAGAATTCTGCATAAATCAGCAAAATTCAGCATTTTAACATACCTGTATTATGCAGAAAATTGACTAAATGGTCCTGAATGCTTTCCTAAGTGTCAGGAATTAAAAGTGTCACAAAAAGTTACATAAAGGACACTATACGGTATAACTTAGCACTTTAATGAGCCGGTATCTAACCGAACAACCGGACATTACCCGGAACACGAAAATATTGCTAGAAGCATTGTTTTATTTTCTGAGCTAGTTATGGTTCCCGAACACTCTAACATACTATATAATGCATCCTACACATAAAACACTAGATTTTACACTTAACACCCTAACTAATTACCTACATTTACCATCAAAGTTACACTAACCCCCCCCCCCTTCTTGTCTACGGCCACAAGGTGATGGCCCACCTTAATATTTTTAAGATCACACTAAATCTCCCTCAAATCTTCTTAAGATGTGATAAGATCATGTTGGTACTTCATGAAACATAGAACCCAATGGTTAATAGCATTTGTGGTTATAAGTAAACCATCCTCATCATCATTTCTCACAACTCACCACCCTCCTACTCTCCCCTCCCTCTCGGCTGACCCCATCACCCACACCATCACCATCTTTCACACACCATCCATCCATTCCAAGATCATATCGAGGTGTTAGAAGGTGATTCATGAAGCTTGGTGCTTGAAGAACTTGAAGGACCTCCATCATTAGCTTTTATCCATCACTTTTGTCATCACCAACACATTGTGTTCTTCCCTAGCTTAGAGCTAGTTGTAAGACTCTCCTAATCCTTGTTTTCTTCATATTTTGATTGGTTAAAAGATGTATTATGTTGAAAATCACAAGAACACTAAAGAACATAAACTTGAATCTTTAACATAAGCTTGAAATATGTTGAAATCTTGATGAAATAATGTTGTGTAGTGTATGTATATTACTTGCTTGCTATTTTCTTGAGAATGTGATGTTGATCGTCACATGGGGCTTGCTAGATTGTGATTAAACACATGATCTAGCAAGTGGAAGGATGATTATGTGACAACAAAGTAAGATCATCTTCTTGTGTAAACATGAACTTGATAAGTGAAATGATTTCTTGAAAAAATATTAAACAAAGTAAGCTAGTAATCTTATGGATCCAAGATTTATGAATGATTTTCCAAGAAAACCAAGTTCAAAATATGATTTTTGGAAGATCATGGTTTTTACTTAAACCTACACTATTTTTAGTAGAAAAACAAGTGTATAAACACTTGTGAAACAAGAAGATTTAATTTATAAACATTTTTCTAAAGTATATTTACAAGTTGTAAATACCTAAAGCTTTCAAGAATGAAGTCTAGCAGGAAGTAAATATATTTTGGAGGGTAACTAAGTCTACTAAACATACTACCAAGTTACTGTAAGTTTTTATGAAAACTCGAGTTCATGATCTTTATGTAGATAACTTGTTTTTGCACTTGGTAAGTGTAAGTTGTTTAGAGATTGTTTGTTGATTGTTTATGATGATTTTTTGAAAAGAAAATGATTTGCTTAAATAGCATGGACACCTCCATTTTTAGAGGAAACTATGGCAAAATTTTCTAAAAATATAAACACTTAGAAAAATATTTTCTAATAAATATTTACAAGTGTATTTTGATTATAAGTTTTCAATATAAACTTTGCCATAATCTTTGTAACAAAAATACAAACATTGGAAGTTGGTTTTTGTAAATAAAAATGGGTGAATATATATTTAGAATATATATATATATATAAAACACTTGTGTGAATATTTGTATACGTTGTGAAATAGTTATATTATTTTAGGGTAAAATAATATAACTTAACAAAATACCATGAAGTTTACTATCCAAAATAATACCAAAAATCACAAAGGGATAAATATATAAGTTACACACTTAATATTGTGAAATCCAACGCAAGAACGTAACTTACAAAATATTCCGGAAAATACCGTTATAAATGTGTTTTTGGTAAATATTATTTTGGACACAAGAAATGAAAATATGATTTTCGTTATTATTACAAAGTATATCATATTTTCGACAAAGAGAAAATATATTGTTTTGGAAACTAAAAATACGAGAATACGAATACACATACATGAGAATACCCCCATCCTTGGGAAGGAAATACTTGAGAAGTGTTGATACAAAAATATTGTTTAACAATTATTCCAAAATTTAATATAATTTAAAGTTAAAATAATTTTTATTTTAACAAGAGATTATAACTTGGAATAATATTGGAGACATAAAAGAAACGTAACTCAAAACATGAATGCTAAGTCAAGGCACGACCCGTTCGTCTAATAGACCCTAGTACATTGTAGGGAGTCATGTTTGCTAAGGAGATTTGAGTTACGAGTACCGAAGACGCAAAACAGTGAGTTCATGTCCCCCTTTTCTCTTAACTATTTTTGGTTTTATAACCCTTGGGGGTGGAATACATGTTACGAATGTTTAAACAGTATGAATTGTGACAACTCGAGTTTCCGACTTCCATTTTCACATTTATTGCACGTTGACTTTGACTGTTTAGTTGGTTGACTTGTTGGACTTGTAATTGTATACGTTGTGTTTTAATGAAACGTGTTATCATTGTGCATACATGTGACTACTTGTTGTTGTATAAGATAGTATTAGAATTATTATAAAACACTTGTTAAATCACGTAATGCTCGACGAATCAGAGTTGTGATTGCCATGAACATACTCGACGAAACAAACCTGTTTCGCCAAGACCGAACTCGACGAAACAGACTGTTTCGCCGGCCCAGATTCGCCAAAAGCCCAGCTTGGGCCCAGTACGTAAACTCTCATATTACTACGTGAACCAACCTCCTGTTTCATATGTTTGAGTAATCTGAAACCCTAGAGGACTCTCTACTGTGTGACGGCAACCTAGAACCCACCGGAAACCCTTGTGCAATCAAACCATCATCTCGGTTAGTAAATCCATGTGTCGTGATTGATCTTTCATCTGTGTATGTGTTTTTGTGTCATGTGCTTCTGCTGGGATGATGTATATTTGTAACCGATACATGTTAATTATTAGGGTTCTTGTGATGATGATGATGATGTAGATTTCGAGATGAATGTGGTAGTGGATATAAATAATACTATGCGAAACTTATGACAATCGAATGCTGCAGTTCTGGATATTTTATTATGTTCTGATTCTGAATGAACGTTAGCATCTTGATAGGGTTCAATGATATGATGTTGTATGTTAGTTGATATGTTATATTCATAAACTAGGGTTCATGCTAGACAATGATTCTTGGATGATTGAGTTATGATGATCCTACATGCACATCGATCTTCATATGATCTCTGTTACTGATGATGGCTGTTAGAATGATTAGGGTTTCTGTATGATTCGTAACTGTTAAGACGTAACTGACTGTTCGACGAAACAGGTCTCTTGACGAAACAGAAGTGTTTCGCCAAGAGGAAATCGACGAATCAGAATCCTGTTTCGCCAAACAAGGCCACGACGAAACCGAATGTGTTTCGTCAATATTGTGTTTCGCCAACTATTGTGTTTCGCCAACATGTGTGTTTCGCCAATATGTACCAGCACAGTAACTTGAGTTAATTCTGTTAAGTGTTAACTGGAATATTTAACTGCTGTTAAGTGTAACCATCTTGTATATGATTGTGGATACGTGCTACATGTTTATACGTGAAAAACTTGAACACAAACTGATTATGTATACGTGCATACTCTAGGACGTGATTGATTTACTTTGAGCGCATACTTAGCATACCGAGCAAACCAAGGTGAGTTCACACTCTTACCAAGGCATGGGATTCCCCAGGTGGGTTGGGAATGGGATTGAATGATTGCTTGTACTCACATCACTACTAGACTACTTACCACGGTCCTCGGATTGGGAAGGATGCCTGTGCCAAAATCTACGTATAACATACGTACTATCCTCGGTTTGGGAAGGATACTAGTGTTAACACATACAAAAATCCTAGGTACTAATGTCCTCGGATGGGGAAGGACACCAGCGCTAAACCTACGTACTCGATACGTACTGTCCTCGGTTGGGAAGGACACTTATACATATACTCATACTTATTACTATCCTCGGATTGGGAAGGATACTTACGGATACAACTAGTCTAGTGAATATACATTATGGGAAGCCCCCACCAATAGAACGTACTAACGGCCCAGTAGAGCCACATGTTACATACGAACTTACTATTACGCATTTACTTTCTGTGAACTTGCTCAACTAGTTGTTGATCCTCTGTTACATGCCTTGCAGGACCTTAGGTACTTATGGAGCTTGCACGGGAGGCGCAGTCGTTGTGGACAAGGATCGTGAATACTTGATTTGACATTATGACATTTCATACTTTATTATGTTGGGTTTAATTATACGCTTCCGCTATACTGTGATAACATATTTATGTTTTGGAACACCTTTCATATGGATTGGTTGGGTTAAATTGCAATTACTTTTACTTTATACATTGTTCTATATGATTGGTGGCATGATCCTGGTCAGTCACGCCTCCAAGCGGTGATACTCCGCGTGTGGATTTTGGGGGTGTGACATGAATTGACTATGAACTGAACTATTAGATCATGTGAGCATAGACTAAATTTGAAATGCCATTAACTCTTAATTAGGGACGAAGGTTAGATCTAACGGGTACGGCCGAGCCCCACTCATGATCCTCATGTGATCACTTGAGTGCTTCGGTGTCCCAGTCGAGGGAAATTGACATAGTTAAGGGAAATTGACATAGTCAAGGGAAATTGACATAGTCGAAGGGAAATTCGACATAGTCGAGGGAAATCAACATAGTCGAGGGAAAATCGACAAGGGTATAAGCCTAGTCATTTCGAGTGCTCCCTATGTCCTCACATGCCTTAATGTCCTTGTAAAACACTTATTTGTTATGTTCATACACGCTTTTCATACCTGTTTTCTAAGGAGTCTCTCAAAGGTTTACAAGATTACAAGTACTCACACAAAACGCATGAACTCGCTCAACTTTTGTTGATGTTTTCCAAAATTACATGAATTTCAGGTGACATGATGGATCTTGGGCGCGAGTGTCGTAACTAGAAGTAGACTTCAAGTTTAGATGTCATCCACTTTTGTCGGTTTGTAACCTAGTCGAAGGTTGTGTTTTAAAACTTAAATAACTGGTGTATGTAATACTCAAATTTTATGAATGGATGAACATCGTTTTGATCATGTAGTTGTTTATGACTATTGAATGCAATGATATTAATCTAGTCACACATCATACGCTTCCGCAAAAGTCAGGGTGTGACAATGAGCATGTTGTGGGCCCCTCAGAACCCTAAGGGTATCCCTGTTTATGGTTATCAGGGGAAAGGTATTAATGTTATTGATTTGTGTTTGTCTTCTTTTTTAATTTCGTCATGCTCTTCCTCATGTTGTTGTATTTTACAGTGGGATACAGTTTGTTGAATGTCCTCGATCCTAAAGCTGCTGGTGCTATGGTTGAAGCGATACTTCCCGAGGGAAAGCCTGTGTGGTTAGATCAGATACGGGACCGTTTCTTGCACCCTACCAGCGATAGTTTTGCTTCTTATGCCAATGCTATCTTAGGTGAAGATGGTGGGGATGATTTTGATGATACTACTGATCCTACTCGAGAGGAGGTTGTTGTCCATTCGAGTGAGGGTTCTGACAGATCGCGTGAAGGCCTAATCCCTCGTTCCCCGAGTGCAGGTCCAGTGCAAGGGGCTGCGAACGAGCCTGTCAATGAGCCTGCTGGCGATGACGTTGATGTTCCTACTGATGCTGCTGAACAACTTGAAACCAGAAAGAAGGAAAAGATGGATAAGTCTGAGAAGAAGAAGAAGGTCGAAGAGCCTGTGGCTGGAGCATCTCGTAAGCAACCTTCTAACTTCTCCCTCCTGAACTATGTTGTCGTTTCTGATACGCTCTCTGGTTTAGACGTAGAAGATAAGCATGCTGAGCATGATCCTGATGATGATGCTACCCTAACGGAGATCATGAAGAAGAAGAAGGTTCTTGAAGATAAGAAGAAGGAACTTGATGAACAGGCTGCTGCTGCGAAAAAATCTAAGCTTCAAAAGGAAACTCCTCCTGCACCTTCAGAGTCAGAGATTGCATTTATGTGACTTGCTTTTTACTTTTCTTCCTTGTTTATGACTGTCATGTTTATTTTGTAACAGGTGTTAAATCGGGTAAGGCTCCCCATAAGGTTGATGTTTCGAAGATTACTCCTCTTTCCTCTACGCCTTCTAGACTCTTTGGTCTATCTCCTCCACCTGCTGATCCAGGAAAGAGGAAAGAAGATGGTGTGGAGATTAAGCAAGTTGGGGAGGGTGGTGGTGCTGGTGATGATGGTGATGGTGCTCGTGGTGGTGGTGACGATGTCCAAGAGGAATCTAGTGAGGCTACTCCTCACCACATATCTACACCAAGGTTGTCCGGGGTTCTGGTCAGGGTGGTGCTTCTGGGACTCGCCATAGTCCAGAGTATGAACATATTCAGGGTGGGTCCTGGGATACCCAGAATCCCGCATGTGCTGATCTCCCACATGCTCCTCGCTGGAAACTGACTCAGGGCTCTCGGATGACCGATCTTGGCAACTGACGTGAGTGTTTTTTCTTGTCCCTCCCCCCTGCTGAGAGATTGTTTCAAAAGAAGCGTAACCGGTTGGACCTCTTGGATGATCACATCCATGCTGGGGTCAACTTTTTTGCTACTTCCTAAGAGATTGCGCGGGAATGGCAGTTGATGGGGGAGGACACTTTAGAGTTTGAGGCTGCCAAGAAGGCATTTGTTGAAGAAAGAGAAAATTCAATGCTGAGAAGAAAGGCTTATCATGGCGGGTTGCTGATGCAGAGGAGAAATTTGCTAAAGAAAAGCAGCTCAACACTAACAAGCAAAGAGAATGGGAGGTTGCTTGTGAGCGAACCAACAAAGAGATGCAAAGTCAGCGTGAAACCATTGTTAGGTTATCGGGGGAGAAAACTAAGATCAGTGATGAGGCTGAACAAGAGCGCGCTGCACACCAGAAAAGAGAACAAGAATATATCGAGCGCATAGCCAAACTGGAGAAGTTTGCCGCTGAGAAAGTTTCTGAGAGCAAAGCTTCTGAGATCTTAGCTGAGGAAATTACTGCTGATTGCAAGTGGTTAATTGCATGTGCAGTTCCCTTGGTATTGTTTCCTTTGTTTAATTTCCGTGTCTCTATTTTCGTTATTTTTGTCATATTTCTCTTGCTTTCTGCAGATTTTGGAACGTATTGCCAAGTCAGATGAACTTGATAAGTATATGTTCGAACTGGGTCAAACAGCATACAATAACGGGCGGAAAGACGGCTATGGTGAAGGTAGGGCAGCGGTTGTGAACAATGAAAAGGACTACCACTTTGAGTTATACAAAGAAGACTGTACTGCCAAGTATACTGCCAAGCTTCAGGAATATGAATTCATTGAGTTTGGCATTGTTAAAGCCGTTGAAAAGTTATCCCAGAAAGCTAACGCCATTGAAGTCTTGAAGAAGGCTCTTGGTGACCAGGGGACTGATGGTGGCGATGCAGGTCCCGGTCACCAGGGTTGACGGTTTCCGGCTTGCATGCCGTGTATAGGCCTGATGGCCTTGTAATTGTCTGACAATTTCTTTGAACAATTTACCTTATGCTTTGTAAACAATTTACTCTTGGTTGTTATGTCTGTTGACATTTTGGTACACTTGATATGTTTAATGCTAACTGTGGGTTTTTCTCTTTATTTGATGTGAATTTTGCTATCGTTACAATATGTGCATGTGTAATTACTTTGATTAGGTATCACGAATGAATGATGGCTGAGACAGGTTATGCTGTGTTAGTTATCCTAGCGTTACACAGTATTGTGTTATGCTTTGGAAAAACTCTACAACGTTTGTTCTGTCGTTAAGCGCATAGTTTGATTCGTATATACGAAGTGATCGATTTACAAGTTATTGTGTTGACCCGGCTGTGTTCAGCTTTGGGAGTCTTACAATGTTTGCTTTACCATGTTTACGATGCTTTCGTGTTTATATGGGCACGAAGTTTTATTTGGCGTGATAGGCTTTAGTTGTGTTTTTGACCCGGCTGTGCACTTTAGTTGTGACGAGCCTTGGAGGTCTACAACGTTTCCTATTTCTGAGCCATTGATGTTTTCGTGTATGCCCGAAGTAATATATGCAGTTGTAAAAAAAATTCGCATGAAATAAGATAGCCAACACTTCTTGTATTAAAGTACAATGTGTTGGGCGCACAGCCATTACAAGTAGAGATAAAAACTGCGACCGTCTACATATAACATTTTCTTAGTTGCTGAGCATTCCAGGTGTCACACCCCAACCGATGGCGGAAACATCGGGGCGTGGCACTGAACGAAACAGATTGTCCAGAAGTTTCCATAACAACTAGAATTACCAATTATTTAAAGAAACATGTCCCATACCATGTCATAAAAGATAACATAGTAATTACAGGTAAGATCTAGTCAAATTGTTCTGTTCCGACAACTCAGATTCTTATTACAACAATTGTTATTGTTTCTAGACTCTGCCTAGCCTCGATTTCATCACACAGCAAGCTAAGCAAATAAGCATCCTAAGCACCAGTCACATACGTTAAAGTAAAAGTCAATACACATAGTGTAAAGGTGAGCATACAAGTTTAATAGATATAATAGAGTTCGAAATCGTTACGCAAAACCAGCACGTACACAGTGTAAAATGAGGCATGTTAGTTATCGACATGAACCTATCAATACCAATGACTGCGAGTTGACTGCCCAAGGCTGTTCGTATTGCATGATCACCCCCGTGACCCATGTAATTAATTGTCCTTAACAACCCCTGAGTGAACAGGTGCTGAGTCCAAACAAATAGTACTACCGTTGCTAAGGCAGGTAGACATCATTCTATGTGTAAACATAACAAACAAGCATTCATTAAGTCACGTATAACATGCGATAACGGTTAGCGTTAAAGTATTGCGTAGTGTGTTCGATGTGATTTAGTATAAGTAACGTATGTAACACCCAAAAGTGCGTAAAGCAAAAAGGGATCGAGTATACTCACAGCGGTTGATGGATTGAAGGCAACACTAGAGAGTAAGGTTAGCCTGAACAGATTGATAGTATAACGATAAGCGATGCGTAAAGCGAAACAAGTGCCAGTGGGTCGAACAGCAGTCTGATCGGATGGCAGTCCGTTCGGGCAGTCGGTCGTTCGGGTGACAACTCGCTCGGACGGTCGTCTGATCGGGTGACCGTTCGAGTGGATTGTTTCTTCCTTTGGGAAGGATGTGTTTCCGTATGATGGTTTGTCTTTTGAAGTTTTTGTTGTAGCATTTTGAAAACTTAGAAGTATCTCTACCTTTCAGGTCGATCGATCGAACGACCGTTCGATCGGGCGACAGTCCGATTGGTTGGACACTTTAGCGAGAACAAATTCACAGCAGGTAGTTTGTCGTCTTCTTCCTTGGTCATTCTGGTAGTTTTTCGTTTTATCGAGATGATTTGATATCGTATTAGACCACAGAAACCTCGTCACGACTTAGTAACCTGATCGGACAGGAATCACCCAAATCCGGCCGGTTAACTATTCGGGACGGTGTTCCATGTTTAACTCGAAATCGGTTATCTTGTGGATAGAATCCAGATCTTGAACCAACACATCAACATGCAAGAGTAGAAGGTTAGAACAAGCTCCGATTCTATCGGTTTTTTAGGCATTGAGTATAAAAGAGTTGAAAAAAAGTTAGAAACCATCTTTCAATCCTTTTTCACCTTGAATATGTTTAGATCTACGCAAGATCTTTGTTTATTTGTGTGGAAATCGTTCGGATCTAAGTTGTTCTTGGTGGATTGAAGCCAAAACATGAAGTTCATAAGAACAACATGATGACATCATCCTAGAACACCTCCAATCTAGTGATTTCTCAGTTAAATGTTAAGATTCAAAAGATAGAAAGGTGTAGGAGTGCGTGTAGATCAAGAAAGTACAAGATTTAGGTTGAAAACTTACAAGAATCGCGAGAAATCTGAAGAAAAGTGGGCAAGAAGAGCTGGTCAGATGAGAGTTTCCAGAAATGGTAATTTTGATATTGAAAGGGGGTATTTATAGGGTTTCCCAAAAGGGAAAGGGGAGGAGAGGGGCTGGTCGATCGAGTGGCAGCTCGATCGATTGGTTGGCCGATCGAGTGACAACTCGATCGAACGGCTGGTCGATCGGCTGGTCACTTGGTCGATAAGCCACTCGGTTCGAGTGTTCGGTGCAACGAGTTTTGCCGTTTCGATTTGCGAATGCGAGCGTTGCGATGCAATGGAGTTTCCTAGTCAAATTAATTTTAATCCCAACTACTATATCAGCATACAATTATCCTTATTTCATATTCGTTTAGCGTTTGCGATTCGGTTGCGATTGAGTTTCGATTGCGTGTCAATTAATCACCACAACATAACATAAATAAACATGCACAAGTAACACATAAGGCACACACACACACATAAAACAATATCCAGAATGCGTAATTCGAGTTGCGAGTGCGATTGTGATAAGCAATAAATTGATAAAACATGCGATAAATGTCGAATAAACCTCGATTATTAATAAGTACTCCACATAATACAACTAACGTAAAACATGAAATAGACTAATTACAAGTCAAAGAAGTCAAAACAGGAATGGAGCAAGGAGTGACAGATCGCAATTAGCAATCTTGTCTTCCTTTGACTTCAATCTTGACTTTGACCTTGACTTTTGAAAACACGGGGTGTTACAGCCTCCCTTAGTTGAGGGAATTTCGACCCGAAATTAGGTTGAAGCCGTAACAAACAACTGCGGGTACTTCACCTTCATATCGCTTTCAAGTTCCCAAGGGTACTCTGCACCTCGTTTGCCTTCCCATTGGACTTTCACAATAGGAATGCGCGAGCGTCTGAGCTGCTTGGTTTGGCGATCCATGATTTCGATAGGCTTCTCCACGAAGTGTAGTGTTTCGTTTATTTGGAGATCATCAAGAGGTACAATTAAATCATGATCAGCCAGGCACATTCGGAGGTTCGAAACATGGAAAGTCGGGTGAACGTTACTAAGCTCCTCTGATAGTTCGAGTCTATAGGCAACTTTTCCGATCCTTTCTAGAATCTTAAAAGGCCCAACATATCGAGGCGCTAGTTTCCCTTTCTTGCCGAATCTGACTACACCCTTCCAAGGTGATACCTTTAGGAGTACGTAGTTGCCAACGTCAAATTCAAGGGGCTTGCGTCGTCCATCGGCGTAACCTTTTTGTCGACTCCGAGATTTCAGCAGATTGTCTAGAATTTGGAGGACTTTGTCAGTCGTTTCTTGCAGTAGCTCAGGACCGGTTAATTGTGAGTGCCCGATCTCGTGCCATACAATAGGCGATCGACATTTTCTTCCGTATAGAGCCTCAAACGGTGTCATTTGAATGCTGGAATGATAGCTGTTATTATACGAGAATTCGACTAACGACAGGTAAGCATCCCAATTACCACCGAAATCTATGACACACGAACGGAGCATGTCTTCAAGAGTACGAATCTTTCTCTCATTCTGACCGTCAGTTTGAGGGTGGAATGCGGTACTTAGATTAAGCGTAGTACCGAGAGCCGCTTGAAACGTTTCCCATAGTCGTAAGGTAAACCGGGCATCACGGTCAGAGATGATGTCGCGAGGCATCCCATGTCGACAAATGATCTCATTGGTGTAGATTCGGGCTAATCGTTCTACCTTGTAGTCTTCCTGTATTGGCAAAAAGTGAGTTGAACGGTCAACAACAACCCAGATGTTGTCGTGACCTGATGGCGTGCGCGGGAGTTTCGTTATGAAATCCATAGTTACACTCTCCCACTTCCACATAAGGATCGGGGGTTGTTCGAGTAAGCCAGAGAGTCTTTGGTGTTCAGCCTTGACCTTTGAGCAAGTCAGGAACTTTCCAAGGTAGAGAGCGATATCCCTTTTCATGCCCGGCCAACAGTACTTGTAGCCAAGGTCCTGGTACATTTTATCGGCACTGGGATGAATAGAATACCGGGATTTGTGGGCTTCGTCCATCAATATCTGTCGCAAATTGGTCCGCTTAGGGATCCAAATTCAGTCCAGAAAGTGGAATATCCCATTCCACTTATTCACAAGCTGGGCTCCATCGTGGTAGATTCTTTCATTCTTCAAAGTGTGTTCATTAAAACATGCATGCTGGGCTTCACGGATGAGGGTTTCGAGATCGTATTGGGCTTGGGTATTCCGAATGCTGAGCAGATAGCTTCGTCTGCTGAGAGCGTCGGCTATGACATTTGCTTTGCCTGGGTGATAGCGGATCTCACAGTCGTAGCCGTTGAGAAGTTCTACCCATCGGCGTTGATGCATATTAAGTTCCTTTTGGTCAAAGATATGTTGTAGGCTCCTATGATCAGTGAAGATCATACACTTGGTACCATACAGGTAGTGTCGCCAAATCTTTAATGCAAAAACAACTGCGCCTAGCTCGAGGTCATGGGTTGTATAGTTCTTCTCGTGGATTTTGAGCTGACGAGATGCGTAAGCAATGACCTTGTCCCGTTGCATGAGGACACAACCAAGACCAAGGTTCGAGGCACACAATAGACAATGAAGTCGTCGTTTCCGTCGGGCAAAGTGAGGATGGGAGCATTGCAAAGCATGTGCTTGAGGGTTTGGAAAGCAGACTCTTGTTCAGTTCCCCAAACAAAAGGCTTGTCTTTATGCGTGAGAGCGGTAAGCGGCACATCGATTTTTGAGAATCCTTCGATAAATCGTCGATAATAGCCCGCTAATCCGAGAAAAGAACGGACTTCAGACGGGTTCTTAGGTGTAATCCAGCTCTTAACGGCTTCAATCTTCCCGGGATCGATGTGAATACCTTGACTATTGACAATGTGACCAAGAAATTGAACCTCCTCCAGCCAAAATTCGCACTTGGAGAATTTGGCATAGAGTCGATTCCCTTGGAGTAGCTCGAGAACCAAACGTAGATGTTGCGTGTGTTCGGCCTTCGATTTGGAATAGATCAAGACATCATCGTTGAACACGATAACGAAGTGGTCGAGATAAGGTTTACACACGTGATTCATCAGATCCATAAAAACCGCGGGTGCATTGTTTAAACCAAAAGGCATAACAACGAACTCATAGTGGCCGTAGCGAGTGTGAAAAGCGGTTTTGGGTATATCCTCCTCTTGTATGCGTAGTTGGTGATAGCCAGAGTGTAGATTGATCTTCGAGAAACACTTAGCACCTTGTAGCTGATCAAACAAATCGTCGATGCGGGGCAGGGGATAGCAATTCTTGATAGTCAACTTATTCAATTCCCGATAGTTGATGCACATCCTGAATGACCCATCCTTCTTTTTAACGAAAACGACTGGCGCGCCCCAAGGAGAGGTGCTCGGGCGAATGAAGCCTTTATCAAGTAATTCCTGAAGCTGACTCGAGAGTTCGTGCATTTCTGAGGGAGCGAGTCGGTAAGGAGCTTTGGCAACAGGGTTGGCTTCAGGAATGAGGTCAATACGAAAGTCGATATCACGACTTGGCGGTAGTCCAGGTAGATCATCGGGAAACACATGAGGAAATACCCGAACCACAGGAACATCTTTCACTGCTGTCTTTCCTTTCTTTTCCTTCTCCGCTACTACAATGTTAGCCAAGAAAGCTTTGTATTCCTTGCGAAGATACTTGCTAGCTTGGACACATGACATGAGCTTGAGGCCTTTCGAAGAAGTTTCGCCGTAAACACACAATACATCACCATTCGCGAGCGAGAATCGAATCATCTTATCGAAGCACACAACTTCTGCATGGTTTTCTCCAAGAAAGTCCATGCCTACTATGACGTCAAAACTTCCGAGTTGCATCGGAATAAGGTTGATTGGGAAGATGTGATTGTTGATCTCAAGAGTACAATCACGAAGAACAGAATTAACGGCGACAGTTCTTCCGGTGGCAACTTCAACATCGAACGTCAAGGGGAGATGGGAGCGTTTACGACTAAGGAACTTCTCGAATTCAAACGACACAAAGCAATTATCGGCTCCAGTATCAAACAAACATGAATCATAAATACCATTCACAAGGAACGCACCATTGACCACGTTGTTGTCAGCTTGGCCTTGGCGTACATTGATGTTGAAAGTTCTAGCGCGGGCGGCTTGTTGCTGTTGAGGTTGTTGCTGCTGCTGAGGCTGCTGCTGCTGGGGCTCTTGTTTCACAACCCTGTTCGGGCACATGTTCGCGAAGTGGTTGGGATCACCACACGCGAAGAAGACTCTGGCGTTGATCGCGGGTGCCTGAGCTGCTTGTTGGCCTTGAGGAGCTGGGAGCAGAGCTTGATGAGCAGTGGCTTGAGCTGGTTCTTGGCGGGGACCAGTACGGAAATTAGCAGTGAAGTGGTCGTACATGTTGCAGTGCACGCAAAATCGGCAAGCGATACCCACCGGGTGATGATATAAACATGTTGGGCAGGCAGGGTAGGGACCAGTGTATGCACGCTTTGCAGGCGATGCATAGATAACTGGTGCTGATCAATGCTGGGACTGCTGCTGAGCCGGTACGGCTTGAAGTGGAGCAGCAGTGGTAGTGACAGCACAGTTCTTGTTGCTGGAGCTGCTGTTGTTGTTCTTCTTCTTGCGGCGTCAGGCTTTCGATGATTGAGCGGCGGCGGTTTCGGTGGATGGTGCAGTGGTGGCTTGATGCAGGTTCTTCGAAGTTTTATCCTAAAAACCAGCTTTGACTCGTTTGTCGTTGATTTCAGCGGCAAGCAAGTAAGTTTCTCCAATTGTCGCTGGTTTTGCAGCATGCACAAAATCTGCAACACAGTCTGGCAGAGCTCGAATGTACTTCTTGATGGTCATGTCGGGCGTCTTCACTTGATCGGGACAGATGATGTTGAGCTGCTTAAAGTGAGCAGTCTGAGAGCTGCGTTCTCTCCATCCTTCTGATTGATATGCCAGAATTCTTCCTCCAGCTTTTGGCATTCATGGGGAGGGCAGAATTCATCCATCATAATGGCCTTCAGCTCTTCCCACGTCAGCTCATAGGCTGCGTCATTTCCGCATTTGTTTCTCTCGGCCGTCCACCAGTCTAGTGCACGGGACTGGAAGACGCCGGTAGCGTTTAGAGTACGGAGATTTTCAGGACATCCACTCTGGCGCAGAGTGACTTCGACGGAATCAAACCATTGAAACATATCCGTTAGGCTATCTTCACCAGTAAATTCCTTTGGACCACAAGCTTTGAACTGCTTGAAGCTGAAAACAGTCTTGGGCGTAGCCTTAGGAGCTTCGGTTCTGGATTCCTCAGATGATTTGCTCACATTCTCGTATATTTCACTCACGATCTGAGGCACAACCTTTACCACTTGTTTAGCGACGATGGCAGCAAGGCATTTGTCTCTCTGCTCCTGACGAGAAAGTCGTGGGTGACGGGGTCTAGATGAGGGTCTAGTTGACATTGTATGCATCAGACATCGTCATGGGTCTCAGACACAACACGTTCGAATCTCACCACACATGTCTTAACAGTACTAAAGCTCAGGAACACAGTGAAACATGTATCACATAAACACATAGGCACATAATCACAGATTCACATAGGCACCGAAGCACATACGCATGTAGAGCACAGAATCACAGAACACATAGACACATAATCACTAGAAGCAGTCAGAATACAGAAACCTATCATTCAAAGTTCGCGAGCGTTAACACATCGTGTAGTATAGTATAAGTGTATAACATAGAAATCAACATGGCGTAAGGTCGTTCCTCATGTAGTAGCGATTTGCCAGCGTTTTGAGATAGAGTGCAGTGCGAGTCGTGTGTGTCAACCAAAGCGAATGGCGAAAATCGAATAATTCACCAAAAATCACAACATACAACCAGGTAATACACACATAACACATAAAATCGACGAATATCAGAGTCAGCAAATGCGGGCTCAGAATCGAAACACATAAAAATCGAGAAATGGATCGTCTGCGGCTATTTAGACATCGACTATCCAAAGTGGTTCAACTATTCACAAGGACTGTCGGAGCACACTTTGACCTTCGGGACTGTGCTTTTGCCTCGAATCTGGGCGAAAGGCACACATCCTTTTGGTTTCAGCGCGACTTTAAGTCATTGGAGTCCGTCGAGACTTTGGTGAGAGTTTTGTAAAACCAAGTAAAGGTCGGAACAAGTCTTCAAGGTTAGCGTTTCACCCCTGACTTAACAACGTCGTTCCTGTTTTGATAGATCAAAAGAGAATTATGCGTCAAAGTATGGATTTCACTCCTGTTTCAACGTAAATTCTCGTGTTTATAGATGAAAATGCGGGTCGATCAAGCAATTTAGTCGAGAGTTTGAGGTTTTCACACCTAATATCGACCCAATTGTTCGTTCATTTTTGAAAAATAGAGTGCAGTGATAGTGTAGCGTGGGCGAGAATAGCGAGAATTAGCAAGTAAGCTCGTACATAATCCCTACTGGATATGCACAAGTCGGTCTGTTGGTTCCTAACTATAGACTAGGTCGTTTCTAAGACATCGACCTGGACTAGGTCGAGTCTTGCCTAATTCCCTATAGTTATGGCTCTGATACCAATCTGTCACACCCCAACCGATGGCGGAAACATTGGGGCGTGGCACTGAGCGAAACAGATTGTCCAGAAGTTTACATAACAACTATAATTACCAATTATTTAAAGCAACATGTCCCATACCATGTCATAAAAGATAACATAGTTATTACAGGCAAGATCTAGTCAAATTGTTCTGTTCCGACAACTCAGATTCTTATTACAGAAAATTGTTACCTAGCCTCGATTTCATCACACAGCAAGCTAAGCAAATGAGCATCCTAAGCACCTGTCACATACGTTAAAGTAAAAGTCAATACACATAGTTGTTTTGGTCAAAAATTACCGAAGCAATTAAGTGATCAAATTAGTTAAGTGAGGTAGTGTGCTAGAAACAAGTGTCGAAAATATGTTAATCAAATTATTTGTAAAAACAGTTTCAGGATACGGCTCAGGATATAGAGCTGTATCTATGATCAAACGATGAGCAAAAATGTAAAGGGTGACACGAGATGTACGAGGAAAGCCCTTGATCAATCTAGATCGCCGGCACAAAACCTCGGGAGCTGACAATCGTAGCTGCCTTGTTCTTCTATTACTTCAAATATCAGGATACAGTGCAGGATGCGATGCGGACCAACTAGGTGTTACAAGGTAATTCGAATACAAGTGTTTGTGAAGTGTTTGCTAGAAGCTAGAGAGCAAAGTGTGTGTAAAAAAATTGCGTGCCTTAATCTAATCCGCCACATCTATTTATAGTAGAAGAAATGCAACAAACTACCCTATTAAACCGGGATTCGGCGGATATTCCCACTTGAACGTTGTAGACCTGGTCTTTCGGGTTCAACGTCTCTCAAATAACTGGTTTTCCCGAGTCTTAAGGAGAAGAAGTCCAACTGACCGTTAGTGACCTACAGCTTTTGACCTGCACGCGATTAGTTTAGCTAATACCAGGATATCGCACCAGGATGTTACCAATATCCTGATCCGGTATCCTGATCACAAGTAAACAATCAAAAGCAGAATATTATTCAGGATATATATGCTCAGAAAATGACCCATAACAATTGTCCCCAAATATATATGTTGGTATACCAATCCAACGGATATATTTTAAAAACCCTATCTCGCAAATCAAGGTAATTAAATCGAGATGACGGTCAAGATTACTCCATACAACTTCCAACGCGCTTTTAACTCGATGGACCTCCATAATGCTCCTATATCTTCTCTCTTCTTGTTTGAAAAGCAGATATCATCATCGGAGTCTCCAGGTAATTCCTTACTTCTCATTCATTTCCTGTCAATCTCTTTTTCTTTACTTGCAATGGATACTAGAACTTTTTCTCAAACCGGCGAGTCATCTGAGGCCTTTGTCCAGCAAAATCTTCTTAAAAATCCCGAGAAGGAGATCTGTGCTTTTGATAACGCGGACATTGCAGCATTGAGAGCTTCTGGTGCTTTTCCCGATGGCACGGTCTTCAGACCGTTTGACCGAATAATTCGATCGGACGTTTCTTCCGCTTATTGGGTCTGCTTCTCGGCATACCCTTTCTCGCTAGGTCTCCGGTACCCCTTTCCCGAATTTATGATGCAATTCTTCCGGACTACCGGTATTTCCTTTGCCCAAACCATGCCCATGTTCTGGAGGGTATTAATCGTACTCAACCAAATCAAAAACCTTCAGTGTCCCGACCTTTGCATCGAAGATATGCCAATTGCTTACCGCCTCCGATCCCACGGTTCCAGTCGGTTTTTTCTTTTTTCAACTTCCAGCAAACCCCTTGTTCTTAAAGCCACCAAAAACGAAGATGGATGGGAACGCAAGTTCTTCTTCGTCAAACGAGACTCCATTCGTGAGGGTGCTAGTCTTCCGGTGGAGTGGTTAACCACCGGTAGGATCATGAATGTCCCCATGTACTTCTAAATTTTTATCTTGTGCTAACATCTTTTTATTTGATATTTTTCGCAGTGAATTTTAAGGAAGTAGCTCCCCCCACCGCAGAATCTGAGAAAAGGATCAAAGCAATTTACCAGTTGCCTGCAAGTGACAGGAGTTTTACCACAAATATCCCGAGTTCCAGCCAATATTCATCATCCGAAATGTGTGGTAAGAGTTAGTTTTGAAATGACTAATCAATGCAATAATATAATGAATAACAATAAGGATAGAGGACTTTTCCCTTTATGCAGCACCAGCTAAGATCCCTGAGGTTTTTGACCTTGATGAGCTGGACAGTTATTCTGATCAGGTCCAGATCAAGAAGGAACCTAGTCCTAAGGCCACGGCCTCATCCAAGCCCAGAAGCTCCAAGGCCATCATTATTCCCAAACCTTCGCCAGCTACTAAGCCCCAGAGTTCAAGTTCTCGTAAAAGAAAAGAGCCTGATTCTCCTGTTATCTTTGATACATTCCCCTATGAGAATCACGGGTTCATTGAGGCAAGCGGATTCATGACTTCTTTTCTCAACCAGGTTAATATCCTTGAGCCATATCCTGCACCTTATACTGCTTATAAGTATTTAACAAAACCAATACCTGTCCTTTTAACTTGCTGGGTCTCGAACGTCTGGTTCACTTATATCAGGAATCCTGTGGGCTCAATAAGACGCTTGAATCCAAGTTGAAGAAAGCCGAGGTCACCATCTCTGATCAGGGTATGATTGCAGCCGCCAAATCTCGGCATTACGAGGACAAGTTCAAGGCTATGACCCAAGAACACCAGGCTGCTCTCAGCAAAGCTGCTCTCCAGGCTCAAAACGATCTTGAAGCTACTCATGCTCAACATGAACAAGATATGATCAGCTACCGGGAAAGCCTTAAAAGTTCTGTCATCACTTCCCTTCTCCAGGCCAGGCTAAAGATGGCCCACGAAGCTAAAGCACTGGGCTTCGAATGCCCTTCCTGGGACATCAATGCCTGGGAAACAAAGCTGAAGAGTCTTGGTGGCACTCCTGCTAAACCTGCAGCTGAAGGATCTTCAAAGGTAGTTGAAAAACCAACTGATGCTGAGAGGGAAGCTCAGGTTGATCCCGAGACGGATGCTGCTGAAAATGCCATGAACGAAGAAGGCGCTGCCTCCTAAAACTCATTTCCCTTAAATTCGAGAGTTACGCTTATGTTTGAACAATTTTATTTCTTGTCCTATGAACAGTTTCTATTTCTGCATTAGAACAATTTGATAGCCGAAGGCGGATGGGTCCTAGGTTTCAGGATGAAGCCTTCGGTTACCAACTGGTATTGCTTATTTCAAACAATCTCACCTTTCAGTTGCTTTGCTATTGCTCTCTAATTTCTGTCATGCATTTCTTAGTGTAGATTTTAGCTTTGCAAAATTTGCGCGACTATCTTTTGAAAATATCCTGATCAATATACTCAGTGATATATTTCGAAGACCTTCACAAAATTTCCAAACATTTTTAGACAAAAATTTTAAAGAATAAAAGATAGTCTATTTTCTAAAACCTGTTTTGACAACCCTTATTTGATCAAAGTTTTAATTTTCAATCCAAGTATCATTTCCCAGATATTTCAATCAAATATCCTGAAACGTATCCCAAAAACACATTTTGAAGATATATCTTAAAGACATATCCTTTTCAGGATATTTGAGCCTTAATCCGAGTTAAAAAAATTCATGTAAGGTTTACAAAGGAAAGATCATACCAGGAACTGAGTGTAACCCTAGTATTAAACTCCAACCCCTTTTGCGACTTCCCGTGCTAAGATGTCCCCAGTCCGAGACACTTAACCCAGTCTTGATCTTTTGAGCTTCACATAATTGCTTTAGAAGGAATGTCCCCTGTGCATGAAGTCTTTAAACACTTCAGAAAATTTTTGAACATTAGTTCCAACTGTTTAGACAATTCTTGTGTTATAGGGGTAAAACCCAAAAATATGCTGGAGATAAATCCTTAGTATCCTGGGGAAAATCCCAAATTTTCATGCGCTACAGGCGGGAGTGTATAAACTCCGAGACTTAGAAAGGTGAAAACCTTTAAACCTTAGAGAGTATGAAAATACCCTTTCATGAGAGAGGGTGATCAATCCTCATATACCTTTAGGATTCAGGATATAGCCAATAGTAACGAAATTGTCAGCCACTTTTACATGAACTGGTCCCGCCACCTTGAACTCTTCCCGAATAACTTGCGCTCCAGGCAGGGTGTTTAAACCCAATTCGGAAGAAAGGTGAATACCTTTAAACCTGTGAAGGGATCAGGATCCCTTAGACGTGAGAGAGGGGGCCAATCCTCTAATCTTCCAAAGTATCCTGAGTGTATATCCTGATGCTATTTCTCGAAGCATATACTGCAAAACAACCGTAAGCTAAGGTGGGTGTTAGCTTGGCTAACACCCCTCCGATGCCTAACTCAGTAATGGGTTCAAAATAGTAAATAATATCAAAATTTTAATAAAAGAGAAAAAATCCATACCATTCTGAGTTAGAATTTAACTTCCATACTCACTTGAAATAGAGTTTTAGATGTATAGCATTCCAGGATCTCGGTAGCATATCCCCATCCATATTCTTGAGTCGGTATGCTCCTTTTCCTGATTCTGATTCAACCTCATAGGGTCCTTCCCATTTTGGAGCCAACTTTCCATCAGCAGGATTAGTAGTATTCTGAAAAGCTTTTCTCAATACCCAATCTCCAACTTGGAATCTCCTAGTTCTTATATTCTTGTTATATGCTTTAGATATCCTCTGTTGATATGCTGCCATCCTTAGCCTTGATGCATCTCTTGACTCATCAATAGTATCCAGTTCCTGACATAGGACTTCAGGATTCTGCTCAGGATCCCGGAGGTTGGATCTTGCTGTAGGTATCACCATTTCTGTCAGGATCACCGCTTCTGCTCCAAACACCAAGGAAAACGGGGTTTGGCCAGTTGCACTCTTCACCGTCGTCCTATCAGCCCACAAAACAAAGGGTAATTCTTCTGCCCATCTTCCTTTAGCCCCTAGTCTCTTTTTTAAGTTGTTGACAATTATCTTGTTCGAGGATTCTGCTTGTCCATTTGCTTGAGGGTGTACCGGAGTTGACGTGATCATCTTAATTCCCCAAATTTTGCAAAAATCAGTGGTTCTTTTGCTGATGAACTGATATCATTTGTCACAAATTATCTCAGCTGGTACTCCAAACCTAGTCAGGATATTCCTTTTTATGAAAGATACCACTTCTTGATCTCTAACTTGAACAAATGCTTCAGCTTCGACCCATTTAGAAAAATAATCGGTCATTGCCAGCATAAAGACTTTTCCTCCTGGAGCTTTTGGTAACTTCCCTACTATATCCATCCCCCATTTCGTGAATGGCCAAGGGGAAGTTATAGGATAAAGTGGTTCGGCCGGCTGATGTAATATGTTACTGTGTCTTTGACATGCATCACATCTTCGAGCAAATTCCGCAGCATCTTTCCTCATTGTTGGCCAATAATATCATGTTCTTAATACTTTTGAGAACAATGACCTGCCCCCAGTATGGTTACCACAATCCCCTTCGTGTATATCCTGAAGCACTTCTTTGGTTTCGGGATCTTCCAAGCACCTCAGATACGGTCCTGCAAGAGATTTCTTATACAAAACATTATTTATAATAGTGAATCGTGATACCTTCATTCTGAAGGCTTTAGGGTTCTCATCCTTTGGAATGTGTCCTTCCTTGAGATATCTCATGATTGGAGCCGTCCAGGATTTAGGATCCCGCTCGGGATACTCACCATCAGGATCCTGAATACTTATTACTTCCTTATCCTGAGGGTTCGTCGCAGGATATAGGATATGTAATATTGGTATTCGGGTTCCTTCTGGTATCTTGACCGACCATCCAGATTTTCCAAGGCATCAGCTTCAGCATTATCCTCTCTTGGTACCTGTTCAAGTGTAAAAATATCGAAATATCCTGCTAATTTTTTGAGAATTTCAAGATACTCGATTAACTTCTCACCCTTAACTGCATAAGTTCCATTAAAATGATTAGTGATTAACAAAGAATCAACATATACTTGCAAATTCTTGATACTCATATTTTTAGCCAACTCTAATCCTGCAATTAAAGCTTCATATTCTGCCTTATTATTAGTAGCAGGGAATTCACACCTAATAGCCTGGGGTATTATGTCCCCCTGTGGCGATTTTAGTAGTATACCTAGACTTACACCTCTTACATTAGATGCACCATCAGTATATAATATCCAGGATTCTAAGTCTTCTCCTAGCTGCTGTACTTCTAAGTCTACTTCATTTTGAATGTCACTACTGAAATCAGCCACAAAGTCAGCTAAAGCCTGAGACTTTATGTCATTTCTAGGCTCATATACTAGATCAAAAGCACTTAATTTCACTGACCATTTAGCCATCCTACCAGACATCTCAGGTTTCCTCAGCACATTTTTAACGGGATAATTGGATTTAACATGAATCCTATGTGTCTCAAAATAATGTCTAATTTTTGTTGATGCCATAACTAGGGCTAATATCAATTTTTCTAGATGAGAATATCTAGTTTCAGCATCTAATAAACTTTTACTAACATAATAGACAGGATACTGCTGACCTTCATGATCCTTTACAAGGACAGCACTTACTGCATTCCCTGATACTGCAAGATACAGGGATAATGGTTCACCATCCTCAGGCTTCATCAATAAGGGTGCGGTTGAAAGATACTGCTTCAAATCCTGCAAGGTTGCTTCATGCTTTGCTCCCCATTCAAACTTCTTATTCTTCTTGTGGATATCATAAAATTCCTTGCACTTCTCCGAGGATCTTGAAATAAATCTGTTCAACGCTGCTACTCGGCCTGTTAATCGTTGAACATCCTTCATATTTGAAGGTGATTTTATATCCAGAATAGCTTTGATCTGCTCCGGGCTTGCCTCTATCCCCCTTTTGGTCACCATATATCCTAGAAACTTTCCTGCCCCCACTCCGAAATGGCACTTAGCAGGATTTAGTTTCATGTTATATTGATCCAGGATATCAAACGCTCCCTTAATATCCTGGAGGTGATCCTCTGCCTTTTTAGATTTCACCACCATATCGTCAATATATACCTCCATGGTGTCCCCCAGTTTGTCTTTGAACATCATGTTTACCAACCTCTGGTATGTTGCACCTGCATTTTTCAAACCAAAGGGCATAGTAGTATAACAATAAATACCTATGGGTGTCATGAAAGCAGTATCCTCCTGATCAGAGGGTTCCATTTGGATTTGCTGAAATCCTGAAGAGGCATCCATGAAGGTTAACATCTCGTGGCCGGTGGTAGCATCTACCATTGAATCAATATGAGGTAGAGGAAACGGGTCTTTGGGACAAGCTTTGTTTAAGTCTGTGTAATCCACACAAACTCTCCATTTCCCATTTTTCTTTTGTACCACGACTACGTTCGCAAGCCATTTAGGAAACTTCACTTCTCTAATCATCTTGCTCCTTAGTAGTCTTTCAACTTCCTCTTGGATGATCACATTTCGTTCCGGAGCAAACTTCCTTCTCTTTTGTTGTACCGGCTTGAATGACCTGTCAATAACGAGCTTATGTGTTATAATATCCTTGGAAATACCTGTCATATCCTCGTTCTTCCATGCGAATGTTGACATCCTGCATTTCAAAAAATTAGTCAATTGATTTTCAATATCCTGTGGGATATTGGTTCCTACGAGCACCGAGATATCTGGATTATCCTGATCCAGGATTATTTTCTTTACATCCTGCTCCGAAGCTTCCACGATATCCTGGGCCCACATCTTTAATTGCTATGCTACATTAGGCTTGACTGAGGATTTCATCGAGGATGAGTAACATTCCTTCGCCTCCTGCTGGTCACTATCAATCTTTAATTGCTATGCTGCATTATCCCTGTCATCACTGTCGAAAGTGATCACTTTGTCAGTTGTAAGGGTAGTCATCCTGGCTAGTTTATCTCCCCTTTCAGTCTTGGCCTCCTTTGCATGTCTCTTGGCCGTAGAATATGAAGTCCCACAAATGTCGGATCCTCCTGAAATAAAGTTAATTATTTTGGCATCTGCTGGGGGGTGATGCTGCTCGTTCAGGGTCCTTCTCAGGATCCTGCCCTTTATTCTTCTTTCTTCCCAGCAGATCCTTCAGATATCCCTTGCTCAATAGGTAGCTTATCTCTTTCCTTAGAGCAATGCAATCCTCAGTCACATGTCCGAAATCTTCATGGAAGGCACACCATTTGGATTTATCCTTCCAATCAGCTTTTTGTTGATTCTTTCGAGGCCACCTAGCTTTGTCTCCTAAACCCTGCATAGCATACATTAACTCAGGTATGTTAACAGAAAAGCAATATTAAGATAATTCGGGATATTCTTCAGGATCCTCGTCTTCAACAGCATTCACTTTCTTGTTGTCATTTATGCCATATGGCTTGGAGTGATACGGTTTATACGAGGATTCTGATTCCCTGTTGGTTGATTCATAGGTTGAAGTAGAATTCATCCTCTCTTGCATCTTTTTGTCATCTTCCCAGCGAATGTATCTCAAGGCCCTGTTACGAGCTTCGTCGAGATTCCTGCAGGGATTCATTACAAGATCCTGATAGAACTGAGAATCTTTTTGTAATCCCATCTTAAAAGCCTGCACAGCTGTTGCAACATCAAGATGTGGGATATCCAAGGATTCCCGACTAAACTTGTTCACATAATCCCTCAAGGATTCCTGAGGTCCTTGAGTTATCCTGTAAAGATCACTGGTTAGTTTCTCAAAACTCCGGCTGCAAGAAAACTGACTATTAAATAAATTAACCAAATGAGCAAATGAAGTAATTGAGTGAGGAGGAACATTTAACAGCCATTTTAAGGCTGATCATGTCAAGGTAGAACCGAAACCCTTGCACAAACATGCTTCCTTGAGCTCCGGAGGGATAGGATTAATCTCCATTCTTTCTCTATACTGGGAAACATGCTCTTCAGGATCCGTAGACCCATCATACAGTTTCATGTTGGGGGTTTGAAATCTCTTTGGGATTTCAGCATCACAGATGGGATATGCAAAGCGGGATATCTTGTGGCTGTCTTAGGATACTTCCAGAATTGGCTGGACCACTCCAGGTACACTGGATATCATGTCCTTCAATTTCTGAAGCTCCCTAGTAAATGTCGACGTCATACCTGCATCCTGCAAAGACCCATTATTGTTAGTAGCAAGAATATTATGATTTGATACGTTACCGGTCTGAGGATTCTGGCCATATCCTGAAGCATATCCTGAGCTCCTCACAGTTGACATCCTGACCGAGGAGGGTATCTCAGGAGTATGATTCTAGGAATGGCTTGGCACGATATTCCCCTGGTTATCTTCAGTGTAAACTGCAGAACTGAAGTTCAAAGCCCTGGGTTGCAAGGGAGTAACAGTTTCTTCTGCAGGCCTACTTGGGCCGGATTTCAAGAGTTGTATCTATCTCATCAGCATCCGATTAGTTTCCTGCTGCTGCCTCATCTGTTCCTGTACACTACCAAACAAATTCAGAATTTCGTCATTAGAAGCCAAAACAGGACAAGATCCCTGGGTACTGGGAGCGGGAATAACATCCTGAGCCACATGACTTTCAGCTCCTTGTGAAGAGGCTTGCATTCTTGGAGGAGGAGGTGGAAGCACCGAACCAATTGTTGCAGAGGTTGTAGCAGACATGGTGGAAGAGCTCATGTTTGATCCCGAGGATATTGAAAACAATGTAGCAAAACGTTTTCATAATAGAAAACCGAGTAATGATTTTACTAAAGTTTTTAGTAAAAATAGCACCACTTGCCCCACGGTGGGCGCCAAATTGTTTTGGTCAAAAATTACCGAAGCAATTAAGTGATCAAATTAGTTAAGTGAGGTAGTGTGCTAGAAACAAGTGTCGAAAATATGTTAATCAAATTATTTGTAAAAACAGTTTCAGGATACGGCTCAGGATATAGAGCTGTATCTATGATCAAACGATGAGCAAAAATGTAAAGGGTGACACGAGATGTACGAGGAAAGCCCTTGATCAATCTAGATCGCCGGCACAAAACCTCGGCAGCTGACAATTGCAGCTGCCTTGTTCTTCTATTACTTCAAATATCAGGATACAGTGCAGGATGCGATGCGGATCAACTAGGTGTTACAAGGTAATTCGAATACAAGTGTTTGTGTAGTGTTTGCTAGAAGCTAGAGAGCAAAGTGTGTGTAAAAAATTGCGTGCCTTAATCTAATCCGCCCCATCTATTTATAGTAGAAGAAATGCAATAAACTACCCTATTAAACCGGGATCCGGGGGATATTTCCACTTGAACGTTGTAGACCTGGTCTTTCGGGTTCAACGTCTCTCAAATAACTGGTTTTCCCGAGTCTTAAGGAGAAGAAGTCCAACTGACCGTTAGTGACCTACAGCTTTTGACCTGCACGCGATTAATTTAGCTAATACCAGGATATCGCACCAGGATGTTACCAATATCCTAATCCGGTATCCTGATCACAAGTAAACAATCAAAAGCAGAATATTATTCAGGATATATATGCTCAGAAAATGACCCATAACAATAGTGTAAAGGTAAGCATACAAGTTTAATAGATATAATAGAGTTCGAAATCGTTACGCAAAACCAGCACGTACACAGTGTAAAATGAGGCATGTTAGTTATCGACATGAACCTATCAATACCAATGACTGCGAGTTGACTGCCCAAGGCAGTTCGTATTGCATGATCACCCCCGTGACCCATGTAATTAATTGTCCTTAACAACCCCTGAGTGAACAGGTGCTGAGTCCAAACAAATAGTACTACCATTGCTAAGGCAGGTAGACAACATTCCATGTGTAAACATAACAAACAAGCATTCATTAAGTCACGTATAACATGCGGTAACGGTTAGTGTTAAAGTATTGCGTAGTGTGTTCGATGTGGTTTAGTATAAGTAACGTATGTAACACCCAAAAGTGCGTAAAGCAAAAAGGGATCGAGTATACTCACAGCGGTTGATGGATTGAAGAGAGCGCTTGAGAGTAAGGTTAGCCTGAACAGATTGATAGCATAACGATAAGCGATGCGTAAAGCTAAACAAGTGTTAGTGGGTCGAACAGCAGTCCGATCGGATGGCAGTCCGTTCGTGCAGCCGGTCGTTCGGGTGACAACTCGCTCGGACCGTCGTCCGATCGGGTGACCGTTCGAGTGGATTGTTTCTTCCTTTGGGAAGGATGTGTTTGCGTATGATGGTTTGTCTTTTGAAGTTTTTGTTGTAGCATTTTGAAAACTTAGAAGTATCTCTACCTTTCAGGTCGATCGATCGAACGACCGTTCGATCGGGCGACAATCCGATTGGTTGGACACTTTAGCGAGAACAAGTTCACAGCAGGTTGTCAGTCGATCGGACGGTTGTTCGATCGGGTGGCAACCCTTGTGCATTGAAAATGTTGAAAAATTGTTTAAGTATTGAAATTTCAAAACACCACATAGTCGGATGGTCGGTCGATCGGGTGGTAACCCGATCAGACGGCAATCCTTTCAGTGTTCCAAAACTCTTGAAGTTTGATTTGAAAACTAAAAGTGGGGCCAAGGTGCAAGTCGTTCGGGTGGCCGGTCGTTCGGGTGGCTATCCATTCGGATAGCAGTCCGATCGGACGACACTCCATCCTGGTCGACCTGATCGTCTTCTTCCTTGGTCATTCTGGTAGTTTGTCGTTTTATTGAGATGATTTGATATCGTGTTAGACCACAAACACCTCGTCATGACTTAGTAACCTGATCGGACAGGAATCACCCAAATCCGGTCGGTTAACTGTTCAGGACGGTGTTCCATGTTTAACTTGAAATCGGTTATCTCGTGGATAGAATCCAGATCTTGAACCAACACATCAACATGCAAGAGTAGAAGGTTAGAACAAGCTCTGATTCTATCGATTTTTGAGGCATTGAGTGTAAAAGAGTTGAAAGAAAGTTAGAAACCATCTTTCAATCCTTTTTCACCTTGAATATGTTTAGATATATGCAAGATCTTTGTTTATTTGTGTGGAAATCGTTCGGATCTAAGTTGTTCTTGGTGGATTGAAGCCAAAACATGAAGTTCATAAGAACAACATGATGACATCATCCTAGAACACCTCCAATCTAGTGATTTCTCGGTTAAATGTTAAGATTCAAAAGATAGAAAGGTGTAGGAGTGCGTGTAGATCAAGAAAGTACAAGATTTAGGTTGAAAACTTACAAGAATCTTGAGAAATCTGAAGAAAAGTGGGCAAGAAGAGCTGGTCGGATGAGAGTTTCCAGAAATGGTAAGTTTAATATTGAAAGGGGGTATTTATAGGGTTTCCCAAAAGGGAAAGGGGAGGAGAGGGGTTGGTCGATCGAGTGGCTGGCTGATCGAGTGGCAGCTCGATCGAACGGTTGGTCGATCTGCTGGTCACTTGGTCGATTAGCCACTCGGTTCGAGTGTTCGGTGCAACGAGTTTTGCCGTTTCGATTTGCGAATGCGAGCGTTGAGATGTGATGGAGTTTCCTAGTCAAAATACTTTTAATCCCAACTACTATATCAACATACAATCATCCTTATTTCGTATTCGTTTAGCGTTTGCGATTCGGTTGCGATTGAGTTTCGATTGTGTTTCGATTAATCACCACAACATAACATAAATAAACATGCACAAGTAACACATAAGGCACACACACACATAAAACAATATCCAGAACGCGTAATTCGAGTTGCGAGTGCGATTGCGATAAGCGATAAATCGATAAAACATGCGATAAATGTCGAATAAACCTCGATTATTAATAAGTACTCCCCATAATACAACTAACGTAAAACATGAAATAGACTAATTACAAGTCAAAGAAGTCAAAACAGGAATGGAGCAAGGGGTGACAGATCGCAATTAGCAATCTTGTCTTCCTTTGACTTAAATCTTGACTTTGTCTTTGACTTTCGAAAACACGGGGTGTTACACCAAGTTCTTGGGACTTCTTTGTTCTCAAGTGTGCATAGCTTGTACGCTCCCTTCCCGAGGACTTCATCTATAACGTAAGGCTTCTCCCACTTGGGGGCTAATTTTCCCGGTCTGTCGGCGTTGGACGCTTCGTTGTCCCTTAGGACATAGTCTCCGGGGTTGAACGTGCAAATTCGGACCTTACTGTTATAGTATTTTTCCAGCTTGGTTTTGTATTTCGCCTCATTGATTGATGCCATCTCTCTTCTTTCTTGTAGAAGGTCCAGGTCCAACCTTCTTTCTTCTTCATTATTGACAGCGTTTATTGACAACATCCTCGTGGATGGCAAACCTATCTCTGCTGGTATCACAGCTTCTGACCCATAGACTAGACTAAACGGTGTTTCTCCGTTGCTTGTCTTCGACATAGTCCTATGGGCCCATAGTATGCTGGGCAACTCATCGACCCATCCTCTTGGCTGTGTTCCCAACCGTGCCTTAATACCGGCTACGATGCTTTTGTTCACTGCTTCAACCTGACCATTTCCCTGCGGGTGCGCTACCGAGTAAAAGGTGTGCTCTAAGTGCAACTCCTTGAACCAGTTTTGGAGAGCTTCTGCAGCGAAATTTGTTCCGTTATCGGTTATGATTCTTAGAGGCAGCTCGAATCGACAAATTATTTGCTCCCAGATGAACCTTCGCACCATGGTAGATGTGGTTGATGCCAGCGACTTTGCTTCCACCCATTTCGTGAAATAGTCTACTACGACTATGATAAACTTCACTGATCCTGGGGCTTCTGGAAAAGGACCAACCATATCTATCCCCCATTGTTAGAACTGCCATGCCGTTATTACGGGGACTAGTTCATTCTTTGGGCGCATCGTTTTCAGAGCGTGTCTCTGACAACCGCTGCATCTCCTCAAAACCTTGACTGCATCTAGATGCATCCCGGGCCAGTAATACCCGGCGTTTATTACTTTCGCTACTACCATTCTTGGGCCAGCATGAATGTCGTAGATGCCCTCATGTACTTCGCGAATTAGATAATTTGCATCTTCTGGATCGACACATCTTAGTAACGGCCCGAGGCACGATTTCCAGTACAGAATTCCATCAGCCATCTAGTAATGCTCGGACTTGTACTCTATTTTCCTTACTTCAGCTTCATTTTCGGGAAGTATTCCAGACTGGAGATACAGGATGATCGGCATCATCCAAGATGTTGTTCCCAGCTGGATAACGTTCACCTGCCTTAGTGGTACCGATGGATTGCTTAGAACTTCAATGCGCACGTCCTTGGCTAGGTGCTGGAAACTGGTGGATGCGAGCTTACTCAGTGCATCTCTGGTTTATTCTCGCTCCTGTTGATGTGATGCACCTTGTAGGAATTGAATTTTTGTAGCAATGTTTTTGCTTGGTCCAGGTATAGCGCCATCACATCTCCTTTGGCATCATACTGGCTGTTGATTTGCCCCACAACGAGCATGGAGTCTACATGCGCCTCTATGTGTTTGACTCCCATCTTGATTGCTAACCTCAGACCAGCAAGAAAAGCTTCATATTCGGCTTCATTATTTGTGCTCTTGAAGTCTAACTGGATGGCGTACGTAAACTCATGTTTTTCCGGACTTACCAATCTAAGTCCTGCGCCTGCTCCATCTTCGTTAGACGCGCCATCTATATACAGTAGCCATGGTTCTTCCGAATGTTGCCTTTCAGCCTTTTCCATTGCTTTGCACTCCCTGTCTTTGTCGTCTGGCACCTCTGTCAAAAAGTCAGCCAATACTTGACCCTTGATTGCTGGCCTTGGCCTAAAAACCACATTGTGGCCTCCCAGTTCTATGGCCCATTTTGCCAATCTTCCTGATATCTCGGGTCTTGCGAGGATGTTGCCGATATTGTAATTCATTAAGACATGAATGACGTGGTTAGCAGAGTATCTGTGTAGCTGTCTGGACGCGTGAATCAATGCGAGGACCAGCTTTTCCATTATGGCGTATCTTGTTTCTGGGTCATTCAAGGTGCGAGACACATAATAGACTGGTGTTTGTACGCCTTGTCGGTCTACCAGTAGAACTGCTCCTACCGCTTTCTCTGATACTGATAGGTACATCACTAGGGGTTCCCCTTTCATAAGTGCTGTCAGTGTTGGCAGTCGTATGAGACAATTCTTCATTTCTCGGAATGCATGCTCGGCTTCCGGAGTCCATGGAAACTGATTCTTCTTTACACAATTACGGAGGGTTTTGATGAATGGGAAAGATTTTTCTGCGTGATTGGCGAGGAAACGGTTGAGTGCTGCTAACCGTCCAGCCAACTTCTGCATTTCTTTTATCGTCGATGGTGAAGGCATCCGCTCGATCGCTTGCACCTTTTCAGGATTTACTTTAAACCCATCCTTTGTAACGATGAAACCCATGAACTTTCCTTCTTCCATCCCAAAGGAACATTTCGCTGGATTTAGCTTGATATTCACCCCGCGCAATGTGTCGAACGTTTTTTGAATGTTTACCAACATCATACTCGCTTCTTTACTCATGATGACCAGGTCATCCATGTATACTTCAATGTATTTGCCGATAGCATCGCTGAACGTTTCGTTCATCAGTCTCTGGTAAGTTGCGCCTGCATTCTTTAAACCAATGGGCATTTTGGTGTAACAGTACAGCCTTGTTGGTGTGCGAAATGCAGTTTTGTCTTCGTCTTGGATAGCCATCTGCACCTAATGGTATCCTTTATAACAATCGAGGAAACATTTCCACCTGAACGATGCTAGGGAATCGATCTTTTCGTCAATTTCTGGTAAAGCATAACAATCGCGTGGGCATGCCTTGTTCATATCTTTGTAATCCACACACATTCTCCACCCGCCATTTCCTTTAGGAACCATGACTAGGCTTGCTACCCAAGTTTGATAACGGACCTCTGTGATGATGCCAGTGTTTAGTAACTCTGTGATATGTTCTTGCATGGCGTCATGCTTTATGTCTCCCAGATGACGCTTTGTATGCACCACAGGTTTGGCATTCTCGGAAACATTCAGTCTGTGCTCTGCTATGTGCCATGGAACACCAACCATATCAGTCGGTGTCCAGGCGAACACGTCCATGTTCTCAAATAGCAACTTTTTTAGCGCTGCGCGCGTGAGATCTGACATTGCTGGACCCAAAGTGACAGTTTGTTCTGGATATTTGTTGTTCAGTATCCATTTTTCAGCCTCTGCACGTGGTGCGGATTTTCTTGCTTTTGCTGGCCTGATTTCGTCAGTTGCTAGGACTTCTTTGCTTGCGTAAATTATTGCTATCCCTGTCTCTGTTGGGAACCCAACAGCTGAATGTGGTCCTGAGCAGATCTTGCTAAAATCTCCTTGGGACTCTCTTCCCAGGAGGATATCATGTCTTGAGCTTGCTGGCAACACCATGAATGTAACTTCTTATGTTCTTGAGTTCCTTCCATCTGAGAGTAACACTAGGAACGATATCTGGCCAAGAGGAAAAACGACTTCGTTGCAGAAACCAGTTAGTGGGTAATCTATTGGCTCTAAACGCGCTTTGTCTTCCTAGTCGAATTAATTAAAGCATTGTTCGTAGATGATATCTGCGGTGCTCCCTGGATCAATGAAAATGTAGTCAGTCTGGTAATGACCGATCACACCAGAAATGACCATAGGTCTTCTCTCTCTTGGGCCCCCTCGCACCAGGGGGAAAATAACTTGCTTTTCGCGCCAGGAATCATCCTGTGTGCGCTTGTTATAGTTCTTTCGTGCTCTCCATGGACCCCCTTGAATCATGTGAGTTTCTAATTTTCAAAGCTTTTTGTTGTCCGGGCCTTCTTCCCTTCTTTGAATTTGGTGATTATCACGTTTTCCCCCTTTTACCAGATGGGTGAGCCTTCCATCTCTCAGAGCTCTTTTTATCTCTTGCTTTAGGCTAAAGCAGTCGTCGGTCAGGTGACCTGTATCTTTGTGGAATTCGCAGAAAAGATTTGGGTCTTGACCCCTTTTGTTTCGCATCTGTAAAGGGGGTTTGAACTGGTGGTTCTCGGTTGACAAGACCTCAGAAGGGGTCTTTATTAGGGGTGTCCACTGCTTTTCCCTATTTTCTCTATTGACCTCTTTGCGATGGCTGATCTGGTTGATTATGTTGCGCCCATCTTCTCTTATCGGGTTTCTTTCTTTGTAACCGGATGTTTTCCATGATTGGCATTTGCCTTTCCTGTTGCGCCGATCATTTTGGTTGTAATTGTATTGACGGCTGTCATCGCCGGTCAATTATTTATCAGTGCGCGCAATCATCTTTGCTGCTTCGATGAAGGTGTCCCAATCTTTGGGGCCTCCATCTCTTCCTTTCAACCGCTTGATCAGGTCATCACACTTTACTGCCCTCATGAAGTGTGCGCGCATCATTTTTTCACCTACATCTCCGATTTCCATACATTCTTTGTTATATCTAGTAATGAAATCTTCTATGCTTTCATGATCTTTTCTCCATATATTTAAGCAATCAGCTGGATCTCTAGTATGCCTGCGCTGTTGGGAGAAGTGTACGAGGAACTTGTCTCGAAAATCGATCCATGATTTAATTCTTCCTGTTGGCAGGCTATCAAACTAGACCCGCTGCACCGACAAAGGTTTGTGCGAAAAGATGACACCAAATTGGTAATGTCTAACCACCTGTTAACCCTGCGCCGTTGAAGACTTGGAGGTGGTCATCAGGATCTGTTAAGCCATTATACTTGCCTACATTATGTGGTAGTTTTGTCTTGTTGATATCAGCTGTTGCGATTTCTCTGATAAACTTGGAGTTCTCAGCTATGCCATCTGGGCGATAGCTCAGCGAGTAATCATGTTCTGCATTTGGATTGTACCCTGCGCGCTTTTGGGGTTTGTACGCCTCGTGTTCTAGTGGTAATCTGTTGAATACCGTGCTTTCTTTCTTGTATGCCGGGTCATCTTCTTCATTGTAGCTATTCCATTCGTCGTTTATGTTGCGTGGACCTAAACGACTGTGCACTGGCTTTTTCTGCTGATGAGTATGTTGCACATAATTACTTTCTGTTTCACCGTACGTGTCACGCGTATCGTGCACACTTTGCCTTCTGACGTTGGTTGTATTCTCAGAATTTAAGTTCCACGCATTGGTCTGCTGGAGCATGTGAGTGCTCGGAGGCCTTTGCGGTGGAGTAACAAAAGCGGATTGATTAGCTTGTGCTTGGAACAAAGCTTGCTGTGTGCTGAGTTGCGCATAGACAAGGTTCAGAGAGGCTGTTTGTTCGGCATACCAGGAAGCCAGAGTTTTTCCTTCGGGTAGCCCTAAAAGTGTTGAGAAGTTCAATTGTGTTTGGCCTGATGGAGCTGAGGGGCCAGCTCCATGGTTTGGTGTTGGAACTTCTGGAGGTGTTTGGTTAACTTCCCTGGATGGGGGTTGGAAAGTGGCCCCGTTTGTGGTTTGGTTGATAACTCTGGAAGTGCTTCCAAAGATATTAGGGAATTCACTATTTGTTTGCCCTTCTCGGATGGTCTCGTTCCCTTGGAACCTTTGGACGTGGGCAGTGTCCGAAATCAGTTCAAAGGAAGAGACTTCTCCGTCCACATGAGGTGAAGGGTTTGGTTCAGTCATTTAGAGAGATTTTTTGAAGAAAAAGGAAATGAGAATGGTTTGCAAAAGATGCGGTGGGCGCTAATGATGAAACACTGGTTAACACCGGAGGTTAACTAGCTGGGCCGTCTCTTATGTGGGTTCAATCTCCTTCTCTACTCGCCAATGACTAAGGTCCTGCAAAACAGCAACACCGTTAGCTCGTTAAGAGGGGAATATGGGGGTTTCCCTCTTAACCGGGCTCCGGCGTGAGAATAAGTACTGCTCTTAGGAAGAAATAGTGTGTGTTGTGGGTGAAAAGTGAGGAGAACAGAATGGATAACCTGAATGATGAAGGGTCCTATTTATAGCCGAAGGGTGAATGAGGGAGGAGCGACCTTGCCAGCTGTTATCGGGCACCAGCTGTCCGATCAAGGGGAATATCCCCTTGGTCTCCTCTGCTGTGGTCAGGATAGTGGTCCACGTGGCGCGCCGATATTTGTCCATGCTGGAGAAATCATACTGCTGCTGTCGGTCTGTTCCCTGATTTGTTGCAGGTCTACATGGCGCTCGATTACTGGTGACATGTGTCGTCCTTTCTGTCGGAAAGAGCATCTTTGGTGCCACCTTGACGTCTTCCAGAAGTGTCTAGAAGCTTCTGGATTTACTTGCTGATGTAGGAGCCATGTTGGACGGAAAAAGTGGTGTGGTCCCTGCCATGTGGGCATGGAATTGGGACCATACCTCTTCACATAATGAAGCACAAGCCTTACATAGCAACCAGGTGTCAATTTAAAGACCGGTCATCAGATGCTCTCTTAGAAGAAATTGACAGAATTACTAAAATGAACAATGATCCTCTGGTCAAGAAAACTCCACCCAATTGGAAGAAATCCAAGCAAGTGGATCCAGATGAAGCTTTGCGATCCAAGAGAATGAGAGCAGAGCTTTTGTGGCTGCTGATTATGGATCTGCAAAATCAATAGCCAGATGGTCAAAACTCAATGTTGAAGAGACCTACAGAAAACTGGAAGAACTTAGAACCAAAGACCTAACAATTCCTCAAAAGTCAGTTTATCCTCCAACCACTGTTGGCAAGCCTCAAAAGACCCAAACTTCCAAAAAGCTTCTCTTAACATCTGCTTTATGTGATAACTGTCAAAAATTCAGGTATCCGTACAATTAATTAACCATGATTAGTGCTTAATGACTGAGCTGAATTTGCAATCAACTGCTTTCTGATTACTGCCATATACATACATGTGCATCATACATTGTTTAATGTCATACCAATATTGCATGAAAGCTTTATTGCCTCAAAAGATGTAGTTAGCATAGTTATCTGATAAATCAGGAAAAATGCTGACAGAACTCAGCACATAGACAGATAGTGCATTGAGACACATAATGAGGCAGAAACCAAGTATTACACTAGTGTAGTGTGTAGGAAAGTAAGGATCATAAAATTGCCTTCCTAGAGATAGTTTAAGTGCCGAAAGGTGCCTAAAACTCACATAAACTTCAGAATTCTACAGAATTCAGTAAAATACATCATTTAAACACACTAATATTATGCAGAAATATGATTAAATGGTCCTGAATTCTTTCCTAAGTGTCGGGAATCAAAAGTGTCATAAAAGGGTACATAAAGCACACTAAACTGCAAGTTTAGCACCTTAACGAACCGGTAACCAACCGAACAAGCAGACACTACCCGAAACACCAAATTTACACTAGAAGAACTGTTTTAACATTACCAAGCTAGTTATGATCCCCGAACACCATAACACCTCATAAAAATATCTAATAACTAAATCCTAACTAATACTTGTATTTTAACCTAATAACTAACTAAATGGTTGGATCCTACACCTACACCCCCCCCCCACCTAGTGGACGGCCAACAAGGGCCCCACACTTGTGATTTTCTTAAATATTTTATTTGATCTTCTATTTGCTTTAATAAACATATTATACATTGGATGATCATTAAAAATGGTTATAAGTATAACCTTGTGTGTTTATAGTTCATCATTCTCATTTCAACATAACCAACACCATCCTCCTTCTTCCCTCTTCCTCACCTACGTCCCTGAGCCACCACCTCCACTACCATCACCTTCATCTCATTTCCATACAATCCACATATATACCAAGGTGTTAGAAGGTGCACTAGGAAGCTTGGAGCTCTCGGAAGTTCAAGGACCTTCGCCGTTTGCTTTTATCAACTTGTTTTTCTACACTTGATCATCCCTAGCCTTGTGCTAGTGGTAAGGGTCTTGATCTTGCTAGTTTACTTCTATTTTAAGTGGTTAAAGAAGAATCATAACGTTAAACATAAAGAACATTAAGAATCATGAGAAGAAAACTTGAACATAAGCATGTTTAATAAAGTAATCTTGATTAATATGAGTTGTTATGCATGTTGATCATTGATTGTTTGTAGAAATGATGTAGATCATCATAAGATCTTGCTAGATCATGATTAAAAACATAATCTAGCAAGATGAGAAAATAGAAATGTAGTAGGATGATCGATCATCCACACATGAAGCATGAACTTGAAATAACAAAGTTGTTTCTTGAAAAATAATAATCAAAGTGAATAGTAACACTTGTAGATCTAAATATTTATGGATGATTTCTAAAGAAACCAAGTTAAAAATATAAGTTTTGTTAAAACTTGGTTCTTACATAAACAAACTCTATTTTTGGTGAATAAACAAGTGTAGAAACACTTGTCTAGCAAGAAAATTTCTTAAAGAAACATTTTTAGAAAATGTGTCAAGAAGTTGTAAACAGCTAACATCTTTAAAAATGAAGTTTTTAAAGAACTAATCACATTTTAAAGGGTAACAAGACCTACTAAGAACACTAGTAAGATACTACAAATTTTTACAAATATTCAAGTTCATGAAGTAGTAGTTATTACTTGTTTTTGGCAAAATTGGTAAGTAAAGGTTGTTTATTATTGATTGTGTATTGATTGTATTGATTTTTACAAAATAAAATGATATGCTTGAGAGCATGGAAACCTCCATTTTTAGGGGAAACTATGGCAAAAATTTTCTAAAAATTAGACACTTAGAAAAATATTTCCAAACAAACATTTACAAGTGTATTTAAAACCATGAGTTTCCTATATAAACTTTGCCATAAATTTTGTCACAAAAACATAAATATTTGAGGTTGGTTTTCATAAATAAAAATGATTAAATATGTATTTAGGGAAATATGTATTTAGAAGTCACATGTGTGTGATTATTTGTATACTTTGTGTATTAGTTATATTATTTTAGGACTTGAAATAATATAACACATCAAAATACCAAGAATTACAATCCAAAATATTACCAAAAATCCAACAAATAAATATACACATTTACACCAAATATTGGTGAAACCGAACTATGGAATAAGACTTACAAAATATTCCGGAAAATTTATTCACAAAGTATATTTTGGTAAATAATACTTTGGACACCAAGGAAGTAAAAATATGATTTTTACAATTACAAAAAAATATATCATATTTTTGACAAGGAAGATATATTATTTTTGGCAAGTATGAAATATATGTCTTCTTACACAAACATGAAATACAATATTTTTGGGTGAAATATATATTTTCTCAAATAAATATGAAACATATCATTTTTTGAAGAAAAATGAGTTTAAATATATTTTCTAAGTTAAGACTTGAAAATATACTAATTTTTGAACTTATGAGAAATTACAAATATTTTTTTCCAAAGAAAAATTATAAATAATTTTTTCTAAGTAATATTCCTTAATATATATTTTGGAAATATATATTGAATCTTCATAAAAGATAATATTCTGGAATAATTAGTACGAAATTAAGTATAAGAATACTTAATGAATACAATAAAAATACGTATTCTCGTACGTATAAATACACACCGGAATACAACCCCGATACAAGGCAAAGTATACAAGAATAAGAATACAGATACAAACACACCCACCCTTGGGAAGGAGATACAAGTATAAATACTTGGGAAGTATTAAGTTAAAATAATTGTCTTAACAATTATTCCAAAATTTAATGAATATAATTTAAGTTAAAATGTTAATTATTTTGACAAATAACTATATAACTCGGAATAATATCTAAGACACAAAAGAATCGTAACTCAAAGACAATAATACTAAGTCAAGGCACGGCCCGTTCGCCTAATAGACATTAGTACGTTGTAGGTAGCCGTGTTTATCCGAAGAAGCTTGAGTTACGGTGATTGAAGACGCAAGCCTGTGAGTTCATGACCCCTTTTTCTTTAACTGTTTTTGGTTTTATAACTTCGGGGGTGAAATACATGTTACAACTGTTTACAAACATTTTGATTTGGTATGGTTAGCTAAGGAAGGGTACTGCTTGATCATGTGAGTGGTGGGTATAACACTTAAGGCCATTAATCCTCGTTGTAGGACCGAGGGACATGAGTGATAGATCTATTTTGGGTGTAGCGAGCCCACACCTATGCGGACTAGGGTGGCCCATGTGGTGACTATGTCTTATTCCCGGAGACAAAACTGCTAGGTTTGAGTTTTCCTGCATCACTTCACACATATCAATGGCCTTGCAAACCATTGGTGATATGTTTTTCCTTGTTGCTTTCATACCAGGGTTGCAAATACATACTTACTTACTTACAATGATTTCCAAGTTTATTCGAGCTCACACACTAAACTCATGAACTCACTTGACTTTTGTTGATGTTTTCAAACTACGTGTATTTCAGGAAATTAAGTATGGATCTGGCGGGCGTTTGGATGTTTCAAGTAAAGTTGAGTATAAAAGGTGTCGTCCTATGTCTGAGGATTTGTATTGTGTGTCTTCTTCTAGATAAGACACAACTTTCAAAGCCTAGTTTAAATTAATGTCTTTTGTCGAGTCTTTGTAAGCTCTAAAACAAGTCGCATGGTTTGTACTCGAATTTGATGTATGTGTTTTAAACAATGTTGTCATGTTCTAAACTAAGTTAATGGATGATCACCTTCGGTTTTATCATATAGTTGTGTTATGATTGAATTCAATGATATTAAGCAAGTCACACCATAATCACGCTTCCGCAAAAGTCAGTGTGTGATAGATTGGTATCAGAGCTTCGATTGTAGCGAACTAGGATTCCTTCTCGAGTCTAGACTACAATCATTAGGGCTCCCATGAAAATATTTTTCCAACATGTTTTCATTGCATACACGAAACGTCCAGATCTAAGAAACAAACATTTTTATAAAGAAAATACACGAAACACATTTCAGGGTTCATGTTTGTGGTTCAGTCTGAGAGACTGGGTGTTTCAGTCTGAGAGACTGGGTGTTTCAGTCTGGGAGACTGGGTGGTTCAGTCTGGGAGACTGGGTGGTTCAGTCTGGGAGACTGGGTGGTTCAGTCTGGGAGACTGGGTGGTTCAGTCTGGGAGACTGGGTGGTTCAGTCTGGGAGACTAGGTGGTTCAGTCTAGGAGGCTGGGTGGTTTAGTCTGGGAGGCTAGGTGGTCTAGTCTGGGAGACTAGGAAGGATAGGAAGGGTTCATGAGGAATCACGAGGATACCTGCTTACATGATTACCTTGTCATTGATTACATGCTTAATGTTAGTAGTTGATATATGTACGTATGTGGTGATTGTTATGTTACAGATACCATGTCGTCATCTGATAGCGGATTGTCCGATGACCACGACCCTATGGCCATTGTTTCTGACGATGAGATTGTCCCTGAGCCAGAGATCCTTACTTTCGATGAAGAGAGTAACCCGGAGATGATGTCCGACGATGATGACGATTTCTAGCCATTTGCGCTGCCCGACTTGGGAGATGATACACCGACTACTGATGGCATTCCATACGAGGATCCTTTTGTGGCACCCATTCCAGTCCACGATCATCTTGTCATCGGGCATCCCGATGGTGAGCATGTCGTGGCACCGATCCTCGCTCCCGATCCCTTGGTTGCCATTCCTCTCGAGGATTTGCCTTTTGACGATTTGATTGATGTTAACATTGACTTGCTTATTGATGGTCCTTTTGGTGAAGCCCATGGTGATGGAAGGCTAGACGAGGACATTGTTGCTATTCCACTTTTTGAGATTTCTGTTATCGAGATTTCTTCTTATTCTAGCTTACACTCTGCACCAGATTCCTTTGAGTCTGTGTCTTCATCCGCCTTACAGGCAGTTGGGTTGCGACGTTACGCCACTGATTCTGATGATGATACAGCTATGTCAGCTGCAGCGTTACCTCCACATGACATTGATCCTGGACTTGAGCCTGACTTTGTTCCTGATGATCAGCCTGTTGATGCACCCGCTGATCCTGAGCCGATACCTGCTCCTGAACCTTTACCTGATCATGACCCTATTCCTTTTGGCATACCTGACATTACACCCCTCATACCTGGTCCAGTTTCTGCGCCCGTTGATCCTCCTGCTGTTGAGCCTTTTGTTCCTCCACTTGCACACGCACCCGCTAATGTTGCTCCTTTTCATTCTGTGGAGTCTGACGTTCATCGTGTAGATTTACCCATCGATTCCTTGCAGAGCATACCCGCACCTCGTCCAGGGGAAGGCACTTCAGGCCAGCAGCCTAGCATGACCTTCATGTTTCAGCAGCTTATCCACACATTCCCCTGTCTGCACCTTTTGCTCCTTTTACTTCTTCACCAACTAATGAGTCATTTAGAGGGTCCCCGCAGTATTCCATGCCGACCTCAGACCCCTACCATCCCTCGCATTTTGCTGGATATACACAAGATAAGTTACTTTATTCGCTTTAGTTCCGACTTGAGGTTATGAGTCACAGAGTCTTGGAGCTTGAGTCGATATCGCATCCTTTACCGTGTCCTTGTCAGCATGCTTCCGTTCCCCCTTGTTCATCACCGCCTTCTTTTGCGCGTTCACCTATTTCCCTAACTCCTTTCCCAGAGTTTGATGCTCGATTTCTCACCGTCGAGCAGCAGGTCCCTTATTTGCTTCGTCATGTGCACAAGCTCGAGGAGGAGCTCGCGCATGTTCTCAGTTTGATCTTCCTCCATCCTCCTCCTCCGCCATCAGTACAGTAGGTTTTTAGTTTTATGCAGATGCATTACCTGTGATGAGAACACCACCGTTGAACTGAGCTTGTGAAGCCTTTTGGAGACCACTATTTGATTGTATGACTTTGTAGATTGGTAAAACTTATGGGACAAGGGTAGGGTGACCCTGTGTTCCCTTTTGAGATGATACACTTTGCAAAACATGTAACAATACCTCGTGGTCAATGATTAATGAAAGCCCAATCGTAATGTTCTCGTTAAACACGTTGTTGATATACAGGTTTGTGCTATGATTGTAATGTTACGTGTTTGTCTGTTATACTCTCATTAAACATATTCCCATTTACTTGTTTATGCTATGATTATGTTGCTGCTTGATTGGTTGATATGATAATTTATTATGTGTATGTACATATGACCTCTAAACAACTATATACACTCCCTGAACAAATGAGACCTGACCAATCCGAATTCTTCTTAGAAGATGTCTCATCAAGAAATCATTCGGCTGACCAAGGAAGAATGGTAAGCGCACGTCTCACAGGCTATAGCTCGGCACGAGGTTCTTCGCTACAAACACAGTGAAAGTACCTCAGGGAATAACCCGCCTAACGGTAATGTTTAAGTCCCCTAAGACACATTACAATACGTTTGGACAATTTCAAGTGTTCTTTGCTAATGCTTTCTGTGATAAAAATTTGCTTGGGTACAGGTTGTACCTACAAGCAGTTTTTGGACTGCAAGCCTCAGAACTTTAACGGCACTAGAGGTGCAGTAGCTTTTGTGAAATGGGTCGAGAATGTGGATTATGCTTTGCGAATGAGCGGTTGTACGCCAGAGCAACAAGTCCCATACGTTTCTGGATTATTTCAAGACGAGGCTCTGTTACGGTGGAACCTTTGGGTTCAGATAATGTGTGAAGTTACTACGAATGCTTTAACATGGGATGAGCTGAATGAAATGATGTGTAGAGAGTATTGTTCTCAGATGGAGATCCAGAAGCTGGAATTTGAATTCTGGAGACTAAAGATGGAAGGTCCAAAGGTGGTGGAGTATGTGCAGAGACTTCATGATTTGGCGCGTGTTGTCCCATACTTGGTGGAACCAGAGATTGAGAGAATCGAACAACTCATCTGGGGGATGGCGCCTCAGGTTCTAAGCTTGATAACAGCATCGAAACCTCCAACAACTATCGATGCGGTTGACTTAAGTGTGACGCTCACTAAAGAAGCGGCTAGACTGGAAAAGCTTTCAACCCCTGACAAGAACAAGGAAACTCAGGTGGAGTCACCTGGAAAGAACAAAAGGAAGCCCACTGATTTCCAAGAAGGTGATCGGGCGAACAACAACAAGGCCAAAAAGGGAAAAGAGTACATGGGTATCCTCCCTAAGTGCGACAACTGTCTACTTCATCATATTGGGCGATGTAGGTATAGGAAATGTGAAACTTGTGGGAAAATTGGTCACCTTAAGGAGACGTGTTGATATGGAGCTGGATATGGAAGAGAAGGTCAAGGTGGTAGTGGGAATCACGAAGGAAACAACGACAACAACAAATATCAAGGCGGAAATGGCACTAACCAAGAGCTAGGTCAGGATTGCTTTAATCATGGTAGCATAGGACATCCCAGGAAGGATTACTCTGGAGACAAACATGCCAGTGGGAAGGTTTACTTGGGAACTAAGCCGAAATGTGATAAGTGCAAGTATCACCATGAAGGTCGATGTCTGAGGCCCAGGTGCGGTAAGTGCGGAAAGGAAGGACACAACAAGAATGCTTGTTGGGCGAAGCGTCGCAGACAAGGAGTAAATGATGACGGCAACCAAGACCATGGAAGATCGTATAACATTGGAGCTCGTGAAGAATGCCAGGGTCCGAACGAAGTCACTGGTACGTTCCCTGCTAATCGACGCTTTGCATATGTGCTAATTGATACTAGTACCGACTATAACTTCATATACCTAGAGTTTAAGAATATGCTTGCTTTAGTTGCCAGTAAGTTAAATATTCCGTACTAGATAAAACTAGCTATTGGGAAGTTAGTAGAAAGCCAACAAAGTGATTGGAAGCTGCGACATAGAGATTGGAGAACGTGAGTTTTCGTCAAACCTTCTGCCAACTGGAATAGGAAGTCTCGACGTCATAGTGGGAATGGATTGGCTGTGGAGTAACCATGCAAAGATGGTTTGCCACGAGAAGACTATCCGCATCCCGATGGCGAATGAAGAGACGATCGTGATTCACGGAGAGAAGCAGATACGCCTCTACGGATTACCAGATGTTTGAAGGCACGGAAGCTTATGCATAAAGGATGTGTCGCCTTCTTGGCTCATGTCGTGGACAAAGAGGCCAAAGAACCAAGGCACAAAGATATCCCTATGGTGAGGGAATATCCTGAAGTCTTCCCCGAAGACTTGTCAGGATTATCCCCTCAGTGACAAGTCGAATTCCACATCGCCTTGGTTCCAGGCGCCACGCCTGTAGCTAAGATACCTTATCGACTTACGCCTTCAGAAATGCAAGAGTGATCAGCGTAACTTCAGGAATCAAGTTACTACTCCAAGATCGATTGTCGATCAGGGTATCGCAGCTGCGGATTCAGGAAGAAAGTATGTCAAAGAACAGGGAGTCAACAAGCTGAGTTCAGACATGCGCTAGCGTTGTGTTTTATATACGATGAACAAAACAGTTTTACACAGAATACAAAACTTGGAGAATCTAGGAGACATGTACTTAGGACCTTCGGGAACCTAGGTCAAAACTCATTAAAAGTTATCACTTAGGAACTACGTCCGTTAGCTCAAGCAAACCTCATTATTTTGACATATATGCTATTTCAGTTAACCGAACGGATAAAGTACTCACATTCCTTTTATTAAAATTTCCACTTTTGCATCTAGCCAATAGATTTTTACATCTCTACTCCTCTTAATGGTAGTTGCATCACAACGATTTTCTTCATTAAAGCAAACACTCTTTTGTCCCGATACTTGATCATTTCTTCATTATAGCGAATACTCGTTGTTTCATTTCTTGGAAATTCATATGTTATGCGTGCACCGTTTGTTATGCATGTGGTTTCGTTTCGAATGAGCGCCTCATCAAAGTTCAAATATCATTTCGTTAAATCTAATTATTGAATTGTGATTCGAATAACCTACATTATTGTAATTGTTGGCTCCTTTGCTAACAAGTCAACACACTTTCTTGGAACCTCTTTTCTTCCAAGTTAAATACATGGTTTATCTTGGTAACCATGCCGAAATTCCTTTGTCGATACATACATTTATTGTCAGTTTGCGCTGAAACCAAGTTCAATTGCTCATACTTGTCCATTTCATATATTCAATTCAAGACATCATATGATGTATTGAGGGCATCATATTCAAATTCATTTTTGCAAGTGTTTCTTTTGTTTCGAGTCGTAGTAGACTTGTTTGGCCTACGACTCCATTTAATCGTTTGTTGCTTTCGACACCTTGCAGTGATGATTTCACTGAATTGAAGCTTGCGCTAATCTTGTTTACGCATCTCATACACGGGTTTAATTGTTTATTTATTGACTTGCTCTAAATCCGTTATGTTTTAACATAATTAAAGCGGTCCTGACACAATCGTGTGTTAAGACAATGGTACATAAACTCATTTTATATTCCAGTGTACCTCCTAACGGTTCTTTCATTATCAATCGAATGCCTTGCAGTATTCATTATTTTTCATCATTCGATCGGAAACAGTAGTTCTTTGGTGTTCTATATTCGATTGAAAAATCCTACGATGCCATTCGAATCAAATTCTCAGGTTCGCTTCATTACACTTTCATTTGATTTCAAACACGGTGAACTTGTTCGGTCACCACTATTATTGAATTATGTTATTACAACACCTTGTGGTGTCAATACAAACTTGTAGCTTGTGCTAGTCATGATCACCCATTTCACACGCAACTACACATACTTTTGCTTGACTTGTCTTTCAAAACACCCTTAGTGCAACTATGTATTAAGACAACGATACACCAAGTTCGATTGTATTCCATATCGGTGTATTCTTGCGATTCAATACTGTCAACACACACTAATTTTATTCATTCAATTGTTCAAAAGTTGACGGATCATTTTCATGTTACTGTTACATTTGAGCTTGCTGATTTTGAGTTCATCTAGCGGATGCTATCGCTTCTAAAACTCATTTTCATATTGTAAACGATCCATTGATATTCTATTGGTCAGAACTCCTCTCTTATTGGACCCCTGTGTGATAAGTGACACCAGATGTTACATCTATACATCTTGTATCCCTTGACATCGAATTCTGAGAGACATACCTTTTAACCATTGGATTATTAATATAGTAAGATGTCCTTGGATTCACCTAATTCAATAGGTCTTGATTTGGTGTTGTGGTTCATTACTGTGGTGTTATTCATATCCATACATGCATGACGTAACCCTAACGATTTAAGGTAGTATAAATTTCGAGGATGAAATTTTCTTAACAGGGGGAGAATGTGACAACTGTCAAAAATTCAGGTATCCGTACAATTAATTAACCATGATTAGTGCTTAATGACTGAGCTGAATTTGCAATCAACTGCTTTCTGATTAATGCCATATACATACATGTGCATCATACATTGTTTAATGTCATACCAATATTGCATGAAAGCTTTATTGCCTCAAATGATGCAGTTAGCACAGTTATCTGATAAATCAGGAAAATGCTGACAGAACTCAGCACATAGACAGATAGTGCATTGAGACACAGAATAAGGCAGAAACCAAGTATTACACTAGTGTAGTGTGTAGGAAAGTAAGGATCATAAAACTGCCTTCCTAGAGATAGTTTAAGTGACGGAAGGTGCCTAAAACTCACATAAACTGCAGAATTCTGCAGAATTCAGCAAAATACAGCATTTAAACACACTAATATTATGCAGAAATATGATTAAATGGTCCTGAATGCTTTCCTAAGTATCGGGAATCGAAAGTGTCATAAAAGGGTACATAAAGCACACTAAACTGCAAGTTTAGCACCATAACGAACTGGTAACCAACCGAACAACCGGACACTACCCGTGTCACACCCCGATTTCCACGTGTCACCGGTGGGCCCGGTGGGGAGTATCGTGATGTAGTTGAGATCATCATAGTCAAACAACACAATATATAAATGCACAGCGGAAGCAAAAGATAAATATATTACATTCTGAATATAAGTAATGTCAAAGTATTACAACGGAAGGTAAAGGATCCACAGGCGGATCAATAAAAGAAAACTGTTCAACAGACTTTAGACATCTAGAACTTGCAAGATTCCCTAGTGACGCCCTGAGCTCCCAGCCAATTACGCATAGTACCTGTCACTTAACCTTTTGGAAAATACGTCAGTTTACACTGGTAAATACAATTAACTTACTCATTTTGGAAAAAAAGTTTAAAAATTGATTTGAATGCACGAGGCACAAAATATCTTTTATAACTGGATTAAAATGCACAGAGGCAAAATTAATCTTTTATAGTTGGGACAATTTTATTAATAAAAATCTTGTATCCGATTTACATGGTTGTCCAACATTTAGGGCCGGTGATTATACAATACAAGCCGGACAAGATTAATCGACACACCACAAATATAATCTCACAAGAAGATACCCTTACGAGTGAGTATACGTTATACATATTCAACAGGAGGTGTTTTGCCTACACCTTGTGCTTACGTCGTGGCCATTCACTTTTTAAAATGAGCCAAGGATATCCAGGACACGGTCATTAACCCCCAATGTTATTTGTTATCAATCAATACAGATTAAAACGGGATTATGCAATTTAATCATCTCCGATTAAAAGGTTTCTACACCCGACCAAGTGGTATTTTTATAATACCGTATCCCAAGCCCGTATAAGGGAAAATAAGTTAAAAGTATTTACCTGAGCTAGCAATGCAATTTATACTCAGCCGTATATCCTAATCAGCAAGCACAAGTACTTCTACTGGGGCTCTCAATCTGGAACGAAGGTTTTATTAACCTATTAAATTCCTAACGGGTCTTATTTAAGTCGTAACTTAGACCGGTTAGTTTTAAGGAAAGGTTTATGGTTCAAAACGCATGATTAAGCGAAGACCGGGATAGGATGTGATTTAGACCCGACAAGTTTGGAGACTTGTATAATATGGGTAAACTAAACACATTCTGGATTTTGAGATAAAAACGATAATGTTTGACCCGTTTCGGCTAATTTATGCAAACTAGTTACATAAACCGAACCGAACGCGTAATAAGCGTAACGGTTATTCATATGACCCATTTACAGGTTTCCTAAGTTAATATGCTCCTAATATGTTGTGACATCAGTAAGTTGTCTTTCATTATGCCCGAAACGTATATAAACACAAACTAGGCCCCGTAGAGGTAGTTTGGTCATTTAAAAGGTTATAAAAGAGTTTAAGTATTTACCTGAGTTACAGGTCTGATATAATCAGCAAAAATACTTATTTTGATAAGTTATAACAGTAGGTTAAAGTATATATGTGAATTTACCAAGTATAACCAAACTATGCACCCTAGGGGCATTTTGGTAATTTCACATAAGCCGTAAGGCTCAAAACTGAAGTCTGAGTTAAACAACTTTTGCTTACTGTTAAAATATTATAATTTAACTAAAACATCAGTAGGTATCACCCTTGTATGTTTAAAAATAGTCTTAGTACATACTATGCGCTAAAAACGCTAAATAAGGCGATTAGGAGCCGTTTACGGGTTCAATACCTAAAGTTGATATTTTTATTATTCCAGAAGGTCTAAAATAATTTATTTATCATAACTAATTAGTAGCAAAAGGTTTGGAGTCGTTTAGATATGTAAAACTCATTTTATGGCCCGTAAGGGCAAAACCGACATTTACCGGATTAAGCCTACGACTATGAGTTATGCTCAGCCTAAAATTAATTAAAAAATCTTTAAAATTCCCAAAATAATATATCACATCAGTGGTTAAAGATTTTGATATCAAAAAGTAGGCTTAACTAGGCTATACGCTAATTACGCCATTTTATTAACATAAAGCTTTAAATTTGCGATAATGAGCATAACTCTCAATCTATACTTCAAATTGATGTCAAACTTTGCATACAAGTTTATATATCAGTAATTAAAGTTTCTACTCCTTTACTTTTCCAAAAATCACGATTTAAGGTAATAAGGGCATAATGGTCAACATATGAGCAATTAACGGAAACGCGTAAACGAATGGGTCAATCAATGAACCAACCACAGAGGGTTGTGCTAACATGTAGCCTGGTCCTAAAGAAGCTCTAAGACATTTTCAAATCATACTTAAGCGGGTCAGAACTGAAAGTCAAAGCGAAAGTCAAACTATGCGACATTCGGTTCCGAACCGGGTCTCTACAGTAAATTGTCGGGTTGAACATGTTTAGACATGTTCTTACACTAATTACCAAGTTCTATTCATGATCAAACAGGTTGTGTATGATCTACATTGCTAATTATGCATAAATGGCATTTTAAGTCTCCTGTTGACTTTTTATAAACTAGTTTGACCCGACTTTTGACCTAGTTAGAGTGGTGATCAAGGGGAACCCTCTTAAGGGTTTATTACCCACATAAATACCAACTTATAACTACTTTCGATTCGACTAATCACTGGACCATTTGTGATTAATCGTAAAGTCAACCGTTAATTACGACGGTTTGACTTTTAAGCTAAAACTTAATTAAAAAAAAGATTAGCAAACTTACTGAAGTCCTAAGCTTGATTAGAAAGGACTTGGGTCTGCTTTGAAGCTCCAGAAGGCTCCTCAATTGCAGAATGAAGGTGTGAGGAATGAGTTGCAACTCATGGCCTTATATAGTGAATGTAATCACCATAAGGAGTTGACACACAAGTCTATAAGTGCCCACAACTGATTAACAAGTGTCCCTAAGTGTTTAGGGGTTGTTTAGGGGCCAAGGGATATGAGGAAAACCGTTTCAAAGGTCAAGAATGCGTTTAAAACAGCAAACAGCAACTTTCTGTCGCTGGCAACATGCTTGCGCACCGTAACAAATATTTGTTGCGGTGCGCAAGCCTTTGGCAGAATGCAAAAGCTTGGCCTTTCAAGCATTCGAAAGGGCAACCGACTTATTTCTTGCAATTTGCCCCCTTCTTATTTACCTACAAGGGCTTTAGGACTTATACCCACTTTGCCAAGTCCCTGGGCATTTCCGGTTAACCCGAAAAGTCATAACTTTCAACGTTAACGCTTTACCCCTCGCATACGGATTTGATCATAACTTTCTCATACGATAACGAAACTTTATGAAATTTATATCGTGCATTCTAGTGAGCATAATTAACCGTTACAAAGCTTCGGGTTTGTCAAAAGGTCACTCAGAGGTATAACTTAAACATGTTGACACATTTAAACCCTATAGTTTGAAATCTCTCACTTTCTTTCATATTTAGCTTCGTATGATCCATGATTTATTCGTTTGAAGGTACGAGCATCATGCAGGGTTAATGTACAATATACTTATTCACTGTTGACATTTAGAACTCGTATATTCACATACTTTCTTTATTTGTCAACTTTAGTCCCTCTAGAGTATTCTGTCACACGTTCAAGCTTATGACACGTGTCAATACTTTATAGGACGCGAATTTTTGAGGTGTTACATCCTCACCCCCTTAAAAGAAATCTCGATCTCGAGATTTGTTAAAGTAAGGAAGTATTTTCTGCCTTATATTGGGCTTAATCTTCCCCAGTACCTTTGAGCCTCTAAAGCACTACAGTTTACCTTTATAATAGGAACATGTATCTTTTTGGAGCTTCTAACCCTGGCGATCCTTAATCGACACAGGTTGCTCATACTTTCGTAGTTCTGCATATCATTATGTGATAGCGCTTTTCGATTTATTGGCGAAACACATCCTTCAGTCACTGGTGTGCAATGTATTGCGATCTCCGCCAAACTCCTTTAAATAGGTTTTAGCTTAAAGGCTACTTGATCTTGATACATTCGATTTCCTTCGAATGATTCGATATATTCAGGGCTTAACTAGCCTGATAATTTAATAAATTTGGCACACCCTTCCTGGATGATATCTTTTGTTGAACTTATTTAACAAGAGTTTAGGATGTTTGCTAACTTCATTAATCCTTGCTTTTCTGCCGAAATAATGGCAACTTATAGATAATTAGGGGTTTGTATGATCTTATTCGTTGTTTCTAATACAACTTTCAGATCCTGATAAGTGGACTTACCAATCTATTGTCCTAACAATAGATGTTTAACATTCCACCTTTACAAAGTCTCCAAGGGAGCAGCCTTGATGCTTACATATCAACTATTATAGAAAAGCTTATCTTAAGGTGAGATGGTTATTCCAACCACTGCTTAACTAACCTCAAGGAATAGCTAAACCTTACAGCTAGTCGAACCAATCAACGGTCCTGGGCAGGTAATAGCGATTCTTAATTGTTGCCTATATAGGTTTGCGGAAATCAATGCATAAGCAAGATGATCCGTCTTTCTTATTTATATAAATCGGAGTTCTTAGGACTTCAAATTTTGGCTTTATGAAATCTTCTCTAAAAGCTTATCGATTTGGCTCTTAGTTCTTCCTATTCCGTTAATACTAACGGATATAAGGCTTTTACAATAATTGTAGCCCTAAGCGGGATGTTCGTCCTAACATCCACTTGCCTCTCAGAAGGTAAACATGGTAATTCTTATAAGGAAGATAATCATGACATACACAGAGATGTAGAGATGTCTGTATTCTCAGGATTTGGTTCATCTATCGATGTCGGTGTCGGATATATGACACATTCTCTTTACAAACGCAAAGATGTCCTAAGTAGAGATACTTATAGGGACATTTTATATTGGATATCTTCTTTGAATACTACTAGTCGACTTTAGTACGATATGACCATTGGGATATCTCAGGGGTTCCATGCATTAAACCTCCATACTGATCAGGCATGGAAGCAATCTATGGAACATGTTAAGATATACCAATTCTCATATGGCGCTTTTATCATGCTATTTGGTATTCGCAATCGTTTAGAGATCAAAGAGATATCAATTTCATTTAAATGCATTTATCTGGAGAGAGAGTACATTGGAATTTTATGACTGAAGATTTGGACAGGAACAGAAGAATAGTTCTGGTGAATTTTCTACCTGTAAGTTTTACCTTACACTTAATATATATAGGGTTCTTATGAAAAGTTTTAAAAACTTGTTATACTTATATTTTATGAAGGATTTACTGGTATCCGAACCAAAAATAAAAACTCTTAGCATTTAAATTACTGATAAAATGCCAAGGAATGTACCTGATGCCATTATTTATGGACTAGCTCAGGCATTTTAGGCGCTTTCAATTTTTGGCTTTACTTCCTCCGCCGCATTTCCTTTGACAAATTTAGGGCACGTAGTCTTGATGTGGCCTTTCTCATTACAGCCGAAACAGACTGCATTCTTCATGTCTTTGCAGTCCAATGTTTTATGTCCCTTAGAATTGCATATCCCACAAGCCCTGGGCTGTGATTTGGATTTTGGTTCGAACCTGCATTTCCCATAATGGCGCTTCTTGCAGGTCTCACATACTGGTTTCTGGTCGGACTTTTGTTTGTTCTTTTTCTTAGAACTCTGGGAGTTATCTACCTCCCTTTTCCTTTTTAGTTCATCCTTTGCATCAGAGGCATGAACGAGATCCTCCTTAAGAGTAAGGAAATGTGGTCCTAGATAAAATTTGGACTGAGCAGCATGGGGCTCCTTTAACTTTTTCACAGCCTTCTTCACAGCTTTTTCCAACGGCTGCGTCTATCATAGTTTGAAGAACATCTTTGGAAATTCTAAGGTTTACAATTTCGGCATCATTAGCATGCGTCGCGTCATCAATGGCGCGATTGACTGTTGTCTTATCCGAGTTAGCCATACTCGATATTGGTTCCTAATACCAATAAAACAATTTCTTAGTTGGAATCCAACAACTGCTATTTTTCACTCTGATGGCCTTAATATATACTAACCATGGTGTCAATAACCTATACATGCTATTATAGCACTAACATTCTTAATGAACGTTATTTAAAATATTTTAATATTACTTAGCCTAGGTCGCAAAAGACCATCAATGGCATTAAAGATTTGGACCTAGTCCGTCACTTTTCTGACAGAGGATCAAAACGTCACATTTGTCTTTATTATATTAAAGAATTTAGGTAGCTTGAAAGCTTGCCTTAGGAATATCAGAAAAGAGTGATTCCTATTAGATATAAAATATCCATCTAAGGTTTGTTGGAGCATTTTCTAAAGTATCATCGGCCAATTTCTACCTCGTATTAAATGACCGAAGTCCTAATCAGGCGGAGACAACAGTTCGCTATAGTTATTGTTCAATATTGAATCATATGTGCCAGTATCAAGTAAATTTCTGCATGAACTGCTTGATAAGGAAAGGTACCTGCTATATAGTTATCCTTCTGCACCATTTCCTAGCGTTCATCTGGAAGACTCATGCGTTTATTTTCCTGGCCTCTCCCGGCTTCTTTATAAGCTTTGGGCAGTTGGTTTTGATGTGCCCTTCCTCGTTACAATTGTAACATGTGGCGTTCTTTAACCCCTTGCAATCTAAGGTTTTGTGACCCTTGGTTTTGCAAATTCCACACAATTTTGCACGTGGGTCGATTGTACATTTTCCAAAATGTTGCTTTTTGCAGTTACTGCATTTGGGTCTGTTATCAGACTGACTCGAGTTCTTCCTAAACTCAGAATCCTTCCCGCGCTCAGAATTTTCCTTCTTCTTCTTGTTATATCGATGAGATTTTTCCTCCTCTCTTTCTCTTCTTCCCTCGCCAGAAGCCTTAACCGACTTAATTCTGATTGCATCTAAGGTGAGAGATAAGGATAAGTCCATCGCGGACCTATATGTGGTTGGCCTAGATGCTTTAACACTTCCTTTTATTTCTGGTGCTAGGCCTCCAATGAAACGCGCTATGCGTTTAGGTTCAGGGGTGACTAAATAAGGAACTAGGCGGGACATAGTGTTGAAACTTGTCACATATGCCTGACAATCCAAACCCTCCATGACTAGAGTCAAGAAGTCTGATTCTATATTTTCTACCTCATGCTGGGGGCAATAGTTTTCTTTGACTAATGCAACAAATTGATCCCAAGATAAGTTGTAGAGTAGAACTTTTCCCGTGGCTTGGAGCAATGATCTCCACCATGCCAACGCTTCTCCTTTGAATGATTGTGAAACAAATTTCACAACATCTTGCTCCGCACAACCGCTGATGTCAACAACAGCGTCCATCTCATCGAGCCATGTCATGAAATCGATGGCCCCATTTTCTCCTGTAAAGTCTCTGGGCTTGCAGGAGACAAAATATTTATATGAACAGGTCTTAACTGATGCCTCTTGATGAAACACAACTTGTCTAGACGGAATACTCCTTTGATTTGACAAGTCATGAACATCGTCCTCCCTTGACTCATGTGTTTTAGGAGGGGGCTTACTACGAGCCATAGATAGAGTCTTGGAGTGGGTATCATTTGATTCATCATACTGTCGATCAAGAGCTCGAGTAACAGCATAATCTATTATTGCCTGTAGTTCTGCTCCAGTTACATTAATTCTGGTAGTATCATTGCTCCCCTTAAAGTGACTGTTAACTTCATCTAATCCAGCCATGTAGCTTGATTGCTACATAAATATTAACAATGATTTATTCAGAGATTTTTATGGAATCATCATCTTTGACGATTTATCAACCATGGTAATATAAACCATATTGGTTAACTTGTTAGTTATATTTAATTAGTATTTTCCATTATAATTTATCCTAGTTATAAAACATTAAGGATATTAAAGTGGCGCAAAAAGGCCTAGTCACAAGGACAGTTCTAAATTTTATAAGCCATGATTTCAGAGAATCGAGGCATTAAGGTTTGAATCACGTTCATTACCTTCTCTTGACAGGGAGTTGTAGACTTCAACTGTCTTTTGTCTTTTAGGACAATAGATATAGCCCGTGGGCATTTCCCTTCTGAGGGATGGTTATAATATGATCATCTTCTCAGATGCTATTAGTCGAGATCGTATGGATCCTACCGACTATTATGCTTGGACCTGGTCCAACACTTTTAGACAGGAGGTCACAGACCACCACTGCCGTTGTCTTATCGGACAACAAGTTTAGCCCGTAGGCACTTCATCACTATCGGATGTTTATAATGTGATCATCTTATAGGATGACACAAGCCATGATTTCTAGATCACTAGACTAGATAAGAAAATTGGAAGAATCCAATATAAGGACGACTGTTGTGATTTTATCGAATCACATTTGTCAGGAGTGCTAACACGTTCTTAGGTGTTAACAAGGATCTGAATCCCTTGGGTAGGTTTCACCATCTTGGCCGCGTAGGCTAGGTTTCACCTTTAAGATTCTTTTTAAAATGCCTACTGGCAGGGAAGGAAGGATATTTATTTTATTCAGGATTTTTATCATAAATCCTAATTTATAAGTTAATAATAGCACAAATGGCCTAGTCGCGTAGACAAGTTTAATTTATAAGCCATGATCGTTTGGGATCGAGGCATTTAGTAATAGCACAAAAGGCTTAGTCACGTGGACAAGTTTAATTTATAAGCCATGATCGTTTGGGATCGAGGCATTTAGTAATAGCACAAAAGGCTTAGTCACGTGGACAAGTTTAATTTATAAGCCATGATCGTTTGGGATCGAGGCATCTAGTAATAGCACAAAAGGCTTAGTCACGTGGACAAGTTTAATTTATAAGCCATGATCGTCTGGGATCGAGGCATTTAGTAATAGCACAAAAGGCTTAGTCACGTGGACAAGTTTAATTTATAAGCCATGATCGTCTGGGATCGAGGCATTTAGTAATAGCACAAAAGGCTTAGTCACGTGGACAAGTTTAATTTATAAGCCATGATCGTCTGGGATCGAGGCATTTAGGTGTGAATCCAAGTTCATTACTTTCCTTGACAGAGAGTTGTAGGCTACCACCGTCTTTAGTCTCAGAGGACGTTAATTATAGCCCGTAGGCACTTCCCTTCTAAGGGATGTTATTTTCCATTTATTTCATATTTCATGTTTAGAATGAAAACTTAATTTAATCAATCCATTATATGAAAATAAAAGTACAGAGTTGCCCTAAGCGGGTCTTTAAAGGGAATAATGTGTCCTTAAAGGGACTGAAAGATAAATATGTCCTTATGAGGACTATTAAGGAAACGATCTTCAGCAAAAGGAGTTTCTTCTTCAAGTTATTTCTGAATGCTTTCTCCTTGGATGCTCGTTTCATTCTAGCCGCGGTACGAAGCTCAGCATTTCAGGGATCCAGATTGTGGAGAATTTCTAATACAGCTTCTTCGCTTGGCGACATATCCAATATATATAAAATTTTGGAAGTAAAAATTTCCAGATTAGGATTGAGAGTATTCCTATGTTAAGTCTAGACTCAGAAGGTCAAGGAATGTGCTACTGTGTCATTGAGATTAAACACATAAGGCTAGTGTTTAATTCACTCAATGTTGGCTCTGGTACCAACCTGTCACACCCCGATTTCCACGTGTCACCGGTGGGCCCGGTGGGGAGTATCGTGATGTAGTTGAGATCATCATAGTCAAACAACACAATATATAAATGCACAGCGGAAGCAAAAGATAAATATATTACATTCCGAATATAAGTAATGTCAAAGTATTACAACGGAAGGTAAAGGATCCACAGGCGGATCAATAAAAGAAAACTGTTCAACAGACTTTAGACATCTAGAACTTGCAAGATTCCCTAGTGACACCCTGAGCTCCCAGCCAATTACGCATAGTACCTGTCACTTAACCTTTTGGAAAATACGTCAGTTTACACTGGTAAATACAATTAACTTACTCATTTTGGAAAAAAGTTTAAAAATTGATTTGAATGCACGAGGCACAAAATATCTTTTATAACTGGATTAAAATGCACAGAGGCAAAATTAATCTTTTATAGTTGGGACAATTTTATTAATAAAAATCTTGTATCCGATTTACATGGTTGTCCAACATTTAGGGCCGGTGATTATACAATACAAGCCGGACAAGATTAATCGACACACCACAAATATAATCTCACAAGAAGATACCCTTACGAGTGAGTATACGTTATACATATGCAACAGGAGGTGTTTTGCCTACACCTTGTGCTTACGTCGTGGCCATTCACTTTTTAAAATGAGCCAAGGATATCCAGGACACGGTCATTAACCCCCAATGTTATTTGTTATCAATCAATACAGATTAAAACGGGATTATGCAATTTAATCATCTCCGATTAAAAGGTTTCTACACCCAACCAAGCGGTATTTTTATAATATCGTATCCCAAGCCGTATAAGGGAAAATAAGTTAAAAGTATTTACCTGAGCTAGCAATGCAATTTATACTCAGCCGTATATCCTAATCAGCAAGCACACGTACTTCTACTGGGGCTCTCAATCTGGAACGAAGGTTTTATTAACCTATTAAATTCCTAACGGGTCTTATTTAAGTCGTAACTTAGACCGGTTAGTTTTAAGGAAAGGTTTACGGTTCAAAACGCATGATTAAGCGAAGATCGGGATAGGATGTGATTTAGACCCGACAAGTTTGGAGACTTGTATAATATGGGTAAACTAAACACATTCTGGATTTTGAGATAAAAACGATAACGTTTGACCCGTTTCGGCTAATTTATGCAAACTAGTTACATAAACCGAACCGAACGCGTAATAAGCGTAACGGTTATTCATATGAGCCATTTATAGGTTTCCTAAGTTAATATGCTCCTAATATGTTGTGACATCAGTAAGTTGTCTTTCATTATGCCCGAAACGTATATAAACACAAACTAGGCCCCGTAGAGGTAGTTTGGTCATTTAAAAGGTTATAAAAGAGTTTAAGTATTTACCTGAGTTACAGGTCTGATATAATCAGCAAAAATACTTATTTTGATAAGTTATAACAGTAGGTTAAAGTATATATGTGAATTTACCAAGTATAACCAAACTATGCACCCTAGGGGCATTTTGGTAATTTCACATAAGCCGTAAGGCTCAAAACTGAAGTCTGAGTTAAACAACTTTTGCTTACTGTTAAAATATTATAATTTAACTAAAACATCAGTAGGTATCACCCTTGTATGTTTAAAAATAGTCTTAGTACATACTATGCGCTAAAAACGCTAAATAAGGCGATTAGGAGCCGTTTACGGGTTCAATACCTAAAGTTGATATTTTTATTATTCCAGAAGGTCTAAAATAATTTATTTATCATAACTAATCAGTAGCAAAATGTTTGGAGTCGTTTAGATATGTAAAACTCATTTTATGGCCCGTAAGGGCAAAACCACATTTACCGGATTAAGCCTACGACTATGAGTTATGCTCAGCCTAAAATTAATTAAAAAATCTTTAAAATTCCTAAAATAATATATCACATCAGTGGTTAAAGATTTTGATATCAAAAAGTAGGCTTAACTAGGCTATACGCTAGTTACGCCATTTTATTAACATAAAGCTTTAAATTTGCGATAATGAGCATAACTCTCAATCTATACTTCAAATTGATGTCAAACTTTGCATACAAGTTTATATATCAGTAATTAAAGTTTCTACTCTTTTACTTTTCCAAAAATCACGTTTTAAGGTAATAAGGGCATAATGGTCAACATATGAGCAATTAACGGAAACGCGTAAACGAATGGGTCAATCAATGAACCAACCACAGAGGGTTGTGCTAACATGTAGCCTGGTCCTAAAGAAGCTCTAAGACATTTTCAAATCATACTAAAGCGGGTCAGAACTGAAAGTCAAAGCGAAAGTCAAACTATGCGACTTTCGGTTCCGAACCGGGTCTCTACAGTAAATTGTCGGGTTGAACATGTTTAGACATGTTCTTACACTAATTACCAAGTTCTATTCATGATCAAACAGGTTGTGTATGATCTACATTGCTAATTATGCATAAATGGCATTTTAAGTCTCCTGTTGACTTTTTATAAACTAGTTTGACCCGACTTTTGACCTAGTTAGAGTGGTGATCAGGGGGAACCCTCTTAAGGGTTTATTACCCACATAAATACCAACTTATAACTACTTTCGATTCGACTAATCACTGGACCATTTGTGATTAATCGTAAAGTCAACCGTTAATTACGACGGTTTGACTTTTAAGCTAAAACTAAGCTAAAACTTAATTAAAAAAAAAGATTAGCAAACTTACTGAACTCCTAAGCTTGATTAGAAAGGACTTGGGTCTGCTTTGAAGCTCCAGAAGGCTCCTCAATTGCAGAATGAAGGTGTGAGGAATGAGTTGCAACTCATGGCCTTATATAGTGAATGTAATCACCATAAGGAGTTGACACACAAGTCTATAAGTGCCCACAACTGATTAACAAGTGTCCCTAAGTGTTTAGGGGTTGTTTAGGGGCCAAGGGATATGAGGAAAACCGTTTAAAAGGTCAAGAATGCGTTTAAAACAGCAAACAGCAACTTTCTGTCGGTGGCAACATGCTTGCGCACCGTAACAAATATTTGTTGCGGTGCGCAAGCCTTTGGCAGAATGCAAAAGCTTGGCCTTTCAAGCATTCGAAAGGGCAACCAACTTATTTCTTGCAATTTGCCCCCTTCTTATTTACCTACAAGGGCTTTAGGACTTATACCCACTTTGCCAAGTCCCTGGGCATTTCCGGTTAACCCGAAAAGTCATAACTTTCAACGTTAACGCTTTACCCCTCGCATACGGATTTGATCAAAACTTTCTCATACGATAACGAAACTTTATGAAATTTATATCGTGCATTCTAGTGAGCATAATTAACCGTTACAAAGCTTCGGGTTTGTCAAAAGGTCACTCAGAGGTATAACTTAAACATGTTGACACATTTAAACCCTGTAGTTTGAAATCTCTCACTTTCTTTCATATTTAGCTTCGTATGATCCATGATTTATTCGTTTGAAGGTACGAGCATCATGTAGGGTTAATGTACAATATACTTATTCACTGTTGACATTTAGAACTCGTATATTCACATTCTTTCTTTATTTGTCAACTTTAGTCCCTCTAGAGTATTCTGTCACACGTTCAAGCTTATGACACGTGTCAATACTTTATAGGACGCGAATTTTCGAGGTGTTACAACCCGAAACACCAAATTTACACTAGAAGCACTGTTTTAACATTACCAAACTAGTTATGATCCCCGAACACCATAACACCTCATAAAAATATCTAATAACTAAATCCTAACTAATACTTGGATTTTAACCTAATAACTAACTAAATGGTTGGAGCCTACACCTAGACCTCCCCCCCCCCACCTAGTGGACGGCCAACAAGGGCCCCACACTTGTGATTTTCTTAAATATTTTATTTGATCTTGTATTTGCTTTAATAAACATATTATACATTGGATGATCATTAAAAATGGTTATAAGTATAACCTTGTGTGTTTATAGTTCATCATTCTCATTTCAACATAACCAACACCATCCTCCTTCTTCCCTCTTCCTCACCTACGGCCGTGAGCCACCACCTCCACTACCATCACCTTCATCTCATTTCCATACAATCCACATATATACCAAGGTGTTAGAAGGTGCACTAGGAAGCTTGGAGCTCTCGGAAGTTCAAGGACCTTCACAGCTTGCTTTTATCCACTTGTTTTTCTACACTTGATCATCCCTAGCCTTGTGCTAGTGGTAAGGGTCTTGATATTGCTAGTTTACTTCTATTTTAAGTGGTTAAAGAATAATCATAACGTTAAACATAAAGAACATTAAGAATCATGGGAAGAAAACTTGAACATAAGCATGTTTAATAAAGTAATCTTGATGAATATGAGTTGTTTTGCTTGTTGATCATTGATTGTTTGTAGAAATGATGTAGATCATCATAAGATATAGCAAGATGAGAAAATAGAAATGTTGTAGGATGATAGATCATCCACACATGAAGCATGAACTTGAAATAACAAAGTTGTTTCTTGAAAAATAATAATCAAAGTGAGTAGTAACACTTGTAGATCTAAAGATTTATGGATGATTTCTAAAGAAACCAAGTTAAAAATATAAGTTTTGTTAACACTTGGTTCTTACATAAACAAACTCTATTTTTGGTGAATAAACAAGTGTAGAAACACTTGTGTAGCAAGAAAATTTCATAAAGAAACATTTTTAGAAAATGTGACAAGAAGTTGTAAACATCTAACATCTTTAAAAATGAAGTTTTTAAAGAACTAATCACATTTTAAAGGGTAACAAGACCTACTAAGAACACTAGTCAGATACTACAAATTTTTACAAATATTCAAGTTCATGAAGTAGTAGTTATTACTTGTTTTTGGAAAAATTGGTAAGTAAAGGTTGTTTTTATTGATTGTGGATTGATTGTATTGATTGTATTGATTTTTACAAAAGAAAATGATATGCTTGAGAGCATGGAAACCTCTATTTTTAGGGGAAACTATGGCAAAAATTTTCTAAAAATTAGACACTTAGAAAAATATTTTTTCAAACAAACATTTACAAGTGTATTTTAAACCATGAGTTTCCTACATAAACTTTGCCATAAATTTTGTCACAAAAACATAAATATTGGAGGTTGGTTTTCATAAATAAAAATTATTAAATATGTATTTAGGGAAATATGTATTTAGAAGTCACATGTGTGTGATTATTTGTATACTTTGTGTATTAGTTATATTATTTTAGGACTTGAAATAATATAACACATCAAAATACCAAGAATTACAATCCAAAATATTACCAAAATTCCAACAAATAAATATACACATTTATACCAAATATTTGTGAAACCGAACCATGGAATAAGACTTACAAAATATTCCAGAAAATTTATTCACAAAGTATATTTTGGTAAATAATACTTTGGACACCAAGGAAGTAAAAATATGATTTTTACAATTACAAAAAAAAAATATCATATTTTTTACAAGGAAAATATATTATTTTTGGCAAGTATGAAATATATATTTTTCTTGAAATTTTTAGAAGATATATTATTTTTAAGAAATATATGTCTTCTTACACAAACATGAAATACAATATTTTTGGGTGAAATATATATTTTCTCAAATAAATATGAAACATATCATTTTTGGAAGAAAAATGAGTTTAAATATATTTTCTAAGTTAAGACTTGAAAATATATTAATTTTTTAACTTATGAGAAATTACAAATATTTTTGCCAAAGAAAAATTATAAATAATTTTTTCTAAGTAATATTCCTTAATATATATTTTGGAAATATATATTGAATCTTCATAAAAGATAATATTCTGGAATAATTAATACGAAATTAAGTATAAGAATACTTAATGAATACAATAAAAATACGTATTCTCGTACGTATAAATACACACCGGAATACGACCCCGATACAAGGCAAAGTATACAAGAATAAGAATACAGATACAAACACACCCACCCTTGGGAAGGAGATACAAGTATAAATACTTGGGAAGTATTAAGTTAAAATAATTGTCTTAACAATTATTCCAAAATTTAATGAATATAATTTAAGTTAAAATATTAATTATTTTGACAAATAACTATATAACTCGGAATAATATCTAAGACACTAAAAGAATCGTAACTCAAAGACAATAATACTAAGTCAAGGCACGGCCTGTTCGCCTAATAGACATTAGTACGTTGTAGGTAGCCGTGTTTATCCGGAGAAGCTTGAGTTACGGTGCTTGAAGACGCAAGCATGTGAGTTCATGACCCCCTTTTCTTTAACTTTTTTTTGTTTTATAACTTCGGGGGTGAAATACATGTTACAGCTGTTTACAAACATTTTGATTTTGTATGGTTAGCTAAGGAATGGTACTGCTTGATCATGTGAGTGGTGGGTATAACACTTAAGGCCATTAATCCTCGTTGTAGAACCAAGGGACATGAGTGATAGATCTATTTGGGTGTAGTGAGCCCACACCCATGCGGACCAGGGTGACCCATGTGGTGACTATGTCTTATTCCCGGAGACAAATCTGCTAGGTTTGAGTTTTTCTGCATCACTTCACACATATCAATGACCTTGCAAACCATTGGTGATCTGTTTTTCCTTGTTGCTTTCATACCAGGGTTGCAAATACATACTTACTTACAATGATTTCCAAGTTTATTCGAGCTCACACAGTAAACACATGAATTCGCTCAACTTTTGTTGATGTTTTCAAACTACATGTATTTCAGGAAATTAAGTATGGATCTGGCGGGCGTTTGGATGTTTCAAGTAAAGTTGAGAATAAAAGGTGTCGTCCTATGTGTGAGGATTTGGATTGTGTGTCTTATTCTAGATAAGACACAACTTTCAAAGCCTAGTTTAAATTAATGTCTTTTGTCGAGTCTTTGTGAACTCTAAAACAAGTCGCATGGTTTGTACTCGAATTTGATGTATGTGTTTTAAACAATGTTGTCATGTTCTAAACTAAGTTAATGGATGATCACCTTTGGTTTTATCATATAGTTGTGTTATGATTGAATGCAATGATATTAAGCAAGTCACATCATAATCATGCTTCCGTAAAAGTCAGGGTGTGACACTTTACCCGTAAATGCCTTGAATCAATTAAAGAGGCAAAAGCATACTGATGAGGAAGATGAGCAGAAGTTTGAAGAATACTGAAAAGAGGCCATCAAATGCCAGATTGAATTCCATGTGGATGAGGCTGCTGATTAACTCACTGCTCAATTAACTGAAACTATCAAAAGGTTGGCAAGCAGACCTCATTCACCAAACTCGGCACAAATAACTCTTGTCCCAAGAAAACCATCTGATCCAAAAATACTAAGTGGAAGACAGCCTCAGACACCCATGTATTGACTTTGCTCAGGTCAAATGGTGATGTTGAAAGGATAAACATGAAGGATGCATACGTGCATGTGATCTTCAAGATCTTTTGAACCTTAAACTGGAAAGGGATGATGAAGATGACATGATTTCCTTGAACTTTGAATTACAATTCAAAGGACAAATCCGGGAATTGCTGATAAGAAATAAAGATCAGGAATAGAGAAGGGTTTTGGCATCATCTGTTCTAAGGGGAGATTGTTGGCTCATGTGGATCCCACCTTAAGAACAGATGATACAAAGCCAAAACAGTTATGCAATCATCTGATCCAGAATAACAGTGCTTTGGATTTTTTCTTCCTTCAATGGCAAGACATCAAACAATTGTTGCTACTAAGGTCTGCTACAAAGCTAAAGCTCTGCTGGTTTACAAAGTCTGATAAAGCTAAACCGCTGATGAAGAACAAATGTCTGCTGGAAGAAAAGGTCTGATCACCCTTTGAAGAAGGTCTGCTAAAGCTTCATCAGAGGATAGAGCTCATCAGAGTTTAGAGTCAACAGAGTCTGTAGTCAATGTTTGTACTATAACAGTGTTTAGCTATTAGCAGAGGTTAAAGGTTGTTAGTATTGTTAGATGTCATTGTCTCAGTGACGTCAGCAAAGATTCCACAGTGGTTAGGTTTGTACTATAAATAGACAGTGCATGTACTGTTCTATTAAATCATCTCACTCACTTGCATTTTGTACGAACAAACACTGTGATCTCAGGCTGAGGGGGAGAATTATTCATGCATACGTGATTGAATCATTCAACTTAAAGTATTCATAATGAAAGCAGATCTTCCATTGTTTGTGTTATAAAGTTTTCTTCATTCCGCTGCATATTATTTCATCTTATTATCTTCTTTCATTATTCATCTTAAAACAAACACAAACAATTCAAACTCAGAGCCTAACACCCTTGCGGTCCGCCAGGGGTATTTAATAATTTTCCACCACCTGAGGTCCCTTGCTGACCGTATTGCACACCCCTTGCGGTCCGCAAGGGGTCTTCAACAGCACCAATACTTTTTTTTTTCATTTTTAACATAGTTGTCCACGATATCTTCACTTCTTCCAAATTTCTTCATTTTCTTCATCCAACCGCTTGATTTTCCGCCACGCCCTAAAATTCATGAAGTAATTAAATTAATGTCGAAAACATGGGAAAAATCACATATAAACTTAGCAAAATGTAGGGAATTCGACCGACGAAATGTTTATAAAATAAGGCATATCAGTAATATCATTTTCTATGTTACTCATTTAGTTTGAGAAAGAACAAAATAAATTGTAATGTTATCAAATTATTACAAGTAAAAAGACTCGACGAATGAGATTTGATTGTATAAGTGCTATCGAGAGGGTATTGATAATTCCAGTGTCATGCCCGATTGTAAAGTTTTGTTCTAGCTTAATACTCATCAGGCGTCGAGCATATCCACAAGTATCGGGTATACCCATTAATTTTTGTTTAAAAGAATACCCGTTGGGCTTTTTAAATATATTTTTTTCTTTCTATTCTAACTTTTATATAATTTTTTGTTTTTAGAAACTACAATAAATTAAAATATGAGAATCTACATACATATCATCATCAACAACAAAAAGTAATTCAAAAGATTTAGAATATGTAAATTTCATAACGATATAAATCTCTAAAGATGATTTTGTATTTCGTAGTATACAGATATAAATAATATCATCAAAATACATATGCATCTTAACAAAAAAAATTATCTCACGCAATGAACTACTAGAATGAACATTAATCAGCAAGAGGTGAAGAGAATAAAAATGGAAAATTTTTAGATATATAAAGGGTGTTTGGGGTTGAGTTTTGAAAATAGATTATGCGTTTTGAATAATCAGAATCAGATAATTAACTGTAACAAAACGTGAGGTTGAAAGAAAGTGTTTGGATTTGATTATGTTGCTTGATATCACAATAATCAGATAATCAACTATTTGAGTGTTTGACAAATATATATTTAAAAAAATAAACAAGTGAAAATCCTTTTCTAAACGCAAATAATCACTTTTTGGAAAACTGCGTTTTGTTGCAGTAGGGAGAGTTGCTATTGGAAAACTGCGTTTTGTAACTTTCTAAACGCAAATAATCTTTTTTTTAATTTTTTTTTTACCCAAACACTCAAAACTGATTATTTACGATTTCAAAACTAAATAATCTAAAAATCTTCTTTAAAACTCAACCCCAAAAACCCTCATAGTCGCTTTATTAGTTACGTGTGACGTGATTTTATATCCTTCTCATACCCACATAATATATTTTTTTAATCCCCTATACTTGTCTTACACCGGTCCTCTATGTTTAAGTAAACCTATACGTATTATGATCTCAAAGAAAACTCTTGTCAGATACAATTTATTAAATAATAAATATAAAGTAATTATAGAATAAGATCAGTTTATTAATTAAAAATCAAAAGCATTAGCTTCTGGGTGAGGGTTTGAGTCCAAAGGGCAAAACCATAAGAGTGTATTGCTCCCTTTAAGTCAATGGTTTGAGCCCCGCATAAAACAGATTAATATAAAAATCTGTTCAAAAAAATATAAAAATTTGTTGTTAAAAAAACAGCTTTTCACTCTCGTTATATTTACATTGATTGATTGATCTCGTCCCATGACTTGTATGTCTCCCACCAATCCCATCAGATGTATGTCTCACAACCAACTCGGCAACTCGTGTTGATTAAAAAAGGGTGATACTATACACACCCCCTATTTACTAATTATACCCCCCCTATAAAAACATCACATCCATCAATCCATCCATCAATCATTTCCTTTTTGTTTTTAGTCTTTTTTGTCTTTTTGTTGTCTTTTTATTATATTTTAGTGTCTTTTTGTTATTATTATTATTTACTATTAGTTTTTTTTTTTTTTTTTTGAACGGCAAATTTGGATCACTGACGGACCACTGGAGTATCATCGTGCCACCAGAGGAACCACCCGATCATATCCATCTCCACTAAGCTCACACCAATTCAGGAGGAAACCCAATAAACATGGGAAAACCCCCTTGTGGGAATCGAACCCAGGACCTATTGGTCCCAAAGTCTTATCCCACCACCAAGATGCCACTAATTATTATTATTATTATTATTATTATTATTATTATTATTAAAATTGAAAAAAAAACCGTGTAAAGTTGATATGCAATGATTATGTCTTATCCTCAAATTATTGGTGCATTTGAGAGAATAAATGAAAGTGGAACAAACTCAAATTATTGGTGCCTCAAATAACCGTGCAGTTGATATGCATTCGTTTCACTTACTTCTTTTTTGATGTAGGATTCACTTACTTCCAGACGTGAACTATCAAGTGCCTGGTTAAACAAGTCCGTTCATAAATCAAGATATTTACGGAAAAAAACCATTCAAGGACGATCCTGGTGAACCAAGTCCGTTCATGACACAAGATACAGACGGACAAGGTTTTTTTACCAACCTTTTAAACACACCGGGATATGATTTCATGTGGTTGAACCAAGATATTGTCGGACAAAGTTCTTTCACCAACTCTACAAGTGCGCCAGGCTATGACTTCATGGGGTTGAACCAAGATCAAGCATCACAGGTGATACACAACTATATTCATCTAATTCCAAAAATCTTCCATGCGTATGTTACACGCATACATAACGTGTTAGGTGATGGAAATTGTGGGTTTCGGGCGACAGCTTCTGCTCTCGGGTACGGTGAAGATGAATGGTTATTTATCCGGAGATCACTGATGGAAGAGCTACTCGAGTTTAGAAATAAGTACACTAAGGCTTTCTTAGGCTCATTCAAAGATGTGTTCACGTCCTTGGCTTGGTCAGGATCGGGGTTTGCACCTGAAAAACACTGGATGATTATGCCAGAGGCAGGATTCTTGATTGCGAACAAGTTTAATGTGATCGTTCATTTTTTATCTCAAGAAAAAAGAAACAGTTCTACTTGTTTTTCGCTTTGGAGAGGCCCTCACGAGTTCTCAGAAAAAAAAATAATTACAATTGCACACGTGAATGGTGACCATTTTATAATGGTAGAATTGCAAGGAGAGTATCCAATTGCCAGCACAAACAACCTATGGAAATTAATGAGAGAAAATGATGCAGCTGGCTGGGAGAATATATTTGAATCACATCAAAATATGTATAAGTCTTGGATAGCATAACCTGCTACATTTGGGGGGTGTATAGATTAAACCTCGGTATGTAAATTATTAAATGATAATAATTTTGTAAAAAAGTACTTATTTTTATATAGCTTTTGTTACAGCTATAAATATAAATTGATAAATTATAACAATAAAAACTAATAATAAATACTATATCATTACTACTACTAATAATAATAAATATAATATTAATAAATATAATAATAATAATAATAACTAATTAAATAATAAACAAATACTAAATAACTAATAATTAAATAAATGAATAAAAAAAAGACAACAAAAAGACAAAACAGGCTAAAAACAAAAACTAAATGATTGATGGATGTGATGTTTTTTATAGGGGGGTGTAATTAGTAAATAGGGGGTGGGAATAGAATGAACCTTAAAAAAATAGAAAGTGAATTTGTGCCAATCATGGTATAACCCAGTTGGTAATGGGCTGCTGTTCAAAAAAAAAACTTAGTAAGGAGGTTTTCTACTAAGACCATGTGTAGTGGGCAGGGGCGCAGCTTAGGCTACCCCCCCCCCCTCCCAAACTTATCGATGCGTAGTGTTATGAATGGTACTTTCGTATAGGTATATACGTTGCCGCCCCTCGGTTTCGGAAAAAATTGTGTGTGGGGGGGGGGGGGGGGCAAAACGCCTTCCCCTCCCCCCTCCGGCGTGATCCGGCGTTTTCGCAAAAAAAACCCCACCGGCGTGCTTTGAATCACACTAAAATGACAAATTGTTGGCCAATCAGATAAGACCATGTGGGTTTAAAGAGATAGAGATGGATTTTTTGCCGGAATTCGAGTGGGTTTGGGTTTTGTGGTTAGCCGGAATTTTTGCCAGTCAAACGAAGGGCTGGGACTGCCTGGGAGCGGGTTATTTGATTTGAAATTTTAGTCAAGTTGTCACATTAGGCCCTTGTGGTTTTTAGTTATTCCTAAAATAAGTTTAATACTAAAAACTTGAATTTCAATAGTTACAAAACTAATTTGAAAACTAATGTGTTTTTTTAAGTATGATCGTTTTTATTTTTTAATACTAGTATTGTAGTTTTTTTTTATTTAATGAAATATTATTCGTTTTTAATTTAAAAAATTAATAATTGTGTAATGATTGTTTGTGGCATTATTGGGCATTATTCCACTACGCCCCTTTTGTAAAAAAGTCCAATAATGCCCCCTTGCTGACTGGACTGTCACGTGGCAGAAAACCCCCCAAGGGTGGGGGCATTATTCACAAAACCACTACACATGGTCTACGTAGTTTCTTCCTTGAAGGTCTCAAGTTCGAATTCAACAAGTGTATACCAATTCTTCTGGTAAATACTACTGTTCTAGGATTCAAACCTGAATAAGGTGCCCGATCGTGTTGCAATCCAATAGCCCTGAAGCCATTAAAAAAAAATATAGTGAATTTATAGTTTCAAATTATCATTTAATGGTTTACATTTGAACGCACCAGCTTTTAATTGTCATATATTTTTTTTATAAAAGTTATTCACACTATCATATTAATTAAAAAAAAGTTTTAAAACCTTAAGACCTTATCTTATGGGTCACGCCCCTTTCCAAATGACACTAATGAAGCTAGGGACAAATGACACTAATGAAGCTAGGGAATAGGGATGTACGTGTATGTGTATGTGTGAGAGAAACCAAAACAATAACCCCGCCATCGCCATCACGCCCAACCTAATAACCCCTCAACATACACCCCCCCCCCCCCCCAACGCCCAGGGGGCGGTGTTCTGGGCGCTATGGGGCTTTATAGCGCCCCTTCACCTCTCCACTACGCATGGCCTAAGTGTAGTAATTAAGTAAAATAACAAAAAATGTTTCTTAAAATAATTTTAAATGAATTTAAAATTTAAACCATTTTAAGCATATTAATTGAGTAGAAATAGTTTCACATAATAATACTTTGATTTATATAAATTGTTTTACTTACAAAATATCTTTTTAGTATAAAAAATTAATTTATTTTTATAAATAATTTAATATGATATAAAAAAATTGTTTATATAAGTAAATCATAAAGTGGTGATAATGTAAAAATGTAAGAATTTATAATGACGATTGTAAAGTTGGAGAGAAAATAAGTGTTTTTGGAGGAGTAGAAATCTAATGTATTGGAGATGGTCTAACCGCACCAGATCAAACCCTGTTAACCCCAGTGGCGGACTCACCTTAAGGGGTGGGTGGGCGGCCGCACCCCTTGAAAAAAAAAATTTGGTAGTATTTTTCACGAAAAATCCCGACCGCACCCCTTGAAAATTTTCGTCCGCACCCCTTGAAAAATTCCAACCGCACCCCTTGGAAAATTCCGACCGCAACCATTGAAAATTTTCGTCCGCAACCCTTAGGAATTTATATAAAAAAATTGTTAACACTGATTGAAATCCGATCAAACTATGTAAACAAGTTAGCCCACTAACCCCTTTAATAAAACTTAAATTTAATCTATAAAGCCCAATAACTTAATACCCATTCAAGCCCAATCCAACTACTAGTTTTGTTAAACAAATCAGTCCACATAATAAAAAGAAACCCAAATCGCTGCCACTTACCAGTGACTCCCGCCCTCCCTCTGCCTCACTTTAGCGCCCAGCGACAGCATAATCCCGACTGGCAACTACAAAATTCCAGCTGCAAACTGGTTAATTCAGGCCACCCATGTTTTGTTTTGTTTTATTTTGATGTGTATGTGATTTTGTTCAAGAGTCATGAGATAATAAGATTTTAGGATGGGTTAAAAAAAATTAAACTTTTATGTGTTTTGAGGTAATTTGGGGTTGTTCTAGTCTTTATAGGATGAGTTTGTTGTTTCTTAATTTCTTATTGATTATATGATTCTAGTATAGTGTTTGAAAAGATGAAATTTAAAAATTGAACTTAAATAGGTAATTCGATTTGTTTTGATGTTTTATTGGGTTTTTTCAAAAGAAAAAGATATATATATTTGTTAAAAAGGTTTAAAATTTTATATGTTTTCATGTATTTTTTAGTTGTTCTAGTCTTTAGTTGGGTGGTTTTGTTGATTATATGACTGTTGGTTGGTAAATAACAATTACTAGGGCTTAAAATTCAAAATTTTAAATTGAAAATTAAGAAACATGGGCTATGGTTAAACACTTGAAGATACTTGTTTACTTTGCATGTGATAGGATTAGGAAGGAACAATGAATAGGGAAGTTATGTCGCGATTTATCAAGAGGAAAGGGGTTGAACCATTTTTTTTCGCCGGATTCTTCTAATTAAAGACCAATGTATGTTTTAGATAAGTTTTTTTGTTCTTTTATTTAATGATTAAGAGAAATAAAAGTAGGGATGGTTTGAACTTTGATGCCTTTTTGTTTGTTAATGTGATAGGAAGTTAGAACTAGGGTTTGATTGTTTGAAAATTGAAATGGACCCGACCCGATCTGATTCGACCCGCTATGAAACTTCGTTTGTGTTTACTTGTTTTACATGACCCGACCCGCTATGAACCGATTTTTTTTTGTATAGCTAGAGGTCTAAAATCTTTAAAAAAAATTCGCACCCCCAGGAAAAAAATCCTGGGTCCGCCACTGGTTAACCCGTGATTCTCACTAATGACGTACATTATTCTCCTTTTTCCTTCAAACAGATGAAAAAAATAGAAAAATAAATTAAAATTACATTGCACTACAAAATTTTCCAGCATACCTTAAAAAAGGGACAATTCTTGTGAATGTGAATTAATCTTATCAACCATTTGGTGATTATAAGAATGGGAATCAAAGCCTTGGAACTTCCTCTATGCAGGTCAAACCAATAATCCAATGCAGTATTTTTGACAATTTCTCAATGTTTATTCATTTCTGGACTGGACCATCCTGCAAGGTGGAATCATATATCATGTGAAAGTATGAGAATACTCAATACAGGACACAAGAACAACTAATCTAATTGCCAACATTGTCAAATGAATACTTTGAGATAGATCTAGTTACAAGATGATGATTAATAAGGCGATGCATTCATCTCTCATGATACTATTTTTTGGTTCTTTAAAATAGAAAGTGTTGTGTAGGATGAGTAAGATGGATGAATAAGAAATTAATGAAGTGTTTGGAAGTAAAAGATACAAAAAATTAGCAGATTTACCTGTCTGAACGAAAGAGGCGATCAGAGCTCTGTAAGCCATATTCATCCACAGAGCTTGGTTTTCAAAGGCAAGATGGAAAAGCCTCATGTACTACTAGGTAAAAAGTTGGTTACATAGGAGGCTGATTGATAATATGCAAAAGCAACCAAAGAATTTTTGAAAAGTTTACTTGATAAATAAAGCTTCTTTCGTTGTAGACCTCGGGTACATGATGCGCATGCCGGCTTTTGGGACCTAAACGCCTCATTGTGCCTCAATCTTTTTGAACCAATGTGAATAAATACCCATTTGGTTTCGAGTCAAAAGCTCCGTAAAGCGCAAGAACTGGTTGAATGGTGGTCAGACTCTTGAGGTACGGTCATATGAGGTGTCTTAACTCATCAGAAGTGGCTATAAGAATGGGCAATGAATTAAAGCTTTGAAACTTTCTCTATGCAGGTCAAACCAGTAATCCAATGCAGTATTTTTGACAATTTCTCAAAGTTAATTCCTTTCTGGACTGGATTCTCCTGCAAGGTGGAACCATGGTCAATGTAGACAGAAAACCATATATCATGTAAAAGTATGAGAATACTCAATACAGGACACAAGAACAACTAATGTTGCACACTTACTAATCTAATTTCCAACATTTTCAAATGAATATTTTGAGATAGATCTAGTTACAAGATGATGATTAATAAGGCGATGCATTCATCTCTCATTTTTTGGTTCTTTAAAGAGATTTTAGCAACCGTCCAGCAACGAGTGTCTTGTTTGCATAGCTATACACAAATACAAAGTGTTGTGTAGAATGAGTAAGATGGATGAATAAGAAATTAATGAAGTGTTTGGAAGTAAAAGATAGAAAACATTTAGCAGATTTACCTGTCTGAACGGAAGAGGCAATCAGAGCTCTGTAAGTCAAGCATATTCATCCACAGAGCTTGGTTTTCAAAGGCAAGATGGAAAAGCCTCATGTCTACTAGGTAAAAAGTTGGTTAGTTAGGAGGCTGATTGATAATATGCAAAAACAAGCAAAGAATTTTTGAAAAGTTTACTTGATAAATAAAGCTTCTTTCGTTGTAGATAATAGAATGCCTTGGGTACATGATGCGCACGCCGGCTTTTGGGACCTAAACGCCTCATTGTGCCTCAAGCTTTTTGAACCAATGTGAATAAATACCCATTTGGTTTCGAGTCAAAAGCTCCGTAAAGCGCAAGAACTGGTTAAATGGTGGTCAGACTCTTGAGGTACGGTCATATGAGGTGTCTTAACTCATCAGAAGTGGCTATGCAATCTGACAAGTGCCCTAACTTGAAGCCGCTTCGAATGCTCTTAAAACCTAAAGTAAATGTGTTCAGGAAAGAAGAAACCGCATAGTGATTTGATCAAACACGTAAGTAAAGGATGTATCTTTCATTGAGTATGGAACCACAATTTATACACAACCTATGCTAGGAAAGTAGCTAAGCAGTCAATTTTCTCAACACAAATAACTTTTAAAAATCTAGTTGATTTATTGTACAGTAAATGGCAGGTAGTTTTCCAACTATCTAGAACTGAACATATTTTTTTATTGACAAAATATTTTGATTCTGATTCTGTTGAAGGAAAAACCCATGTGAATTAATCCAAAAATATTTTTCAGAATTTATCAGTGATTTCTGCACAACAATACCAGGTGGAGTACCAACAAAAGACACTATTGAATAAGTACAAATTCTGTATAATATGCCCTTAAAACTAGAAGGGTACGTGGAGCAATAGCTCCAATCACAATATACTAATGATGCAGGTGTGTATTAAGTATTAACCTACTAGCAGCAAGATGTCATTTAAATCAGCAACTGATACACTTTGCATACCTGGTGCAACTGTGGTTGTTACGTTACATCCCAACATTGTGATATATGCCTATTCAACGTATACCATCAAATGTAACTGTAAAATAAGAAAAAAAAAATGATTAACGTTATTGCTAGAGATTTCAGATTAGATATAATGCAAATCATGCTCAAGGCAAGAAGCATTTAGTAGTTATTCCAGCAGATAAAGTTCCTCAACATAACAGTTATAAACCAAAGGGATTGACTTATAGTAGAACTCAATTAGAAAAAAAAAATAACTATTATCATAAAAAGAAAAAAAATAACCTGAAAATCATTGATGCAATGCAGACTTCAAATTGCTCCATTTGAAACTTACTATTTCCTGCATAATAAAACATTATATTAGGTAATAGGTACTCCTACTCCGAATTGAATATTCATTTAAATTAAAGATAAACAATTAGCCCAGGGGTTAGAGAATTACCCGATTTTGACCATATCTTTGACAAAATCAAATGGCTGAGATTTTTTTCAACCTACAATTTTAAATCTCTCATGATTCTCTGTCTCATTGGATTTGACAACTTACTTCCTTTTTCAAGCATCAAATCATGTAACATTTGAGCTTCATTCAGTTTGTTTTCTTTAAGTAACATGTGAAGCAACCAACTACCGTTAAATCGACATGGTAAATAACCATGGGAAATCATATCTTCACATATACGCAATGCTTCATTGAGCAAACGTGAAGCACAAAGACTAATAAGCATATATTCAAAAGCAATTTTGCTAGGAACAAATCCTCTTTTACACATTGCATGTGAAAGAGATAAGGCATCAATCAACCTCTTGTTCTTACACAAGCCCTTTATCATTATATTATATAAAATTCTATCGGGGAAGCATCCATCAGCATTCATTTTGTTAAACAACCCAACAGCAGCATCAATTTCACCGACTTGAATATGTCCATTGATTAAAATCGTATATGTTACCTGATTGAGACCCACACCTTGTTTTACCATCACATCTAGTAGTTCATATGCTTCCTTAAACTTTCCCATCCGACAAAAACCAGATAATGTGGCGTTATACATATATAAACTTGGCCAATAGAAACTATCTTTAATTCCTCTAATTAGTTTCATTGCTAATAACTTCAAATCTTCATGAGTTGTTATGGAAATTTTTGAATCATTCTCCACTGGAGATGAGTTTTGACGAAGTAGATGATAGAGATGTTCCCTTTCTTTTTGTGATTTATTATGGGCATCGTGCCATATACCATTGTAACATTGAAGATTCCTACAAATGCCACTAATCAATGTTATGTAGGTGACATGATCACTCTCTATACGACTTCGTTCCATCAAAGAAACTAGTCTAAATGAAAATTCAAGCTCACCTTTTCGTATAAAGTGACCAATAAGAGACGTATATAGCACCTTATTTGGCATAAAACCATCTTTTAACATACTTCCAAGATACATCACACCCTTCTTCATCATATTTTTCTTCACAAATCCACTAATAAGTGCTGAGTAAACACGTGAATTAGGTTGTATTCCATGCTTCATCATCCGATAAAATAATCGATCCGCTTCAATTGCTTGTCCATTTTTAGCGTACGTGTTTATCATTCTGAAATACAGAGCGTCATCAGGATCTACATCACTTTCAAGCAACTTTTTAAACATACAATGTGCATCAAAAACCCTTTTCTCTCTGCCTAAACAACCAATAATGCTATCATATATAGCAACACTAGGCTTCATTCTCCTATCATCCATCAAACGAAGAACATTAAAAGCCGACGCTAGGTCATTATTTTTGCAATGTTCATTAACCATTACCAAAAAAGTTGTGGAGTTAGGAATCATCCCCATACCCTCCATGAGTTCAATTAGGGCACCGGAATGCTCAACAAACCCTTCTTGACTAAAACACCTTATCAATGAGTTATAAGCTGACATCAAAGGCTGAAACCCAAGATTGATCATGAAAACCAAAGAACGCAAAGCATCGTCAGTTTTCCCTCCAAAGCATAATCCAATAATGTATATACTATAAGCCATATTAGCCAAATGAGGTCTACGTTCCACTATTCTGCCTAAAATATGATCGATTTGATATTGAATGCTCTCAGTAGGTCCAAAAGAAGCAGATGAAGATAAAGGGTCAACGCCACAACCGTATTTAGCAATCGCATTCAAAAACTTGAGTGTAAGATGAAGCTCATGACCTTTCGGGTACGCTTTTATTAGTTTAAAAAACATGACTTGATCGGGAATCACTCCAGAATCAAGCATCGTTTGGTACACCTCATCAACCTCTATACGGTTTTCTTTGTAAAGAGCGGGAATAATGGATGTATAACAATGCACATTGGGTGTTAGGTCTCTACCGCACATGCTACTTAAAAGCGCCAAAGCACAATCAACTTTATTTTCTTTACAATATTTGTTGATCATAATTTGGTAAGTCGGTACATCAGGTTCAAGTCCCGATTCTATCATCTGCCGGTGCAAAACCCACATTTTATCGAAAAAACCAGAATTAAGGAACCCTTGCATCAATGTATTGTAAGTATAAGTATCCGGCTGACAACCCATCTTGAGCATTTTATATAACAATCGCATCCCCATTTTTACTTTCCGGTTCTTACAGTAACCGTTAATAAGACTAGTGTACATAACCTTATCAACAAAAAAACCATAGGATTCCATTTCTATGCTCAACAACTCAGCTTCTTCAACTCTACCCATCTTACAAAAACCAAATACAAGCGACTTCCACAAATGACATACGGGTGGCACACCTCTCTCACGCATTATATCAAACACTTGGCGAGCTTCATCAACATACCCTCTAGACGACAACCCAGAAATCAGCATATTATAACACGAAACAGAAAGCGAAACCCCAGCAGCATTAATCCTAACACTATAATCATAAGCATCAAAGTACCTACTTTGTTCAAACATCTCCTTTAGAAGCTCCGAAAACGCTCTTACACTAGAAGACGACTTTAACCCAATAAGCTTTTCGACGTGATCATTTTCCTCCTTAAACTTGCCTAACTTGCAATAGCAAATCATCATGGAACCGACTAATGAGGCATCGGGCATAACCCCTGGTTTTACTATCCTATCGATATACAGATCTTGGGCTATCCGAATTTGACCCAGATTCACAAGCCTACAAATTAATGCAGAATAAGGGGGCAAGTAAGGCTCAAGGCCTCGTGAGACGGCAAAATGGATGAGGGAAAGCTCATGGGTGATGGTAGGGGAGTGTAGAATGAGACGGCGGATAAGGCGTTGGGCAGCGGGTAACAGGCCTCGGTTAAGTAGGGTTTGAGCAAGGGAAAAGCACAAGGATTTGTGGTGGTGGTGGTGGTGGTGGGAAGGTGGAATTGGAGGGTTTTCTGATAGGAGGACTAAAGGAGGACTTGTAGTGAATGATTTTGTGATTGAATTGAGTATGGATGTGAATAGTGTATGAGGTTTACGGTTACGATTAATCATGGTTCCATCTGGTGGGGTTCTGTAATTGAAGTGATGAATGTGAAGAGATAATTAAATAAACTGAGAAAATGAAGAAAGAGAGAACCTGGTCTGGTGGTGTGGCACCGGGAAATGGAAAAACCGGCTGTAAAACCCTAGAAGTGGTGGCGGGTAGTAAGGGGGTGTTTGGCCTAGCTTTAATTTTTTTGGCTTATGCTTATATTTTAAAGTAGCTTATGCTTATTTTCTTTCATTTGATAAGCTATTTTTAAGTGTTTGGATTTGCTTATATTCTTCAAATTGAGTTGATCCATTGTGTATTATGGGAAGGGGTATAATACCATTGTGTGTATCATATTCAAATGAGTTAATCCACCATTTGAGGGCAAATGAGTAAAAAACCATCTTGTTCAAATAAGCTATAAAACCATCAACCCATAAGCTTCTTGAAATTAGCTTATATAAGCTAATAAGCATAAGCTTAAAAAGCTAAACCAAACACCCACTGGTGCTTATTTTGTAAAAATAAGCTAAAAAGGTTATAAGCTTAGATAAAAAAAGCTAGGCCAAACACCCCCTAAGTACGCTTTAAACCTCACACCACAGACCACACCTTGTCTCTCTTCGCGTTAGACGTTTTAGTAGTGTTCACAGACTAACCTTTCTTTCTTTAAGGTTTTTCTTAAGGTTGTTTAATGTTCGAACCGATTAAACTGAAAATCGAACTACACTAGAATCGTTTGAAACAATACCGGAGAATTCACGGACCTTGGGCGAGTAAAGAGTTTGGTCACTCGACAATCTATTTATTTTCTTGAGAAAAATGTCCGGATAGTTCCTGTGGTTTGCCAATTTTTCACCTTTAGTCCCTAACTTTCTAAAATTACAGCTATAGTCTCCAACTTTTGCAATTTTATTCCCAAATAGTCCCTGGCGTGGATAGAGGTTAGTTTTTGGTGTTAAGTGGATGTCAAATGACCAAAATACCACTACTGTTAAATTAATAACTAAAAAGTTAAAAAGAAAATATAATTAATATTAAATAATTTTTGTGGGACCCACCACCAAACTCACCCACTTCATCTTCCTCAATCTTCACCACCACCACCATCTCCACCTTTCATCACCACCAACATCCACAAACCACAGTCATCCACTAAAAGCAATCACCGTCATCCACTAACACTCACATTCTCAACTCACATCTCTTCCACACCTCAAGTTGCAATCATGGGTCAAACAAGCACTTCTCCTGCAGGTAATTCAGGCAACCAAAATCTTCAAGTCAGCTTCGTTGGAGGAACAACCGTAGGACTACCACTAGTTTCAGCAGTAGGTACAGCAGTAATTCTTCCACCACCACACACATTGCATATAGTATCAGAGCACCAGGCCAAGTGGTCCTCGGTGCCCTGATGAACATGGGTCCCACATCATCCCATAGGTGAACTTGCAAGGTTAGGAAGACAACACAGGAGTACTGTTCTTCTAAATTTTTTTCTTGATCATGACTAAATCAGGGATAATAATAATAATAATAATAACTGGTTATATATTGTGGTCATGGAGAATAGAATCTGATCATAACATTCTCGTCTATGACGGTGATTGAATAGTTTTTTTAGAAACAAAAGTACGGAGTGGATGACTGTGGTTGGTGGATGTTGGTGGTGGTGAAGAGTGGGGAAGATGAAGTGGGTGGGGTTGGTGGTGGGTCCCAGATAAATTATTTAATATTAATTATATTTCTTTTTAACTTTTTAGGTATTAATTTAACAGTAGGGGTATTTTGGTCATTTCACATCCACTTAACACCAAAAACTAACCCCCATCTGCATCAGGGACTATCCGGGAACGAAATTGCAAAAGTTGAGGACTATAGTTGTAATTTTAAAAAGTTAGGGACTAAAGGTGAAAAATGGGCAAACCACAGGGATTATCCGGGCATTTTTCTCTTATTTTCTTACTGCGAGTTCGTCATTTTGAGTTTTATTTATTTTGATTTTAATTGTCAAATCAAAACATGATTGGCTTATTAGGCTAATTGGTTTAGTTGCGCTAATGGGTAACTCGTTCTAATAGAAAAAAAAAGGTTTAGTAAAGAGTAAAGTGCCATTTTGGTCCATGTGGTTTGGACAGTTTTGCCGGTATAGTCTAAAGGTTTCATTTATAGCCTGTGGATCCAAAAAAATTTCATCATTGTCATTTTGGTCCAACTGACTTAATGTAGGATCGGGATTCGATCAAACGAGTCGTTCAGAAGAATTCTTGATCAATACGAAAGGCGGAATCAGACGTATTGATGTTATAACAGCTAGATTTGCACGTAGAATCACTTTAAATGTCGATTATTTGACAAAGTTACACAAGCTGGCGACACTTCGGCAGAGCTTTGCTACCAGAATCCAAAAGTTCCAAAAGTTTTCAAAAGTTCTAAATGAAGACCCAATACCACATATATATAGGAGATGCCAGACCCCATGAACCAGACCACACGAGCTGGCCCAGGTCGCACGACCTGGCCAGAAAGCATGAACTTGCCAGAAAGCATGAACTTGCCAGAAAGCATGAACTTGCCAGAAAGCATGAACTTGGTCACCTCGTGAGAGGTGGCCTAGCCACTTCGTGAGGGGTGGCTGGTTCAGGTCTATTTCCCGTTTATCTCGTACAACGTGTCCTGGTCTATCTATTCTAGTTACATGACTCGATACAAGACATAAGACGAAGTCAACAGACATATGCACTAACAAACTCCCCTTGGATGATGACGAGTCTTCAGTGTGTCGAGTCTTCCGTCTTGATCAGTCTTCTCGCTCTCTCCAAAGTATTCTCCATTGTACGCATCTTTATCAATCTCTCACTTACTCTTCCAGAATCTCAACCTTACTCTTCGAACTTTCTAATTCTCTTGATCAGATCTCTTGATTCATTAAGCTCTTCAGCATTAGCAGCTTCTATATCAAACGCTATTCCAAGATCTGAATCTGGCTCTTACATCTTCAGACTCCCTGATGCGTGTGAAGTGTCGTATATATTAGGTGTATATTTTAAGCCCTTTTAACAATTATTTTAGCCAAGTTTTAAATTTATAAAACACGATATTTTACTAACACTAAACACACATATGGGCAAGTGCACCCATCGTGAGCGTAGTATAGCGTTGGTAAGATACCGAGGTCGTCCAAGGACACAAGAGCTTTTAGTACCGGTTTATCCTCAACGTCTAATCAAAATAAAAAGTTTTAGAAAAATGTTTTAAACTAAGAAAAGTAAAAACTAACTAAAATGCTGAAAATAAAAATAAAAATAAAAACAGATAGACAAGATGAATCACTTGGTTCCGACTCGTATCTAGTATAACCTTTGATTATTTCCGCACTTTTGCACATAATTAAGAGATTATCTTAGTTATTGTAGTAGGCCCCTCTTTTGAATGTGACGTTACCCTCACCCCAGTAGTTTGAGTCAGCAAGGATACAATCCTAAAGGGGTGGATTATTGGAAGATAATGAATTAAGTTATTAATGCAGTATTGTGGTAGGCCCCGCTTTTGGCGGTGACGTTACCCTCGGCTAAGTAGTCTGAGTCAGTAGGGATACAGTCCTAAATAGTCGGGTTATAGTATTAATAGTAGTTAACTTATGAGGGGGTCAAAGAGTTTGGACCCCCGCCATCCAATACCGTGAAGCATTGAAGGAGGTCCTACTAAATTTGACCCAGGTCCATTGCAGGACCTCTAAACGCTGAACAATGGCAAGACCTTTACCAAACTGTTCCCTTAACCCCAGACCAGGTAGCCAACATACCTCCATATAGACCGTGGAGATATGAATGGTGAAAATCCTTTATTTTATATAGACAGTAAAATAATGCCAAGACACCACGGACAAACGATAAGGAAAGATCACCTTCAACATAAGTAACTAGTTATTAAAGTCATTAATACAAAACCAAATAAAAAGTGCAAAAGATTAGAAATAAAAAGTATTATACTAGACACTTTGTCTTCACCAAGTGATGTAAGAGACTTAGGCAAACATGGCCTTGATTGTCAAGAACTCTTACGATCAATCTTGGATCCCGAGACGACTCACACACTCTACGATGGACAATGGATGATGGTGGTGGATGATGGTGTTATGGTGGTGGTGGGTGGTGGATGAAGTGTGAGAGAGGTGGTGTGCCAAGGGATGAGTTGAAATGAATCCAAGCACTCCTATTTATAGGCTGAACAGAGAGCTGGGCACGGCCCCGTGTCCGCTGGGCACGGCCCCGTGCCTGTCTGACACTCTCTCTCCTCATTAATTGTAATTCGCAATTACAATTAATGCGCCTGCTGTACTTTCGACACGCCCCCGTGTCCGCTGGACACGACCCGTGGTGGGCAATAGAAGCTTCTATAGGTTTGTCTTTTCTGCTACTTCTTGGGCACGGCCCCGTGCTGGCTGAGCACGGGGCGTGTTCAGCCTTCTGTCTTCTCTATTTTGCTTGGGAAGATGCCGTTGAGGGGTCGGGCAGTCCACTAGTGTTCCTTTCCTTGTATTTATGTTGGAATTAGCTGTCTTTTTGCTTCTTTTGTGTTTTTGAGCTCATTTAATCCTGAAAATACAAAAGGAAGACAAAAACACTCTTTTTCCAATATTAGTACTTAAAAAGGGTTAGTTTTATGCCTTAATTGATGTAATTTATATGTTGCATTTTATACACATCACTCCCCCTTTCGATAAGCTGGGATCGCAGCCTAGAATTCACTATCTGCAAGCTTTTAATCGGAAACCTGGCTCTAATCTGCATACGCTTATGCGAAAAGTCCTCAGGAGTCGAAACCTAGCTCTTTCAAAGCTTTTTACCTGCACATACTCTACCCAAAACATAAGATTTTTCATTTTAAAAACATTTATAGTCTAATCATCTAGACACATTTGCAAGATAGACAATTTTGACATAGATGAACTCTGATTATTCACTTGTAAAAACAAATTTGGTTTCAAATTAATGAACCATTTAATCTTTTCAAATTCATTTGTCATTTCAAACAAACTCTCCCAACCCTTTGTTCATCATGTTCAGCACTTGGAATTTTGAAAATCAGCTTTCCAACATCAGTTGTCGAAAATAAGATGAAATAAAATCTTTTTGAATTTTCGAAATTTTATGCTAAAACATACTGAAAATCTTTTTGGATTTTGGGAAATAAACTATATACAGACATCTTTTTGTGAGTTTGTGTACGAGAATCATATCAGTTTATGACAAACCACTAGTACCGTTGAGCTTTAAACATTTTAAGATCTAAACGATTCACTTAGATTGTCAGTATACTGATCCACTTAAATTTTCACACAAACTTCAATTGATTCGAGATACGAGATTAGTGTTTTAATGGACTTAACTTATTCGCGTGTTCCACCTCAGAATATACTCCCGTATCCAGACTCCTATATTCAGTCTTACAGGTGAATGTACACTAATGATATCTGTAAATGGGTAATGCGAGGCCATGAGAGCTCACGTTAGAACTTCCGTTCAGAAAAAGAGATGATGGCTCGACTTTTAGGTGTGTCCCGTTTGTGGATATTTTCTTCAACAGCACATGATTAGCATTTTTCAATGTTTCATCATTTTTTATGCTGAGGGTGGGCTTTATGATTAAAGCAGTGCAGAGTATTATACGAGGACTAGGCTATTGCTCTCGCAAAATTAGAAGTCCCGGTATAATACCCCAGATATCATCACGCACAAAGACATAGTATGTCAGAAATAGAAAGCCCTTCAAACAAGATTTCAGGGGTTACCTATATATCCGAAAGATGTTCCCCACGTGATAAGTAAGCATTTGATATTTAGGTTTATATCTCGAAAACAATCTATTAAGCGTGTAAAAACCTACTGGGATATCATCAGTGAGACCGTTTATCACATTTTAACTTTCCAATTCTTTAGCGTACTGTGATTGTCTACTGATGTACTATCATTTCCTCTTTTTCACAACAAAACTCATTTTGATTTTTCTATGTTTTTTGTTTTTAGATTTTATAATGTTTTTGGATTTTTCAAATTTTCAAAATTTCTAAATTTTTACTCCCTCTAAAATCAAAAATATGTTTCAATTTTTGATTTTCCGGGAAAATTTGAAAGTAAAAGCAATAAACTGTACAAATAAAATGACAAACTAATGTGAATTGCTTCAATTCTCCATTCTTTTGGCTTAGACAATCAGAACTCCCCCTGACAACAAACTATTTTCCCATTATGATTTTAAAACACTTAAGTTTGTTTTAATCAAAATGGTTTTACGGAAAATTAGTTTTGTTGATTTCATACATCATGGGGAATCATTCATCACTTTGTTTTCAAATTACCACTTGTAAGTTCACCTTTCCTTTTCTTTAACCACTTGTATGAAAGTTAAATCAAGTTCAACTTAATGACCTTGATTAACCACTTGTAGGTTCTTATCAACAATACTACTTGTAAGTCGAAATATCACAGTGTTAGGATCGGAGGCTCTCAGATTGTGTTTGTTTGTATGATTTAAACATTAAGTGCAGCGGAAATGAACAACAAACTTTGTAAACACAATCAAGGAAGAAAATAGTTTTGACGAACACATGATTTGCAATAGTTGAAAGATTACAAAGTCAATCAAAAGATTACAAAGCTTGCTTACAAACTAAACTCCCCCTCAGCCTGATACTCCAAGGTTGGATTGTACAAGATGAAAGGATTGAATTGAGGAGAAGAACTCACTCGAAACGATCAAATGTAACAGTACAGAGTATTGTTCCATTTATAGACAATCCAAACTACTAAGGCATCTCAGCTGACATCACCATGAAAGCAACGTCTAACAGCCTAACAACCTGTGTCTACTGTTCTTATACAAGCACTGCTAAACCTAACCACTGACTATACATAAAACAGATGACATACTAAACTACTGCTTTCTCTTTACATCAGTGCTTTCATCAAGGTTGATCAGTCCTTGATTGGGCAGAGCTTTGTCATCAGTAGATTGTACCAGCATTGTTTTCTTCTCAGCAGTTTTCTGGCTTCATCAGTAGTTAGAAGAAAAGCAGCTGTTGTATCCGGGCAGTGGATGTAAGACCATCAGATGTTATAATCACTTTCAAGGGAGAAGACTTAGTGTAAACTGCTGCTTATTGTGAATCCACTGTCATGATCCGGTTTTGGCTTTCATTATCTGTTCCTCTGGCAGGGTTCAATCCCAACAATCTCCCCCTGGAACAGATAATGCCAAAACCCTTCATTATTCTGGATCTTTATTCCTCATCAGAACTTCCTTAGCTTGTCTTTTAAATTCTGCTTCACAGTCTTTGGAACTTGAGTCATCCTCATCCCTGCACAGTGAAAGTTCAAGGAGATCCTGCAAATCTTCAACACCAAGGCCTAGTGCTTCTTTCCTTGATATGTACTTCACTTCGCCATTGGATCTGACCAGAGTCAATACGTGGGTCTTTTGATCAGACATCCACTTTAGTACTTTTGAACCCAATGGGTTTCTTGGGAGAGATTTATTTTCTGATGAGCTTTGAGATTTTGGCCTTGAGAAAAATTGTAAAGCAGTTTCCTGAACTTCAGACATTCTTTTGAAAGCTTCTTCTATGACTTCATTTGCTGCAGCTATATCTTCTTCAACTTCTTTGTCAATTTGCTCTTGTGTCTTTTATTGATCAAGCTCACTGTCTGAGATATCTGCTGAAATGTTTGTTGATGCAGGTTTGGTTAGTACCTTTTTGAAAAGGTTTTGAAGGCTCACTGAACTATCTTCTTTTAGACCCATTTTCTTGATGGCTTCTGTGAAGTACTCAGCTTCCTTTTCTTTTTCTTCTTCACTGGTCATCAGTTTTCCTTTCTCTTGGTTTATCACAAGACTCGGGTCAACTGTTGATGTGATCAGTGTTTTAAGAGCATCCAGCTGTTGTTCTATCTTGTTGTAGTTTGGCTTTTTAGAAGTGCCTGAGACTGTTATCTTTCTTTTCTTCAGCCGTTCATAAGCCTCATCGGTATACTGCTTTGTCCATTTTGCTATGGCTTTAGCAGTATCCACCTTAGCATCTATTAGTTCCTGCCTTTTCTTTTTGTATTCAGAAGTAAGATCAGCAATTAGCTTTTTGTACTTCTTCCAATTTGGAGCTGTCTTCTTCTTACTTGGATCATTTTTAACCCTTTCAATCCTGTTTGCTTCATGCTTCAAGGCAACCAGTGGCCACTCTTCAAATTGGTTTTCTTCAGCTTGATAGAATTTTTCTTTCATTATATATGCAAGATATTCTTTTCTCATTGCTTTTCGTTGATTTATCTTTTCTTTGATCAGATCTTGTGCATAGTCTTCCATTAGCTTGACTTTCGTGAGCAAGAGTACCATTCTTTCTGCAATGGCTTCATCACCTTCATCTTTGCATTCAAGCTTAGCTCTAATCCTTGCTTGCCTTGCTTTTATTTCGAGATATTCATCCATGTTTTCTGGGACTATGAAACCAATGAGAGAAGGAAATCTTCTTTTTGAAGGATCTTCCTCGGTGTAAAATTGTCTCATCTCATTTTTCACAGCATCTAGTTCCAGTGGATATTTTGCGGCAACAGGATCATATTTTTCATCAGTGGCTTGAGTTGTTTCTCCTTTTCTTTTGTGAAGCTTTACGGATGAAGAGGATTTTGATTGTGATGTAGGAATGATGAGAGCAGTGGTGGATGGTTGACTAACAGCTGTTGAAACAACTGGTGTTTCAACCTCTGTTGTCATTACAACTACTGATGTGTCAGTAGATGTCTTCTGCTTTTGAGCAGGAGTTGAAGGTGGTGAGGTAGTTTTTGATGGTGGTGATGGTGGTGGTGAATCATCAGGTATGAGAATCCTTCTCCTTTTTATTGTAGGAGAGGCTGATGATGTATTGGGTGGCTCAGTGGTTTGAGATTGAATGGCAGTGGTGTGTGTTTGACTAACAGTTGTTGAAACAACTGGTGCTTCAACCACTGTTGTCATTACAACAGATGTTGTAACATCTGTTGTCTTCTGCTTTTTGGCAGGAAATGATGGCGGTGGTGTTATTTTTTATGGTGGTGGTATAGCAGTGGTGGTGGTGTGTGTTGAAGTGATGACAGCTGTTTGGCTACTACTAGCAGTTTTTGTAACTACTGTTGTATCAGCTGTTTGGATGGAAGTTTGAGATTTTGAACCTTTTGAGGATTTAGATGTCTGTTTTTCTTGTTCTGGTTCAACATACAGGCCATCTTCAATTGCCTTTTTCTTCAACTGTTTGATATTCTCCCCCTTTTGGCATTATCTGCAAGGGGTTTATCCATTAAAAGGATAGTTGAGGGAACTTTTCCAGAGGTGCTTTGGAGATGAGCCTTGATAGCTTTGATGTCTGCTTGAGTATCTTTAAATCTCGACTCCACCATGTTTGTCAGCATATTCACATGGCAGTGGATGTAAGACCATCAGATGTTATAATCACTTTCAAGGGAGAAGACTTAGTGTAAACTGCTGCTTATTGTGAATCCACTGTCATGATCCGGTTTTGGCTTTCATTATCTGTTCCTCTGGCAGGGTTCAATCCCAACACACAGTTGTGAATTTCTCAAGAAAGATGTCGATTCCTACTCCCCAATTACCAACCTGGGAGTTCCGGCAAGTCAGGATTTCAAACAAAGAATGCTGACACCCAAGCCTGACCAGCCTTGGGTGCATCCGAGTTATTTTCACTCGGTGTGTAAGTTCTCCTCTTTGATTCATAAAATTCTTTTACCCCTTTGGCCTTACCATCGACCATTTTTCCAAAAATATGTTTTACTTTCCCATTGAAAGCCTTTTCGACATCGAATTCTTTCTTTTCAGAATAGAATTGATTCGAAATTTCCACTTTTCCAAGTTTTGATTTTAAATTTGTAGCCCGCAATGGTGGAAAGCTGACATCATCCATTGGCGGTACTGACTTTTCTCTTTTTAGCTCAACTTGTGGCTCCTCTGACTTTGACGAGTCAGATTCATCGCCAGAAAGTGGATCCTTTGCTTCCGAAGAAACAAAATCATCGCCAGATTTAACCTCTGATTTCTTAGCAACCCACGTTTGGTTGTTAAGATTCACTCTTCTTTTGTAAAACTTTTTAGAATACTCACCAACTTCATATGTTGAATTTTTATACATTTTAAATTTTTCAGTTGGTGGTTCAGTTTTATCAACGACTTTTTCTTTGAGTTTGGAAGACACTCCCTGTTGTGTGTTGGTTGCTTTTGGACAGTTCCAGGCGATGTGACCAACTTCTTTACATTGGTAACAGGTTCTTGTCTCCTTTTTCTGATTAGCTTCATTCTTCTCATGTTTCTGTTTTTCTGCAAGAAACGCTTTGTTCGATTGCTTCCAGAATGAGCTCTTTTTTTCTTCTTCAGAACTTGCCCCTGAAACAAATACAGTTTTTGATTTAAAATCTTTAATATTTTGATTATTCTCAACATCAAAACCCAACCCCTTCTTTTTGAAATTGCTTTTATGATTCGGTTTCTTTTGATGACCTGGACCGAAACCTTTCTTCTTGTTTAAAGGTTGTTGAACTCTAGAAGTATATTTAGGTTTTGAAAATCCCATTTTATCTTTTATTTCTGAAAACTTTATTTTTATCAATTTAAAAACTGTTTTAATATATCCAATTTTCACATTTTTAATTGGAAATTCCTGATCAGAATATAATTTGTCTGAATCATTCAAAGTATATGCCACTTTGATTGGTTCATCATTCAAACTATTTTCTGTTTTCGGAATTTCTTTATTATGACTACTCTTGACTAATGAACTCGAACTCTCAGATTCAGACTTTGACTCTGACTCCTCATCCTTATCCAACACCTGATCGACCACTTTCTTTATTAACTTGGACTCATGATCAGTGTCAGACGATGTGAATGTGACGTCAATGTTGTCTGGTAACTCATCAGTTGTTTTGGACTTTAACTTTAGATTGACTGCCTTTTCGACTTGTTCCGAATTTGGTTTTTTGGGAGAATAACCTTCCCAGATCGGAGGCGGACACTTGTTATAATTTACACTTTGTTTCTTACCAGTATCCGTATCTTCCGACTTTTTATCTTGAAAGGCTTCAAAACCTGCTACTGTCGGATAGATTATATCAATCAAATAATCAAAACTTGAGTAACTCATTAGCAATCATCTGATTCTTTCATTCTCAATCTTTTCGGTCTCTAATTCTTGCTTCAACTTTGCACACTCATCAATATAGTGATTGATGGCCTTCTGCTTAGACATCATCACTACATTCATCATTGTCAAAGCATCTTCCCTTTCTGAGTTTGTCTTTTCCAACTGATTAACCGTTCTGTTCAACACATCATACGATTCTTTTACATACTTAACATCAAACAACAATTTTTCTTTCATCGTGTCTAGCTCATTAAACTTCTTATCTTTCTCTTCACAATGTTTACATGGTTCCAAACATTTCAGACAAGGTTTTGTGACCTCTACAATCTTTTCAATCTCAACAATCTTCTCAACAACTTTAACTTCTTCACTCTGTTCATACTTCTCTTCCACCTGAACAACATTCTCACATTTTACCTCTTTCTTTTCTTTTGCTGCTCGTTACTCCTTTAGCTTTTCCAATTTATCTGCAAAATAAAATTTGAAACTTTCAGGAGATAAATGAATTTTACCAATGTTTATTTGATTAATTTCTTCATCATCATCACTGTTATCAATTGGTGATTGATCAAAGACTGGTGTCTTTTCTGAACTATCTTCTGAAGAGACAGACTCTCCATCTTGACTTTTCTCATCATTTGCAAACACATCCATCCATTTTTTCATCAACTCTGGCTCTTGAATGGTCTGAGCAACAAATGCTCTAAACTTTGAGTTACTTTCAGCCGGAATATATTTATCCCAACTAAATCCCTCAGGAAAACTTTCATCTTCTTGATTTGGAGGCATAGTAATACAAGCTTTCTTCTTTCCATCTTCAATCGGAATAGTACGGGATGATGACGGTTGTCGAGCTACCTGATGATATATTGCTTTCTGATAATATTCATTGTTCCCGAAAGGATTCTGAGCTCCACCTGCTTCTCGGTTGGTACATTCCCTCTTGAAATGTCCTTTTTTCCTGCACCGAAAACAAGTAACTTTAGACTTATCAAAACCTAAAGTAGAAACATTAGCATCAAGTAAGTCATCTCTTTCGGTAATCTTCTTAAATTTCTCAGCTCTCCTCAACACGCTCACTAAACACCACTTAATATCCATTAGCTTCATTTCCTCAGCATCAATATGATCGTAATCCTCTTTTGTTAACATAGGATTTCCGATCCTTCCCGCAACCAAACTCTCATATGATTCTAACACAGTAACTAGTAATACCATATGACCTTTAGCGACTTCTTCAGAGAAATTCTGATCGTTCTGAAGATGCAACGCGATGTTGCATTGTAGCACATGACCATTACCATTGTTTGAGCTTTGAGACTGATAATTTGAAGTTGAAACATTAGGATTAACACTCGGATATGAAGGAAATCCACTGTTGTTGATTGCACTTTGATTGAGTGATCCGGATGAGTTTTCTGCACTGAAAGCGGTTTGGATCTTTGGACTAGCTTCAACATTTTGAATATTACCTTTGAAATACATCTTTATATCTTGTTGACCACTTGAATTGTTCATTCTAGCGATCTTTTGTTGTTCAAGATCTTGTCCTTCAAGTTTTTCAATGAATTGAGCAATTGACAATTTATCATACTCTCCGGTATTCTTCAAAATCATAAGATATGTACCCATTCATTTTGAGGTAAAACATCGGCTAATTTTTCAACCCATTCCTCTCGATCTTTATTGATATCCAACCAGGTCATTGAACGCACTAAATGGCAATATATCTCAATAAGAGTTTTTGTAGTTTCACCCGGCAAACTTGAAAACAATTCAAATTCTTTCTTCAATAATGATTTTTTATTCTTGATCATCTCCGTACTTCCTTCGAATTTTGTGCAAAGTGCTTCCCAAATTGAACGTGCACTACCATCATGTTGAAGTAATACGAAAATGTCTTCTTTCACAGCTTGTTGTAGTAAACTGATCATCATTTTTTCTGCCTTGTACATGTCTCTCTCTTTATCCAAAAATTCATAAATAATCTTTATAACTCCTATATCAGAACGAGGTCGAACGTAATTAGTTTCAATACAAACCCAAGACATTAGATGATTTGCTTGAACCCAGTTTTCGAACCGTTCTTGCCAACTGTAATATTCTTCAATGCTCATCAACTTAGGGGATTTCTGCAACGTTCCCATTTCATTTTCCATGTTTACGTTCTGAGCAACTGAACTTGCAGTAGCTGAGGTAGTACTAAACGCGTTATAGAATTCGTTTTCCATGTTCCGGTATCGAGAGTTCACAATAACAGAATTTTCAAACGATCTGAAGGTTTGAAACGAGCTGGAAGCCTCAAACCACACGACCTCGTGCGAGCTGATGAAATCAAAGTTCAAACGACCTGGAATTCAACCCGTGTGACCTGGAGTTCAACTCGTGCGACCTGAGTTCAACTCGTGCGACCTGGAGTTCAACTCGTGCGACCTGGGTTCAACTCGTGCGACCCGGGTTCAGTTCCAAACGATCTGATTTGATTTTCAAGCGACCTGGCGATTTTTCAAACAATCTGAAGGATTTTCACGCGATTTGGACAGAGATTCACTCCATTTGAAACTTCTAAGTCCAAAAATTCATCATTTTGTCAAATTTGATCAGTTTTTAGTTTGAATTTACGGTTTAATTTGCTCACAGGTTGATTAAAACTCAGTTTTACGTGTTATATCATGAAATCAGATCATTTTAACCGTAAAAACTCGGTAAATTTGATGAAAAAGTATAGAAAAGTGGGTAGAAATGAGTAGAAATCAGTTTTATCCGTGAAAACAAGTTGAAATGGCAAGAACTCTTCCTCCTGAGCTCTGATACCACTTGTAGGATCGGGATTCTATCAAACGAGTCATTCAGAAGAATTCTTGATCAATATGAAAGGCGGAATCAGACGTATTGATGTTATAACAACTAGATTTGCACGTAGAATCACTTTAAATGTCGATTGTATTGATTTGACAAAGTTACACAAGCTGGCGACACTTCGGCAGAGCTTTGCTACCGGAATCCAAAAGTTCCAAAAGTTTTCAAAAGTTCTAAATGAAGACCCAAGACCACATAAATATAGGAGATGACAGACCCCATGAACCAGACCACACGACCTGGCCAGAAAGCATGAACTTGCCAGAAAGCATGAACTTGCAAGAAAGCATGAACTTCGTCACCTCGTGAGAGGTGGCCTAGCCACTTCGTGAGGGGTGGCTGGTTCAGGTCTGTTTCTCATTTCTCTCGTATAACGTATCCTGGTCTATCTATTCGAGTTACATGACTCGATACAAGACATAAGACGAAGTCAACAGACATATGCACTAACACTTAACCTCATCCATGAACTTCGTTAAAACAGGGGAAATTCCGTCCTTTTCTATTATTTAAAGAAAGCAAACAATTATGTGTTCCATTTCATGCTCAAATGACAATTCCATGTGCCGCCATGAATGTGTTATATAAAAATTATGTTAATATTTTATATAAATTTACATTGTAATATAGAAATAGTTAAAAATTTTACATTGTTATATAGAAATGTTTGGTTGCATATCCATGATATCTAAAGCCACATCTGCATTACGAAAGTTAATCCAAGCATTAGTATTTCCACCCAAAAGGATTTGGAATTCGAACTAGTGTCATGTCGGGTTCTGCTCCAACAATGCCTTGCAGCAATAGTATTTCCAACCTTGGCAGCATATTGGAGCTTTCGTAATCATTCCCCCGAAACAACTTATCTTTTCACCGATGGCAACAACATGTTCCACTAACTTCTCAAGTAAATTGTGGGAGCTATTCGTCCCAACTGCGATGAGTAACGGAGTCTCCCACTAGTATGTTATCAGTTTCATCATTAGCCCTAGATCGTGTTCGAATAGTTTGCTGACTGAATAATAGAAAAAGACCAAATTACCCATGGTTTAACGGAGTGCATGGATGAGGTTAAGTCAGTTGGACCAAAATGGCAGTCGTGAAAAGTTTTTGGACCCACATGCTATAAATGAAACCTTTGGACTATACTGGTAAAACTCCACAAACCATAGAGACCAAAATGACACTTTTCTCTTTAGTAAATAAAAAAAAATCAATTTTGTTGGAAACAATGAGAAATTTAATATATATATAATATTTTATATTTTTCTTTAAATATATATGTGGTTTTAAGTGGTTGATCAGAGTGTCGCGGTCCAGTCAAAGTTAAATTTATAGTGTCTAAATTACCTCTAACAATTAGCAATTAGCAAGAAGGGTGTCGAACCATGAAGAGTTTATGGTTCGTGCAAAGACTCGATTGATTATTGAGTTTACGTTTTATAAGCTTGCTAAATTTTTGTATTTTGATTGAAAGAGATGTCGCAATGAACCAATGGCGTGTTACTAATTATGAAAACGATCTTTAAATATGATTGTAAAAACTTAAACAATTGGTTGTAAAACAATGATTTAGAACAAGGCTTACACCCTGTTCAAAATAGTAAGACCTATGATTCCTACACGTTTTAGAATTAATCCACATCACGAATTGGTGTTAGCGGGTTAGTGTTTCGAGGCTTAGGTGCCGACAACTATCAACGTCACAAGACGAACAAAAATATGCTTCGTTACACAAGAACATGTAAACCCTACTCTATATCAAAGCATAATTACATGAAATCATTTCACGAAGTCAGAGGTGCGAGTATATTTCGACAATTCATGAATTCAAAACAAGTACAATACAATACAATTGATATAATTCAAATGTTCAAACGTAATTAACATGGATTAAAACTAAAAACAATGTTCAAACTCTAGAAATTTTACAAAATCTACACTGAGGTGAAACCATAGGTGATTAGCCTCTTATGGTGTTGAAGAATTGGAAATTGGATATTGATTGCACAGAACGGGCCGTTTGAATCTTGATGTTTTTGATAATCTTGATGATGATTGGTGATTGACGTTGATTGGAAATGATGGATGTGTTGTTATAATCTTTTGGAATGAATGTTTATCATAAAAATGTAACCCCCAATCGTATTTGACCAAAAACAACTTCAAAATCCCAATTCTATTCATTTATGGTCCAAAACGGACACTTTTAAGTTCGATAATTTTTTTCGAAAAGTGTTAACCATTATACTTGTTTTCCCAGTTGGGATTTGATATGTTTTTTATGTTGGACCTACATCTAAGTCCTAAATATACCATTTAGCTGAGTATTGAGGTTGTGCTGACACAACCTATCTAACCGGTGAGTTTACTAATTGTTTTGACGCAACGCTTAAATTCTTTCACAATGCGATGAATGAAATGTATAACATGCATGATTTAAATGTATAACATGCAAACATAAAATGATGATGTTTAAAACACATAATTGCAGACAATAAATAGTTATTAAATGGTATGAAAGTTACCAGATTTGTGTCGTTTGTCACATAGAAGCTCCAGCTCCCGCTTCACCAGCCTTAGCTTTCTTGGCCTTCTTCACCATTTTCGCCTTCTTGCCACCATCACATGCCACCTCAGATCCTTCAAGGCTTGCCTCCGGGGAACCCTCAGCACCATCCGAAAAAGTTTCTTTACTATCATCTGAATGAGAACACTTCTTGGACAGAGATTTCAGCACTTCAGCACATATGACCTCATTGAGGCCAGAGGGTTCCAATTCCTGCAACACAGAAAGAGGCTTACCAAAGCAAGAGGAAACCTCACCCACATAAGGGTAAGTTAGTCATTCCATGTTGAGAACGGATTCCTTGAAGGTGGCAAAAGCTTAGGGTTGATAGAAGGAAGACTGTTCTTAACGCTGATCAGATCCATGGGCCTTATAACCAGCAACGAACCCCAGATGTTTGCCATGATTGAGAAGCTTTGTGTAAACATCACCGGGGCCGAGTTGAACTCCGTGGAGTGAAGAAGGTAGGTAACTACCTGTTGGAAACCATGCTCAATAAGCCACTGGTTATCACTGGTCACCTGGGCTAGGGAAGCCTTTAACCCTTCTTTGTCACAGCCCCCGACCCCACCCTGGGAGCGAGAGCCACGAACCAGTCAGATGGTATCGGTGTTTATTAATTTGGCAGCGGAAAACTTTCATCAAGGCCGTAGTTAGGAAATATTTTTATCAGAGTTAAACACCAAAATGTTTAAAATGGGATAAAACCCAAGTTTTGCTAATAATACATTTATAGGGATAGACCCTAATTATTGAAAACAAGTCTCCTTTTTATTTAGGTAACTTTTATACCCACTTCCCCGCGACAGCCTTCTCTTCATCTCTCGCGGCCCGCGAGAGCCCTAAAGGCGGCGATAGGCTAGTTGAATCATTGCGTAGGTCTGACACGTGTCAGGACACGTGTCAAACTTGTGTGTCCGTCAAGGTAAGGGCCTCGCGTCCCGCGAAGGAATTCCCTTCATCTGTCGCAGCCCGTAAGCGAAGAGTTTTTCTTGTTTTCTTTGTTATTTATTGAAATGAATGTTATTCGGGTCCGTTTCTCACATACGGGGTGTATTTAGGAATGTTTAGGGTCGTTTTCGAGGGTTGTTATATTCTCCCCACCTTGTTTTAAATCTCGTCCTCGAGATTTGGACTACGATATCTTCTTGGGGTTACATCACGTCTTTAAGTTAGGAACACAGTATATCAAAGTGTCTGAGAGAGAATCAAAAGATGAATATAAAGATATCATAGGATAATTGGAATTCAATGGTCCCATAATTTAGTTTCAAGAAACGATGTTAACTGAACGAGATGAAATGATACAATCATCATGGTGCCTGAGTTTCATAAATCAAAAGAGAGACTTGATAGGCATAAAATTCGAAATGCAATGACTTTTAGAAACAATAGGATTTGATGTCAGAAGATAACTTACTTTGATTGTCAATTGAGGAAGACTCTGCATCAATCATCTTAATTGAAAATAGAAGTATGAAAAATGATTTGCCAACTACCAAACCAGAAATTAGTAACATTTATTTGAATGGTAGGGATACACCGAAAATACAATAGGATTTAGTGTATCATTGTCCTGATACATAATTGTATCAAGACTACTTGAATGATGAGTCGAACGAAAGACGTATGAATTGATATGATTAGGGTTTATGATTAGCTCAAGCTACGAATTTATACAGACACCGCAAGGTGTTGTAAAGATTTGAAAGAATTCGATGATTACGGTAATCGAACGAATTCACCGTTCTCGAAATTAGCTGAAAGTTTCAATTACGTGAATCTGGATATTCAAAATATAGGATTTTCAAGTGAAGGAATAAATGAATATCGTAAGATTGATCAAATATGAAAGAAATGTTGGAGGTACATTGTAATAGGAATTTAGGTACCTTTATCTTAACACGTAATTGTATTAAGACTGGTTTAGGATAATGAATCAACAGAAGATGGATAAATTCGCACCTTAGGCGTGAAAATGAAATGAGTTCAAGTTTCAAAGAAAATGCCACCGCAAGGGGTGGTGATTTAACAAATGATTTATTGGAGTTGAAGACTTTAAACAAGTCTACTATGATTCAAACAAATGAAGGGTTAGTTGAGATTACCTTGAATATGATGATCTCAATTCATCATATGGGATCTTGAATTGAATATATATTGTGAACAAGTTCAAACAATTGAGCTTGGTTTGGACATATTCCAACAATGGATATATGTATTGGCAAGAAATGATTTCAATGAAAATCTGGTAAGTAACGGAGTTTTCCAAGAAATCTTGTTGACTTGATATATATAAAAAAAATCAACGTTTTGTAATCATATAGATTAATAGAATGAGTATAATGAAATATTTATTCAAACTTGTGAATAAATGATCTTTTTGAAGTAGAATTTGTCAAGAGATGAGACAAATGAGTGTTTGTTTCATGAAAGAAAAATAAGGACCTTTTATTTATAAAACCTCAATTAGAACCAAAAGTCAACTAATACTTTTAGTACAGACAAAACGTACGGGTGCTTATGTTAGAATTTGCTATTGCTTCCTGCGTTATAAATATTTATGCGTTCTTCTTAGCTTCATCGGGGGTTTCAGCCTTGTTGTCGAGTGCCTTAGATAACTTCGGGCAGTAGGGACGGATATGCCCTGGTTCTCCACAGTTGAAACAGATGTTAGTTTTTCTTCTACATTCTTCCTTGGTATGTCCAGTCTTTTTGCAAAAGTTAAAGTGGTGTGTTTTCCTAGAACGACATTTTCTTGAGTGCTTCTTGTTATAGTTTCTGCAGGTAGGTTGCGCGATCGGTGATCCACTTCCTTTATTCTGATGGGATTTGTCATAGCAGAATTCCTTATAAGAGTAACTATAGGTTGTGGTTTTCTTTCATTTGGAAGATGGAGTTTTGATACGAATATCATGACCTCCATTGGAAGCGGCACACGAACATCAAACCCTAATTCTCTCTCTAGCCAGGCGATTTCTGTTCTTCATGAAATCTTAGTTTTTTCTATCGTGATCGTTGTATAACAGTCTGTTATTAGAGTTTGATTCATCAAACTTCTGATACGAACTAGTTAGCAATTGTGATCGATTTGAAACTAGGGTTCCTTCTTTGTTTTTTCCCAAAACTGACTATATAGATTAATTGGTTTATCGGTCCTTCTGGTGAGGCAGAAACCTTGATACACCGATTTATCTGTATGGTTTAGCAAGAATCATGGGTTAGGGTTTAGCTAGTTTAGCGTTTTTTTTTTTGTTTTTCTGCTTGTTCTTTGTTTGTTCTGGTGTTACGGGATCTTTTTGCATAGTTGGCTGCTGATCAGGTTTTCAAGAGAGTTGTTTCAGATTGTATGGAAGATCGTAAAAAATCTGCAGTTCAGGGTGTTTGAGGGAAACCTCCGATCATGAATAAGGGTAATGTGAATAAGGGTATAAACATTGACGGCAACACTATTCTACCCAGACGTGGAATAATCAAGTCTGCACAAACTTCTGAGCCGAGAATGATCAACATCATTGATGAGTTAACAAAAATTACCAATCCAGTTCCATTGGAGAAGGAGTCGACGACCACGGAGGAGGATAATTCTAATCTTGAATTAAATAATTCTAACACATCAGTGGAAAACTCATTCGAAGATGATATTACTACTGACAATGTTAATATGGAACCAGATAAGATCTTTCTTGATGCTGATGTAGCCACAGGCGATGGAACTAATTCTAATGTGCAGAAACCTTCTTTTGTTTCAGTGTTGAAGAAAGATGTTAAAGAAAAGATTAAGTTCAGATTCTTAGAAACCAACAATGTCGATGATGATGTTGATGTCACTATTCCTTTGGAATCGGTAAAGAAAGTTCAAAACAGGTTTAAGAATGTGATTTATGGTTATTTCTTGTCACACCCCGACCACGTAAAACATCAAATCGTGGCGGAAACGTCGGGGAGTGTTGTAACAGAATTATTGTTTCACAACCATGGCATACAAAGTTATATTTTATTTATCAAACAAGCGAGTTACATTGTCTTTTAAACGAAGGAAACAAAGTACACAACATCAACTAAACTAATCTTGCTTCTTTTATTGTCACTAAGGCCCGAGTCCACCCTAGTGTATCCCGATCAAACCTATACACATGTTCCTGAAACACATGTGAAAATAGGTACATCAGCATAAAAATGCCTGTGAGATACATAGGTTTTGTGAAAATAGGATTCATGACTTGGGTTTTAAAAGAAAGGTTTTAATAAAAATTAATCATGAATCTTGTTAAGTGTTTTCTTTTATAAATCATATGAAAACTTAATAAGAAATCGGATTATATAAAAGAAAGGTGTATGGTTAATGAAATAACCAAGTAAAATGAGTTTATATAAAATAAACTGTTTTGTAAAACAATGTCTTGTGAAAAATATGTTATTTGTGTAAAATGTAATATGTCTATACTGAAATGAATTAAATAACGCTACGATATGTAATATTATACAAACACTTATATATATAGGAAGTACCAGCGGCGTATCCACCATGTTTGTATCATATTACACACGCCTCGTTACTCAAACCATTTACCCAAACCAACCACCAATGTAAATTGTTCATGTATAAATCAATTGTCAAGTGTTATTGTGTAAACCATATCAAAATGTCCATGTCTAATGTAAATCACCAAATGTGTATATCAATGTCAAAATGTTTATGTTTAATGTAAATCATATAATGTTATCCAAAAATATCATGTATGACATGTGAAATATATCAACTAAACCATAGGTAAAATGCACAAAAACAGGGTATTGAATTAAACATAGTTTAAGTCAAAGTTATGTTTTGTGGAACAAATGCATGCTATACTGATACAAACATCTATGCTGTATTGTTATAATGCATACATCCAAGCCTTGTGACTGTGGCGATAAACCCTTAAACAAATTAAAGGTTTATCTAAGTTATGTGTATCGAATTCGGTCATTCCTTCCATCCAAACATACCTAGGATGTCAGGAACGGGAGTTGTCAATTCCTATGGTACCATTACCTACTAACGAGCGGCGTAGCTAATGTTAATGAATGTACATTGTCTCATTTGAACAAACCAAATGTCATACCAAAATGTAAGCATGTGATGAATAACAAATGTACTAAGTATGCACACAATGGGCATACACAGCATAAAATGTAATGTAAAACAATGTACTAAGTACGCACACAATGGGCGTACATAGCATAAACACAATGAAATCATGTACTATAAGTGTACTATTGAACATACAAGCATATGATATGAAAACATGGAAAAGCATGAAAGTAACAAGTAGGCACATGTGTTTCACCCCAAAATGTTTGGAAAACAGTAAAAGAGGGGTCTATGTACTCACTTGAGATTGCTTAGTAGTCCTTGAGTAACAACCAAATAATGCTAGAGATCACGGATATCAAACACCACCTAATATAGGTAACTATGTTAATATACCGGACCTAAATCGGAAGATCGGATAGAATGAGGGCTTGTAAACCAAATGAGTATGAGAACTCATGTAATATGGTTTAACAAAGCCTACATACTAAATGAAACCTAACCTAAGTGCTTACGACCCATTACGACCCGTTTAGGTAGCTTATGCTACTTTAACGCGTCGTTCGCGTGAAACGCGTTCGGACCGCTTAACTAGTCCTATGACAAGTAACATATGCCTTAACATGTCTAATATTGTTGTCAAATCAGTTTAGATGTCAAAAATTATGTTACATATGTTTAAAATGAATTTTGGCATCAAAGGGGTATTTTGGTAATTTACCTAAGGCATATAAACTACCTATCATACAACTACTTAAACGAAGAGACCATAAGGTATAACCTCGGAAGGTTATTCCCTATATACTATGGTCACCTAATGTGTTTGGTCGGATCCTAATGATCGACCAAATGGGTCGGGTTCGAAGGTATAAGCGATTTATCAGATCGCTTACCCTTACGACCCTAGACAACGTGGTAATCAGTAGGCATAGTCATAAGGGACTATAACCATCGTGATTACGCTCACGTTGCGAAGTTCAAATGAACTTCGCATTGACCATAAACTGGTCAATGCAGAAAGTCAAACAAAGTTTGACTTTCGGACTCGAAAAGCAATAAAAGAACGAAGGAATACTTACAAAGGGTCCCCGAATGCTAATCTTGATTCAAGTAGCCCAGGTATGAAATAATGGTTTCAACTTAGAGCTTCTCAAATCAGATTCTTGTGGGTTTTGCAATGAATGGGGTTGGGTATTTATAGTATTCTTCGAACTGTTAAGATCGTTTCTTGAATAACGTGATCGAATCTCATCCGTACACTTGTTGGAATGTTGTGGTGACTCAAAATGGCCCCTCATGAACTGAAAGGGCAAGTGTGGGTGAGTTGTTGGGTGCTTAACAGCTGTAATCTGCTGTTAAATTGATCTTATCTGATCTGGGGAGCTGACGCGGGCCGCGTAAGAGGACTCACTAATCTTACGCGGGCCGCCTGGCCTGTCTAGTCAGAAATAAACTTTCATAAATGACAGTTTTGGTCCCTGTTATGTATTTAAGCCATTTCCGACTCGTTTAAGGCCCGTTAAGCCAACGTTAAGGCCCTAAAATGATGCCTAAACATTTTGGACATGAAACATGCTCAAAAATATGCCGGATGTTGGTTCGTTTGGTCGTACGATCGCGATGATTGCTTAATTACGACGGAATGCGCCTAAGCGCGAAAAACGATCCAAATGACGCGACGAATGGATTTTTCTTATGCCAAACACTAAAATAAAATATTTTAGTGCTTACATAAATTTTTGGATGTCCGGAGGTATTCAGAACGTAAGTTATGCGCGAAAATGCAAACTTGTGCACTTTTTGACGCTTTTAGTCCCTGAATGACCCAAAAGTTTATTTTAGCACACCGAACCCCTCAAAGCCTATTTCTAAGCTATATAAAGGATATTTAAGGTGTGTTTAACTTATGGTCATGTTCCGGAATGTTCGTTAAAGTTCAAATTGGCATACTTTCGCAGTTTGTTAAGTTTAGTCCCTGTAAGCGAATTAACTTGTTTTTGACATACCAAAGCCTTCAAAACTTATTTCTAAGTTATGTAAAGGTTATTTAAGGTATGTTAAGTATATGTTGATGTTCCGGAGTATTTTTCGCATTAAACTGATTACGTTTACGCATCAGTTTGCGTATAACTCTCTATAAAGCAATATAGAGTTTGAAATTGAATAAAAGTCAAAACATGAAAAATGTAAAACACAACCAAACAAACATTGGGATAAAAAAAAACTTTGTTTTATTGATAATTGAACTGTTCATAATGATTACAAGCACAGATGTTACAGTCTCCCCTACTTGTGGAAATTTCGTCCCGAAATTTATTTAGAGGAAACTCGCGGGAAAAGATGCGGATATTTCGCCTTCATTTGATCTTCGCGTTCCCAAGTAAACTTGGGTCCACGTTTAGATTCCCAGCGAACCTTGACCAAAGGAATGCGCTTGCGTTTGAGCCACTTGACTTCACGTTCCATGATTTCCACTGGCTTCTCAACAAATTTCAGTGTTTTATCAACACGAATTTCGTCAAGTGGTATGTGGAGGTTCTCATCAGCTAAACACCTCTTGAGATTGGACATGTGAAAGGTTGGATGAACATTTCCAAGTTTAGGTGGTAACTCAAGTCTGTAGGCTACCTTACCGATTCTTTCGACGATCTTGAATGGTCCAACGTATCTAGGTGAAGTTTTCCTTTCTTTCCAAATCTGATCACACCTTTCCAAGGGGAGACCTTAAGTAATAAACGATCACCGACTTGAAAATCCAAGGGCTTGCGTTTTGGGTCCGCGTAACTCTTTTGACGGCTTCTAGCTGTCTGAAGGTTATCACGAACTTTCTTAATCATATCAGTTGTCTCTAAAATGAGGGCAGGTCCAGTAAGTTGAGCCTCACCGACCTCATTCCAGCAGACTGGTGAACGACATTTTCGACCATAGAGAGCTTCGAAAGGAGCCATTTTGATCCTGGTGTGATAACTGTTGTTGTAGGAGAATTCAATTAACGGAAGATGTGAATCCCAACTACCACCAAAATCGATCACACAAGCTCTAAGCATATCCTCCAGAGTCTGGATTGTTCTTTCAGATTGACCATCCGTTTGCGGATGATAAGCTGTGCTCAACTTAAGTTGGGTCCCCATAGCAGATTGCATGGTTCTCCAAAAATGAGAAGTGAAACGAGCATCTCTGTCAGAAATGATGTTCAAAGGAACACCATGTCGAGCTACAATTTCATCCACATAGATTTTAGCAAGTTTGTCAGCAGGAAAATCCTCACGGATTGGCAAGAAATGCGCTGACTTAGTAAGACGATCAACAACTACCCAGATGGCATCATGACCTTTCTTTGTGCGCGGAAGTTTAGTAATGAGATCCATAGTAATGTTTTCCCATTTCCAAACTGGTATCTCTGGTTGCACCAATAAACCAGAAGGACGCTGATGTTCAGCCTTAACCTTAAGACAAGTAAGGCATTTTGATACATATAAGGCAATGTCTTTCTTCATACCAGGCCACCAATACTGAATACGAAGATCCTTATACATTTTATCTGAGCCAGGATGAACAGAATAACGAGACTTATGGGCTTCGTCCATAAGCAAGGTACGAAGTCTATCTTGGCTTGGGACCCACAAACGGTCCATGAAGTAATATCATCCATTATCCTTCAGTTCTAGATCAGGTGTTATGTGATAGGGAAATTCCTTATCCATTAAACCTTGTGAAACACAAGATTGTTGAGCCTGAGAAATGCGGGCTTGGATATCGGATCGAGCTTGGATAACAGATTGAATACGAACACAATGAAGCTTAGTACGTTCCTTATGACTCAATGCATCGGCTACGAAATTCGCCTTACCAGCATGGTAGCGAATTTCGCAGTCATAGTCGTTTAGAAGCTCGACCCAACGTCGTTGCCTCATGTTGAGTTCTTTCTGATTGAAGATATGTTGAAGACTTTTGTGGTCCGTGAAAACCACACATTTTTGTGACACCTGTGTCACTGCAACCATCAAACAAATACCAAACCAATGAAATATTGTATTTCATACTTGGGATCTGTATAAATATGTGTATCTTTTACACATATCAATTCTTGTTCGATTACAAGCTCTAAATCACTTTCTGGAAGGTTATACGCGCACTGATGCGTAAATACAACCAGTTTAATGCAACAAACACTCCGGAATAGTGAAATAGGCTTAACATACCTTAAATAACCTTTACATAACTTAGAAATAAGTTTTAAAGGCTTTGGTATGGCAAAAACAAGTTAAATCGCTTACAGGGACTAAAGTTGACAAACTGCGAAAGTATGCCAATCTGAACTGTAATAGACATTTCGGAACATGACCATAAGTTAAACACACCTTAAATATCCTTTATATAGCTTAGAAATAGGCTTTGAGGGGTTCGGTGTGCTAAAATAAACTTTTGGGTCATTCAGGGACTAAAAACGTCAAAAAGTGCACAAGTTTGCACTTTCGCGCATAACTTACATTCTGAATACACCCGGACATCCAAAAATTTATGTAAGCACTAAAACATTTTATTTTAGTGTTTAGCATAAGAAAAATCCATTCGTCGCGTCATTTGGATCGTTTTTCGCGCTTATGCGCATCCTGTCGTAATTAGCCGAACAACGCAACCGTACGGCTAAACGAACCGACATCCAAGATATTTTTGAGAACATTTTAAGTTCCCTTTGCTTTAACTTCATTTTAGAGCTTTGAAATGGGGTTACGGGCCTTAAACGAGTCGGAAACGGCCTTATTACACTACCGGGACCAAATCTGCCATTTTTGAAACTTTATATGCAGAAACATTGAATCTGGCCTATACCACCTTTGCACATGGTTTTGGGCAATACTATGGGCTGGTTTGATGTGCACATGGTATTACAATACCATGGGTGCAAGTGTATGGCCAAGATTGAAACACTTTTTCCAAGAAACGATCCTAACGGTTCGGGAAATCCTATAAATACCCCATGCCTTCATTTGCAAAACCCACAAGAATTTTGATTTGAGAAACTCTAAGTTGAAACCATTGTTTCATACCTGAGTTACTTGGATCGAGATTAGCATTCGAGGACCCTTCGTAAGTATTCCTTCGTTCTTTTATTGCTTTTCGAGTCCGAAAGTCAAACTTTGTTTGACTTTCTGCGTTGACCAGTTTATGGTCAATGCGAAGTTCGTTTGAACTTTGCAACGTGATTGTAATCACGATGGTTATAGTCCCTTGGGACTATGCCTACTGATTACCACGTTGTCTAGGGTCGTAAGGGTAAGCGATCTCATAAATCGCTTATACCTTCGAACCCGACCCATTTGGTCGATCATTAGGATCCGACCAAACACATTAGGTGACCATAGTAGGTAGGGAATAACCTTCCGAGGTTATACCCTACGGTCACATCGTTTGAGTAGTTGTATAATAGGTAGTTTATATGCCTTAGATAAATTACCAAAATGCCCTTTTTTTAACGCCAAAATTCATTTTAAGCATATGTAACATAACTTTTGGTATCTAAACTGATTTGGTAACAATATTAGATGTGTTAAGGCATATTTTACTTGTCATAGGACTAGTTAGGCGTTCCGAACGCGTTTCACGCGAACGACGCGTTAAAGTAGCATAAGCTACCTAAACGGGTCGTAATGGGTCGTAAGCACTTAGGTTAGGTTTCGTTTTAGTATGTGGGCTTTGTTAAACCATATTACATGAGTTCCCATACTCATTTGGTTTACGAACCCTCATTCTATCCGATCCTCCGATTTAGGTCCGGTTCATTAACATAGTTACCTATATTAGGTGCCGTTTGATTCCGAGATCTCTAGCATTGCTTGGTGGTTATCTTAGGACTTCTGAGCAATCTCAAGTGAGTACATAGACCCCTCTTTTACTGTTTTCCAAACATTTTGGGGTGGAACACATGTGCCTACTTGTTACTTTCATGCTTTCCTGTTTTCACATCATATACCTGCTATGTTCGTTAGTACATTATAGTACATGATTTCATTACATTACATGCTATGTATGCCCATTGTGTGCGTACTTAGTACATCGTTTTACATTACATGCTATGTATGCCCATTGTGTGCGTATTTAGTACATCGTTCTACATTACATTTCATGCTATATATGTCCATTGTGTGCATACTTAGTACATTGTCTTACATTGCATTTCTGTTGCATATGCTCATCCAGCATATGAACACATTATACTACATCTTGAACCATTGTAACTATTTGACTATGTGAACCGTCGTAACCATTTGATTATATGAACCGTTTGTAACTGTTGAACCATGTGAATCATCTGTAACTGTTGAACCGTGTGAACCATTTGTATCTGTTGACCTGATTTACATTTGACAATAGACATTTGACTATACATAAACATTTCTACAATTGTTAAACATTACATCTTGGTGGTTTGGTTTGAGTAAGTGATTTAAGTAACGATGCGTGTGTAATATGATACAAGCATGGTGGATACGCCGCTGGTACTTCCTGTATATAAGTGTCTGTATGGTATTACATATCGTAGCGTTATTTGAACCATTTCAATTTGAGACATAAAACATTTTACACAAATAACATACTTTTCACAAGACATTGTTTTACAAACAACTTATCTTATACAAACCCATTTTTCATGGTTTTTCATTTAACCATACATTATTCTCTTATTTACACATATCATCTGATCTTATCATTTTTCAAATGATTTACAAGACAAAGCAAATTACAAGGTTCATGAGTAAACATCTTTCTCAAACATAAGTCATGAATTCTGTTTTCACAAAACCTATGTATCTCACAGGCATTTTTATGCTGACGTACCTATTTTCACATGTGTTTTCAGGAGATGATGCATAGGACTTATCAAGACATACTTAGGCGGACCTGTGACTTAGTGACTTAAAACGAGACAAGAACTAGTTAATTTATGTTATGTACTCTTTGTTTCTTGTTTAAAACAATGTAAACTCTCATGTTTGATTAATAAAATGAAACTTCAATTGCCATGGATTTGAAACAATTAATTCTGTTACAACACTCCCCGACGTTTCCGCCACGTTTTGTATGTTCTACGTGGTCGGGGTGTGACAGAAAAGATGGTATCAGAGCCAATGGTTATAGGGAATTAGGTTATTAGTAATGCTTTGACCTAGTCTATAACCTTTCTAGGACCCTAACGCGAGTTTACTTGCGTTTAGTCATAAAACAATACCGTCACCTATCCTTAGGCGACGACCACAAGAAGAACATAAATTTCAAAACCGCTTTGAAAACTAATCATCTGTTCTAGGATGATTGCTTACTAGGTTTTGAACCCTCTATTGTAAGGTTTTGAACCCTCTGTTATAAGGTTTTGAACCCCTTTGAGTTTTCAAAATCTCGTCAAGGTTTTGGGTTTTAAATAATGTGAACACGTGCAAACTAGAAGGGTGAATGCCTGTATTCTGGGTTTTCTGTCTAGGCAAGCACTTCGTATATATCTCATCAGACGCGACACCAGTTGTGCTTACCTGGGAATTCTTGGGATGAGTGTTCACTTATAGGCGAGCATGTCTTCGCGATACATTATTTTTGATCCATTTACTTTGATTAGTCACCAGGGTCGTTTGTTGCTTTGTAGTAACAAACAAATGACCACTATCCTTGCTTCATCAGATTTGTTTCATCTCATTCTTTTCGTCTAATACTCTCACTCGTTTCCTTTCATGTTTCCTCTTTTAGAATGCCTCCTCGACGCGAAAACCAGATAGCGACTGCCGAACTGGCAGAAATTATTGCGCAGCAAATGGCTGCTCAATTCCCAAACCTCTTTGCTCAATGGAACCAAGCCAACAACAACAACAATGGTCCATGCAATTTCAATAGTTTTAACTCGGCTAAACCACTCAAGTTTAGTGGTTCTGAGGGAGCGACTGGGCTTCTTCAATGGTTCGAGAGCATTGAGAATACTTTCCGCCACGTGCAGTGTCCTGACAATCGCAAGGTCGAGTTTTCTTCGAGTGTGTTTCAGAAGAGGGCCCTTACATGGTGGAACGGGGTTATGAGAGACCGTGGTGCAGAAGTTGCTCTAGCACAAACATGGGCTGAACTTAGAGCTCTTATGATGAGGGAGTTTTGTCCTCGTCATGAACTGCGAGCATTGGAAAGAGAGTTTGATGGTTTGAAGCAAGATAGCGGTGAGCATCGAGCCTACACGGACCGTTATGAGGAGTTAAGTCTGTTATGCCCAAACATGGTCACACCGTTGGATAAGGCAATCGAAAAGTACGTTGATGGCCTCCCTGACTCAATACAAGACATCGTGACTGGTAGCAACCCTACTACAGTTAGGCAGACCATTGAGCTAGCTGCAACCTTGACTGAATCTCAGATCAGGAAACGTAAGCTTTTCCGAAAGGGTGACAAGAAACCGGTCGAGGAATCGAACTCAAAAGAGGAATCAAAGACCATGGATGAACAGACTGGATCCCCTAAGAAGTTAAAGAAGCGAAAGGCTTCTCAGAACTTCGCCATGGTTATTCACAATGATCAAGCCGTCCCCAACCAACCAGCTCAACCCCCTGCCAGGAAACCCTACAACGGAACTGCACCCTTGTGCAACCAATGTGGCCTACATCATCATGCTGGTGTGAAGTGCCGCACATGCCAAGTTTGCGGACTTATAGGTCATACAGCGAGGGTTTGCCCAACCGCAGCTGCACCAAATCAAGCTGGCAACAATCCTGCTCAAGCTCGTTTCCCACCGGGGTCTTGCTACAACTGTGGCGATATGGGCCATTTTCGTAGGAATTGCCCAAGGCTTGCTAATGCAAATCTAGCGTAGAGATGAGTATCAGACCGACAAGAGACAACGCTGTGTAGAAAATAATCGAGCCTTGTGTATTATTTTCTTTTGTTATCATGATCTATGAAACAGTTGTTGTTATTGTTGTTATAAATAAATCTTTCATTTACATTTTAATATGTTTATGTGGTTACATGTATAAACATATCCTCTACAATACCAACAATCAAGGAACCATATTCCTTGAAGAACAGACTACCCCCAAATTTCTTCCATTGTATGATCTTTTGCGTTTTCCACGAAAATCCTAAGTACCTGTTTCTTCCAAGAGAAACGAAGTACGAGGTGCCAAGTTAATAGCAATCAATAACAAGATAATAACAATTAAACAATTATGTGCTTATGTGTTCCCTTTTATGTGTCATATGATTCAAATTATGTTATCCAAATCCTCGTAGAATCTTGCATATCCTTGTACAAGAGATTCATAGTAGGATACCCAAAGGTACTACCTAAAATCCTTAATGGACTTCTACGCTGTAGTTAAGTCCCTTGGATTATAAAGTACTACTTCATAATTAGACCCCTTTAGTGGTCTAGTTAAACTGATCGATCCAAAAATCTGGTTAGGAATATTATGTGATGATATAGATGAAAGGACTCCTTGGTGGCCTAATTAAGAAGATCCTCTGTCGATCTAATTAAAAGGACCCTATGGTAGTCTAGTCACCCTCATCACAAGTTTGATATCCTTCCCCCACAACATTACAAAACGAACTGTGCGGACTGTGCAAGGAATTACGTAATTATGGATGCATACATAATTATGGAATTTAGTGCACATAAATCACAGCAAGTTCTATCATGCATCTAAGTTAACCCAATTCATTTCCAATTCTGATGAAGCATCCGTTGAGGAAAAATGAACTAGCTATTTATTTTTCACTTCTGAGGAATATCCGTTGAGGAAAAGAATATCTGTTTATCCTTCATTTCCAACTCTGAGGAAGCAACCGTTGAAAATGACTCCGTTAGTTCATTTTCGTTTCTGAAGATTATCCGTTGAGGAAATGAATATCCGTTGTTAAATCTTTCATTTCCGTACCTGAGGAAGCAACCGTTGAAAATGACTCCGTTAGTTCATTTTCGTTTCTGAAGATTATCCGTTGAGGAAATGATTATCCGTTGTTAAATCTTTCATTTCCGTACCTAAGGAAGCAACCGTTGACAATGACTCCGTTAGTTCATTTTCGTTTCTGAAGATTATCCGTTGAGGAAATGAATATCCGTTGATTATTTCTTCATTTCAAATTCTGAAGAATAACCGTCGAGGAAAATGACCCCGTTTGTTCATTTTCGTTCTGAAGAATATCCATTGAGAGAAATGAATATCCGTGGATTATTCCTTCATTCCCGTTTCTGACGAAGGACCCGTTGAGGAAGAATGAATCATCCATTCGTTTTCACTTCTGAAGAATATCCGTTGAGGGAAATGTATATCCGTTTAGTTAAAAATCCTTTATTTTCCATTTCCGAAGAACCCGTTGAAGAAAATGACCCCGTTCGTTCATTTTCGCTTCTGAAAAGTATCCGTTGAGGAAAATAACAAAATTATGCCTTACATATCTCTGGTGGTTATTTGACACAAAGTCACAAATAGACTCCTACGAATAAATTTTGGGACGAAATTTCCTTAAGTAGGGGAGACTGTGACACCTGTGTCACTGCGACCATCAAACAAATACCAAACCAATGAAATATTGTATTTCATACTTGGGATCTGTATAAATATGTGTATCTTTTACACATATCAATTCTTGTTCGATTACAAGCTCTAAATCACTTTCTGGAAGGTTATACGCGCACTGATGCGTAAATATAACCAGTTTAATGCAACAAACACTCCGGAATAGTGAAATAGGCTTAACATACCTTAAATAACCTTTACATAACTTAGAAATAAGTTTTAAAGGCTTTGGTAAGGCAAAAACAAGTTAAATCGCTTACAGGGACTAAAGTTGACAAACTGCGAAAGTATGCCAATCTGAACTGTAATAGACATTTCGGAACATGACCATAAGTTAAACACACCTTAAATATCCTTTATATAGCTTAGAAATAGGCTTTGAGGGGTTTCGTGTGCTAAAATAAACTTTTGGGTCATTCAGGGACTAAAAGCGTCAAAAAGTGCACAAGTTTGCACTTTCGCGCATAACTTACATTCTGAATACACCCGGACATCCAAAAATTTATGTAAGCACTAAAACATTTTATTTTAGTGTTTGGCATAAGAAAAATCCATTCGTCGCGTCATTTGGATCGTTTTTCGCGCTTATGCGCATCCCGTCGTAATTAGCCGAACAACGCAACCGTACGGCTAAACGAACCGACATCCGAGATATTTTTGAGAACATTTTAAGTTCCCTTTACTTTAACTTCATTTTAGAGCTTTGAAATGGGGTTACGGGCCTTAAACGAGTCGGAAAAGGCCTTATTACACTACAGGGACCAAATCTGCCATTTTTGAAACTTTCTGTGCAGAAACATTGAATCTGGCCTATACCACCTTTGCACATGGTTTTGGGCAATACTATGGGCTGGTTTGATGTGCACATGGTATTACAATACCATGGGTGCAAGTGTATGGCCAAGATTGAAGCACTTTTTCCAAGAAACGATCCTAACGGTTCGGGAAATCCTATAAATACCCCATGCCTTCATTTGCAAAACCCACAAGAATTTTGATTTGAGAAACTCTAAGTTGAAACCATTGTTTCATACCTGAGTTACTTGGATCGAGATTAGCATTCGGGGACCCTTCGTAAGTATTCCTTCGTTCTTTTATTGCTTTTCGAGTCCGAAAGTCAAACTTTGTTTGACTTTCTGCGTTGACCAGTTTATGGTCAATGCGAAGTTCGTTTGAACTTCGCAACGTGATTGTAATCACGATGGTTATAGTCCCTTGGGACTATGCCTACTGATTACCACGTTGTCTAGGGTCGTAAGGGTAAGCGATCTCATAAATCGCTTATACCTTCGAACCCGACCCATTTGGTCGATCATTAGGATCCGACCAAACACATTAGGTGACCATAGTAGGTAGGGAATAACCTTCCGAGGTTATACCCTACGGTCACATCGTTTGAGTAGTTGTATGATAGGTAGTTTATATGCCTTAGGTAAATTACCAAAATGCCCTTTTTTAACGCCAAAATTCATTTTAAGCATATGTAACATAACTTTTGGTATCTAAACTGATTTGGTAACAATATTAGATGTGTTAAGGCATATTTACTTGTCATAGGACTAGTTAGGCGTTCCGAACGCGTTTCACGCGAACGACGCGTTAAAGTAGCATAAGCTACCTAAACGGGTAGTAATGGGTCGTAAGCACTTAGGTTAGGTTTCGTTTTAGTATGTGGGCTTTGTTAAACCATATTACATGAGTTCCCATACTCATTTGGTTTACGAACCCTCATTCTATCCGATCCTCCGATTTAGGTCCGGTTCATTAACATAGTTACCTATATTAGGTGCCGTTTGATTCCGAGATCTCTAGCATTGCTTGATGGTTATCTTAGGACTTCTGAGCAATCTCAAGTGAGTACATAGACCCCTCTTTTACCGTTTTCCAAACATTTTGGGGTGGAACACATGTGCCTACTTGTTACTTTCATGCTTTCCTGTTTTCACATCATATACCTGCTATGTTCGTTAATACATTATAGTACATGATTTCATTACATTACATGCTATGTATGCCCATTGTGTGCGTACTTAGTACATCGTTTTACATTACATGTTATGTATGCCCATTGTGTGCGTATTTAGTACATCGTTCTACATTACATTTCATGCTATATATGTCCATTGTGTGCATACTTAGTACATTGTTTTACATTGCATTTCTGTTGCATATGCTCATCCAGCATATGAACACATTATACTACATTTTGAACCGTTGTAACTATTTGACTATGTGAACCGTCGTAACCATTTGATTATATGAACCGTTTGTAACTGTTGAACCATGTGAATCATCTGTAACTGTTGAACCGTGTGAACCATTTGTATCTGTTGACCTGATTTACATTTGACAATAGACATTTGACTATACATAAACATTTCTACAATTGTTAAACATTACATCTTGGTGGTTTGGTTTGAGTAAGTGATTTAAGTAACGATGCGTGTGTAATATGATACAAGCATGATGGATACGCCGCTGGTACTTCCTATATATAAGTGTCTGTATGGTATTACATATCGTAGCGTTATTTGAACCATTTTAATTTGAGACACATAACATTTTTCACAAATAACATACTTTTCACAAGACATTGTTTTACAAACAACTTATCTTATACAAACCCATTTTTCATGGTTATTCATTTAACCATACATTATTCTCTTATTTACACATATCATCTGATCTTATCATTTTTCAAATGATTTACAAGACAAAGCAAATTACAAGGTTCATGACTAAACATCTTTCTCAAACATAAGTCATGAATTCTGTTTTCACAAAACCTATGTATCTCACAGGCATTTTTATGCTGACGTACCTATTTTCACATGTGTTTTCAGGAGATGATGCATAGGACTTATCAAGACATACTTAGGCGGACCTGTGCCTTAGTGACTTAAAACGAGACAAGAACTAGTTAATTTATGTTATGTACTCTTTGTTTCTTGTTTAAAACAATGTAAACTCTCATGTTTGATTAATAAAACGAAACTTCAATTGCCATGGATTTGAAACAATTAATTCTGTTACAACACTCCCCGACGTTTCCGCCACGTTTTGTATGTTCTACGTGGTCGGGGTGTGACAATTTTGTTCCGTACAAATAGTGTCTCCAGATCTTAAGAGCGAAGACAACTGCACCTAACTCAAGATCATGAGTGGTGTAGTTTTTCTCATGTATTTTCAACTGCCTCGATGCATATGCTATAACTTTGTTCCTTTGCATCAGAACACAGCCAAGACCCAAGATGCATCGCAATAAACGACGAAATCATCATTGCCCTCAGGAAGAGTCAGAACAGGCGCGTCACAAAGCTTTTGCTTTAAGTTTTGAAAAGCTTCCTCTTATTTGAATCCCCAATCAAAGGGCTTGTTCTTCTGAGTTAGAGCAGTTAGAGGTACTGCAATCTTTGAGAAGTTCTCAATGATGCGGCGGTAATAACCCGCAAGACTAAGAAAAGAACGAACTTCAGTAGGGGTAGTAGGTGTATCCCAATCCTTAATCGCACTGATCTTGGAGGGATCCACATGAATACCTTATTCGTTGACAATATGTCCTAAAAATTGAACTTCTTTAAGCCAGAATTCACACTTGGAGAATTTGGCGAAAAGTTGCTCTTTCTTTAGGAGTTCCAGAGTAAGACGAAGATGTTGCTCATGATCAGCTCGCGTCTTAGAGTATATCAAGATGTCGTCAATAAAAACAATGACGAACTGATCCAAATAAGGCTTGCAGACCCTATTCATTAAGTCCATAAAAACAGCAGGAGCATTAGTCAAACCGAATGGCATGACTGTGAACTCATAATGCCCATAACGAGTGTGGAACGCTGTCTTGGGAATATCATCCTCATGCACGCGAAGCTGGTGATATCCAGATCGCAGATCAATCTTTGAAAAATAAGAAGCGCCCTGTAACTGATCAAAGAGATCATCGATACGAGGTAGGGGATATCGATTCTTGATGGTAAGCTTGTTAAGCTCACGATAATCGATACACATCCTAAAAGATCCATCCTTCTTCTTGACAAAAAGGACGGGAGCACCCCAAGGTGAAAAGCTAGGATGGATAAAACCTTTGTCAGAGAGCTCCTGCAGCTGCTTAGACAACTCTTGCATCTCAGACGGTGCAAGACGATATGGAGCTCTGGCAATGGGGTTTGCACCAGGTACGAGATCAATACGGAACTCGAATTGGCGTGCTGGAGGTAGACCAGGTAAATCTTCAGGAAATACTTCAGGATAATCCCGAACAATAGGGATATCTTGAATAGGCTTACCTTTGCCCTTATCTGCTACAACATGTGCCAAAAAGGCCACATAGTTCTTTCGCAGATACTTCCGAGCTTTAAAACAAGACATGAGTTTGAGACCACCAGCAGGTTTCTCACCACGAACCTGTAGGATCTCGCCTATCGAAAGTGGCACATGAACAATCTTCTCAAAACAAACTACCTCTACGCGATGCTTGGCTAACCAATCCATACCCACAATAACGTCGAAGCTTCCAAGTTGCATAGGCGTGAGGTTAATAGGAAAAAGATGATTGTTAAGGTTCAACTGGCAGTTGTGAAGAACAGAATCAAGAATAATGGGTTCACCATTAGCAACCTCTACTGTCAAAGGTTTACCTAGTTTCGTTCTAGACACGCGAAGCAATGGCTCAAAAGATAATGACACAAAACTCTTATCGGCACCCGAATCAAAAAGAACAGATGCAGGCTGATTATTAATAAAGAACGTACCGTTAACCACTTCATTGTCTGCTTATGCCTCTTGTGCATTCATATTGAAGACTCGACCTCGAGCCTGAGCCTGATTCTGATTTGGGTTAGCATTCACCAATCTTGGACACTAATTACGGTAGTGGGTCAGATCCCCACAGTTGTAACAAGAACCTGGCGGGTAGTGTGGTCGTGCAGCTTGACCTTGCTGCTGAGCAGGAGGCTGAGCAACTCGTTGAGCCGGGTTCTGAACTGCCCGATTCTGAGCAAACCGACAAACATCGGCAAGATGACCTGACTTCCCGCCGTTAGTACAGAAACGGCACGGATGTTGCAGCTGATGATGACTGTTGCATCTATTGCACAAAGGTGCATTCCCTGTATAGGGCTTCTTCGCTGGAGGTTGTGCGGGTTGGTTGGGAGCTGCCTGGTTAGCTTGGGAAGTGACAACAAAATTTTGGGAAGCCTTTCACTTCCTAGAACCCTTTGAGGAACCAGAATTCTTTCCCTTCTTGTTTTGACCTTTCTTGCTATCTTCCTTGTCAGACGCCTGCTTCTTATCCTTGTCACCCTTTTTATGCAGCTTTCCCTTTCGAACCTGCGACTCAGTCAATGTCGCTGCTAACTCGATCGACTGACGGAGTGTGGCAGGGTTACTACCAGTAATGATGTCTTATACTGAGTTAGGTAGACCATCGATGTACCTTTCGATAGCCTTGTCGAGTGGGGTAACCATTGTTGGGCATAGCAGACTCAACTCCTCAAACCTATCAGTATACGCCCGATGCTCACCACTATCTTGTTTCAAGTCATCGAACTCTCTCTCCAAAGCACGCTGTTCATGACGAGGACAAAACTCCCTCATCATAAGGGCCCTAAGTTCGGCCCAAGTTTGTGCTAGAGCAACTTCTGCACCACGGTCTCTCATAAGCCCGTTCCACCATGTGAGAGCCCTCTTCTGAAACACACTCGAAGAAAACTCGACCTTGCGATTATCCGGACACTGAACATGACGAAATGTTCTCTCCGTGCTCTCGAACCACTGAAGGAGCCCAGTTGCTCCTTCCGTACCACTAAACTTGAGTGGTTTAGCCGAGTTAAAACTCTTGAAATTGCATGGACCATTGTTGTTGTTGGCTTGGTTCCATTGAGCAAAGAGGTTCGGGAATTGAGCAGCCATTTGCTGCGCAATGATTTCTGCCAGTTCGGCAGTCGCTATCTGATTTTCGCGTAGAGGAGGCATTCTAAAAGAGGAAACATGAAAGGAAACGAGTGAGATGTTTGGGTGAAAAGAATGAGATGATGCAAAAATTGATAATGGCAAAGATGGTGGTCATTTATTTGTTACCACAAGGTAAACAAACGACACCTCGTGACTAATCAAAGTAAATGGGTGAAAAATAATGTATCGCAAAGACATGCTCGCCTATAAGTGAACACTCACCCCAAGAGTTTCTAGGTAAGAGTGACTGGTCCGATTATGTGGATTTATACGAACACTCTAGCCTTAGACAGAAAACCCAGGGTACAGGCATTCACTCTTCCAGTTTGCACGTGTTCACATTATCTAAAAAAAAACCCAAAACTTTGACGAGATTTTGAAAATTTGAAAGGCACAAGGCCAAAAATCCAACTGGATGGGTTCAAAACCTTACAACAGAGGGTTCAAAACCTAGTAATCAATCATCCTAGAACAGATGATTAGTTTTCAAAGCGAATTCGAACTTGATGTTCCCGTTGTGGTTATCACCTAAGGATAGGTGAAGTGCATGTTTTAAAATCTAAACACAAGATAACTTGTGTTGGGGTCCTAGAAAGGTTATAGTCTAGGTCAAAGCATTACTAATAACCTAATTCCCTATAACTATTGGCTCTGATACCAACTTTTCTGTCACACCCCGACCACGTAAAACATCAAATCGTGGCGGAAACGTCGGGGAGTGTTGTAACAGAATTATTGTTTCACAACCATGGCATACAAAGTTATATTTTATTTATCAAACAAGCGAGTTACATTGTCTTTTAAATGAAGGAAACAAAGTACACAACATCAACTAAACTAATCTTGCTTCTTTTATTGTCACTAAGGCCCGAGTCCACCCTAGTGTATCCCGATCAAACCTATGCACCTGTTCCTGAAACACATGTGAAAATAGGTACGTCAGCATAAAAATGCCTGTGAGATACATAGGTTTTGTGAAAATAGGATTCATGACTTGGGTTTTAAAAGAAAGGTTTTAATAAAAATTAGTCATGAATCTTGTTAAGTGTTTTCTTTTATAAATCATATGAAAACTTAATAAGAAATCGGATTATATAAAAGAAAGGTGTATGGTTAATGAAATAACCAAGTAAAATGAGTTTATATAAAATAAACTGTTTTGTAAAACAATGTCTTGTGAAAAATATGTTATTTGTGTAAAATGTAATATGTCTATACTGAAATGAGTTAAATAACGCTACGATATGTAATATTATACAAACACTTATATATAGGAAGTACCAGCGGCGTATCCACCATGTTTGTATCATATTACACACGCCTCGTTACTCAAACCATTTACCCAAACCAACCACCAATGTAAATTGTTCATGTATAAATCAATTGTCAAGTGTTATTGTGTAAACCATATCAAAATGTCCATGTCTAATGTAAATCACCAAATGTGTATATCAATGTCAAAATGTTTATGTTTAATGTAAATCATATAATGTTATCCAAAAATATCATGTATGGCATGTGAAATATATCAACTAAACCATAGGTAAAATGCACAAAAACAGGGTATTGAATTAAACATAGTTTAAGTCAAAGTTATGTTTTGTGGAACAAATGCATGCTATACTGATACAAACATCTATGCGGTATTGTTATAATGCATACATCCAAGCCTTGTGACTGTGGCGATAAACCCTTAAACAAATTAAAGGTTTATCTAAGTTATGTGTATCGAATTCGGTCATTCCTTCCATCCAAACATACCTAGGATGTCAGGAACGGGAGTTGTCAATTCCTATGGTACCATTACCTACTAACGAGCGGCGTAGCTAATGTTAATGAATGTACATTGTCTCATTTGAACAAACCAAATGTCATACCAAAATGTAAGCATGTGATGAATAACAAATGTATTAAGTATGCACACAATGGGCATACATAGCATAAAATGTAATGTAAAACAATGTACTAAGTACGCACACAATGGGCGTACATAGCATAAACACAATGAAATCATGTACTATAAGTGTATTATTGAACATACAAGCATATGATATGAAAACATGGAAAAGCATGAAAGTAACAAGTAGGCACATGTGTTTCACCCCCAAAATGTTTGGAAAACAGTAAAATAGGGGTCTATGTACTCACTTGAGATTGCTTAGTAGTCCTTGAGTAACAACCAAACAATGCTAGAGATCACGGATATCAAACGACACCTAATATAGGTAACTATGTTAATATACCAGACCTAAATCGGAAGATCGGATAGAATGAGGGATTGTAAACCAAATGAGTATGAGAACTCATGTAATATGGTTTAACAAAGCCTACATACTAAATGAAACCTAACCTAACTACTTACGACCCATTACGCCCCGTTTAGGTATCTTATGCTACTTTAACGCGTCATTCGCGTGAAACGCGTTCAGACCGCTTAACTAGTCCTATGACAAGTAACATATACCTTAACATGTCTAATATTGTTGTCAAATCAGTTTAGATGTCAAAAATTATGTTACATATGTTTAAAATGAATTTTGGCATCAAAGGGGTATTTTGGTAATTTACCTAAGGCATATAAACTATCTATCATACAACTACTTAAACGAAACGACCATAAGGTATAACCTCGGAAGGTTATTCCCTATATACTATGGTCACCTAATGTGTTTGGTCGGATCCTAATGATCGACTAAATGGGTCGGGTTCGAAGGTATAAGCGATTTATCAGATCGCTTACCCTTACGACCCTAGACAACGTGGGAATCAATAGGCATAGTCACAAGGGACTATAACCATCGTGATTACGCTCACGTTGCGAAGTTCAAATGAACTTCGCATTGACCATAAACTGGTCAATGCAGAAAGTCAAACAAAGTTTGACTTTCGAACTCGAAAAGCAATAAAAGAACGAAGGAATACTTACAAAGGGTCCCCGAATGCTAATCTTGATTCAAGTAGCTCAGGTATGAAACAATGGTTTCAACTTTGAGCTTCTCAAATCAGATTCTTGTGGGTTTTGCAATGAATGGGGTTGGGTATTTATAGTATTCTTCGAACCGTTAAGATCGTTTCTTGAATAACGTGATCGAATCTCATCCGTACACTTGTTGGAATGTTGTGGTGACTCAAAATGGCCCCTCATGAACTGAAAGGGCAAGTGTGGGTGAGTTGTTGGGCGCTTAACAGCTGTAATCTGCTGTTAAATTGATCTTATCTGATCTGGGGAGCTGACACGGCCGCGTAAGAGGACTCACTAATCTTACGCGGGCCGCCTGGCCTGTCTGGTCAGAAACAAACTTTCATAAATGACAGTTTTGGTCCCTGTTATGTATTTAAGCCATTTCCGACTCGTTTAAGGCCCGTTAAACCAACGTTAAGGCCCTAAAATGATGCCTAAACATTGTGTCCATGAAACATGCTAAAAAATATGTCGGATGTTGGTTCGTTTGGTCGTACGATCGCGATGATCGCTTAATTACGACGGAATGCGCCTAAGCGCGAAAAACGATCCAAATGACGCGACGAATGGATTTTTCTTATGCCAAACACTAAAATAAAATATTTTAGTGCTTACATAAATTTTTGGATGTCCGGAGGTATTCAGAACGTAAGTTATGCGCGAAAATGCAAACTTGTGCACTTTTTGACGCTTTTAGTCCCTGAATGACCCAAAAGTTTATTTTAGCACACCGAACCCCTCAAAGCCTATTTCTAAGCTATATAAAGGATATTTAAGGTGTGTTTAACTTATGGTCATGTTCCGGAATGTTCGTTACAGTTCAAATTGGCATACTTTCGTAGTTTGTCAAGTTTAGTCCCTGTAAGCGAATTAACTTGTTTTTGACATACCAAAGCCTTCAAAACTTATTTCTAAGTTATGTAAAGGTTATTTAAGGTATGTTAAGTATATTTTGATGTTCCGGAGTATTTTTCGCATTAAACTGATTACGTTTACGCATCAGTTTGCGTATAACTCTCTAGAAAGCAATATAGAGTTTGAAATTGAATAAAAGTCAAAACATGAAAAATGTAAAACACAACCAAACAAACATTGGGATAAAAAAAAACTTTATTTTATTGATAATTGAACTGTTCATAATGATTACAAGCACAGATGTTACATTTCTTGGGTAAAAGGTTGGCATTCCCTATGGTTGAATACTTTGCTAAAAACACTTGGAAGATTTACGGCTTAGAAAAATGCATGATGAACGCAAAAGGTTTTTTCTTTTTTAAATTCTCGGATAAGGCGGGTATGGAACAAGTTTTAACTGAGGGGCCTTGGCTGATTCGTAATTTCCCTATTTTCTTGAGGGCTTGGACGACTGATGTTGAGCTTAAGAAATATGAACTTAAGCATGTTCCTGTGTGGGTAAAACTACATGATGTTCCTCTAGCAGCATACACGGATGATGGCCTGAGTTTACTTGCATCTAGAATTGGGAAACCAATGTTTCTAGATAAATATACCTCTAATATGTGCCTGGAATCTTGGGGAAAAGTAGTTTTACGAGAGCTGTTATTGAGATAGATGCTACACATGAGATGAAGGATTCCTTAATAGTGGCTATTCCTAATCTGGAGGGTGAGGGTGTTTCAAAGGCTATGATTGGTGTTGAATATGAATGGAGGCCTCCTAGATGCCACCATTGTTGTGTCTTAGGACATGAGGGTGAAACCTGTCCAAAACATGTTAATATTTCCAACGAGCCAAGGGTGAAGCAAAAAGTAGACGGTGATGCTTTTATTGATGCTAACAAGAAGAAAACTTCTGGGAATCAGAAGCCGGGTATCATGCTGAACAAACCTAAGAAAAAATTTGAATATCGTGTTGTACAGAAGCCAACTAAAAAACGCGAACCATTTAACCCGAATAAGGCTTCCACGTCAACATCTAATATTAATCTTCGTAACTCTTTTGCTTCTTTAAGTACTTCTCATACTGTTGATGACAACTCAGATTCAGAGGTTGATAAGGTCCTTGAAATAGATGAAGGGGTGGCGAAACTGATGACTGATGGTGTTCATTCTACAGGGGCAAGCACTCCTGCTACGAATGGTTCAAATGGATAGTATAGCAGCTTGGAACATAAGGGGTTTAACCGCTCCCCTGAAACAAAATGAGGTCCGTAATGCTATTGTAGATTTTGATTTATGTGTTTGTGCAATTCAAGAGTCGCATGTTCATGTCTCCAATCTTGACAAGATTTGTACCAGTATTAAAAGAACATGGAACTGGACTTCTAATGGTAATCTTTGTAGTAAAGGCACGCAGATTATTTTGGGATGGAATAGTAATGTCGTTGATATCATGGTTTTGGCTCAATCCGATCTGGTTATGCATACTCAAGTCATGTTCAAAGATAGTAAGAAAATCATGTTTTGCTCGTTTATTTATACGAAGAACTTTTATAAGGATAGGCGAGAACTGTGGGATAATTTGAAGCTTCATAAAGCTTTCGCGCATGATAAACTTTGGGTCCTTCTTTGTGACTTTAATGCAGCCTTAAATCTGGAAGATAAGTCCACGGGTTCTTCATCGATTGATATTAACATGAGAGAGTTTAAGTCTTGTGTAGATGATATTGAGGTTATGGATGTGAATCGTTTGGGTTGCCATTTTACATGGAACCAAAAACCAAGGAAGGGTATTGGAGTACTAAAAAAAATTGATCATATCATGGCCAGTGTTTCTTTTATTCATACATTCCCAGAAGCAGCAGTTGTCTTTCACCCCTATCGAGTTTCTGACCGTTGCCCATGTGTTCTTAAGAATCCCAAATCCGCTAATTGAAACCCAAAGCCATTTAAATTTCCTAACTTTCTGGTGTTCAAGAAGGAATTCCCTGAAATTGTCAAAAAGACTTGGGAACACCAAGTTTTGGGTATCAAAATGTTACAAGTGGTGAAAAATTGAGATTGCTCAAACATCCGCTGCGGTCTTTATTAGTCAAACAAGGAAATCTTCATGAGAAGGTAAAACGACTATGCAGGGAGTTAGATGATGTCCAAGGTCTCATTGATGTTAATCCTTTTGATGCTGAGCTGAGATCTAGAGAGTCTAATCGTTTAAAGGCTTTTCATGATGCTGTTATTGATGAAGAAAGATTCTTAAAACAGAAATCCAAGGTTAAATGGTTGGAGGTTGGTGACTCTAGTTCTGCATTTTTTCATAATTCTGTCAAATGCAAATATCATTACAGTAGAATCAATACTATAAAATATGCTAAAGGTATTATTTCTGAGGGAAGGGATGTTGAAAAAACTCTTGTTGCTCATTATGAATCATTTTTCGGTCAAAGGGGTGCGACTAATTGCGTGCCTACTAGTGACCTTTTCTTACATAAGATTGACGAGGCTATAGCTGATTACATGGTTCGTCCATTTTCTAATGATGATATTAAGGAAGCTACATTCTTTATTGGCTCTTTAAAAGCGCCAGGTCCTGATGGTTATTCTTCGGATTTTTCAAACACGCATGGAACATTATTGGTGTTGACATATGTGATGCTGTTCAGGAATTCTTTCAGTCGGGTAAAATCCTTAAGGAAATAAACCATACTTTTTTGGCTTTAATTCCTAAAGTTCCGACTCCAGCTACAATTTATGATTTCAGGCCCATCGCCTGCTGTAATGTTCTTTACAAATGTATTAGTAAACTGATCACAACCAGACACTTGGAGGGCCTGAATGGTATAGTTAGTTTGAATCAATCGGCTTTTATTCCTGGGAGATGTATTTCTAATAAAATCTTGTTAAACCAAGAATTACTGCACAATTATCATCGGAATTATGTGCCCCCTCGTTGTGCCTTTAAAGTTGACATTCAAAAAGCCTACGACACGGTGGATTGGAACTTTTGGGAGGCCATTCTTAATGGATTTGGTTTTCATCCAGCTATGGTTAGATGGGTTATGGTTTGCGTCTCTTCTACCTCGTTTTCTATTTGTGTTAACGGTAATGTTTGCGAGTATTTCAAAGGGAGAAGAGGATTAAGGCAGGGTGACCCGATGTCTCCATACCTTTTTCCCCTAGTTATGGAAATCTTGACCTCTATTTTACAGAATGCGTCGTCCATTGATGCTTCATTCAGATTCCATAATAGGTGTATCAAACAACGGATTATTAATCTTTGTTTTGCGGATGACCTTTTCCTATTTGCTAGAGGGGAAGTTGCTTCAGTCAAGATGATTATGAGTTCTCTCAACAGGTTCAAAGACATGTCAGGCTTAGAAGTTGCTTCAGTCAAGATGATTATGAGTTCTCTCAACAGGTTCAAAGACATGTCAGGCTTACACCATAGTCTTGCTAAAAGTACTATTTTTATGTGTAATATTGAGAGGAGAGTTAAAAGAAGGATTCTCAATATGGTCCCTTTTAAGCAAGGAGAATTCCCTATTCGGTATTTGGGTGTCCCTCTTATAACCACTAAATTGTCTTATAGAGGTCCTGATCGAAAGGATGGAAAATCGCATCTCTAATTGGAAAAATAAGACACTCTCTTTTGCAGGGAGGCTTCAGTTAATTCTTTCAGTTCTCTCGGCTATGAGTGTTTACTGGGCGTCTGTGTTTACTTTGCCAACTAGAGTTATCAGAGAACTTGAGCAAAAAATGAGAGGCTTTCTTTGGTGCCAAGGGTCGTTGATGAAAGGTAAAGCAAAAGTTTCTTGGAATTCCATTTGTGTACCTAAAGCCGAAGGGGGGTTGGGTATTTGAAGGCTAAATGATATGAACATAAGTCTTATGACTAAACATATCAATAGTATCCTTATAGGAAGACAATCTTTGTGGGTGGACTGGGTAAAACTATACCATTTAAAAGACAGAAATTTTTGGGATATTCCGGTTCCAAGTAATTGTAGTTGGGGTTGGATGAATCTGTTGAAAGGTAGACATCATGTACAACAGTTTTTCTGGTCCATAATAGGAGATGGTATGTCTACATCGGCTTGGTATGATTCGTGGTGTGATTAGTGTCCGTTGGGGAGTATTATATCCCCTCCGATAATGAGACAGGCTGGTCTTTCTATTCATACAAAAGTTACGGATCTTATTTCTGGTGGGAATTGGAATTGGCCGAATCAATGGTTAATTTCATACCCGATTTTAAATCAACTTGCTCCACTTAATCTAATAGAAGGTACTCAGGATGTTATTATGTGGAGAGATGTTGATGATCATCTCGCCCCGTTCAGATCTTGCGACTCTTGGGAATGCATCCGTCATCGAGGTGAGCAGGTGAGTTGGTATAACTTAGTTTGGTTCTCGCAATGTATTCCAAGGCATGCATTTGTTCTATGGCTGATTTTCAGTCGCAAGTTAGTGACTCAAGACAGATTAAGGCGATGGAATATCAATAATGTGGGATGCATGAATTTAATGTGTTGTCTTCTTTGCCAAAATAACATTGATTCGCATGAACACCTTTTCTTTCAATGCAATTACGCTTCTAAGATTTGGATGAAAGTTCGGGATAATTCTGCCATGAAGGTCGTGGGATCTAATTGGGAGGAGATTGTGGATTGGTTACTCCCTCGGGCTAGGTCGAGATCTATAGCTACTGTTATTGGTAAACTCTTGGTTGCGGCTTTAGCTTATTTCAACTGGCAAGAAAGAAACTCCAGGTTTTTCAACAACCAATTGCGCCCCCCGGATAAATTAGCTGATCTCATCATTAGTAATGTACGACTAAAGCTCAAATCCTTAAAGTTCAAAGACACAAGACATGTGCGGCGGGTTTTACAAGAGTGGGAGATTACCTTGGATGATCTTTAGTGTCATTTTCATGTAATCTTTTCAGTTTTTTGGTTCTTTGTTTCCTTTTGTTAGGGTGGTTGTATTGTCTTTGTCTTGTTTCCACATTAGCGGCATGTCGCTTTTGTGAACTAGGTGGTTTTTTCTGCCTCCTACTTGTTCTTATTGGTTGAGATTAATAGATTCACCGGGGTAACCCTTTACCCAAAAAAAGACCTCCATTGGAACTAGGGCTAGGTTTGAAGTGATGGGTATGCTTACAGCGTATAGTAGGTGATGTGTGTGTAGCGTTATATGTTTTTATTAATATTTTAAGCCCATTTTACAAATTAGTCAAGTTTTAAATTTACAAAACACGATATTCTACTAACACTAATGTCACACCCCCAAAATCCACAAGCGGAGTATCACCGCATGGAGGCGTGACATGACCAGGATCAAGCCACAAATCATATTGAACAATGTATTTAAAATAGATAAAATCCAACCACGCAATATAATTGGTGTTCGAAAACGAGTTAACTAAGTTCAAAATTAAACAGCGGAAGCATAAAACGTAAAACCAAAACATAAGTTCAATAAGTTCATAAAGTTTAAATGTTTAACATGGAACTCTACAGTCCATGTCCCACAACGACCACTCCTTCTCGTGCAAGCTCCATCTAGGTACCTAACGACCTGCAAGGCATGTAACAAGGAGTCAACAACAAAGTTGAGCAAGTTCACAGTTGGTTGTTTAGTTTTAAAAGTTTGTTTCGAAAACCACGAGTTAACCAGTATCTTTGTTTTTCCCCAAACCATATCCATAATCAGTGGGGGCTTCCCCATGTGAACCACTAGACCGTTACCATATCGACTACTGACGAAAGTAAGTTGTGCCCTAAGTCAATGTCTATCATCATTGACTGTTTGCCATGATCCATTAGTACACGCCCGTCCGACCGGCACGGTGTGAGGTTTGTCAAACCTAATAGCGCTATTAACTAATGACCCGCTCGCCATCGGCCTCGGCGATTAAGTCGATATAAAATGAGGGACTTAATGATAGAGTTTTGTCTAGTAAGTTTAAGGTTGTTGTCCTACCCAAGGAGGACGAACGTACGTATTATACCCAAGGAGAATACGCAGGATTAATATTGGCATCCTACCCATGGAGGATGGTGGTACATATCCTACCCAAGGAGGATATGCAGGTTCCGTTTTAGTTCTTTAACCCATTCCCAACCACCGGGAATCCCATGCCTTAGAAAGAGTGTGAACTCACCTTTGGTTGCTCGGTTGAACTCTTAAAATAGCTAACGGTTAAGGTTGGTTAATCATGTCCTAATATGATTACCATTTAGTTTGTTAATAGTTTTAAATAAAACACAAAGTTCCTACACGCATCTATCACATAGCACGCACTCACGTTAACATTTCACGCCCATATAAACATCCCATCTATAACCATTCAAAAGCAAACATACGATATTGCACATAACACTTTCATTGACATATAACACATTAGATCATTCTCAGATAACCTACCCGACATTTAGACACGCAAATTACTACTTATGTCGTTTCAGCTTTAACATTCAAAACTGGCCTGTTTTCGGGAATTTTAATAAAATAGTTAACTCACTCAAAAATTCCCAAATTTTTACAGAATGTTTTAAATAATCCAAATATTATTGTGTAAAAATATCGGGATCCAATTCACTACCAATGTTTTATAAAAAAAATCATTTACCGGGCTGCAATCAGATTCGTCACTTTCTGACTATAGTCCACGGAAAAATTCATTTAAAATTCATCGTAAGTCCGATTGACGAAATTCCAATGGGAGAATTACAACAACATCAGTGTCCATCTACAGTACAAATTTCGTGACCTAATTCTACACAGATTTTAAGTTATGACGAAAAACATAACACAAATTTTCTGCAGTAAAAACGCAGTTTTTGCTGCTGTAAAAAATGGACCTTTAAAAATAGTAAACAGCCTTGAAAAAATATGATTCTAGTGCCATTTGATTCGTTTTTCGAAAATACATAATTTAGACTTCAGAAAATCAAATTTTTGATTTATAACTGTCCGTTTACAGCCAGCTGAAGTTGGATGTAAATGTTACTCAGCATGCTGTTAATCGCTTAAACGTTACTAAAACATGCACATATGATCACAACACCTTCTAACAAGTTCCATATGATGATCAACATCATATTATCAAGAAATCAACAATCAAGTGCCATGCATGTATTTAACAACATTATACTAACAACATTTCATCATATTTCCTCTTTATGTTCAAGATTTATGTTCATGTCTTTTAGGGTTCTAGTGATAATCAACATACTACATCTTTTAACCATTAAAGTAGAAGTAAACAAGGGTTAATCAAGAACTTACAACTAGCTTTAAGCTAGGGAAGAACACAAGGGAAAAAGATGATGAAAATGATGAATGAATGCAAGTGATGAAAGCTCCTTGATGATCCACAAGCTTCAAGCTCCAAGAATCACCTTCTAGTACTTGAATTAAGCTTGAAAATGGATTGGTGAAGGTTGCAAGGTGGTAGTGGTGGCAGCACCTTCTATGGCCGAGAGGGAGAGAGAGGAGTTGTGGGAGTGGAATGGTGAAGTGAGTTGTGAGATATGAAATGATTTGGAGATCACATGAACCATACTTGAATCTTTCCCTCAATATCATGTCCAAGTAAACAAGCAAGATCCAAATAAAATATAGGATTAAAATCTAGTAGGATATGGTGTGGGGTCCCTCTTATGGACCGTAAGTTTTGAAGGGGGGGGTTATTTGTAAATTTTTGATGATATGTAGGTTACTTATAATCTAAAGAAAATCTATAGGATATCAAGGGAAATCTATGCAATATGTAATAAAATCAAGTAATATCCCATAATATCTTGTAGGATTTTGGGGATCACAAGTGGGGCCACCCCTTTCAACCGTAAATCCAAAGGGGGGGGGGGTTATGTGTAACTTTGATGGTAAGTGGGTAAATAGCTAGGGTGTTAAGTGTAAAAGTCTAGTGTTTTAAGTGTATGACACATTATATGGTGTGTTAGGGTGTTTGGGGGTCATAACTAGTCCAAAAATAATTAAACAATGTTTCTAGTAAAATTTTGGTATTCTGGGTAATGTCCGGTTGTTCGGTTAGATACCGGTTCGTTAAAGTGCTAAGTTATTCCGTATAGTGTCTTTTATGTAAATTTTTGTGACACAATTAATTCCCAACACTTAGGAAAACATTCAGGACCATTTAGTCAATTTTCTGCACAATCATTAAGCACAATTTAATATTAATTAATCGTACGGATACATGTAATTATGAGGTTGCCACATTCTCCCCCTGTAAAGAAAATATCGTCCCGAAATTTAGCACGTGGTTACTGAGGAAGCTAGTTAAGTTGCGTGGTATCCTGGTTTTCCTGGGGTGTCACATCATCCCCACGTTGATTTGGAATTTCGTCCCGAAATTCTGCAGTAGCTTCAGCCCCAGTAGTGGTTGCACTTTTCTTAAACAACTGGGGATACTTGAGTTTCATTTGGTCTTCTCATTCCCAGGTATACTCTGAGACACGACGGGATTTCCAACGAACTCGAACAAGAGGTATTCTGGTACGCTTGAGGACCTTAACATCTCGATCAGTAATCTCTACTGGTTCCTCGACGAATCGCAGCCGATCGTCGATAGTGAGTTCCTTGAGAGGAACTATGAGGGTCTCATCTGACAGACATTTCTTCGGATTCGACACATGGAATACGTTGTGAACTCCGCTGAGTTCTTCAGGTAGATTCAACTTGTAAGCGACTTTGCCAATTTTCTCAATGATTTCGAACGGTCTGACATAACGCGGATTGAGTTTGCCTCGTTTACCAAAACGAACTACACCTTTCCAAGGTGAGACTTTGAGTAGCACTCGATCCCCAACCTGGAACTCGAGTGGTTTCCTTCACTTATTAGCATAGCTTTTCTGACGGTCACGAGCTGCTGCCATTCATTGTCGTATCTGAGCAATCCTCTCGGTTGTATCTACTACAAGTTCTGGGCCAGTGATTTGACTATCGCCAACCTCTGCCCAACAAAGAGGTGATCGGCACTTCCGTCCGTACAATGCCTCGAATGGAGCAGCCTGGATACTGGTGTGGTAACTGTTGTTATACAAAAACTCCACTAACAGGAGGTGTTTTTCCCAGCCATTACCAAAGTCGATGGTGCGTTCAGATTGCCCATCCGTCTGTGGATGATATGTCATGCTCATGTCTAATCGGGAACCAAAGGACTTGTGCATAGCTTGCCACAATTCAGATGTAAAACGTGATTCACGATCAGAAATGATGGAGGTTGGCACTCCGTGCCTTGATACTACTTCCTTTAGGTAGACGTCTGCTAGAGTAGAAAACTTATCCGTTTCCTTGATAGCCAGAAAATGTGCAGACTTGGTCAGTCGATCCACGATCACCCAAATGGTATCATTTCCGAGTTGAGATCTAGGCAGGCCAGTAATGAAATCCATGGAAATTTGCTCCCATTTCCATTTAGGTATCTCTGGTTGTTGAAGTAGGTCTGATGGTTTCTGGTATTCGACCTTGACCCTAGCATAAGTCAAGCATTTACTGACGTAGGTTGCTATGTCGGCTTTCATACTAGGCCACCAGTACGTAGTCTTTAAGTCGTGGTATATCTTATCCGAACCAGGATGTACTGAGTAACGAGACTTGTGCGCTTCATCCATCACAAGCTCGCGTAAGTTTCCGTAAAGTGGCACTCAGATGTGCCCGTTTACATAGTAGGCGCCGTCTTCCTTTTGTTCTAACCGTTTCCTCGATCCCCGTAAGGAATCAGCCCTGATGTTCTCTGCTTTTAACGCTTCAACCTGAGCATCTCGTATCTGGGTAGGAAGACTAGATTGGATGGTAAGTTGTAACGCTCGCACACGTTTAGGTGTAGTATCCTTTCGACTGAGGGCGTCGGCCACAACATTGGCTTTGCCCGGATGGTACTTGATCGCACATTCGTAATCATTCAAGAGCTCGACCCATCGACGTTGTCGCATGTTTAACCCCTTTTGCTTGAAGATATACTCGAGACTCCTGTGATCGGTGTAAATGGTGCACTTGGTACCGTACAGGTAATGTCTCCATATCTTAAGTGCGAAAACAATTGCTCCCAATTCCAAGTCGTGCGTAGTGTAGTTCCTTTCGTGAACTTTAAGTTGGCGCGATGCGTAGGCAATGACCTTGTCACGTTGCATCAACACGCAACCAAGTCCTTGGATGGAAGCATCGCAATAAACCACAAAATCATCTGTGCCTTCAGGCAATGAGAGGATAGGCGCGCTACAAAGTCTATCTTTTAAGTGCTGAAAAGCAGATTCCTGTGCATCACCCCAACGATAGGTGACACCCTTCTGAGTTAGCGAGGTGAGAGGTTGCGCAATCTTAGAGAAATCCTTAATGAATCTTTTGTAGTAGCCCGCCAAACCCAAGAATTGGCGGATTTCTGTTGGTGTACGGGGTGCAGGCCAGTTCTTGATTGAGTATACCTTGGATGGATCAACATGAATCCCATCCTTGTTTACCACGTGGCCTAGAAAGTGGATTTCACAAAGCCAGAAGTCACATTTCGAAAATTTTCATACAACTGCTCTGTTCGAAGCAGTTCCAAAATAAGCCTCAGGTGTTGCTCGTGTTCTTACTGACTCTTCGAATAGATCAGGATATCGTCGATGAAAACTATGACAAACTTATCCAGGTAAGGTTTGCACACTCGGTTCATGAGATCCATGAAGACCGCAGGTGCATTTGTCAATCCAAAAGGCATAACCAGAAACTCGTAATGCCCATAACGAGTTCTGAATGCTGTTTTAGAGATATCCTCGTCTCGGACTCTCAGTTGATGGTAACCTGATCTCAAATCAATCTTAGAGTAATAGCTCGACCCTTGTAACTGGTCGAACAAGTCGTCTATACGTGGGAGGGGATAACGATTCTTCACAGTCACCTTGTTGAGTTCGCGGTAGTCAATACACATTCTGAAGGTATCGTCTTTCTTCTTCACAAACAAGACTGGAGCTCCCCAGGGCGAAGAGCTAGGGCGAATAAAACCCTTGTCCAAGAGCTCTTGTAGTTGCGAGGACAGTTCTTCAAGTTCTGATGGAGCTAGACGATAAGGTGCACGAGCTATTAGTGCTGCTCCAGGAGCTAGCTCGATTTGAAACTCGACTTGTCGATGAGGCGGAAGACCAGGTAATTCCTCAGGAAACACCTCAGGAAAGTCGCGCACAATAGGAATGTCTTCTATCCTCTTTTCCTTCGAGGATGTATCAGAAACGAGGGCTAGAATAGCAGTGTGGCCCTTTCGCAACCACTTTTGGGCCTTAAGGAAAGAGATGATGCCCACAACAGCCCCACTCTTGTCGCCACGAATTACGAGGGGTTCTTCACCAGAACGAGGGATGCGGACAATCTTCTCGTTGCAAAGAATTTCTGCTTGCTGATGAGATAACCAATCCATCCCAATAACAACGTCGAAACTACCCAGAACGATAGGAATGAGGTCGATAGAAAAGGTCTATTCAGCAAGAACAAGATTACAACCCTTAACTATGTGTGTGGCCTCTAAACTTTTACCGTTTGCTAGCTCTACCATGTGTTTGGTGGTCAAAAGTGTTGGGGTGCGCTTAAGCATTTGACTAACTTTTAAGGACACATAACTAGTATCGGCACCCGAATCGAATAAAACAGTAACAAAGAAATCATCCAGAAGAAACTTACCCATCACAACGTTGGGATCGTTCCTCACGTCACCCTGACCAATCACGAACACACATCCCCTGGCACCATTGCCATCATTGTTTCCCCCATTATTGTTTCCGTTCCCCTGATTGTTGATATTGTTCTGTTTCTGGTTCAACTGGGGGCAGTTTCTCATGAAGTGACCTTCAGCACCACACTGATAGCATCCCCTGTTACCCTGATGTTGCTGTGCTGATTTTGTTGAGCTTGTGGCTGCTGTTGACGATTCTGATTCGCAGGACGTAAGCTCCTGCAATCCTTGGCTTCCTGACCCAACTTGTTACATCTCTGACAACGACCCTTGTTGCACGGCCCGCTATAGTGCAAATTACATCGATTGCACTTAGGGTGATTTCCTCTGTATCCACCCTGCCCTTGATTCCCAGAAGACAGCTGACTGGGGCTCCTGTACTCATCTGTCTTTCGCTGCTGGGTCTGAGACTGAACTGAAGTAGAACCCTTGCCCGAATTCCCATCCCACTTGCGCTTGTTATCACTGGGAGCATCAGAAGTAGTAGTAGCGCTAATACGCTTGGGCAGCTTGTTCTGCTCAACTGCCTGATCAGTGAGACGATGAGCCAACCGGATGATTTGCTGAATAGTGCCAAGAGTAGCTGAGGTCACGTGGCTCTGAATTTCTGGCACTAAACCCTTAAGGTATAGCTCGATACGCTTGATAGGAGGATCCACCATAGTAGGACACAAGATAGCTAATTCATTCGATCTCTTTGTGTATGCCTCGATTTCAGACCCCGTCATCTTCAAATTGAAAAATTCCACCTCTAGCTTGTGGATGTCGTCACGACTACAGTACTCTTCTTTGATCAAATTTTTGAAGTCATTCCATGGGGTGGCATTAGCAACCGCCAGCCCTAGCAGTTGAACCTGTGCTTTCCACCAGGTTAACGCAGCACCTTCGAGTGTTCCAGTAGCAAATTTCAACCTACGAGCTTCAGGGCATTCACACATCTCAAAAACGGACTCAATCTTCTCGAACCAATGAAGAAGACCTACAGCTCCTTCTTTGCCGCTGAAAGTACTAGGTCGGCAATCCATGAATGTTTTGAACGTACATACGGGAGGCTGAGCATGTTGACCTGTGGCGTGAGAATATAAGACAAGGTTAAGCACAAGAGTTGGTTCACGAGGGTGGGATCTAAACGTCCTAAGATGGGTTGATATGGCAGGTTATACCTCCTGCAGGGACAGCTACGAGTGCCTCAGCCACTCGTTCGTTGATTAGAGCCGTCAGCTGGGCTTGAGTCAAGTTCAAACGTCCACTCATGATCTTCACAACAAAGCATCGTAAGTGAGAAAAGTGTCGCGAAAGTGCGTAAGCGAGGGGTGACAGAAGAGAGTAAGCACACAAGGTTCAAATAGCAGGTATCACTTTAACTAATGCACTATGTGAACTATCAAACAGACAATATAAACATAAATCATACCACCTATTGTGTCGAGTCTTGCACGTGGAGCGAAGCGTCGTTGTGGATCGTTGAGTACTGTACAGGTTATAGTCTGGTTTTCTCAAAAAGCTTTTCCCTTTTTAAAACCAAATTCGCTATAACCAATGGCTATGATACCAATCTGTCACACCCCCAAAATCCACAAGCGGAGTATCACCGCTTGGAGGCGTGACATGACCAGGATCAAGCCACCAATCATATTGAACAATGTATTTAAAATAGATAAAATCCAACCACGCAATATAATTGGTGTTCAAAAACGAGTTAACCAAGTTCAAAATTAAACAGCGGAAGCATAAAACGTAAAACCAAAACATAAGTTCAATAAGTTCATAAAGTTTAAATGTTTAACATGGAACTCTACAGTCCATGTCGCACAACGACCACTCCTTCTCGTGCAAGCTCCATCTAGGTACCTAACGACCTGCAAGGCATGTAACAAGGAGTCAACAACAAAGTTGAGCAAGTTCACAGTTGGTTGTTTAGTTTTAAAAGTTTGTTTCGAAAACCACGAGTTAACCAGTATCTTTGTTTTTCCCCAAACCATATCCAGAATCAGTGGGGGCTTCCCCATGTGAACCACTAGACTGTTACCATATCGACTACTGACGAAAGTAAGTTGTGCCCTAAGTCAATGTCTATCATCATTGACTGTTTGCCATGATCCATTAGTACACGCCCGTCTGACCGGCACGGTGTGAGGTTTGTTAAACCTAATAGCGCTATTAACTAATGACCCGCTCGCCATCGGCCTCGGCGATTAAGTCGATATAAAATGAGGGACTTAATGATAGAATTTTGTCTAGTAAGTTTAAGGTTGTTGTCCTACCCAAGGAGGACGAACGTACGTATTCTACCCAAGGTGAATACGCAGGATTAATATTGGCATCCTACCCATGGAGGATGGCGGTACATATCCTACCCAAGGAGGATATGCAGGTTCCGTTTTAGTTCTTTAACCCATTCCCAACCACCGGGAATCCCATGCCTTAGAAAGAGTGTGAACTCACCTTTGGTTGCTTGGTTGAACTCTTAAAATAGCTAACGGTCAGGGTTGGTCAATCATGTCCTAATATGATTACCATTTAGTTTGTTAATAGTTTTAAATAAAACACAAAGTTCCTACACGAATCTATCACATAGCACGCACTCACGTTAACATTTCACGCCCATATAAACATCCCATCTATAACCATTCAAAAGCAAACATACGATATTGCACATAACACTTTCATTGACATATAACACATTAGATCATTCTCAGATAACCTACCCGACATTTAGACACGCAAATTACTACTTATGTCATTTCAGCTTTAACATTCAAAACTGGGCTGTTTTCGGGAATTTTAATAAAATAGTTAACTTACTCCAAAAATTCTCAAATTTTTACAGAATGTTTTAAAAAATCCAATTATTACTGTGTAAAAATATCGGGATCCAATTCGTTATCAATATTTTATAAAAAAATCATTTACCGGGCTGCAATCAGATTCGTCACTTTCTGACTGCAGTCCACGGAAAAATTCATTTAAAATTTATCGTAAGTCCGATTGACGAAATTCTAGTGGGAGAATTAAACGACATCAGTTTCCATCTACAGTACAAATTTCGTGACCTAATTCTACACAGATTTCAAGTTATGACGATAAACATAACACAAATTTTCTGCAGTAAAAACGCAGCTTTTGCTGCTGTACAAAACGGACCTTTAAAAATAGTAAACGACCTCGAAAAAATATGATTCTAGTGCCATTTGATTCGTTTTTCGAAAATACATAATTTAGACTTCTGAAAATCAATTTTTCGATTTATAACGGTCTGTTTACAGCCAACTGAAGTTGGCTGTAAATGTTTCTCAGCTTGCTGTTAATTGCTTAAACGTTACTAAAACACGCACATATGATCACAACACCTTCTCACAAGTTCCATATGATGATCAACATCATATTATCAAGAAATCAACAATCAAGTGCCATGCATGTATTTAACAACATTATACTAACAACATTTCATCATATTTCCTCTTTATGTTCAAGATTTATGTTCATGTCTTTTAGGGTTCTAGTGATAATCAACATACTACATCTTTTAACCATTAAAGTAGAAGTAAACAAGGGTTAATCAAGAACTTACAACTAGCTTTAAGCTAGGGAAGAACACAAGGGAAAAAGATGATGAAAATGATGAATGAATGCAAGTGATGAAAGCTCCTTGATGATCCACAAGCTTCAAGCTCCAAGAATCACCTTCTAGTACTTAAATTAAGCTTGAAAATGGATTGGTGAAGGTTGCAAGTTGGTGGTGGTGGTGGCGGCACCTTCTATGGCCAAGAGGGAGAGAGAGGAGTTGAGGGAGTGGAGTGGTGAAGTGAGTTGTGAGATATGAAATGATTTGGAGATCACATGAACCATACTTGTAATCTTTCCCTCAATATCATGTCCAAGTAAACAAGCAAGATCCAAATAAAATATAGGATTAAAATCTAGTGGGATATGGTGTGGGGTCCCTCTTATGGGTCATAAGTTTTGAAGGGGGGGGGGGTATTTGTAAATTTTTGATGATATGTAGGTTACTTATAATCTAAAGAAAATCTATAGGATATCAAGGGAAATCTATGCAATATCTAATAAAATCAAGTAATATCCCATAATATCTTGTAGGATTTTGGGGATCACAAGTGGGGCCACCCCTTTCAACCGTAAATCTAGGGGGGGTATGTGTAACTTTGATGGTAAGTGGGTAAATAGCTAGGGTGTTAAGTGTAAAAGTCTAGTGTTTTAAGTGTATGACACATTATATGGTGTGTTAGGGTGTTCGGGGGTCATAACTAGTCCAAAAATAATTAAACAATGTTTCTAGTAAAATTTTGGTATTCCGGGTAATGTCCGGTAGTTCGGTTAGATACCGGTTCGTTAAAGTGCTAAGTTATTCCGTATAGTATCTTTTATGTAACTTTTTGTGAGACAATTAATTCCCAACACTTAGGAAAACATTCAGGACCATTTAGTCAATTTTCTGCATAATCACAATTTAATATTAATTAATCGTACGGATACATGTAATTATGAGGTTGTCACATTCTCCCCCTGTTAAGAAAATTTCGTCCCGAAATTTAGCACGTGGTTACTGAGAAAGCTAGTTAAGTTGCGTGGTTTCCTGGTTTTCCTGGGGTGTCACAACTAAACACACATATGGGCAAGTGCACCCATCGTGAGCGTAGTATAGCGTTGGTAAGATACCGAGGTCGTCCAAGGACACAAGAGCTTTTAATACCGGTTTATCCTCAACGTTTAATCAAATCAAAATTTTTAGAAAAGGTTTTAAACATGAAAAAATAAAACTAAAATGCTGAAAATAAAAATAAAATAAAAACATATTGACAAGATGAATCACTTGGATCCGACTCGCCTTTAATGTAACCTTTGATGATTTCCGCACTTTTGCACTTTTTAAGAGATTATCTTTGTTATAGTAGTAGGCCCCTCTTTTGAAGGTGACGTTACCCTCAACCCAATGGTTTGAGTCAGCAAGGATACAATCCCAAAGAGTTGGAATATTGGAAGATAATTAATTAAGTTATTAATGCGTAATGTGGTAGGCCCCTCTTTTGAAGGCGACGTTACCCTCGGCTAAGTGGTTTGAGTCAACAGGGATACAATCCCAAGTAGCCGGGTTAATGTATTAATAGTAGTTTACATATGAGGGGATCAAGCCATTCGCACCCCCTCCATCCAATACCAGTGGGTATTTAAGGAGGTCCTAGTAATCTTGACCCAGGTACTTGCAGGATCTATACACTGAACAAGGAAAGAACCTTACCAAACCATTCCCTTAACTCTTGACCAGGTAGCCAACATATCTCTATATAGACCGTAGAGATATGAATGGTGAAAATCATTTATTTTATATAGACAATAAAATAACGCCAAGACACCACAGACAAATAATAAGGAAGTTTCACCTTCAACATAAGAAACTAGTAATTAAAGTTATTAATACAAAACCAAATAAAAAGTGCGAAAAGATTAAAAATCAAAAGTATTACATTAAATGCTTGTCTTCACCAAGTGATGTAAGAGACTTAGCCAAACATGGCCTTTGATTGACAAGAACTCTTACTATCAATCTTGGATCCCGAGACTACTACACACACTCTAAGGTGGATGATGGATGATGGTGGTGGATGTGGGTGTTGTAGTGGTGGTGGATTGGTGGTGAAGTGGGAGAGAGGTGGTTTGCCAAGGGATGCCTTTGAAGTGAACCAAGCACCCCTATTTATAGCCTACACAGAAGCCTGGACACGGCCCCGTGGCCATCCTCTTTCTCTTTCTTCATTAATTGCAATTGTCTGCATTAGGCTCCACACGCCCCCGTGTTCGCTGGGCAAGGCCTCATGTGCAGAAGCATATATGTACTATCAAGATTTGCAAGATTCTACGAATCTTAGCGTTGACCACGGCCCGTGTTGAGCTGGGCACGCCCCCGTGCTGGGAATAGAAGCTTCTATAGCTTTGTCTTTTCTGCAGACATTGGACACCGCCCCCGTGTCCGCTGGGCACGGGGATGTGGTCAGTCTTCTGTTTCTTTTTTTTGCTTAGGAAGATGCTGTCGAGGGGTCGGGCATGCCACATTTATTCCTTTTCTTTGTATTTATGTTAGTTTTTGCTGCATATTTGTTCCTTTTGTTCATTTAAGCTCATTTGGTCCTGAAAATACAAAAGGAAGACAAAAGCACACTTTTTCCAACAATAGTACTAAAAAAGGGTTAGTTTTATGCCTTATTTGATGTAATTTATATGTTGCATTTTACACACATCTGTAGGACTTTCGTTTATAGGCATGAAAATTTTAATAGCTTCAATGATCGAAGTTATAGCATTCGATATTCCTTGAGCTATTATATTTTCTATAGTACTTTTATCCCAAGAATTTTCATTACTAGCCTGAATTTCCTGATTACATGTGATTTCCTTTGACATCTGAATTGCAAACATGTTTAGATATAATTATCACAGAACTAAACAATTATACAAGCATATTTTGTTGCTCATATTACATTTAGCACAAGTATAATCATACCTATCAGTATGATGCGTTGATATATATATATATATATGTACATATTATATTTCTTTCACTATATATTTTATCAAAATATAAGTAAAGTATATATATATATATATATATATATATTATGTGTTGTTTCATTCTTTGTTGTAATAGCTTTTCTCTATATTGCCTCAATTCAACTATATTTCCAGAGCGAGGTATTCAGAAATTACGTTTGTGGCTAGAGGTAAGGGTTTTATATGAGATTCTGAGATTTTCCGTCATTGACCCACCACTATTCCCTGAGAGGTGGTGCTAGTACAGATATCCTTAAGGTTTCTTTTGGGTTAAATGCGGGTATTGGTTAAGAAATTATCAAAATGAATTCCGAGTAAGCATGTAGGTTTGTTTCTTCTGCTATATAAAAGCTTATTTTTCTACAGAAGATATTATATTATTATATTGTGTCGATTATCAAGAAATTTTGTCTTCTGTATGCATACTTATAAAATTTCAAATTTCCTGTAATATATATATATATAGTACTAAGTCATTTTTGATAACTATCCAATTGTATAACTGATGGTATTAATTATCCTGCTTATTCCCATAACTTTATTTATTCCTTTATACTAACAATGGTAATAGTATATTGAAATAAATTTCTATTAAATTTATCGAACATAATATTTTGGAATAAAAAGGGTAAATCACCAAAAGAAATAAATTTAATCAAAAAATAAATTTTCTGGATTCTTTTAGAACAATTTTATTTTAACTGAAAGGTTAAATCATTTTGGTTATAACATATTAGGACTTAATTCTTAATTTATCATATTTATTTATTAAAGAATCATAATAGATAATACAAAGTTTGGCGTTTCTGAATTTTGATCCTTAATGTATGAAGTATTACTCCTATATCAGAATATATATACATATGACTCAAATATAGTTTAAGAAACGAGTTAAACTATTAAATGATAAAAAAAATTGTTTCCTATCGATATATATATATATATATATATATATATATATATATATGTTACGTACATATATTTTAAATCATCTAGTTATACAGTAATACATGTTTTTGTGTATACTTTTTATGTATGGAACATCATTTGTTTACCTAGTACAAGTTATAAAATAAAAAATACCTTATATATTTTCACATACTTTCCATGTGTATATAAATGTGCATGTGCTTATATGGGTATAATATAATAAGAGCATATGTAATATAATATTTTCATAGTGTTATTATGAAAGTCCTGTTGTAATATAGTATTAAACAATAAACCTGTTTTAATTATGCTAAAATATGTTGGTGTATACGTCTGTCGACTTCGTCTTGTATCGAGTCTTGTACTAGAATTGTTAGATCAGGGCACGGTGTACGAGAAAATAGGTTTTGAGTGTGATTGGTTAATTTCGCTTGAAAGTGGCAAGTGCACTTTCAAACGAAATTAACATTGGTAATTTCGCTTGAAATGGCAATTGCCACTTTCAAGCGAAATCACCTCATCTATATATAGCCTTCATGCGAAATCATTTGTAACTTTTGTAATTCTGGTACCGAAGTGCTGCCGACGTGTCTACTGATCTGTAATCATGTTAAATCAATAATACAAGACATTTTGAAGTGAATCAAGTTGTTTTACAAGTCTATTTCATTGTTTCCGCCTTTGAAATAGATTAGAACTCTTCTGGTCGACTCGTTTGGGTCACAAATCGATCCTACAAGTGGTATCAGAGCTCAGGAGGAAGAGTTCTTGCCAAAACAGCCATAATTTCTGACTTCTACACGTTCTTTTACAAAATTCAAAAGTTTTTACGGTCAAAATGGTCTGAATTTCACACATGTCATGAAAAACAGTGTTTTAAAGAATCCTTGAAAGTATTGGACCTTAATTCAGCTTAAAATTGGTAAAATTTGTAATTTCACTTGAAAAACAGATCGGACATGATGACGTCAGCAACATTTCACACAAAATTAGCACTTGATTCCGCTTGAATCAGCTATTTTGCTTGAAAAGTACCTTTGATTTCACACGAAATTACCTGATTCCGCTTCAAAGTGTGATTTCGTTTGAACCGTTTTCACACGAAATCAGATAATTTCGCTCCAAAGTGTTATTTCGTTTGAACATTCATCTGTTTCACACGAAATCAGGTATTCCATGTGAGAGTGTATTCCGTGTGAAAAGTGATTTCGTTTCAAAGGGTGATTCCGCTTCAATAGTTGATTCCGTTTGAGTTTGGTATTTCGTGTGAAACTGAGTTTGTGAACCTAGATTTTTTGCGAAACATTTTTCGAAACATGGAAGAAGAATTCTACAATACGTTTGCTACAACAGTTGCTCCTGTTACAGCGGCTGAAACTCTTTACAGCGAGAATGAAATGGGAACTCATCAAAAACCGCCAAAGCTTATGTACATTGAGGATTTTAGAGGATGGCAAAATCGGTTTGAAAACTGGGTGCAGGCTTATAAGTTTGACGCATGGTGTTCATTAGAGAAAGATTACGTGAAACCGAAAAATGAACGTGGGATTGAAAAGGCTTTTTGTGACTATTCAGATATTGAAAAATTGAAATACACAAGTGAAAAGATGATGATCAGTATTCTTCAACAAGCAGTTAAAGAAGATATCTTTGTTTTACTCCAACATGAGGGTACTGCTAGATCAATCTGGACAGCATTAATTCAAAAGTTTAAAGGAAGTGCAGATATGATCAAGAACAAAAGGGCTTTACTGAAGAAATCATTTGATATGTTTGTAGCCTTAGAAGGTGAAACAACAAAAAAGACCATTGATAGATATTGTCATTTGGTTTTCGAAATGGGAATATTGGAAATAAAGAAAGAAGACGAAGAATGGGTTGATAAGCTAGCTGATGCATTACCACAGCAGAAATGGGGAACTTATTTGTTGATTTTAAAACACATGAGAAAATCTAAAAATATGAATCTGGCACAGTTTATTCAGAAGATTGAAGAGCATGAATTGGACATTCAAAAAACAACTATCATGTCTAAACCAAATGCACAACAAGATGTCAGTCTATACTATAGAGAAAACAAATTTGAAATTACTTCAAGCCCAAAGATTCAAACAAGTTTCAGTGCGGATAGTTCTTCTGGAACAAAGGGAAGTACTGTGACTCAAAGTGGTGGATCTTTGTCTTCATACTCAAGCTTTGATCCAAATTTTACAACACCAAGTTCTCAAGAAAAGAATTCTACAAATCTGCAGTGCAATGTTACCTTGAACATTCAAAATGGTCAAAATCTTTCTCCGGAAATAGCTAAGCAACACATGGCATCACTCATTGCTATGTTGAAATCATATGAAAGTTTGATTGCTGGCAGAATTGGAAATCCGATGCTTACCAAAGAGGATTATGACCAAATTGATGCTGAGGAACTTGAGTTGAAGGACATCAAGTGGTGTCTAGCCAGTGCAGTTAGAAGAGCAGAAAAATTTACACAAGTCACCGGAAGAGATGATTTTTGAGAAATGAGTGCATCTCCAATAGGGTTTGACAAATCAAAGGTTACTTGTTTTCGTTGCAAAGAAAAAGGTCATTTTAAGCAGGAGTGCAAAAACAAAGAAGCAAATGGAAGATAAGATCAGTCTGGAAAAAACAATTATTATCAAAAATCAATTTTTCATCAGATTGCTCAACAACCACAAACTGCACATGCACGTACCATTGAAGAGAAAAGAGCTTGTTTTGGTATAATTGATCAAGATGATGAATTTGTTGCAGAAGGATTTAGCTGGGATAAATACATTCCACCTGGTTCAGGTCTTGTTGCTAGGATCTTGGAAGAGCAAGAAGTCAAAAGAACGAAGATCTTTAGATCATCAGAAAGTGATGATGATACTGATGACGTGGAAGAATACATTAATAATGCAAGAAAAATTTTAGACTCATTTAGTTTTAATTTGTTTTTTGCAGATAAAATTGAAGTGTTGAAAGAAAAACGAGCTGCTCGTCTGAAGAAAGAATTAGAGATACAAAGAATTGCTGAAGAAAAAGAAAAACTGGAAGCTAAGAAAACTGGAGTTGAAGAAAGTTCAACAAAGAAAATTGAAGAAGAAGGAAGTGAGATAAAAGTGAAAGTTGATGAAAAATTGATGTTTGAGAAGGTTGTCGAAAAATTGTTGAAGTCGAAAAAATAGTCGAAGTTGAAAAACTCGTCGAAGTTGAAAAACTCGTCGAAGTTGAGAAAATCGTTGAGGTAGAAAAGATTGTTGAAGTTGAAAAGATTGTCAAGGTTGAAAAGATAGTTGAAGTCATTAAACCTTGTTTGAAATGTGAGGAGTCTTGTAAACATTGTGAAGAAAAGGACAAGAAAATTTGTGAACTTGAAGAGGTGAAAGAGAATTTACTGTCTGATGTGAAATATGTGAAAGAGTCATACGATGTTTTGAACAGAACAGTTGATGGTTTGAAAAAGACAAATACAGAAGTTGACGCTGCTATGACAATGATGAGCTCGGCATTAATGACAAAGCAGAAGGTCATCAATGAGTATATTGAAGATTGTGCTAAGCTGAAGCAGGATTTGGAACTTGAAAAGATAGAGAGTGAAAGAATCAAACGTTTGTTGTTGAGTTATACAACTTGTGATTATTTGATTGATAGAGTTTATCCTACTGTTGTAGGTCTTGAAGCATTTCAAGATAAAAAGACAGAAGATACGGATACTGGTAAGAAACAAAGTGTCAAGTATACTGGTAAAAGTTGTGGGTCGAAATGACCAATTTGTTAGTGTTTGTTTCGTGCTTATCCGGTTTATTGTGTGATTATGTGTTTAGCCACTTTTTCCCAATTAGAAATAAGCTACCTTTAGCCCTTACATACCCGTTAAAGCCCTCTTGATCCGTGTCGAGTTCTAACAATTAGGTGGAGATCTGATTGACGTACAAGCTTATGATAGTATGTTTCATAGTTTGGTTTTGAGAGTTCACTCAAAATAACATATTTATCAGCCGAGAGATGAGTGATATTGTGAGGGGTATTGACATTGCATGATTGGTTGCTTGAAGGTGAGAAAAACTTGATTAGGTAGGTCCGTTTTCATTTAAATGTTATGATTCGTCACCTTTTGAACGTTGTAAGTCTTGCGAAACCGCTGTGTTTAATGATTTCGTAGTTCGCGTTATAACTTGTTCGAGACTTGCGTTATTGTTAAGTGTTTGAGTTGGACATGTTGCTTAGGATTTTGCTTAGGGACAAGCAAAAGTTTAAGTGTGGGGATATTTGATGTGTGGTAAAATATGCATATTTGTCCCGTGTAAAGTGTATTATTATTGTATAGTTTTATTTGTTTTTCTTTAGTTTTTAGTACTTTATTATATTATTTTGTGTTTTGCTAGGTCCTGGTGCAAATGGAGGAAAAACGAGTAATATGGAAATAACCAGCCAGTTGGGCAAAGTGGGGGCGGGGCGCCAGTGACTGGATTAAAATTGGGCTGCTAAGATACCCATCATACGAAAGCTGTAATATTATTATTATTATTATGTTATATTATTATTATTGGAGTTCCAAAACAGGGAAATATTAGAAATCCATAAAGTCAACCTCAGAACATCACATTGACGAAATTCAAAGGAAATTATGAAGGATTTAAATTGGGCCACCAAAAGAGGAATGTGTCTTGGACGTTAAGGAGTTAAGTGGTGGGCTTTTTTTTTTTTTTTTTTTACAATGTATTAATTTAACCCTAAACATGACATCAGAGAATATATATATATTTGGAGGGCCCTAGTTATTTTTTCGAAAAAAAAAAGCAAGTGGGGGGTGGCAGAATTGGAACAACAACAGTGACGGCAACAAGCACAATTGGTGATTATTATTGTTTTTCGTCCAACATCAAGGGAGTGGAGGATCCCTATTTGGTTTCGACACATCAGTGGGTCGTACGAAGGTAAATAAAGAGGAGGCTGTTCGGTTGTTGGTGCAAGAGAAAAGAAAAGAAGCATTCGGTTCGCGTTCGTAGCATTACGGGTTCGAGTTTACGCTTATTTTTCTAATCTTTTGCATTGAATCATGTTTTGCTTGATTTTTAGAACTGGGTTTGTTATGTTTTTTTTATTAATATGAGTAGCTAAACTTCTAAACTACCTAGGTTGTGATGAACTAGTGATTGTTACGTTGTTTTGACTTGGTTTTGGTTATTTTATGCGATTTACATAACTTTGCCTTGTGATTGATCTTGATATTGCATATTGGTGTGTTTTGATTGATTATTGGTTGATGAATTCAGCGGTTTAGGCACATAGAAATATCCCCTAGACTTAGAGTTTAATTTGAATCGTTGATCTTAGGGTTTTCGGTTTGAATATTGAGTTGAGAAATTGACCAATTCGATTAATAATTAAAATAAAAATACTAAAACTTGCATCCTCATCTTGTGACTCGAAAGACGATTAAGGTGAGCTAGGTTATTAGCTAATCATTGGTGGGTAGATTGGGTGACCGATAGCTCGGGCTCGTTTATTACATCGTGGTTAAGGTTTCCTAGGATTTCAATCTTCATGGTTTGGTTTGGTTTGCTTTGCGTTTTTGGGATCTTCTCTTAACATAATTGTCTCTGAGGTAAAAAGGATTCTATTTTCGTGGGATTTGGTATCGATAGGTCGAGCCGGTTCGTTCTAGCACTTCGCATTTCGTCCTTATCTTTCGTTTGATACATCTCTAGCGGGGGGTTAATCGAGGGAGTAGGATATTTAACCATTGCCATAGTCAAGATAGCGTTGCATGATTCTAGGGATTCGACACCTAGGTAGTCTTTTCTCATCATATTTGATTTACACCTAGCTCCCGAGTTCGTGTTTGTTTTACGTTGCTTGTCTTGTTTGCCACATTTTCTTATTTAATTAGATTATTAGTTTAATTAGTTAAAACCTCAAATCCAAACACAAATTAAAACCAGTTAAGTAATTAGTTGAGTCAGAGTCTAGTTAGCGTCGCTAGTGTCTCGTGGGTTCGATACTCGGACTTCATTAGGCTTTACTACGTACGATAGGTACACTTGCCTATCAGTGGTCTAGCATTTAGAGTCTTAGTTTATAAATTTAAAACTAGGGTATCTAGATTAGGTTTAGTTTTTATAGACCACATTTACCACATCAAATGGAGTATCTCATTAAGTTCATCCCAAAATCCTTTCTCTAAGTTACTCTGTAGACTATTTCTTTTTGTAGTAATTTACCCTCTAATAATAATAAAGCCCTGCCCTGTTTTAAGTATTGTAGTCCCTGATCACTGATACCCTGTCCAAGTGACGTAGGGCCCCGTAACGTATGTCAAGGCTCTGCCTAAATTCGTTGGGGTTCTGTCTAGTGACGTAGGGATAAAGTGGAATTGGGTTACTCTACTTTATGTGAGTACACTATATATTTTATTAAATAATACAGGAGTTGTACCAAGATATATCAACCCTCCAAAATATTTCTGGCACCCCTAATATTTTTAGAATACTCCTATATACTTTTAAATACACCCCGTACATGAAAACCGAGCCCGAAATACGTTATAGTATTTAAAATAAATTAAAAACAATAAATATTAAGTTGAGGCGGGCCGCGTAGGACCCACCCCAACCATACGCAGGCGGTATGAGGGTTGAAACCTGATCTCATTCATTTCTTTAGTTCAGGCGGGCCGCGTAAGGCCACACCGTTAGTTTACGCGGGCCGCGAGTGTCCCAATTGGTGGCGCAGCCCGGTGATGACACGTGTCATCATCGTGGCGAGGCTAGATCATGACCAGGACAAGCTACGCGTTGACCCAGCATTGACGCGGGCCGCGTAAGCCTTGCCTGTTCTTTACGCGGGCCGCGTGGGAACCAGTTTCAGCACCTATATAAAGAACGCATCGGCTGTCCATTTCAATTCGTTCATTCTTCATTTCTCAATCACAATTTCTGTAGAGAAGTTATAATACACGGGTATTATACCCCCTAATTAGCGAGGTTCTGCTCCGTTGTAAGTATTATAACCCCAATTTCATAATAGATACGTTGCCCGATTGATTTAGGGTTCCGTAATAACTGTCGTGGTTCTGCCCGACGTAGTTATTGGAATACCGTCTCGGGGAGGGTATTATTAATATTTTCAAAGGGTTATGCTACTAACCTATGTACATCTGTGTAAATTATAGATTATTCCCAGGAAACCCTTACGCGAAGTCTAAGATAGCAATGTGAGTTTATCCTCTTTTTGTTAACCTTTTTGGAATGCTTTACAAAACCTTAATTGTTTTACAATATGATTAAGCGGTGATTGAGTCTTTGTAGTTCTTCAATTACTGCCGATATTATGGGGTTTTGTATACAAAATTTACTACGAGTAGTAGTAAGTCTGAATGACAGTGCATTACCATTGGACGACGAGTTAGCCAATGGGTAATTTGACCATAGCCATAGATCCGGTCGAGTGGCAAATACTGAATGAGTAATTATGTAGAAATAAACAATGTGATCGCTCTCAATACTGTTTTAATTGATAAAATGTTTCTTGATTAAACTGGGATTCACTCACCAGTATTTCCCGCTGACAAATGTTTTTAAAACACGTTACAGGTAACACAATGTGAACAGCCAATTAGTGAAAAGCCAGCTGGAGAGCATTGAAGGCTTGAGAAAAATGTGGCTATAAAAGTTACCTAATAAACGATGTTTTAAATTCAATAAAATAGGGTTTGTCCCTATAAATATATTGTTATAAGAAACTTGGGTTTTGCCCATGTGATTATTAATATCAAATATGGTGGTTTTACTCTGATAAACATTTCCTAACTACAGTTCTGATGAAATTTTCGCTGCCAAATTAATAAATATTGATACCACCGCCACTGAGCTCGCGGCCACCCGTTCCCGGGACAGATAAGGGATCGGGGGTTGTGACAGAATGTGGTATCAGAGCCTAGCCACTGGTTCAAGCCAAAGAAGTGTTCTGCTGACACTTAAATTTAAATTTTGTGTTAGAAATAACTTATGTGATTATGTGTTTTATGTTATTTGATTATTTGTTAATCTACAGTATGGGTAAGCAAAGAATTTCGGACATCTATCGTCAATTAGATAGTTTACCAAAAGATGAGGGAACCTCATTTCAACCAAATCCCTCAGGATATTCAGCAGATATTGAGGAAGGAATATTTGTTCCTAAGGCACAGTCTAAGAAACCATTTACCACTAAGAAAAGAAATTGGATTATTAGCAAAAGTCGAGAGAAAATAAAGAAGTTACAACAAAAGGAAGCGATAATCAATCAGGGAATAAATGCACAAACTCAGGAAACAGGCAATAACTTACTAGGGGAAGATGAATTAGATGGACGATGGGTAAATCTCCATATGTTAGCCACTACAGCAGTAAATGCTAACTTATATTAAATAGTCGAACGGTCAAACCAGTACCAGCACCCATGCCACCTATGAGCTTGAAACTTTAAAAGGAAATTTGCCTATTAGATAACAACTTAGTAGAGACAGGAGATAGAATAAACTTTACATAAAGGCATGTTGAGCATAATACTCCTATAACATAGATAGACTAAAATAAGTTACGGATGCATAATCCCTAGTTTATTTTGAATTCCAGTTGTAGCTTGTAATAATATATATATATATATATATATATATATATATATATATAAGTCGCAATGTTCGCCGTTTTTAATCAATCTATTTTATGATGGTACCCAAATGTTTGTACTAGAAACTTGTCTGTTAATAGCACCTATTCAATTAATATCATAATATACATCAAACTAAGTTGGTTATTAACAAAGCAGTCATATTTATGATTCTCTTTTTGGAACCAATTATTTACTTTGGTTTAAAATACATATTGAAATATATGATATAAAGCTTTAAAACTTTGTGGTTTTAATAATATTATTTTTATAAAACCAAAGCTATTAAATTAACCAAAAGGATTTTAAGAATTAATTTCAAAGATTGCTTTAGTGGATCTAGCCAAAGCAAGTTTTGAAACCCAGGTGTACCAATTTCTCACTCTATTTTATCATTTCTGGTTTATAACTAGTTGACCATAAGACTTCATACTTTCATAGTTTTATGAAATAATTGATGTTGGGATTACTTGTAAAAGTTTCTATTGAAATACTTAGTAATAAAATAGATGGTTAAATGAATATGATGGATATTCATGATTTAATAAAATTATTTAAAGTTTTTAAGAGATTTGAGTTAGTTGGACTATGTAAAAAAAATGCTTAACTAAACGTTGAAAACATTTCTACAAATCTTTAAGGTATGTCCAAGATAGGTCTTAGCCCGAAAATAGCTAATATATGATTATAAGATTAACCAGTCATATTAGTTACAGGATTGTGTATCCTAAATTATAAAGAAAAATATTCAAGCCAGCTGACTGATGTATAATAGTTAAATAATACAATATTAGTAAATGAGTGGAGCTGGTAAATTGGATGTTAAACTTACCTTAAGTACTTGTGAAGTTTTTGATTTTGGTTTGTATATTAGCACATGGTTTGTTGGTTTGCCTAAAACCATAAATTAATTATTTTTATTAAGATGTTCTTCCTCAAAATAATTTATTAGTTTAAACTTAAATTTATTTTATAGTACATCTTTGGAGTATCTTTAACAAAATACTTGAGGGAAATATTCATTTTTCAAACAAGTGTTAAAGTTTGACCAAAAATATAGAATTCCACTAGTATATATGGGTATCTATTCTACACGATTTTCGGTTGGAAAATAATTTGATATCTAAAATCTAATATAAATTTTTCAATATCCGACTCGTATAGCAAGTCAAATACATTTTTTTATAACTCATAATATTTGAGTTCATCCATATCTTTTATATTATTAGTATAATGATAAAACATTTTACAATGATATATGAATAGTATATTTTACTATAAGATAGTACAGTAAGTAAAAGATATATTTTATATCTAAAATTTTAATAAAATATCATGGTGTAATAAATTTCAATAAGTGTAATATAGTATATAGAATAATATATGCACTTATGTTATAAGTCCGTCGTGGGTTTATTCAAATGTAACAAGGCTATTAGATCTTTTTACTAGAATATGTATACAAATCCTATTCTCTCATAAGTATAAGTATATTATACCATACGAAAATAATATACTGTATATTTTTATCCTTGCACATTTACTTTAGATAATTAAATTTTTAGAAGTAAGGATATTGCAACAGTGAAAACATCTTTTCTTATCATACTTAAATCAATAATTTAGTATCTATTTATTTATTTTACCTGGCACGTTAAAATGTTCCTAAACATTCATTTTTCTCACACTAGAATTAAAAATGGATGCCTCACATAAGAATAGTTGAATCAAATGTGTGTTTAGTACATTTGTCCTTTATAAAACTTTATTTAAAAATCAGATTACAATTTTAATATTGTAATATCTTTAAATAAATTATTATTGTATGGGATATACATGCATATTTCCATACATGTATATTACTCAAATATAGTTAGAATAAATTTTTGAAACGTCAAATTTTGTATTACTTACTATGCTATGTGTTTTAAGTTTATACTATATATATATATATATATATCCGCTATATTGTTATGAATTACAGAAAGAAATTTATGTATAGTATATATATATATATATATCTTGATAACCCATAAATAAAATATCATGGGTCACATATTTTTCTAAATAATGCCTCTCAATCTTAAATTGATTCTTATAAAGGAAAATGTAGGAATGTGATAATTGGAATAGATTCATAGACGGTTACTTAAGGAGAAATTATTAAGGTAACATAATTAGTGAGTCTGGTGTAGTTTAACTCACTAGTTAAAAATGAAACTGTTCTTATGAGTCCAGAAAATTTATATTTTGAGTAGTTCATTTCCCTAAACTTTTAATCCCAAAATATTATATTTGACAGAAATTTATTTCAATATACTACCTTTATAAAAGGATAAAATAAGGTTATGGAAATAAGCTTGATGATTAGTACCATCGAATGTATAGTTATTATTTTATATATGTGTGTATATATTCCGTACGTTTAATATTAACTAGAGATTTGAAATTTTATACACATATGCCTATACCCAATAGAAATTTTTGATGGTATACCCAATATAATATCTTCTGTGAGATAAACATAAGAGAAAATATTATTGGTAATTCATATGAAAATATGAAGTTATTATATGAATAAACCATGAAACCTACTATGTTTTTAAATGCCATTTGTCTCAATGAAAAATTCCTTGTAATGGGATCTAAGATTTTATATGCATAAATAAAGTTAGCTGTAAGCATACTCTTTACATTTAACCAAACCATAGAGTAAATGGAGACAACGATATTTTTGTCAAAACTCCATTTTCTAAGAAAAAGAAAACCACAACCATAATAATATCTATGCTTAAATGAAAGAGTTGGAATATTGATATTCACTGGTAACAACCAGGACAGTATTTAGACTTGAACCTAAGAAGAATGCCTTAGTATAAAGCTTTGAGATAAGCCAATTACTTGCATAGATAAAGTGTGATGGTTATTGATATTCCGTGAGGATGATGACTAGAACAGTGCCTGTATGATAAATAAGCGATAACAACTGGCCACTGTTATTTCTTGTTTATTAGTACTACTCGGTTCTAGAATATGATCCATCATGAGAATACTGATTTCCTTGCTTCTTGATGCAAACTATAATAAACTATGTACTTTCAAAATCCTAATTTGAGAGAAGTCTATTTATGGGAAATATCTTGATAATTACCTCTCCGGTAAAACTGGGCATGGTGCGGTAGACTCCCCAGCTTATCCGGGTGAGATGGGGATTACCTCTCCGGCGAGACCGGGTGAGATGGGATATGTGTTATGTGTAACATCCGTCAAAATCGACCCGTTTCAAAATCCGACCCGTTTTAAAATACGGATCCTAAACTTTAAACCTCGGAAATTTTCGCGAAATAAATAATCGTTGAAGGATATTGTTAATGTAGTCCGTTTATAAAAATGGTTATTTATTTATTTTTATTTAACTAATTAAATTAGTTAATCTTACAATTTAAAAGGTTTATTCTTTTTATAAAAATAATAATCTAGTTAGCCTCGTTAAGGTTTTACAGCTAGTCAAGTTAACCTAGTTAGTACTAGTTAGTCAACTAGTAAAGTGGAAGGACCTTGTTGTAACTTTCAATTAACAAGTTCTTAAACTTTTAAACCACAAATTTCGGTTGACTTTCTTTTAAAACTTTGCCGCTCAAACGAAGATTGGCAGGAGAATATGGCAACATCCTGATTTCTCGAAACAAAATCATTGTCAGCGTTTCCTTTTTGGTTGCAAGCACGAATCAGTTCTCTTTACCCGTCCCCATTCATTCACGTAATTTCGGAAACTTTGTCAACTTCCAAACAAGAAAACCAAACCCCGTCTTTATATACGCCCACACATTCTGTTCGATACCCCTCACATCATTCACCCTTTCTCTATCTCCCTCACTCCCTCTCGTACATCGGAATGCCACCGGAGTGACCCGCAAGTCGCCGGAGAAACTTGTATCCACACCGGAGTTTGGAGGCGACGTCGGAGACAACCGAAACCTCGCCTGCTGGACTTGCTCGTCGTCGGAGCCTGAAGACGTTGCCGAAAACCCGCAAGCTTTTACGTTCGGTATAATTTCTATTACCCTTTTTCCTTGTTATGTTTCATTCTTCATTAGAAACCACATTCAATTCTATTGCAAATGTAATATGGTCCTTGGAAATAGTCTGCGAATGATATGGTTCTGTCGTTTTTATTTATAATAGAAGAAGATGACTTTGAGTTACTGGGTAATCTAATCAAAACCCAAACCATATCATGGATCAGTAACGAAAATAGTTGATTTTAAAATACAACAGAACAACATAAGTTTATTGTTTTTTTTTTGAACGGCCAACGAAACCAACCCATCGCCCACTGGCAAAGGTACGATCAACCCCCATGCGCACAAGACGCAGCGAGGCAGCCGGCCCAACCCGGGGGCTAGCACAAGACGCATAAGTTTATTGTTATGAAGCATATTGCAAACAACCACATATTCAATCTAGACAATGTGCATGACACTGTGTGTCATCGTGCATGAAATTCCCATTTCCTTAAATTGATTTTTTTAATTTAATTATTATTAGTATTGTATTTTAATCAATGGAATGCTTTTAAAATATTGCAAGGTTATCATAATTTAGAATTACTTAAATTAATTAAATTATCGAAACTATTTTAATCTTAAATAACATTTATTAACAAGATAAATTATAGTATATAATTAATCTACTTGTAAACCCTAAATATTAGGAACCTTATTTAACGAGATCGTTGTGGTATCTAGGATAAACATATCTCGTTCGTTCTTTTGGAATTCACCACCTTTACTCATGCGCTTTTACAAGAAATCGCAACGCAATCAATGTGAGTATACATGATCCCATTTTTATTTTATCACTTTTGGGTGCAACATGTATTCTATACAAAAACACGCAACACTTGAAACTTGTTTTATGCACACTCTATCCATTTTTAAACATGAAACAATTTGATGCTTGTTAATCTCGTATGCTATGTAAACTTTTCGTGTCTATATGCTCATTAACCTGGCTAAACTTGTGAAACTTGTGAGACTTGTTAGACTTCTTATACTTATTAAACTCCTATGCTATAGGAGTACGCATCGCCCTTGAGTGAGTCTTGGGGTGTTTGCATTGGAAACTTGGGTTTGACATATAGTGACACCGTTTCAGCATATTAGTAATTTGTATTATATTGTTCATGTTGGATATGAGTACTTAAACTTTTTATTCTACTTTATGCTATGTATCAAACCTGTATACTCGCCAACTTTTTGTTGATTTTATTTTAATACATGTTGTTGCAGGTTGATTAGTACAAGACTCAAGAAACAAGCTAGGATGGCTTTAGATACCCATTTTAACAATTAAACAATGTTTGAATTTATGTTTACTATTTGAAACAATGTATTATTCTTTAGTTTTAATAAAATGATTTAATTCATATTGTCACATTTTGTGTTATGTTGTTTTGAGCAATCTGTTTCGCTTAGCGCCACATCCCGATGTTTCCGCCTTCGGTTGGGGTGTGACATTATGATAATGGAATTCCCTAAATAGTACCATGACCTGATGTCTGACATATTTTTGGAAATATGAATCTATTAAATACATTGACCTTATAAATGGTATGTCTACTACCAGTACGTGAAATATATGATTATATAGACATGTATGTCTATGAGGAAATCCAAAGACTATATTGATTGACAATTAGGAATAAATCATGAACAAGTGTGTTAATGGTAATTTTAGATTTATTTATTAGGAATCTCTCATATACGTCTCTAAATTCCGATATCAAACACTATTTCGTTTGATCATCCGTCTCAAAACTCGTGCGACAAGATGAACGACGGAAACCCTATAAGTTGGGACGACATGAAAAGTATAGGATTTCTCTTTGCGATTATTAATGCATTAGGAAACCTGTAACTAAAAGCGGTGTTAAAGTACAAAACATATTTCAGTCAAGGATAAGAATCTCATAGAGAATAGTTCTGGTCAAAGTAAAGTGAGATTCAAAATAAGAACCAGAATATACCTAGAAAATAACTAACTAAAAATATTCATCCATATTTCAGGGAATCTCGAGGACAAGATTTAAAATAAGGTGGGGAGAATGTAACAATCCCAAAATTTTTACTTATAAAATATATAAAAACTTATGTTATTAAAAGGATGCATCATGGGTAAATTGACCAATATAAATATAAGGTGGTTTGGTAAACATAGAAACCATTTAAATGATTAAATTATAAAAATACATTATATTTGAACCTACTCTGTTTTTAATGAAACTTGGTTCAAAATGTAGATAAAATTATTCTCGTTCTAATAGCATATTTATTATTTTATAAAACGTCATATTTTAGAAGTTATAAGCGCCAAAAGAGTAAAGCAGTTAAATTAATTATAATATATATAAAATAAAATAATTCAAAAACTAAAGGCAAATGTAGTGGACGTAAATATCAAAGAAAAATTAAAATAATAATAATATTCATTTTACTTACAAACGATGTACTGAAGACGTGTCCAAACAATTGCTTGTCCTCCACTCCATACTTCAACTATATATATGAATGGAGTATCTCATTAAGTCCATCCCAAAATCCTTTCTCTAAGTTATTCTGTAGACTATTTCTTTTTGTAGTAATTTACCCTCTAATAATAATAAAGCCCTGCCCTGTTTTAAGTATTGTAGTCCCTGATCACTAATACCCTGTCCAAGTGACGTAGGGCCCCGTAACGTATGTCAAGGCTCTGCCTAAATTCGTTGGGGTTCTGTCTAGTGACGTAGGGATAAAGTGGAATTGGGTTACTCTACTTAATGTGAGTACACTATATATTTTATTAAATAATACAGGAGTTGTACCAAGATATATCAACCCTCCAAAATATTTCTGACACCCCTAATATTTTTAGAATACTCCTATATACTTTTAAATACACCCTGTACATGAAAACCAAGCACGAAATACGTTATAGTATTTAAAATAAATTAAAAACAATAAATATTAAGTTGAGGCAGGCCGCGTAGGACCCACCCCAACCTTACGCGGGCGGTATGAGGGTTGAAACCTGATCTCATTCATTTCTTTAGTTCAGGCGGGCCGCGTAAGGCCACCCCGTTAGTTTACGCGGGCCGCGAGTGTCCCAATTGGTGGCGCAGCCCGGTGATGACACGTGTCATCATCGTGGCGAGGCTAGATCATGACCAGGACAAGCTACGCGTTGACCCAGCATTGACGCGGGCAGCGTAAGCCTTGCCTGTTCTTTACGCGGGCCGCGTAAGCCTTGCCTGTTCTTTACGCGGGCCACGTGGGAACCAATTTCAGCACCTATATAAAGAACGCATCGGTTGTCCATTTCAATTCCTTCATTCTTCATTTCTCAATCACAATTTCTGTAGAGAAGTTATAATACACGGGTATTATACCCCCTAATTAGCGAGGTTCTGCTCCGTTGTAAGTATTATAACCCCAATTTCATAATAGATACGCTGCCCGATTGATTTAGGGTTCCGTAATAACTGTCGTGGTTCTGCCCGACGTAGTTATTGGAATACCGTCTCGGGGAGGGTATTATTAATATTTTCAAAGGGTTATGATACTAACCTATGTACATCTGTGTAAATTATAGATTATTCACAGGAAACCCTTATGCGAAGTCTAAGATAGCAATGTGAGTTTATCCTCTTTTTGTTAACCTTTTTGGAATGCTTTACAAAACCTTGATTGTTTTACAATGTGATTAAGCGGTGATTGAGTCTTTGTAGTTCTTCAATTACTGCCGGTATTATGGGGTTTTGTATACAAAATTTACTACGAGTAGTAGTAAGTCTGAATGACAGTGCATTACCATTGGACGACGAGTTAGCCAATGGGTAATTTGACCATAGCCATAGATCCGGTCGAGTGGCAAATACTGAATGAGTAATTGTGTAGAAATAAACAATGTGATCGCTCTCAATACTGTTTTAATTGATAAAATGTTTCTTTATTAAACTGGGATTCACTCACCAGTATTTCCCGCTGACAAATGTTTTTAAAACACGTTACAGGTAACACAATGTGAACAGCCAATTAGTGAAAAGCCAGCTGGAGAGCACTGAAGGCTTGAGAAAAATGTGGCTATAAAAGTTACCTAATAAACGATGTTTTAAATTCAATAAAATAGGGTTTGTCCCTATAAATATATTGTTATAAGAAACTTGGGTTTTGCCCATGTGATTATTAATATCAAACATGGTGGTTTTACTCTGATAAACATTTCCTAACCACGGTTCTGATGAAATTTCCGCTGCCAAATTAATAAATATTGATACCACCGCCACTAAGCTCGCGGCCGCCCGTTCCCGGGACAGATAAGGGATCGGGGGTTGTGACATTTTCGGAGTGTTTTAGCATAAATTTTGAAAAATTCAAAAAGATTTTAGACAACTGATGTTGAAAAGCTGATTTTCAAAATTCCGAGTGCTGAACATGATGAACAAAAGATTTGGGAGATTTTGTTTGAAATGTTTGAGATGAAAAATTGTGTTGAAAAGGAAAAGAGTATTCATATAAGTGGTCATCAGAAATTAAAATTGTTATAATCATATCTACCTCAAAATAAAAATGGTGTTGTTAAAAGAATTCTATTAGTAATTTCTAAATTTGTCAAGTTGAAAATTTGAGAAATTTATTTTGGGTAGAGAATGTGCAGGTTATAGATATGAGAAAGCCAGGTTGCGATTTTTGAACCTGTAAATATGTGAGCAGAGTATGAGCCAGACTACGATCCCATCACAATTCAAGGGGGAGTCTGCTAGTAGATCAATATCCGGGGAGGAGAAGAGTTGTTGATACTAAGAGACCTGATCAAGAGAAAGTAAGAGCCAGCTTCAGATCCTGGTAATAGAGAGAAAGAAGAAGAGAGAAGACTAAGGATGCTTTCTATGTCAGATACTTTGAAAGAGCCCGAAGACTGATCAAGGCTGAAGACGTTGAAGACTCGACACTGAAGACTCGTCAACATCCGAGGGGGAGTCTGTTGGTGCATACGTCTGTCGACTTCGTCTTGTATCGAGTCTTGTACTAGAATTGTTAGATCAGGGCACGGTGTACGAGAAAATAGGTTTTGAGTGTGATTGGTTAATTTCGCTTGAAATGGCAATTGCCACTTTCAAGCGAAATCACCTCATCTATATATAGCCTTCATGCGAAATCATTTGTAACTTTTGTAATTCCGGTACCGAAGTGCTGTCGATGTGTCTACTGATATGTAATCGTGTTAAATCAATAATACAAGACATTTTGAAGTGAATCAAGTTGTTTTACAAGTCTATTTCATTGTTTCCACCTTTGAAATAGATTAGAACTCTTCTGATCGACTCGTTTGGGTCACAAATCGATCCTACAAAATATTATATTTTAATAAATTAATATAATTATATTTGTCAAAATTTTGAAAAAAAAAATATATATTTAAGTCGAGTAAAATTTTAGGTTATGTCCTAAACCATAAAACATATTACTCGTATCAATTAATATCTTATATTATGATATTTTCGAAGTATCATACCTGAATTATATTCATATAAATATATAATATATATATAATATGGGTCAGGATTTAGAGAAAACTGTGAAAAGTGTGATAACGGTGAGAACGCTTATGGATCGTCCGATCAAAACAATCCATGGACTAGATTGCGTGGTGGCGTTTTCGTAAATAACATCAATTTTATTATGTGGGACGTGCTTCATTAAGGGTAAAATGGTCTTTTACCGCTCATATTCAAAACGCCATCAAATGATAAAACACCATACAAAAAAATAAAACGCCATTAAAAACAAAACGCCAAATATTAGTAATAAAACGCGTTGAATATTACAGGAAGATAAAATAACACAATAACTGAATTTCAGTTATTAACATTTATTAGAAGAAATTCCCTCCTAAATTACGCGCCAAAAACGTCATTTTATTATTTTTGTTTTCATTTAATGTGGTATTGATATCAAGTTATATGTTGTTTTGTTATCTAATTCTCTATAAATAAAATACAATTATTATATAAAACGCCAAAAACTACAAACACCAAAACGCTAGTAGAATGAAAACTGGGAGAACAGCTGCTGGCAAAGCACCTTGTAAAGGGTATTAAAACGCCAAAAAATTCACTAAACGCCAAAAGAAAAATTGGTCTTATTTTAATCTTATGCAAATATTAATGACTCGTAGTGAATTATCATACAAAACGCCACAAACGCCAAAAAAATTAACCAGAAAATGATATAACGCCAAAAAATTATATATGTGACACAGAAACAATTAATTCAAACCCCAAAAAGTTTAATAAATACAATTAACGCCAAAAAAAACTTAGACGCTAGAAAATATTATACCGCGTTGTGAAAATAAAAGAAGAATGAAAAGACAAAAAAGCCCCTCCGCCCTTCTCTATGCCACGGGACACGTGTTGGGCCAGGATGCGTTCTCAACGTTCTCACACTTTTGAGTGTTCTCTCCTGAACCCGTTTCTATATAATATATCATAAAAATTGATAAGGCATAACATTATTGATATATCACCTATATATGTATATATATTTATATATATATATAAATATATAGTTTTAAATATAGCATAACTGTAAGATACAAATAGTGGTTACACATATTGCGAATTCAAAATTCGTTAAATGACATAAAAATCATGATAGACATATTGAGATTTTATGTTCACATGATAACACATAAGATATTAATTTCCTAGCATAAATGTTTAAGGTTTAGGTATTAGAAGAACACCTAAATTGCTTAAACTAGTGGCGTAGCTCTGATACCACCTTCTGTCACAGCCCCCGACCCCACCCTGGGAGCGGGAGCCGCGAACCAGTCAGATGGTATCGGTTTTATTAATTTGGTAGCGGAAAACTTTTATCAGGACCGTAGTTAGGAAATATTTTTATCAGAGTTAAACACCAAAATGCTTAAAATGGGATAAAACCCAAGTTTTGCTGATAATACATTTATAGGGATAGACCCTAATTATTGAAAACAAGTCTCCTTTTTATTTAGGTAACTTTTATAGCCACTTTTCTAAGCCTTCAGTGCTCTCCAGTTGGCTTCTATTGGCTTCACACTAAGTTACCTTTAACGTGTTTTAAAAACTTTTTATCAGCAAGAAATAATGGCGAGTACATCCCAATTTATAAAACATCAGTTGTTATAACATTACAGTATTAAGGGCGATTACAATGTTTATATCTACACAATTACTCTTTCAGTACGTGTCACTCGACGGATCTGTGACTATGGTCATATCACACATTGGATACCCGTGCCCAATTGTGAAGGTTATCAAGTACTGTATACAAACCCCATAATACTGGCAGCAATTGTATAATTACAAAGACTTAATCACTGTAATTGTATTTGAAAACATTTGAGGTTTTGGTAAAACATTTTTACTCACAAAAAGTGTTTATAAAAGGAGAATGTACTCACTTTTGTAGACTTAGGTATTTCTACAGTTTTCGTGGTATTACAACTTCCTGTTGTTTCTCTTGGTTATTATTTATTAAAATTAAACAATGCACATGTGTTAGTAAGATAACCGAAATCACATTAACCGTACAACTCGAGACAGAACTCCAATGACTGAGTCAGGCAAAGCCTTGACATGCATTACGGAGTCCTAGATCAATCGGGTGTAACACGAGATAAAACTCCAACGACTGAGTCAGGCAGAGCCTTGACATGCGTTACGGAGCCCTAGATCGATCGTGTAGGGTAACAAGCAGGGTTATAGTACTTACAACGAGGCAGAGCTTCGCTTATTAGGGGGTATTTAGCTATAACTTTAGACTACAAAATGTTGAGAGAGAATTAGAATTTTGAACGAGAAACAAATGCAGATCTCAGCCCCCTTTATAGCCTGATCAGGGGCGGGTCGCGCCCCGCGACAGCCTTCTCTTCATTTGTCGCGGCCCGCGAGAGCCCTAAAGGCGGCGATAGGCTAGGTGAGTCATTGCGTAGGTCTGACACGTGTCAAACTTGTGTGTCCGTCAAGGTAAGGGCCTCGCGCCCCGTGAAGGAATTCCCTTCGTCTGTCGCGACTGGCGAGCAAAGGGTTTTGCTTGTTTTCTTTGTTATTTATTGAAATGAATGTTATTCGGGTCCGTTTCTCACATACGGGGTGTATTTAGGAATGTTTAGGGTCGTTTTCGAGGGTTGTTATATTCTTTCTCCTCTAGAAAGGCTTTCTTCTGGACGTTCAAAGCCTCCCTGTCAGCCTTCAATTGCAACATATCCGCTTCGATCCGTTTCTTTAACTCGTTCATCTCCACCTCATGCCTTGAGGTGAGTTCACCAATCTTCATCACCCAAGCCTTCTCTTTCTCAGCAAACCCTTCACTCTCTTTCTTCATGGCAGCCATTGAAGCTTTCATTTTATCTTTTTTCTTCGAAAACTCTTCATACTCATGCAAGCTTTGGCAAAAGCGAGAAACCCCTTTAGGAAGCATGGCAGCAAGATTGCAGGCACTTAGCATCATCTGAGTGATCATCATATCATCTTCCATTGCTGTCAAGGAATCCCGAACCATCGGAGGGGCAAAATTGGTCAAAACATCCTCACAAACAGCAGAGGACTTGAAGTTGTCCCCAACCTTAACATTCCAATTGGGAACATACACTTAACCAGCATTGACCTCTACGGAAGCCTCCCCACTCTTTCCCTAGGAACCGCTTGCAGCAGATACCACAACCTTTTTACCCTCTGATTTTCCTTTCTTCCCTACCACCACTGGTAACTCTTTACTCTTCTTTCCCTCAGCCTCAACCCCTTGGTCCTCAGAAACCTCAATGTCATCGCTAAGATCAACAGGATCAGTAGCAGATGACTAGTTTGGACCCTTCAACAAACGACGAGATGAACGGCAGGTTGAAGGCTTAGAAGAACTAGCCTTTGAAAAACCTTTAACATTTGGAACGTTGACATATTTCCCACCAGGAACCAATCTACCCTCCGTTGTTCTAGCAATAGCATCTTCTCCCTTAACAGCTTCAGTATCTCCGAGAACAACATCGGAGCTATCATCGGACTTGATAAAATCAAGGGCAGACATAACTATAACAAACAAGCAAAAATATAAGAAAACATGATTATACAAGAAGATAAAAATGTAAAAGCAAAATAACATACCCTGATCACCCCTCATGAACATAGGGTCGATCGGGCTTATCCCACAGAACACTTACACCAGTCAAGACTAGAAGATGCTCAAGGAAAGGACGAAGCCGTGAAGGACACTCCCTAAGGGCTTTTAACAACCCCTCATCTAATTCAGACACAGAAGGTTCGAGTTCATTTAGAACGGCATCAGGATGCCTCCAAACCATTTTAAACGGAACAACTGACTCGGAAACCCAGAAAAATCGGTCCTTCCAAGAACCGAGAGTAGTCACAAGCGATGAGATTAAAGAAACATCAATCTGAGATGTTTCAAATGTGAACCAGTTACCGTATTTAACCAATCGGAAAAAGCAATGAAACATTAACAACGATGGGTCATAGCCCAATACACGACACAAAACTTCAAAATGCAAAACCCTAGAAAGCTCTTGAGGGTGTAACTGCCCAAAGGACACACGATAATACTCCAAAATGTTGAGGACAAAGATGGAAAAAAAGGTAACGGAGGTTAGAAAACTCAAAATGGCGACAATACAAAGCAATGAAATTCGGCGGACACTGATCAATAGATTTATCACAACCCGGAGCGACCGGATTGGCAGATGAATCAATACCCCAAAGTTCACAAAAGGCATGGACTTCCTCTTGTGTTAATCGGGAGTAACTTAATCCCATATCCTTCTTTGCACCCATTGCTCCGAAGGATGATCAAGGAAAATCAGAAAAAAGAGAAAAATAAGAGACTAACCGGAAGATTGAACAGAGAGAATGAAGGAATCTTGTTGTAGAAAGATAATAGTGAAATGGAAGTTGTGAATTTTGAATGACAATGTTAAAGAGATAATTAATAAGGCCTAGCGGTTATTTTTATGACCTAGGGAAAAAGAACCGCCGCCTGAAAAACTGCCACAAGTCACATCAACTGTCTCCTCAAATTCAAATCTGAATTGCTGCCACCCAAAACCTTGAAGCGGTAACCCTTCAAGCCTCGAAGCCTTTGAGCTACAAAAAATGTTGCACAAAAGTCAGAAGCATCCGAGCTTACACCTCAAATACCTCTGACTTGGGGGGTTGATGAGGTGGGTATCTCAAGCTTGATATATTGGCTAGAATGCAATACAACTTAAAGGGTTGAAAGCTAAAAGGGTTCGGAATTGACCAACTGTCGTGAACAGCAAAAAGCACAAGACAGTGACCGGTCACATCATACTTTACGTGTGAACTCTCCCACTCAGCCGCAAAAGGAGCATGTCGGAGAATACATCCTTTTACCCGCAGGTCCAAAGCCTTTTACCAATAAAAAAGGGCAAGCCTTTCCATTGCAGTCATGGATCACTAGTCAAAGGTTTCTTCTTATGGCCAGCCCTTCCTCTATAAGTGACAACACCTTGTCATTCAGCTGGACATTCCCAATCCTACTCATCTCTAGAACTTGGTTCTTGCATGTTCTATTCTTCACTCACTTCAACACACTTTCAAAAAACACAAGCATTATAGGTTGAATATTCTTCAATCCAGAATTTAGTGTTGTAGCAATTAACATCTGAGTACATATATAGGGGTGTTAATCATGGTAGGTTGATAGATTTAGTGTTGGTGGTTTAGATTATCGAATCTAAACATCAATCTTATTTCAAACACACTTAAACTCGTATAACACAAAACACGACATATTTAATCAATTATCTAAATGAGTCAAACAACTAGACCAGAGGCTATAAATGAATGAGTTTTGTAATCAAGTTATAAACATCAAGTTGAATAAACATGTTAGTGAGTTATAATGGACGTGTTAAAACAAGTTGTAAAATTATGGCGGGAAATAGTTACATGGATAGACATAATAATAACCAAAAAAACAGTTATTTTTATTCATGTAAAAACCATCACCCATGCTATACAATCTGCTGCTGCATTAAATACATCTAACATAAGCTAAACGGTGAATTGTTTTCTACAATGATTTAGATTCTAAATCACATATACAACAACACAAACTCTTAAAACGTGTGCGCGTGTTCTGTGCATAAGAGGCCAGAAGAGGTTAAACTGAAAAAACAAACACCCCATACTCTTAACACTAACGTTTAAACACAACCAAATATAAAAAAGGTAAAACAATAAATAAAATCAAGTAGGAGTAACCATCCCTTGACGCTGCATCTTCTCAAAATAACTAACCGCCATAACCACCACACTCGCCGGCATCAAAATAACCACCGTCCTCCACCACCACCGTCGCCGCCTCTTTCCGGTTTTCTCCCTCGCCAACGTCGTCTCTCCAACTTTTTCCGGCGCCAAATCACAAACCAATTCCGGCACCATAACCTCATCCTCACACAACATTTCTTCACCTTGATCATCATTCAAACACGATTCACACACCGACTCAACTTCGCTACCGCCATCATCCACACCATGCAAATTCAAATTCGACTGCTCAAACTCTGCCTCCAGTTCTACGAGTTTCTTCTGGATCTCAAGGAGATCGTCTGGCATGGAGTTGTTGGAAACGGTTTCAGCGGTTATGAAGTTTCGAATGAAAAGGAACTTTTTGTGGATTTCTTGAGCGATGAGATCACGGCCAGGGGTTTGGATGGGTAAGTTGGTGAATTGGATGATTTGTGCCTCGATTTCGTAGAGTGATATTTGCCACTTTAAGTGTGTGTTGATGATCTTTGATTGCGTTCGTTGAAGTTGTTCCATTGTGGAAACGTCAAAGAATGAGGGTGTGTGTGGGTTGATTGTGCTTCATATTAAAAAAAAAAAAAAAAACGGTCATGGGGCGGTTGGCGGTTAATATGGGGTTTTCAGACCGGCCGGTTTTGTGCGAAACAGTTATGTAAAATTATTTAAAAGCCCGTTCAAAAAAATACGTATTTATTTAAAAGTGATATTCACTTTTTATTTCATTGTATTTCCCTTTCAGATGTGTGTCATTTATTGGTATTCATGAAATTTCGAATCGTAGTTGACAGTTTCATGTATATTGACATGAATACAGAAATTGATGATGAAAACTATCCTCATATTCACACCAATGGCGACAAATCATAACTCAAACCATCCCATGACATTATTGTCTATTATGGGTTTCAAATCTCATTTAAATTGTTGAAGGGGTATGGTCCTAAATCTTGCGTCTATATGCGCGACCACGAGTCAGCAACGCGCACGGTGGACCATAACCAATTTAAAATCAAGACAACACTTACCCATAACCATTTGTCTGGCGCGAGTTGTGTAAGAGACGTCGTCAGTTTAAAATCAAGACAACACTTACCCATAACCATTCCTTGATAGAGACGTCTGGCTCAAGGCCCATCAGCCCATCTCCCTTCCCATACTCTCCGACTATAAATAGAGGATTTCACCTTCATGTTTAAGGATCGCTTCTCTCACTCTCACTACTAACACACACTTGTTATCCTCAGATCGAATTCTTATTCTCAAGCCGGAGGGTGGTTACAAGGAGAACCTCCTACCTCTCCTCCTTGTAACGAGCTTCACGGTGTTGTGTCGTTTTGCAAGACCAGCTTTTGATCGAGGAATCATCGGACAAGGAAAGGAAGAAGATTAACTTTTGTGAATGAGACAATCCCACAAGTTAAACCCTTGAGTTAACTTGGTGTTTCTTGTGAAATATTATACTTTTTGCAACAGACTCCTCTAAATGTTCCCACTTTCATTGCCAAGCTTTAGAGGTTGTTCCCGAGTTAACTTAACGAGGGAAAAAAAAAAGTAAAAGTGAGAAAGGAAAGGACGAGAAATGAAAAAAAAAAAGATGTCTTTCCCACCATTTCCTCCCAAATCGGAAGGAAATAAAAACTAAAGAATTTAGCCTAGTTTTTCTTTCATTTCCTTTCTTTTCCTTCCTTAAATAAAACTCTTATTTTCCTTCCTTAAATGAACCTTTAGAACACAAAATATGTTTTTTTTTTCCTTTTCTTCCATTAGTAAACTTTTGAAACACAATGTTAGGGTAATAATGTTTAATTTCAAAGTTCAAACCTCACATTGATATCTATCAATTTCTTTTTTCATATACACATACGTGACTACCTTCTTGATCATTTCAATGTGTTTGTGTTCGTGACATGGGTCTTTCAAATTTCTAACTTGAAAAGTCACACGATTTGCGAGCCTAGTGGCCCTAATATGCCACCCACGTCATTTAGAAACTCAGATTTTTTAAAAGGATTTAGAAACTCAATCCAATAGTCTAACTTTTATTTTATTTTAAACATTCTTCAACACATTTTATTCGTACTTTCAATTGTAACTCAACTTTATTCGTAAGGTATATCCGTTTAGTAACATGCACCGTCACTGTCCCAACTCTACACACTGTTTTCATTGTCATGAGCCTAGTCTCATTTGCCGTTGCCACGACCATACACATAGTTGTCATTGCCAGATCCTCAACGATACGTCATCACACACAACATATCTACTGGACAAGGTGTTCTCGCAGAACTTGATGCTACTTTTTTTTCTAGTCCAAGAAAGCCCGTATAGTTCATTGTTTTCAGTTACATAGATATCAATCTTCTCCGGTTCCGAGTGTCCGGTAATACTATGGCTTTTTAACATCGGTTCAATGGTTTGACCCAAGTCACACATTACCAAGTGGTTCAACAATGAGTGACCATATGCATACCAACACTATATTAATACACATTTGATATGTTCGTAGCTTAATTAACACATCATTTGTTGCTTCTTCTTAACTACAGCCACTGCTTTGTTAAGACAACAAAGTCATAATCTCATGTAAACAATCCAATACATCTAGTAGATGGATGTACATATGATGACCTAAACTTACTTTGCATATTTAAACCACACTTTTTCATGAGATTCACCAATGCAAATAGTTTGTATTCATAGCCAAACGTTCAACATACCTCATAGATGACAAAGGCACTCCATTAATCATCTCCTGCAACCCTCCACTACACAGATTATGATAATGTGCTCATTCTTACTTTTCAGATTTTAGAAAGGTGGGAAAAAGTAAGATGAAAAAAAAAATCACGAAAAAGCTGAATCTTGCAAATCTCACAACACACCTTTCACGATCGGGACATACTATTCACGATTGCAACCTCTACTCATGATATAATTGGTTGGTCTCGATGCACATCTCAACATAATTTGTACAAGATCTATGATATAATAGAATCTTAACTTGTTGAAAACCAGTTTATAGAACTTGCATAACATTTTTCAATCCTAATTCATTTATGATTTATCTAATACTCAATCTTAACTTCCTCCTGTGTTACTATTGCTTCCCTTGGAGGCCGATGTTATACCTTGCTCAATACACTGTTAAAAAACCGAAAACGACAAATAAGTCCTAATATAACTATGTTGGAAAGGAAAGAACCCCGAAAACTATAGCCAACTCTAGACTAAAATACCAATATACCTGAAGAAGATGATTGTGCAACCAATCAAGAGTTTGCGGGAATGTTGTAGTCGATATATTAACAACCGTTAATCCCTGTTCACAGATTTTAAAAATAAATATTCCACATGATACAAGGGACGGCAATCGTTTCAGTTGACTGGTTGATGGGTTTAACACACAAACCCGAACACGACCCATATACATATTCATGTCAAAGACATTAATCATAGTTCATAGCCCGGAAACACTATAAAGTTTGTAACCTGTGTAAGCCATTTATCTAAACGAGTCAAATCGCTTGATGGGTTGTAATCAATTTAAATGAGTTGGTGGGGTTTGCCCTGATAAAATATTTTGTTCTAATTTTTAATGGGTTGATGGGTCGACCTGTTTAACTAGACGGCATTTAATAAAACAGGTCAACCTGAACTATTTATAAAACAGTTGACATGACAGCCCAAAACCAGATTATTTTCGTGTCAAGTTCAAATGGGTCTAGTCAGGAACTGCCACCACTAGTATACTTAAACCCAGAGAAGAAAAAAGGATGTGTGTACCTGTGACTTGAATGAGCACAGATAGTCTTGAATGGTTTTTAAGTTGCTTATCAGTTTATCTTTTTCCTGAAAATGTATAAGAACAATATAAATTAATGATGTGAAAAAGAGTGTCAATTAATTGCTAAGTAAATACTGATACCTGGATTGGATACCTATCACTGAATTTCCGGCTAGATATCCACTCCTCTAGCAGTGCCTGCAGATAAGGGGAAAAAGGGACTGATGAAATTTAAAATAAAATATAGGAATTGCTCGTAATGAGGAGTCCAAACGAAGCAAATAAGCCGGTTTCAGATTTATATGGTTCGGTTCATGGTTTGGAACTTGGAACCCAACATTACCTTTATCATGTAATTTTTTTCTTTTTTGGAAAATATGCAGTTTTGCCAGTCCCGCCAACTCAACCAACCGGCCGATCTAGTTTGCCGTTTAGCAGTTCAGCCAAGAATTGTCGTCAAAACTGGCAAGACCAGATCGTGAACACCCCCTAATTCAAGTTTGCATCATAAAAACTACAATTCAACTACATATCCACCACCCTCTCCCTTTGAAACTTGCTTTTACATGATTTTTTCAATATAAAAGTATCAAGGTGACAAAACATCTCATTACCTTATGATCAAAGTCCGCCATCTTTAGGACTATAGGAATTATTACGGGTTCAGTGACTCCAGATTTTTCTCTTTCAAGAGTAGGTTTCTTATCTGCCACTTGATCTTTTGTGGTATCATCTGAAAAGCCAAATAAGTAATTAAAAAGGTAGAAAAAAATATGCAGATTGCCATCTAAATAGCGGAAATCTATCAAGAACAAAAGCAGAGGTTAGATTTAGAGCTAACTTTGACTACCAGCAGCATGGTCAACAATATGAACAGACTTGAGGTCATCTGAAATTTTATCCGACTCTTGAGTGGATATTGCTTCTGTCTTGGCATTCTCAGCATTTGGATGTATATCCTCGCTTTGAGCACCAATAGTGGAAGCCTTATTTTCCACGTTTGTCATGTCATTTTCATCCGCTTTTGACTCTTGTGGATTCGCTGGCACATTATGTGGTGATTTATTCTCTTCATCCATTAGGTATATACTAGGATCCACATGCATCCCCTGCAAGGACAAAATGGTTAATATGTTGTATCTACAGTTGGTCAGATAAGTAATATTAGTACGTACCTCAATGATAATTGGCTTCCCGTCTTTCATTGCTTTCTTTAAATCACCAGCCAATCCTATGACAAAACACCATCGAATAAATCCATCTATATTTTCCAAATATAACCAGAAGTTTCAAATTACCTTTTCGAACAATTCTGCATTCTCTGCAAAATTCAGTGATTAGCTCCTCTGAGGAGCTGAAGTCTCGTGCCCAAATTGGTGACGACGTCAAAGGTGCACTGAGGTGCGTTAAAACACATGCAACAGACAATTAACACTTGATTGATTGTATTCTAATTTGCTGTTATTTCAAAAATACAGAGAATTATTTTTATTAAGAAATGAAGTAAAGCACAGATATGTTGCATACTCTGTTGATGTCCTTAGCAATTCATACACCATATCCGTCTGTAACATCAAGAAAAATGAATCTAAAAGAGTTTTCTGAATTGTGTAAAACAGAAAAGAAAAAAGACATGAAAAACAGACTCACCTGCAAAACATTTGGCAAGTTTAGCCTTTGCGCAAGTTGTGTAGCAATTGTAGATTTTCCAACACACGCTGTGCCACATACAAGAATAACCAATGGCACTCTTTGATGGTGAAATCTACAAAGGGGGTAAATAGAAGAAGCAAGATAAGCGTTTATAATAAACATATTGATTGTTTTACTCCTTTATTTACCTTGTCATCATCTTGTAACGATTTATGTACTCTTGTCCATAGCCCCGGCGTTCCATGAGCTGCAAGAAAAATCACAACAATGAAATTTTATAAGCAAGTTTGAGAAAAAAGAATATAATTATTGCTATGACAAACGTTAGCAATGAAAGTAGCGTAACTATGCAAACACATATGACATATTGCTTTCAAAGGTTGTATTACAATACATACATGATAATAAGCAAGCCTTAACTCAAATTGGTTGGACTAGACTGAAAACAAAGTTCACAGTTACCTTTAATTGGAGGCATGTATGTCTCTTCAGCAACTATATGAATTATACCTCGTTTATCTACATAAGATAAATGAACAACATGCCAAATAGAGCTTGCATCCTTAATGTAATTATTAACTTCTAGCAAAACGACTGTATTGGTATGATTTTACATATTATTATTATTGACAGATAGTGTGGATCGGACTGTATGAAGGTACCACTAGATAATCAACAATATTCTCCAAGAATTTATAAATTACACAAAAATACAATAGAACATTTCAATTTAGATATTGAAATATTTCCATGAGCAACTAGACTCAAACACAGTAAAAGTAACGAATATGTATCTTAAAGGATTTGTTTTAGATCTTGAAAAGGAGAATCATGTCAGCGAATTTTTTTTTAAGAGAAAGAAAATTAAGAAATCATAAAACAAATTTGAAAATCTATTGCCCATAAGTAAAACTTAATTAAGAAAAATAAAAACAGCCTTGGAAACCGTACACTTGCAAGAGATACATCATACAAGTAGTAATGAAAGGGGAAATGTTAAAAATGACATCACAGTATTACCTTAAACAAATTAGCTTCCAGATCAGACTGGGATCTGCAAAAAAGTCAATATATGAGACCTTATGGACATATTAAGGTTAGCAGTGAAATGGTAGCAGTTGGAGGATGTGATGGCATACACGTCCAGAAGGCTATTATCTATGAGCAGCTTCTTGAGTTCAAGGGCAATTTTTAGGGCCACATGGTTAGGAATCTGAAAACAAAAACATTATGATGTTATACTTCAAAAGCTAATCTCATGTTAGTATAGAAAATATGAAATAAGAATCGAATGTTTAACTTATAAGTTAATCTCATGTTATCATAACAAAAAATATGATATAAAGAATCTAGTATTTAACTTTAATGATTTAATTAATGTCATAATAGTAGAATCTAAATGGCTTTTCCATTTATTCCTTAAATCAAAATGGTCTTCAAGGGCCTCTTGTGATTGTAAAATCAAAATTGCATCTCCAATTGAAGTTGCAGACTCTAATAAGTGCAAAAGAAATCCGCTTGCCTTTTTATGACCTATTTTGCTCATATATCATCTCATAACAATCAGTATGTGCACTCAAATAAGCCACATTTCTTTTATAATATTTGTAAACATGAGTTTTTGAAAATTTGCAGCGACTAAATAATTAATCTCCGCAGCTATTATATAAAGAGTGAATTGAGATATTTATGCCTCAATGCAACACATGATCTTAACTTTTACATGTGAAGCAAAGAGCTCATATATTGCAGAATGGAAGTCGACCATTGGACTAATAAACTTAAATAAGATTATAAGACAAACTAAAATGATGCCATTATTATCTCTGGTTGTACAAATCCCATGTTCGGTTCATAATAATAGTTGAAAAGCATAAAAAAATTCATTAACTAGTGCGTGGGATTAAAATAAGTTTCTTGTTAGATTTCTGATTTTTCATCTTAGTAAAAGGGGCCTTATAATGGCACAGAACATAGATACAAATTCACATGTGCTTGAAATCTTATAATGTTTTATTGTGTTTGCAGAAAATAGCGTCATCTACCATTTAAGATGTCCTGTGAATCATAAAATATGCCCTCATAACAATAATCATTTTTCACAATAGACGATATTAGGTCTGTGTTGTTAAAGACACATGCGTCTAGGCGCCTCAAGGGCACTAAAAGCGCAGATCGTGATCAGGCGCAGGTGAGGCACTCGTCTTGATCAACACAAAGGCGCTACGAGGCAAACGCTTCGGTCCAGGTAGGCAGTTTATTTATTCACTTTATTTTTATCTTTCTTACCATTGGACAACGGTTCACTTTTCTATTTATTAACCTAAGCAGCCAGCCTGCTATTCAGGAATCAAGATCAGTATTTGTCCCCCGATTCAAGTTCTGAGCTTTCTTCTTCCCAAACACATCAACATCAAATTTTTTTTGCCATATTCAACTTCAGTTTTATTTTTCGCCAGATTCAAGTTCTGTTCTGCTCATTGGTCACTAATGTTCATAAATACTAATTAGATTGACATATGTTTAATCTTCTGCAATGTTTTAAACTTTTTATCCTTTTGACTGCCGTGTTCACTCACTGTTCACAAATATGTTCAATGTTCACTACTTCACTGCACTTTTTGTTCACAGTTCACAAGCTTCTTTTTATAACTGATTGCTACGGGTGGTGAAGAAATTGAATCAAAGCCATCGAATGCAAGCTCTGATAAAGTTTGATTTTTATTTATGAGACCTAGAGTAGCTAAATAAGTAGTGAAAGTATGCTCCTGGCTAAAGTATCATTTTTCGGCCTGATTAAAAGTTTGGTTGTAGATTGGCCCTTTTCTATATGGCGCATACAAGAGCCCCCATAAGTACATTTGCCCTATTATTTGGCCTGTATAACAGGGGGTGCATTTAATAAAAATGGAGAGGGATTACGCTTAACACAACCCATTTACTAATGAGCTTGATTTTATGTGTACTTTTCTGCAGTCTATGTTCACTGTTCATTATTCTGTATTTCTCACTGTGTTTCAGTTTGTGTTCACTGCTATATGCACAGAAAATGACTTCTACAGGTTATTCGTCATCCAAACAATGAAGGAAATGTAATCTCGCATGGAAGTTTAATTATTTGCAACGCACCGATGACAAGAATAGTCACTTGTAGAGTCTGCAACAAAGTGACCAAAGGAGGGATTTATCGAGCAAAGAACATCAAACTGGAGGTAGTTGAAATGCAAAAGCATGTTGTAAGTATCCCCAAGCTGTTAAATATGAACTGAAAGCGTATATGGAAAGACAAAAGTCAAAGAAGAGTGGTGTTGTTGAAGGTTATGACTTGGACTTTGACAAAGGTGGATCTGGAGAAGATGAAGGGCCATTGGCAAATCGTGTCTTAGCGGGTTTAACAGGTCTCTGACAACGCGAACAACACAAGTTCTAAACATGAATACGATTCGTTTAACTACTTTATATCCAATGTCTATAACACACCTGTATGATTTATGTACCAAGAAGGAGAAATGATGGATCCTAACCTTCTAATTTTAATTATTTTTAAAAGGTGAAAAATCACATGGAAGTACTTTTCATGAAGAGGTCTAATCGTGTCTTATACAGGTTATTTAGAGGGGGATGATGACGTAGTAGAGATATCAACTCTTCAAAAGAAAAGGAGTGGAGGACAACGAAGAGGGAGAACCTTACATATACAGTATATACTACATGATCTGGGCTTATTTCCTTTACATATTAGGTTCCAATTAACACTAATATACCCAATAGTTGTCATTACTCAATACAATGACACAAACTACTTCGTCACCAGAAGCTCAAATCAAACTCCACTAAACAAAAACTTAAATGAAAGGCAAAACGAAATCAAAATCAACAATCCAAACAAATACATTCAACTTTTGTGAAACTCATTAATTAAAAAAGACGGAAGGCCAAACCTTAGTAACAGTCAGCATTCTGCTAAGCAAAAATCTAGAGAGGACATAATAATGATCAGCATTATCACCCAACCATACCTTCACCTGAAAAAAAAAAATAATACAAAACCATTATAATCATTTTTTTGCATGCATAACTGATAAGATAAGGTAACCTAATACTCCTTCCATTAATCCAATCGAGATCACACATTAAACAGATTACTGTTCAACTTCCCAATTGATATAGACACTAAAATATTCATCAACAAACTGGCGAATCATGTGAGATGACAGTTAAAATTATAAGAAAATCATATATCTAAACATCATTTTGACAGAATAACATATGCATATATAGTAATAGAAATTAGAAGCAGGAAGTAATTAAGCAATTGCAGAAACAATAAACCTTGACGAAATCGTATTTAGATGAACCATTACGAGTGCCGGTACGCATAGGAAAGTCATTATTAGTGGCTTTGGATTCCTCATCTGGAAGAAAGACTTTGTTTGAAGAAGATGATTTTGGTTCGCTAGGGCTTGCAATCAACACTGATTTATCCTTCTTCATCTTCCGATTTGAAACCCTAATTTGGAGAATCGATCAGAAGAAAAGAGTTAAGGGGGTGTTTGGCCTAGCTTTTTTAACAAAGCTTATAGCTTTTTTAGTTTTTTTTTACAAAATAAGCTTCATTTGGTGTTTGGTTTAGCTTTTTAAGCTTATGCTTATTAGCTTATATAAGCTAATTTGAAAAAGCTTAGTTGGTGTTTGGCCTAGCTTTTTTATGTTTATAGCTTTTTTAGCTTATTTTTATAAAATAAGCACTAATGGGTGTTTGGTTTAGCATTTTAAGCTTATGCTTATTAGCTTATATAAGCTAATTTTAAGAAGCTTATGGGAACATGGTTTTTTAGCTTATTTGAATAAGTTTATTTGAAGAAGATGGTTTTTTACTCATTACACACAATGATATTATACCCCTTCCCATAATACAAAATAACTTAACAAACAACTAAAGATTAATTATTAATTATCAACTTGTAGAATATAAGCTAATCCAAACACTTAAAAATAGTTTATCAAATGAAAGAAAATAAGCATAAGCTATTTTAAAATATAAGCATAAGCCAAAAAAATAAAAGCTAGGCCAAACACCCCCTTATTTGAAGATGGTTTTTTAGCTTATTTGAAGAATGATAGAAAATAAGTTATAAGCTAATCCAAACACTTAAAAAAAGCTTATCAAATGATAGAAAATAAGCTATAAGCTACTTTAAAATATAAGCATAAGCCAAAAAATAAAAGCTAGGCCAAACACCCCCTAAGATGAGTGATGAGAACCCTAATTTGTATCGATCAGAAAACAGTTAGTTAAGATGATTGATGAGAAGAGGGAATGACAGGTGGCGTTGCTTCGGTCAAAACAATGCTGAATGTGAATGGGTCGACGACTCAGGTTTTCAATTGGGCCCCGATTAAAGCTGTCTCATATCCTATCTATCTTTTCTCACTGCAAGACAAGAATGAGCCAATTTCCATCGGGTGATACTTTCTACACCACCCTATTTACTTTTTTCACTCCCCTCCTCTCACATACTTACAGGTGGGGCCTGCGTTGGACCGACAGTTTTCCTCTTACAAGGGGGTATAATCAGGAAGGGGGGGTGCGTATAGAATGAGCCTTTTCCATACTATAAATACAATTGTGGGGATTTTCAAAATAAATTTCATTTTTCACTTTTAACCCAAATCTTTTTGATTTTTTACTTTTAATTCAAAAGTTTTTGTCTTTCGCAATTTAACGTCACAATTTTTTTGCTTTCAACTTTGGTCCCTTATATTTTCCATCTTACGCTAATTTTTTGTTTTACGTTCCGTTTTAAATTCTGCGAGTTAACACGGCGCAACGTGTGTGCGGTTCAATATTTTTACGTTGTCTATTTTTTTCCAGTTTGATAGGTTCATTGCAACGCACGAGTCCTAGGTCAACTTAGTTATTCTTTTCTGTGTTTTACGTTTCGGTCTAAGTTATTCACATTAACACGCCGCAAGTTCAGTGCTGATGGCCCCGCCGCAACACGGAGGGTGCTTAATACTAGTTAAGGTTAAAAGCAATCATGGGGAGACAAGTCTTTAAGGGTAAGAGGGGTGGGTGCGGCAAACACTTCGGTGTCCCCGTTTGCCGATCGGCAATTCCGCCGCCGTCCTCCAATTACCGCATGGTAATGATTTAATCGGTGACTACTCACCGCTTGAGGGAAGAGGAGAAGGAAGGGATATCTGATGGCCCCTTCTGTCGCAACCCCCGGCCCCTATTTCTTGGGAACGGGCGGCCGCGAGCCAGTATTAGTGGTATCTATGTTTATCAGTTTGGCAGCGGAATTTACATCAGGACCGTAGTTAGAAAATATTTTATCAGAGTAAAATACCACATTTTTATAATAACAAACACATGGGTAAAACCCAAGTTTATTTTACAACATTGTTTATAGGGATAAACCCTATCTTATTGAAATAAAACATCTTCTTTATTTAGGTAACTTTTATAGCCACATTTTTCCAAGCCTTTAGTGCTGTCCAGCTGGCTTCTAATTGGCTTTCACATTTTGTTACCTGAAACGCGTTTTAAAAACATTTGTCAGTGGGAAATACTGGTAGGTGAATCCCAGTTGAATCAAAACGGGTTTTATCATTTTACAGCATTGAGGGCGATCTCGCAATTATATTTGTTTCCAATTCTTACTTTAATCACCACCCACGGTACTGTCAACCCGACTTGTGGTCATGTTACTACTCACAGTATAGTAACAAATTTTGTATACAAAACCCCAACATACCGACGATAATTGTAGAATTACAAATACTCAATCACTGTTAATCATAATGTAAAACAATTGAGTTTTTGTAAAAACAATTTATGAAAAGCATTTACAAAAAGAGGATAAACTCACAAAAAGGTTTATACAAAAAGAAGGATTAACTCACATTGCTAATTTAGGTATTTTCCTTGTGACTTCCTGGTTATAATCTATTAATTAAACAATGCACACGTGTTAGTATAATAACCCAATTTACATTAGTTATACCCTCCCCGAGACAGAACTCCACCGACTACGTCAGGCAGAGCCTCGACAGCCGTTACGGAGCACTAGATCAATCGGGCAGCGTATCTAATACGTAACCGGGGGTTAAAATACTTAGAACGAGGCAAAGCTTCGCTAATTAGGGGGTATTATGCCCGGTATAATTTCTACACTACAGAATTTGAGAGAGAGAATTCAGATTTTGAGCGACGAACAAATGAACGTCGACTTCCCAATTTATAGGGCTGATCAGACACTCTCTCGCGCCCCACGAGAGAGTTAACCATGGCCTTCGCGGCCTGCAAGCTAGGGGAGTAGGGCCTACCCTTGCTGAGTTGACCCACTAGCCTCGACACGCAGCCTGCCACATGGCGGCACCAGGTGCGCCCTGGTTGTCATGTTGTCGCGGCCCGCGACTGGGATAACCAAGGGTTTTGTGCCCCGCGAGCGCCTCCTGATTTTGATTTTATTTAATTTTTATAAAATTAAAGGTATTTAAGGTCAAATCTCGTATACGGGGTATATTTTAGGACATATAAGGGTGTCCTAATTATTTTATGAGGGTTGTTATATCCTACCCACCTTATTTTAGAACTCGTCCTCGAGGTCTACTGGAACAGGTGTGGGTATTTCTTCTACATTTCTGATTCAAGCTCCCACGTGTATTCTGGTCCTCTCTTGGAATCCCAATTCACTTTGACTAGAACTAATATCTTGTGTTTGAGATTCTTGACTTTCATGTCTTCTATTTGTAGAGGTCTTTCTACAAACTTAAGTTTCTCATTTACCTCTATGTCCTTAAGAGGTACCACTAATGATTCATCGGCTAAACACTTTTTGAGATTACATACATGAAATACATCATGTATCCCTGCCATTTCCTCTGGCAGTGAAGTCATAGTTAGCTAGCTTTGCACAAGGCAATCAATGTGAGTTCATAACCCCACCTTTTCACGGTTTTACATTTAGATAAATGTTTTCGGGGTGGAAAAACATGCAAATTTTGAAAAAAACATACAATGTTTTCGATGAACAAAGATTTCATATTTCTAAACCATGTTACAAACAGGTTTTAACTCACATAAATGATTTGTGATTCTCAATAAACTCAGATGGTTTACACAAAGTTTATACTAAAAATACCAGTTTTTCAAACAAACGTATTTTCAAAACGTGCATACAAACGTTTTCTAGTTTTCTAAACTTGGGTGAAAATACACGTACAAACGGTATGTTAAAACAAAGGAATGATACATAGATCATGTCACGAATAGGGTATACGTAAGCACCATTAATCTAAGTTAGACCGAAAGAGCAAGGGTTAGATCTAGCAGGTCTGGGCAGACTCACTCTCTTGGCAACACATAGCCATGGAGTGCTTTGGGTCACAGTCGTAGGGTAAACGATGTTAAAAGCCGCCTAGGTTTGGATGCTTCCTATGTCGTCACATATGTTAATGTCCTTGCAAAACATTAGCGATCTGATTTCCTTACATTTACAGATCATAAACTTACATTTTACAGTTTACAACTTACATTTACATACCATATTTTATACAAAAATACAACTCATAGGTTCATGCATACATGTTGTCATTGTCAGGGTAGACATTGACGGTTACACAAGTTATACAAACACAAAACTTTACAATTACAAAGCTTTACAAACACGACGTTTTACACATACGAAGTTTACAAATACAAGGTTTTCATTTAACAGATTTGAAAAAAGATTTTTCTTTCGTTTTCTCAACAATACTTAAAAACCGGTTATTCGAAAAGATTTATTTTACATCTTTCTCAAAACAAACTATGAAGTCGCTCAACTTTATGTTGATTTTTCGCATGTTTCTTTCTCAGGTTTCATTTTAAAATTATGGCACGGTTGGAATAGGAGAATTATATGGAATTGAGTACTTAGTGGGCGTTCGCTTTCTAGAAGTCTTAGCTTTATTTGCTTCCGCTGTGCAATGAAGATACCAGTGCTCTGATATTTCGGGGTTTGACATGTAATAGGAGAACCCATTGTGATTCGAGTACTTAGCGGACGTTCAACTTTCTAGAAGTTTTAGCATTATATACTTCCGCTGTGCAATGAATATACCGGTCATTACGCCCAACTCTGATGTTTGCGGGTGTAACACAAGGTTGAGCTTGTTTAAGTTCGACTCGATTTGAGTTTTTAGCGAGCCAATCTAGATTAGCTCACGAATGGCTTGGCTCGTTTACACCCATAATTTTACAAAAATCATATGTTCTTAGCAAAATATCATAATATATAAATATATCTGTTTGTATATTTTTTACATAGACAAGACAACAACAGTTAAATAGCAAGAATTTAATGTGAGAAGAATAAAAATACAAAAAACATATTTATAGTTTCTTAATATAATATAGAATAATTTGTAGGGGATTTTTATGCATACCGATGATGTGTATTAAGATTAACTAGGTTTAAAGAAGTTCGCCGCATTGCGGCGAATCTCTTTTATTATTTAGTATGTGTTTACATGTGTTTTGAAATCACTACGAGCGTGTTACGAACGGAACTGCTAACAAGAATAAAAAGAAAATGTAGAAAAAAACACTAAAAGATAACCGAAAGAAAAATCAACCAAAAAAGTTGTATGGTAACGATGTTGTTCGTATGAAACCCGTGGTCAGAGATGAGCAAATTGTTCTGGGTACCGGTACCAAATTTTTCGAACCGAAAGATCTTAAGTACCAATTCGGTACCGACTTTTGGCATTCATGGTACCAGTTCACTACCGTTTTTTACTTTCATATACCGGTACCGTAACCGGTATTTTCGGTATCAGTACCGATTCTGTATCGGTTGGCACCTAGCTCATCCCTACCCCTGAAACTAAAAAAAGAAAAAAAAAATTAAAAGTTGAAGAAAATCAACAAAAAAAGTTGTACGATACCATTGTTCGTACGGTAACCATGATCAGGGATGAGCAAGTACTGGGTAGCAGCACTGAATTTCCCGAACCAAAAGTTTTTCAGTATCAATTCGGCACCAACTTTTGACGTTTTCTGTATTACTGCTGGATGTTACCTTCATGTACTGATACCGAACAGGACCATCCCGGTATTTTCAACACCAATACTGGTTCGATACCGGTTGTCACAAAGCTTATCCCGACCCCTGATATGAAAAAAAAAAGATTAAAGTTAAAAAGTAAAGAAAATAAATATTATTATAATATTAAAATAATAAAAGTATTAAAAAAACTATAGATTATTATAATATTAAAATTACTATTCATTTCATTTCTTTTATTAATATATAAAATATAATAATAATAATAATAAAAATAATAATAATTATATCACCGTCTCTAATAGGAGATTTTTGGGCGTTTTCCGGGTATAGAGGGTGAGGTGAAGGAGACAGAGTGGACGGAAGTTCATATACAAGAACTATGTTAGAACTCCGTGTATTACACGGGTTGAATAAATATAATTTTATATATTAAATAATAAAAATTTATATCTTTATGAACCCCGTATGTTGTACGGGTTAAATAAATGTAATTTTATATATCAAATAATAAAAAAGTTATATCTTTAAAAACCATGTGTATTACACAGATTAAATAAATGTAATTTTGTATACGAAATACTAAAAACGTCGTATCTACAAAAAACCCGTGTATAATCGGGTTGAATAAATCTACCAAACAATAAAAAAAATACGTCCTTAAAAACCTTGTATATTATACGTGTTGAATAGATCTAAAAAAGAGTTATATCTTTAAAAACCATGTGTATTACACAGATTAAATAAATGTAATTTTGTATATTAAATACTAAAAACGTCGTAATTTTTAAAAAAACCCATGTATAGTCAGGTTGAAAAATCTACCAAATAAAAAAATTATATCCTTAAAAAAACTCGTGTATTACATGTGTTGAATAAATCTAATTTTACATAGCAAATGATAAAAAGTTATATCTTTAAAAACTTCGTGTATTACACGGGTTATATAAATGTAACTTTGTATAATAAATAATAAAAAAAAATATTTTTTTAAAAACCCCGTGTTTTACACGAGTTGAATAAATATAATTTATGAACCCCGTATGTTGTACGGGTTAAATAAATGTCATTTTATATATCAAATAATAAAAAAAATTATCTCTTTAAAAACCATGTGTATTACATAGATTAAATAAATGTAATTTTGTATACTAAATACAAAAAACGTCGTATCTATAAAAAACCCGTGTATAATCGGGTTGAATAAATCTACCAAACAATAAAAAATTACATCATTAAAAACTTCGTATATTATACGTGTTGAATAGATCTAAAAAGAGTTATATCTTAAAAAACCATGCGTATTACACAGATTAAATAAATGTAATTCTGTATATTAAATACTAAAAACGTCATAGTTTTAAAAAAAACCATGTATAGTCAGGTTGACAAATCTACCAAATAATAAAAAATTATATCCTTGAAAAAACTCGTGTATTACATGTGTTGAATAAATCTAATTTTACATAGCAAATGATAAAAAGTTATATCTTTAAAACCTTCGTGTATTACACGGGTTATATAAATGTAACTTTGTATAATAAATAATAAATAATAAAAAAAATTATATTTTTAAAAACCCCGTGTTTTACACGAGTTGAATAAATATAATTTATGAACTCCGTATGTTGTACGGGTTAAATAAATGTAGTTTTATATATCAAATAATAAAAAAAGTTATATCTTTAAAAACCATGTGTATTACACAGATTAAATAAATGTAATTTTGTATACTAAATACTAAAACCGTCGTATCTATAAAAAACCCGTGTATAATCGGGTTGAATAAATCTACCAAACAATAAAAAATTGCATCCTTAAAAACCTCGTATATTATACGTGTTGAATAGATCTAAAAAATAGTTATATATTTAAAAACCATGTGTATTACACAGATTAAATAAATGTAATTTTATATATTAAATACTAAAAACGTCGTAATTTTAAAAAAACCCATGTATAGTCAGGTTGAAAAATCTAACAAATAATCAAAAATTATATCCTTAAAAAACTCGTGTATTACATGTGTTGAATAAATCTAATTTTACATAGCAAATGATAAAAAGTTATATCTTTAAAAACTTCGTGTATTACACGGGTTATATAAATGTAACTTTGTATAATAAATAATAAAAAAATTATATTTTTAAAAACCCCACGTTTTACACGAGTTGAATAAATATAATTTTGTATACCAAATAATAAAAAAAGTTATATTTTTAATAAATCAAGATAACATTTAATATTAATTTATTATTTATATATTTAATATAAAATAAGTAGAAAAGAGAGGTATTTGTTTTAAAAATATATTAAATTAACAATTTAGATTTGAGGATAATATTTTATTAAAGTATAATAAGATTTAATATTAATTTATTATTTATTTAGTTAATATATACTTTCTATAAAAGGAGAAATCCCAATGACATAAGAAAAGCTGGTGTGTCAGCAGGAGAGGCTGTCCAACAAGGCTTTTTTTATGTCATTATCGTATCATAAAGCCTAATATATAAATCACTTTAAAATACATTTAATTTAATTTCAAACCACTGCCTTGTGTATTCAAATGTTAAAGGTCTGGCCCACATTCCAAAGGGCAAACCACTGCCCGTCTACAAGAAAGTAGCAGCAAATGTTTTGAAATTGCGGGTAATTTGAAACCACTGTCTGGGGATATGTAATTTTCAATTAATGCATGTCACTCACTCACTTGTGTCAATCATTTTCTTATATAAACGTGTTCTCTTCTTTTTTATTTTCAAACCACATTTCTAATGTATCTCTCCCTCAAATCTCTTCTTCTCAATACTCGGCATTTGTTCATAAAGGATAAGAGAAAACTGAAGCTCTCTCTGACCCACTTTCAGAAAAAAATTTGGGGATATGTGGTTTGCCTTGATCATGGTATGTGTTTTTGTTTTTGATTTTTACTAAAGTTTTGTTATCTGAGTTATGACTAAATGATGATTGTGAATGATCTGTTGCAGATGATGATGATGATTGTTCTACAGTTGTTTCCAGTATCATTGTTCCAACATCGTTTAAAGTATGTGTTTTTTGCTACTCCAATTTTGAAATTTTGAGTTTTTAATTTTTAAGTGATATACTCTAATTCTCGCTTTATATTTCAGTCTAATCACAGTTGTTTGAAATTCATACAATCTGTTGCGGGTTATTATAGGTTTTTATTAAAAGAAGCATAAAGTTAAATTAAACACAAAGAAAGATTTTTAAATGTACATTTAAAATAATTTTTGCTTATGACTAAATGATAATTATATATGACTTTGGGTAGATGATGATGATGTAGAAGCCGCAGTAGTTCTTACTAAACGCAAGAAAGGATCTGCTACTGCTGTAAGATAAGATTTTATCTTACTAGAGTAATGGTCTTTCCTGCCTTTTTTGTATTAAAAGAAGCATAAAGTTTGGTTTAAAGCAGCGCTTTATGAATAAAGTTAAGGATTAAGTATATGAGGACAGGGCTACTCTTCAACAGCTGAAGAAGTGTTTTCATGTACTGCATCTTGGTCTGTTCACGAGAGATCAGGTTTCTAGAAACCTGATGTTGGTGCATTGAGTACTTCCGTGGAGTTCATGGCGATTGTCGAAGATATACATTGATGGAGTTTAAAGCTAAAAACACTAAATTTTAAGCTAAAAGCACTTAATTTTTGCTGTTAGGTTCGTAAATTTCTTGGTGTTGTTAGATTTTAAAGTTTTGTTGTAATTTTAAGCTGAATAAATATTATTATGTAATTTTTAATATCATCGGATTATTGCAGATCGGTACTTTTGATGTAGAAGTGAAATTGTCTCTGAGTTTAATTAGATTATGTTGATCTTGTATCAATTTCTGTTAGTGTATAGATCTGTCAAAGTTAAAGTTTGCTAAAAGAGAACATCTGCTCTAAATCATCATCTGCTGATCTAACGGCTGTTTGACTTGCTACTGTTGCCAACATCTGTTGTTGCCTAATAGAGCTTTTCGAAGAATTTCCTCCTCTCAATTGCCAACATCTGTTTGACTTGCTACTGTTGCGAACAGGAGAGGCTTTAACAGATGTTCGCAATATCTTTGTATTCCAAATGAATAGATTTTTTATCTGAGTTATGACTAAATGATGATTGCTGATGTGTCAATTTTTTATCTGAGTTAAAATACATTTAATTTCAAACTATTGCTCTATATTTAAATGTCAAAGGTCTGGCCCACATTCAAGAGTGCAAACTACTGCCCATAGCCAAGAAAGTATAACTTAGCGGATGTTTCCTTTGGCAAACATATACCATAGCAGTGGTTTTGAAATTGCCGGTAATTTCAAATTCAAAATGCCTGGGGATATGTACTTTGCAATTAATGCACGTCACTCAATCAGTTCTGTCTTATGGTAAAGGCGTCTTATAGGTAAATGAAGAGGTTAATTGTAATTATAATAACGTGTTTAATTTTATATTTTTCCAATGGAAATGCATTAAAAGCCTAACGAGTGTCGCATCATATTCTTTCATCTAACGATGTATTTAGTCATAACCGCCTTCATTGGGTATATAAAATACATTGGGCAGAGGTTTTGATCATTACCGTTTTCATCCATCTACTCAGTCATCTTCAAAAAAATTTTGTTTATCAATATCATTACAATTTCTTTTACTTTCAAAGAAGCATTGGTTCACTGCAAAATGGAAAAATTTGGGTTTCAAGTGATTGTTGACGAGATTTTCACAAGGCTCTCTGCAGAAGATATTGGTCGTTTCAAATGTCTTTCCAAGAATTTTAATAGGGAATTGTCAAGTCATGTGTAACGCCTTGCGTTTTCATACTTTCTACATTTAGAAACCTTGCTTGAAATTATATTTTTAGAAACGTTGCATTCTTGTAATCATTCTTTCGTCGTAATCATTTTAAAATACGAGACTTGAATCATAAATAAAACTTGTGTTTTTCTCCAAACTTGTGTTATACTTACTTCTTACATATTCATATATTTAACTCATGAAACAACTGACATATATTCGTGATGCTTGCAAACGTGTTGTAAACCTACCAATACGTGACATACATACCTCGTACCATACTTACATACGAGTCTTATATTAATCTTATTTATTTTATACTTGTGTAACCTTTAGAACATGCTTATTAGGCTTAAATATCCTAAAATGGTCATCAAATACGTAATATATAACATCTAGACATGTTGCAAATCATTAAAACAAAGAAATAAAAATTTGTGTTTTCTGCCAAAGGCTTACGGACTGTAAGCCTTATCCCTTACGGTCCGTAAGGGGGTCTGGCGGGCAGCAGATTCAAACAGCTCGCGCTAATGCACGAAATCCCAAGTTTCTTTCTCCTCCAATCAGCTCTAAACCTCCATTAAACACCTCCAATCAACCCTAAACTCATCCCCTATAAATACACACCTTCTCCAAGCTCAAAACACTTTACAAACACTCCCAAATCTCTCTCAATCACTCAAAATCGTTGCTGCAAATCAGAGTTCGGACAGATTCATCGAGCTTTACGAAAATGGGCATAACTTCTTCATTTCTAATCTGTTTTGGTCCATTCTTTTTCCAGAACGCTTGGCTTGACCTTGGCTTCGATTCTAGGGGTGTTTCACAGCAAACAAGTCCCTGGAACTCCGGCAAAAAGGCTTCAAAGTCTACTGTTTAAGTTTATTTTCATTAATCTTTGTTTAGACATGAGTTTAACTCACTCAAACCTATGTCCTAATGCTTACAACCTATCTTGTGGTTGGTTAAGCTTAAAAACAAGGTTGAGACAAACAACATCAGAGGTTAAACCTCAAATAAATTCTGTTTTGATTAGGGTTTTTAACCCACAAGTCATGTTCAAGATTCATCTTGATATAGGAGTGATTATGGAACAACTTGGGTTTTTCCAACATAAAAATCCCCATATGATTTGATGATTTCTCATAGCTTAGATTGTTTATACTATTATACTAATCTTAGTTCATGACCCTCCTTGTTTGTTCTTACAACAAGTGTAGTGGTGAACACATACGAGGTGCCTAAATGGAAGCTTGTTCTTCCTACCTCTTACATGACTTCAATGACACATTTTGAGGTACCTAAATGAAGATATATTCTTCTACCTCATGCTTGAAATACTTGAACATTTGGACTTAATAATATATACTATATAACCTAAATAATATCTATGTACATTCGAACCTTTGATGTTGAATTCATATTCATTTGTCGAAGTAGTAGGACATCATCTAGGACCTAAAGCTTGTTATGATTCTTATGAGTGTTCAACTCATGAAAACATTATTATAACCCTCGTGGTTACCAAGTGTCATACAAGTGTTATGTGTTGAAGATGATTATGTTGATGTAATACTTTTATGTTGTTTTATTCCGAATCTCGACTCCAAGCATACTTGAACTTTAACCCTTATACATTCGGACTCTAAATCTCTACTCGTCAACAATTGGATAATCGGAAAGCACATGCAATATTGTGAGTATACTCGTATTCCCCTCTTTTACTTTACCACTTTTGGGGTGTAACATGTTACTTATCAAAAACTTACACATGAACATTTTGCTTAAACACACAAACATTCCTATAACATGCTTGTATACCTGATTGCTTGATACTTTAAACTTGGGTTATACTTTATGTGTTAAACTTATCATTAACTTCGTACAAGCCTAACCGTGACATATGTAGCGCTATAGGATTAACGACCCGCCCGTAAACTTGTGGTTATGTCATGAGCATCTTCCGTTTCATTATGGGTTTGATACGTGAGACACATGCCAAATTTATTGTATATCTTGAATCACACGCTTGCTATGAGGAATTGTTTAAACTTATCTTTTGATACGTATGTACCAAACTTGTATACTCGCCTTTGCTTTTGCATTGAACTTTATTTTAAACATGTTACAGGTTGAGGATGATGATGCTTTGAAATGAAGTAGCGTTGATGCCTAGATACACATATAGACGTTTAGGTTTAATCGTTGTATCAAACTTTGATTATGTTGTATTGTATTTCCCTTGAACTTGATGTTATTTGATTTCTTTGTAATATTGACAAATGAATTATGAAATGAAATCGGTTTATTAAATATTGTCACAAATAGAGTTATGATGTCTCTAGCAATCTTCACACTTCGTCTCATCCCGATGTTTCCGCCATTGGTTGGGGTGTGACAGATTGGTATCAGAGCCATAACTATAGGGAATTAGGAAAAGTAGGAATGCTTTTACCTAGTCTATAGTTTTAGAGCCTTATTCGTATGTTTTGCTTGAACTACTACATGATACTTTATTTGTTTCTTATTTATGCTCTTTTAAACATGTATATCACTCGTGGGTAATATTCGACATGTTATTCTTATGCATTAATGCTTGTCTTATTGTTGTGTTAATACTTGTTTCGTTGTTCGATCCTTTACGTACTATTCTTGACCCATTTCTCTATGTGTTAATACTTGATTTATCATTTCATTATTTATGTACCATTCTTGATATGCCCTCTTACGTGTTATTACTTGTTTGCGTATTCCTTTGACATACACTTCCCTCATGCATTTTACTCGATATTTCTAAATCCGAAAACACTCATAATACACAAACGAGACGACTTCACCAAAATAGGCGTGAAACCCACAATTTGGTGAATGACTCTCAATCCTTCTACTTTTCTTTTTACATGAAATTCACCATCAAGTTAGGAGTGAAATCCTCACTTTGATGGAGAAGTTCAAATTCCAAATTCTAGTGGACCCTCGTCAAAGTGTCGAAATTAACTTTTGACCCGACGAGTACCAACCACACTTAGGATACTAAATCGCCAAGTTAGGGGTGAGACCCGCACCTTGTCGACTAGTTCCACTCCTTGAATTTTTCATAAATCCCTCCAAGTCTCGAGATTTCGATCGATTTGTGACATGTAGTAACCGGAAGGGTAAATACCGTTAACCGACTTGTCGGCGAGAGTATTTCACCTATTAGGCCAAAGCATGCTCCTCCAACTCGAAAGACTTTTCGACCACTTTGGTTAGTCAAAGTTCCGTTTTGGAACCATCCTAACTTTTAATCAAACATGTGTTACTATTATTTATTTCATACGATGCAAACTTTCAAATTCGAATTTACTTTCAATATTTACTCCTCGCACACACACAACATATTAAGACCTTTTCATACATTTATACATATGCATGACTTCATATAATTTAAATTCATATTCCTTGTAACGACAAGTGGAGACATATCATCGAGATAGGAGTGACTTCCTTACCTTGACGATTAACTCCACTCCCCTTTTCTTAAAACGACCTCACCAACGAGTTAGGGGTGATTCCCTTACCTAGGTGATCGTTACCAAAACGTCTCTTCAAAATATCTTATTATGCAAACTCAATCATATTTTATACCTAAATTGTTTACCATTAATCAAATCTCTACTTATGCGATTTTCAAAATTTATTATTTTATCAAACGTATTCTTTATTCCATTATATGTTTCACATAGATCATACACGAGATTCTTAATCATGTCTTAAACGTTTTACTACATGAATTTCCAAACCTTACGAAATGCTACCTATCAATTTAATCGGTCTAATGAACCTCTTGCCCATGAACTTCACATCCGATTTATTAACTAAAACACGTTCACATTATATCATCATACTAGAGACTTCCACTCTTAATCAAAATCAAACTAACCTTTCCCAATTACTTAAAGATCTCATAGATGTTATAAGATCGTTTTACCAAATACCCTTTTCAACATCAACAAATCATTTGTTAAAACTTTTAACAATCACTAAGTCCTTTTGCTAAATTTCTTTTCTAAGGATCCTCGTTTTCACAAGAACCTCCTAAATTCATAATTTCTTGTTTGATGAAACGAACTTACTTTTTATCGAAAACCTTTTTCCTACACCAATTTACAAAACACGTGGGCAAGAAGACTTCATGGGGACCAACCATCCTCGGATTACGTAAACCCTTTTGAAAAACAAAAGTAGCATTTCCATTCATTACGAAATACATTACGCTTAACCAATGAGTACTGTTATCCTTTTACATGTACAAACTATATTTTACCCTCCAACTAAGCCCAATCTATCTTGATTCGATAAAACTTAACGTTGCTTAAACAACTATGCGTGCACATCATTTCACGTGTTCTAGTTTATACCTCACGACTACTTCACATGTACTACTCAGTTTTGTTCTTTTATACTCAAACCTCTTGATCTTATACGTATTTAAATTCATACCATATATAAAAATCATTAACTCATACACTAATAGTTGCGATTTATACATTTTACGTTATACTCATATGTTACACTTATATTCAAATTTATATTCATATTCGTATTCTTAGAATTATACTTACACTCACATTTACACTAACATTCATAATCATGCTTACAATCATACATCCTACTTATACTCATGTTTGTACTCACACATATACCCATTTTCATACACGTTATGCTCATACTCTTACTTATAACCATGGCAATACATTTATGCTTATACTCATGTTTATATCATACTCATACGTCATATGTTTATACATACATTCGCATGCGTATTCATAACTTACACTTATACTCATACTTATCTTTCATACATATTCATGATTCGTACATTCGCGCCCGTACGTGAGCGGAATCCGAGGGATTCGCTTACGTGGGTCCTATACATACTTAAGCATGGACTTGCTTACATACTTTATTCTTATACGCACATAGTCTTATTTTTTTTAGTGTACCTACCCAAATTCATACACAACTAGTACAAGCTATGCGGATCATATGACGATCAATATAATCACAGGTGCACACGGGATTATAGTGATAGGCGCATGAGAACCATAGAGTGTACTACTATGTATGGTAAGACACGGAACGTAACATGACACCGAATACGAAACGGACGTAATGTGGTCAGAACATGGTGGATACGACGCTGGTACTTCCTATATATAAGTGTTTTCACCATGTTACCAAACTTTCGTAAAATGTGTCATGAGAAATTCAGTGTTTTACAGACCTATTTAGACCTAATGCAACTTTAGACAACTCACAAACGCATTATATCCGATTATCCACGACGAGACTTCATTCTTAACACACTACGTTCATCTATCCAACACTCATGCTATTCTTATACTTGCACTCTTTAAGAGTCATTCGTTCATTTCTATACTCGTATTATTCTCCTTTATCCTTTTCTTTCATACAAACCTCGTTCACAATCAAGCTTGTTCAAACATTCGAATCCTAACTTATCTCGTTACCTTTAAAAAAACCGTCTTCCTATTCTTATTCCTGGTAAACATATTAGTAGGCTGTTAATACCTTATTTAAGGTACCAAACTTTCTCGTTCCACTCAAAAGCAATTTTTACATGTGGTTTTTACACTACACTTAAAACCTCCTATGCGACCTACATCACTCGTATTGATTACAAACTGTTTTATTAAGACCTCCTTCGTAAATACAACACATTTGTAAAACAACTCTAAATTTAGCTATTCAAAATCGTTGTACCTACACACGTTCACCCATGCTTATGCCCCAAAACCATGTTAGCCAGACAATTCATTTTACAAACTTATTTTTATTCTCCCAAAATTTCGTACTTTTCAAAACGTTTCAAAATTTCAAGTCTCAAACTTTTACCAAAACTCTTTAAGTCTACCTCTTAAATAAATTTCGGGATAAAATTTCCTAAAGGAGGGGAGACTGTAACGCCCTGCGTTTTCATACTTTCTACATTTAGAAACCTTGCTTGAAATTATATTTTTAGAAACCTTGCATTCTTGTAATCATTCTTTCGTCGTAATCATTTTAAAATACGGGACTTGAATCATAAATAAAACTTGTGTTTTTCTCCAAACTTGTGTTATACTTACTTCTTACATATTCATATGTTTAACTCATGAAACAACTGACACATATTCGTGATGCTTGCAAACGTGTTGTAAACCTACCATTACGTGACATACATACCTCGTACCATACTCACATACGAGTCTTTTATTAATCTTATTTATTTTATACTTGTGTAACCTTTAGAACATGCTTATTAGGCTTAAATATCCTAAAATGGTCATCAAATACGTAATATATAACATATAGACATGTTGCAAATCATTAAAAAAAAAGAAATAAAAATTTGTGTTTTCTGCCAAAGGCTTACGGACCGTAAGCCTTATCCCTTACGGTCCGTAAGGGGGTCTGGCGGGCAGCAGATTCCAATAGCTCGCGCTAATGCACGAAATCCCAAGTTTCTTTCTCCTCCAATCAGCTCTAAACCTCCATTAAACACCTCCAATCAACCCTAAACTCATCCCCTATAAATACACACCTTCTCCAAGCTCAAAACACTTTACAAACACTCCCAAATATCTCTCAATCACTCAAAATCGTTGCTGCAAATCAGAGTTCGGACAGATTCATCAAGCTTTACGAAAATGGGCATAACTTCTTCATTTCTTATCCGTTTTGGTCCATTCTTTTTCCAGAACGCTTGGCTTGACCTTGGCTTCGATTCTAGGGGTGTTTCACAGCAAACAAGTCCCTGGAACTCTGGAAAAAAGGCTTCAAAGTCCACTGTTTAAGTTTATTTTCATTAATCTTTGTTTAGACATGAGTTTAACTCACTCAAACCTATGTCCTAATGCTTACAACCTATCTTGTGGTTGGTTAAGCTTAAAAACAAGGTTGATACAAACAACATCAGAGGTTAAACCTCAAATAAATTCTGTTTTGATTAGGGTTTTTAACCCACAAGTCATGTTCAAGTTTCATCTTGATATAGGAGTGATTATGGAACAACTTGGGTTTTTCCAACATAAAAATCCCCACATGATTTGATGATTTCTCATAGCTTAGATTGTTTATATTATTGTACTAATCTTAGTTCATGACCCTCCTTGTTTATTCTTACAACAAGTGTAGTGGTGAACGCATACGAGGTGCCTAAATGGAAGCTTGTTCTTCCTACCTCCTACATGACTTCTATGACACATTTTGAGGTACCTAAATGAAGATATAATCTTCTACCTCATGCTTGAAATACTTGAACATTTGGACTTAATAATATATACTATATAACCTAAATAATATCTATGTACATTCGAACCTTTGATGCTGGATTCATATTCATTTGTCGAAGTAGTAGGACATCATCTAGGACCTAAAGCTTGTTATGATTCTTATGAGTGTTCAACTCATGAAAACATTATTATAACCCTCGTGGTTACCAAGTGTCATACAAGTGTTATGTGTTGAAGATGATTATGTTGATGTAATACTTTTATGTTGTTTTATTCCGAATCTCGACTCCAAGCATACTTGAACTTTAACCCTTATACATTCGGACTCTAAATCTCTACTCGTCAACAATTGGATAATCGGAAAGCACATGCAATATTGTGAGTATACTCGTATTCCCCTCTTTTACTTTACCACTTTTGGGGTGTAACATGTTACTTATCAAAAACTTACACATGAACATTTTGCTTAAACACACAAACATTCCTATAACATGCTTGTATACCTGATTGCTTGATACTTTAAACTTGGGTTATACTTTATGTGTTAAACTTATCATTAACTTCGTACAAGCCTAACCGTGACATATGTAGCGCTATAGGATTAACGACCCGCCCGTAAACTTGTGGTTATGTCATGAGCATCTTCCGTTTCATTATGGGTTTGATACGTGAGACACATGCCAAATTTATTGTATATCTTGAATCACACACTTGCTATGAGGAATTGTTTAAACTTATCTTTTGATACGTATGTACCAAACTTGTATACTCGCCTTTGCTTTTGCATTGAACTTTTTTTTAAACATGTTACATGTTGAGGATGATGATGCTTTGAAATGAAGTAGCGTTGATGCCTAGATACACATATAGACGTTTAGGTTTAATCGTTGTATCAAACTTTGATTATGTTGTATTGTATTTCCCTTGAACTTGATGTTATTTGATTTCTTTGTAATATTGACAAATGAATTATGAAATGAAATCGGTTTATTAAATATTGTCACAAATAGAGTTATGATGTCTCTAGCAATCTTCACACTTCGTCTCATCCCGATGTTTCTGCCATTGGTTGGGGTGTGACATCATGGATTTCAGATGATGCATGCTCTCCGAAGTGGAGATTCAGTACAAAAGAAACTACTCTCCTTTAAAGACACGTCAATTGTCATTGACGACGTAGTTGCTGGTAATTTGGATGTTGTTAGAAGCAAAACCTTAAGTTTTCCTAACAATGTCCACCCTAGCTTCTTACATATTCTATCGTCATTTAATGGTTTGTTGTTAGTTTGCAATGAAGGGATTTGCTGTGAGCTGATTCTTTGGAATCCAACTACCAGGCGCTATAAGGTTTTGTTTGATGACTACTTCAATTACAATCATGATCGAAACTCTGATACTGGTGGAATTATTTTGATCAGTTCAATGATCTAAAAGTGTTGAACATCATATGTTACCGTAATGTAGGTGCTGCTCGTGTTTACTCACGACGTCGTGAGTCATGGAGAACAATACATTTCGTTGCGTAAACAATTATGGTTCAAGTGGTTATTCATGGTCTACAGAAGTTTATGCTGATAAAACCATATATTTTATGGTTTCAAATTATTGGTATCCACTAGGTGAGAGGAACATCGTTTCTTTTGATGTTCTGAGTGAGACTTTCAGAATGCTTCGTTTTCCAGAGAGTATTGTAGTCAATCCTTGCCAAGGGAATTTTTTGACCATCGCAAAGAGGCTGCATTTGATTGTTATTGGAAAGTCTGCTGAGCTAACTGCTGATTTGCTCAGATATGAAGAAGAAGGCTGGATGAAGGTGTTTGTTTTCAATAATCCTCGTGTAGTTGATTATGTAGATAGGCGCCGAAGGACTAATATAATTGAAGACAACAAGTGGCTGATAACAAGCATCTGGGGGGATATGATTGAAGTTGATCTGAGCAACGAACTTCTGAAATACCTCCAACATGTTGACAACTACAATGGTCCGAAAGGAGCTTTACTTATCGAGACTACTGTTTCACCAATTGATTAGGAATTAGTATGCTGTATTTTATTGAATGTTGTTTGCTGTTTTGACAATTGTAGTTTTTATATAATTAGTTGTGTTAAAATTATTAACCATGTTTGTTATTTAAATTAAGTAAATGAATATTTATGTTTGAGAGTGTAAAAGCTTGTAATATTGGCAAAGGTCTGTTGATCAAAACTATGTTATTGGGAACAGATGTTTGAAAATAAAACAGTGGTTGAAACATCTGTTGACTTGGGTCAACAGATGGATGAACTTTGTATGTTGTTTCGCCCATTGATTTGGAATTAGTATGTTGTATTCTATTGATTGCTGTTTGCTGTTTTGAACTTTGTTTATTATATAGTTACCTCTGTTTGACACTTGTAGTTTTTATATAATTAGTTGTGTTAAAATTATTAACCATGTTTGTTATTTAAATTAAGTAAATAAATATTTAGGTTTGAGAATGTAAAAGCTTGTAATATTGGCAAAGGTATGTTTAAATGATCAAAGCTCTGTATTGGGAACAGATGTTTGAAAATAAAACAGTGGTTGATACATCTGTTGACTTTGGGCAACAGATGGATGAAAACAGATGTTTGGAACTACTGTTGAGAAAACTGTGGTTGAAACCGTTGTTTTGTTAAAATGGTGGTGTAAAACCACTGTTGGGTTAAAATAGTGTTTTGTGGAGGTTGAAGGGGATTGATGTAACACCTCGAAAATTTACGTCCTATAATGTGTTGACACGTGTCATAGGTTTGAACGTGTGAAAGAATGTTCTTGAAGGACTAAAGTTGACAAACAGTGAAAGTATGAAATTATAAGGGTTCAAAGTGTCAACAATGAATAAATATACTTTGCAATAACCCTACATGATGTTTATAACCTTAAACGAATAGATCATGGATCATACGAATCGAATTGTGAAAGAAAGTGAGAGATTACAAACTACAGGGGTTAAATGTGTCAACATGTTTAAGTTATACCTCTGAGTGACCTTTTGACAAACCCGAAGCTTTGTAACGATTAATTATGCTCACTAGAATGTACCATAACAATTTCACCAAGTTTCGTTATCGTATGAGAAAGTTGTGATAAAATTCGTGTGCGGGGGTTAAAAACGTCAACATTGAAATTTAGGGCTTTTCGGGTAATCACAAAGTTACCCGAGGACTTGACAAAGTGGGTATAAGTATTAAAGCCCCTATTTATAAAATACAAGGCCTTAAAATGCAAGAAACATGATGAAAACGACCTTTCGGGGGACTAGGGACCAAAGTGCAAACAAGAAAACATGTTTAACCTGATCAGAAGGGGAATGCGGCCCGCTTTGGATTTATTAAAACTTAATGCGGGCCGCCTGAGACTATCAGATGCAGAAAAACATCACAGGTGGCTGTTCCAGCCTCCTAACCGACTTAAATGGCAAGTTTTCGATCCTATGGGCTGCCTAAAGTGGTTTATAGCTTGTAGAGGGCACATGTAATGATCTTGGGTCATTGCTAGACTTGTATGGCACCAATCCATGATGATTAAAGTTCATACATAACCCACATGTTGCAACATTCAAGCATACTTCATTTCTGATCATTTTCTGGAACTCCCAAGCTGTTACAAGACTTCCAAATCATCCATTAGACACATGTAAGTACTCTTGACCTTTCTAAATTGAGTATTGATTCGATTATAGCCTAGAAATCAAACCGTCGTAACTACGGTTTGACTTCGCGATAAATCACAAACGGTCCAGAGGTTTGTCGAATCGAAAGTTGTTATAAGTTGGTATTTATATGGGTAATAAACCCCTAAAAGGGCACTCACTGATTCGAATCCTAACTAGGTCGTTTATCGAGTCAATGGTTGTCCGAAAAAGTCAACAGAAACCTTAATCGCATATTTAATGATACGGAAGGCATGTAACCTGTTTTATCAGTCATATAACTTGAAAATAAGTATAATAACTTGTCTACACTTGTTTGATTCGACAACTTTCTATTTAGAACCGATTCGGAGCCGAAAGACGCAAAAGTTTGACTTTTGCGTTGACCTCAGTTCTGACCCGGTTTAAATAGATTTAGACATGCCTTAAGGTTCCATTAGGACCTAGTTACGTGTGTATAAGCCTCTGCGTTTATACCACTCGAATCCCTAATCGTTCGATGTTTCCGTTAATCGCCTAAATATTGACCGTAATGCCCTTATGACCATAAAACGAGATTTTTGGAAATGTGAAAGTGTCATAATCTTAGTTACTAATTATTATGCATGTCCCGAAAATTTCACGTTAATCGGAGGTCTAGATTAGGAGTTATGCTTAATGACGTAATTAAGAACGCTTTTATTAATTAGACGGCGTCATTAGCATAAAACCTATCTAAACCCAATTTTTGACACCAAACCTTTTACCCACTGATGTAATATAATATTTTGGGATTTTTGAAGATTTTTAAGTATTTTTAAACTGATCATAAGCTTGGATTAGCGCCTTAATTCGGTTAATACCGAATATACCCTTTTAGGCCATAAAATGAGTTTTACAAATCCTTTTAATGCCAATCCAATTGCTACTGATTTTAAATATTAAATAGAGTGTTTTGAACCTATTTAACTGATCAGGAAACTCAGAATCATATTTTTAAACCGTACGTCGCTTAAAACGGCTTTATACGCGTATTATACGCATAGTTTGGGTTTAAAACTATTTTAGTATATAAGACTTATTACCAAATGTTATAACCTGTTTAAATAAGCCATTTTACTGATGTAATCAGACCCGGTTCACAGAAACCTAATTAAATCCTTTTATAATCTTTAAAATGACCAAAATACCCCTACGGGGCTTATTAAGAGATTAAACTCGTTTTGGGCATAACGGAAGATATCCTACTGATATCAAAACATATTTAGGGCGTGTTAACTTAGGAAACCTGTTTAGGACTCTTACGGATACCCGTTACGCTTCATGCGCGTTCGGTTCGGTTTATGTAACTAGTTTACATAAATTAGCCGAAACGGGTCAAACCTTATCGGTTTTATCTCAAAATCCAGAATGTGTATCATATACCCATATTAAGCAAGTCTTCAAACTTGTCGGGTCTAAATCACATTCTATCCGGTCTTCGCTTAATCGTGCGTACGAACCGTATCTTTAAAACTAACCGGTCTAAGCGTAAGCTTAACTAAAGACCCGTTAGGATTCTAATAGGTTATTATTAACCTTCGTTCCAGATTAGGAGAACCAGTAAAAGATACTTGCACTCGCTGATTTTGAACTATACTTACTCAGGTAAATACTTTTAACTTATTTCCCTATACGGGCTTGGGTACGGTATATAAAATACCGCTTGGTCGGGCGTTGAATATTTAATCTTATTATGGTTAAATGATTGAGATGTCTCCGTTTAATTTGTTTTGTTGCTTAAAGCCTTTGGGGGGTTAATGACCGTGTCCCGGATATCCCTGGCATCATTTTTCGAAATGGCCACGACCTTAGCGCTCAGGTGTAGGCGTACACCTGTCAGTGTCTCATAAATAAAGTGGTGTGTTTATTGATCTTTAACCCGGCTCGATCCGGGCTACTGAACGCATAAGAAACATGTAAATCCTGTACAAGTTTATATATTTAAATAAGTATCCCAAGTTATAAAATATTATTTGTGCCTTGTGCCTTAAATGCATTTTCTTAAACTCTTTTCAAAATGAGTCGGTTGATTGTATTTACCAGTGTAAACTGACGTATTTTTCTTAAAAAGGTTAAGTGCGGGTACTACGCGAAATAGGCTGGCTTGTCTCCTAGCATCCACATTAAGTCTCGCCAGCTTGGATGTCATAAACTGTTGAACATTTGTTTCCTTTTATTTTGATCTACCTGTGGATTTATATTCGACTATTTGTGATACTTAATATTACAATATCGTTTGGTTGAATTAAATCTATACTTTGCTTCCGCTGTGCATTTAAATATTGTGTTGTTTGACTATTATGTTGCCAACCACGTCACGATACTCCCCTACCGGGCCCACCGGTAACACGTGGAAATTCGGGGTGTGACAGGTTGGTATCAGAGCCAACACTGAGTGAATTAGACACTAGCCTTTTGTGTTTAATCTCAGTTACACAATTTCACATTCCTAAATCTTCGAGTCTAGACAAAGAACTTAGGAATAATCCAAATTGTTCAATTTTTATTTATTTAAATTTTGCCCTTTATTTTTCCTTGTTATTACCTTGTGTATTTTAACAGGTACAATAATGCCGCCAAGATTTAGACGAGGTGGTCGAGGAAAGGAGCCAGCTAGCGCCCCTAATGACCATGAGGCAGGGCCTTCATATCGACGAACTTCTTCTACAAGGAATGACGAAACGAGGGAGCTATGGAGGACATATGAAGACGATGCCAGACGATCTTTTTCACACGCCTCAACACCTCCATACCATGACTCTTATGGGCCTCAGTCAGAGAACGAACCCCACAACCCGCAACGTTTCTTTGGCGACCCTACTCCTGTTTTTCAGGGACAGTTTAACCCAGCAGAGTACCTACCAGAGCAAGTGGGCTTTAACCCACTTGGACCGGAAGATCACTTTTCTGGTGATCAGGATATGGACGAGGACACAGATCCCGTCGAGGCTTCAACCGGATCCATGAACCATCCTTTCGTGATCTCAGATGGATCGTCATATCACGGAACACCATACCAGGGTCCGGATAGTCACATGGCACGGTTTGAACGGTGTGAGTGGTACAATACACCATCTTACCACCCCTCACCTCACCAGCAGCAACAGCAAGATCCCTCTGGGGATCCACGTTATGAGGCAGTCACGCCACCGCCTCCACCGCCGCCAGTGCATCTAGAGCCTCCAGAGCCACCAAGACGTAGGAGGACTGGTGCACGGATCTCAGCGCGAGAAGTTGATTTTCGTCTCAACACCCCTCAACACTCTAGCGGTAGCCATTACCCGCCTACTCATGAAGTCCCACAGATGGGTGGACCTTCTGTCCCAGTTTCGGAGGTGAATTCAGCACCTATTGTACCGCCTTCACCGGGTTTTGGCCACCCAATCCCTGCTTATACTGCTCCGGCAGCTTACAACCCATATGGACCACCAGCATACCATGGCTATAACTATGCTGATGATCCATACAACATGGCATCAAGCTACCATGCCCATAATAATCCTGAGGGACCATACGGACCCCCTTGGGGAATGGGATACCCAGCTCGGGGGTATCAAGCACCTGTTCAGTCGCCACCACAGTACCAGCCACCACGGGCTCCTCCCCCTTCTGAGCAGGAGGAACTCCGCCGAAGACTGGCCAAAGTGGAGCGAGACTTCCAGAAGGAACGTAGGAAGAATGAGGGATTTATGAGTGGGTTGGCAAACTTGCTTAAGGGGAAGAAGAAACGGGATCGTTAAATCCCCATATATATATTGTTGTATTTCCCTGTGTAAATCAAGTCCCTACGTGGACATTTATTTAAGTGTGTATGTAGTCCCTGCGTGGACATCTATCTTTGTACTTAGTCCCTACGTGGACTTGTCTCTAGTAGTCCCTGCGTGGACATTTACTTTTGTAGACCGTCCCTATGAGGACATGTATTATATGTATAGCTCCTGCGTGGGCATCTGTTTCAGTGAAAAGTCCCGTTTAGGGCAAAAATGTACTACTTTTAGTTAAGGGAATGTAAGTCTATAAATTTCATCTTTGCCATGATATGCATACTTAAATTTTATATGAAATAAATAAATCAGAATCATTCCTTTTAAAAATCTATCTGCCTATGTTATTTTATTAAGGATCTTAAAAGTATAACCTAGCCTGCATGTCATTTTAAGACCTGGCCCAAATGGTAAAACTAGTTAAAAAGATTCAAATCCCTGTTAACATCTGAAAACATGTTAACACTCCTGGCAGACATGAGTCGTTAAAAACATACGTGTTATTATTATATATGGATCTTTTCAAAGATTCTAAACCCAAATAAATGATCTCTGAATCATGGGTTAAATCATTAATAAATATGATCAGTTCTTTTTACCATCCATTGGTAATGGAATGCCTACGGGCCCTTCTCATTTTCATATGAGACAAAAGACAGTATTAGTCTGTGACCCTGTCTGATAAAGGTAATGAACTTTGTTCAAACCTTCATGCTTTGATTCTCTGAAATCATAGCTTATAACCTATATTGTCCCTGTGACTAGGCCTTTTGTGCTAATAAAAACTGTTAATGTTTTATAATTAGGATAAATTATATTAGAAATCCTAAATAAACGTGAGAAATAAATTAACCATATATGGTCTATGTTTACCACGGTTAATAAAATTGCCATAAAAGACAATTATATAATAAACTCACCAATAAATTATTGTCGATATGTTACAGTTTAAGCTACATGGCAGACTCAAACGAGGTCAACAGTCACCCAGGGATAGTAAATGATAATGCCCATGTAAACGTAGCGGGTGCAGAGTTGCAAGCTATGATAGTCAATGCGGTTAATAGAGCTATGGATAGACAAAACCATGGATCAAGTGGTACCCATACGAGGACCCATTCTGCATCACACACTAGAACACCCTCCAGGACCCACACTGCCCACAACAGTAATTCTCACCACTCATCAAAGGAGTAATCCATCCCAAAGAGTTCTACAGAACCAAGAACCTCGTAATAGGGGTTGCACCTATAAATACTTCGTGTCGTGCAAACCCAGAGACTTCAATGGGGAAAAAGGAGCTGTTGATTGCATGACATGGATGGATGAAATGGATACTGTGGTGGATATTAGTGGTTGCCATAATAGGGACATTGTGAAGTTTGTCTCACAGTCCTTCAAAGGAGAAGCCTTAGCCTGGTGGAGATCTTTGATCCAAGCCACAGGGAAAGTCCCATTATACAACATGACCTGGGAACAGTTCATGGCACTAATCAAAGAAAATTTCTGCCCTCAACATGAGGTTGAGAGAATTGAATCTGATTTTCTGGCGCTGGTCATGAAAAACCTGGACTGCCAGGCCTACCTTACCACTTTCAATACTTTGTCAAGGTTGGTTCCCTACTTGGTAACTCCGGAGCCTAAACGTATAGCTCGTTTCATCGGGGGTTTGGAACCAGAGATCAAAGCAAGTGTAAAGGCCTCCAGGCCAACCACTTTTCGGTCAGTAATGGACATATCGTTATCTCTGACCTCAGATGCTGTCAGGCTGAGGTCACAGAGGAAGAATGATACCGAAAAGAGGAAGCGTGAGGATGACAACTCACGACGATCAGACAAGAAACAGAAGGGAAATAATGACCAGAAGAAGGGGTCAGGATTCAAGAAGGATGGTCAGCAGTCGGGTGAAAAACCCCGATGTAAAATCTGCAAGAGGCAGCACTTCGGGAAGTGCCGATTTGAATCGAATTCGAACTCACAATCAAAAGCTTTTGCATGTGGGCTGTGCAAGTCCAAGGAACACAAAACCTTGGATTGCAAGAAGATAAAGGACGCAACCTGCTACGGTTGCAATGAAAAGGGGCACATCAAAAGTAATTGCCCAAAATATGCCAAGAAGCCCGAAGAGACTAGGAAGACCAATGCTAGGGTCTTCAGAATGGATGCTAAGGAAGCCGTCAAGGACGACAACGTGATAACAGGTACCTTTCTCGTAAATGATGTTTTTGCGAGAGTGTTATTTGATTCAGGCGCTGATAAGTCGTTTGTAGATAATAAGTTTTGTGAACTGTTGAAATTACCTATTAAGACTTTAAGTGTGAAGTATGAGGTGGAACTAGCAGATGGCACTTTAGAAACCGCTTCAACCTTATTAGATGGATGTTTCATATCCATTAAGAACCACTCTTTTCCTTTGTCTCTACTTCCTTTAAAACTAGCCGGTTTCGACATAGTTTTGGGTATGGACTGGTTATCACATAACCAGGCCCAGATTATTTGCAATAAGAAGCAAGTGATGATCAAGACTTCGTCTGGTGAATCACTTACTATCCAGGGAGATACCCAGTATGGGCTGCCCGAGAAAATGTCTATACTCAAAGACTCAAAGTGTTTGAAGAAGGGCTGTGTCATCTACATGGCACAGGTGATTATTGATGAGCCGAAACCCAAGATTGGAGATATCCCAGTCATTTCTGAATACCCCGAAGTATTTCCTGAAGAACTACCTGGTTTGCCACCAGATAGGCAAGTGGAATTCAGAATTGACATTATTCCTGGATCAGCACCAGTTGCAAGGGCGCCTTATAGGTTGGCACCAACAGAGATGAAGGAATTGAGAACGCAGCTAGATGATTTGCTAGACAAAGGTTTCATCAAACCTAGTTCGTCTCCTTGGGGAGCACCGGTTTTATTTGTTAAGAAGAAGGATGGATCGATGCGTCTGTGCATCGACTACCGCGAGCTTAATAAGGTTACTATCAAGAATAGGTATCCTTTGCCCAGAATCGACGATCTGTTCGATCAACTTCAAGGGGCGAGTTTCTTCTCAAAGATTGACTTAAGGTCAGGCTACCATCAATTGAAGGTTAGAGATGAAGACGTGCATAAAACAGCATTTAGGACTCGTTATGGTCATTACGAGTTCCTAGTGATGCCTTTCGGGCTCACTAATGCACCGGCCGCATTCATGGATCTCATGAATCGCGTTTGCAAGCCGCACTTAGACAAATTCGTCATCGTCTTCATCGACGACATTCTCATCTACTCAAAGAACCAAGCTGACCATGAAAAGCATCTTCACTGCATTTTGGAACTACTTCATAAAGAAAAGCTCTATGCCAAGTTCTCGAAGTGTGAATTCTGGCTTCGAGCAGTCCAATTTCTTGGGCATGTTGTTAGTGAGCATGGTATCCAAGTAGATCCTGCTAAAGTTGAAGCTGTCATGAATTGGCATGAGCCAAAGACGCCTACTGAAATTCGTAGCTTCCTAGGTTTGGCAGGATACTATAGGCGATTCATAGAAAACTTCTCAAGGATTGCTGCACCCCTGACTTCGCTGACACGTAAGAAGATTAAGTTTGACTGGGGTCCTAAGCAGCAGGAATCCTTCGATATTCTGAAACAAAAATTGAGCAATGCTCCAGTACTGACATTGCCTGATGGAATAGAGGAGTTTGTAGTTTATTGTGATGCATCACACACCGGGATGGGATGTGTGCTTATGCAAAAAGGCAAAGTCATTGCCTATGCTTCACGCCAGTTAAAAGTGCACGAAAAGAATTACACCACCCACGACTTGGAGTTGGGTGCCGTTGTATTCGCACTAAAACTGTGGAGGCACTACTTATATGGAATCAAATGTGTGATCTATTCTGATCACAAAAGCCTTCAACATCTGTTCAACCAGAAGGACTTGAACATGAGGCAACGCCGTTGGATGGAAACTCTGAATGATTACGATTGTGAAATAAGATACCATCCCGGCAAGGCGAATGTAGTCGCCGATGCCTTGAGTCGGAAAGAAAGAGTGAAACCCATCCGAATCAATGCCAAGAGCATGGAAATAAAGAACAACTTGATAGAAAGGTTGTTAGCTGCACAGAAGGAAGCTGTGCTGGAAGCTAACTATCCTAAAGAAAAGCTAGGAGTAACTGAGGAGCAGTTATCTCTTAGTAAGGATGGAATTCTTAGATTGAATGGACGGATATGGGTTCCAATTTATGGAGGACTCCGAGATGTTATCCTCCAGGAAGCCCACAGCTCTAAATATTCTGTTCATCCTGGAGCTGATAAAATGTACCAGGATCTTAGAGCAAATTATTGGTGGATAGGCTTGAAGAAGTCTGTAGCTACCTATGTAGCTAAATGCTTGACGTGTGCGCAAGTCAAGGCAGAACATCAAAAACCGTCAGGTTTGCTGCAACAGCCTGAACTTCCTACTTGGAAGTGGGAAATGGTAACTATGGATTTTATCACCAAGTTACCTAAGACAAGGAAAGGAAATGACACCATCTGGGTGATAGTTGATCGACTGACTAAGTCAGCACATTTCCTACCCATTAAGGAGACCTACAGCTCCGATATGTTAGCCCAACTGTACGTTGATAAGATTGTAGCCTTACATGGCATACCTGTAGCTATTATCTCTGATCGAGATACTAGGTACACGTCGCATTTTTGGAAAAGCTTCCAACAATCTTTGGGCACACGTTTGAACTTTAGTACGGCTTACCATCCACAGACAGACGGTCAAAGTGAGCGTACTATTCAAACGCTAGAAGACATGCTACGTGCATGTGCGATCGATTTGGGAGGTAGCTGGGATAAGAACCTGCCATTAATCGAATTCTCCTACAACAATAGCTACCATACCAGCATCAAGGCTGCGCCTTTTGAGGCATTATACGGTAGAAAGTGTAGATCACCAGTTTGTTGGGCGGAAGTTGGAGAAGTCCAGTTATCAGGACCAGAGATCGTGTTCGAAACGACGGACAAGATTGTCCAGATTCGAAACAATCTCCAAGCTTCCTGGAATAGGCAGAAGATTTATGCTGATCCAAATCGTAAGGATTTTCACTTCGAAGTAGGTGAAAAAGTCCTACTTAAAGTGTCACCCTGGAAAGGAGTGATGCGGTTTGGTAAGAAAGGCAAACTAAGCCCGAGATACATAGGACCCTTCGAGGTTATCGAACGTGTCGGGTCAGTTGCCTACAAGTTAAACTTACCTGAAGAGCTCAGTAGTATACACAATGTGTTCCACATCTGCAATCTGAAGAAGTGTTTCGCTCACGAATCAGTGGTTATACCCTATACAGATGTGCATATTGATGAGAGCTTGAAATTTGTGGAAAAACCTTTGTCAATCGAAGATCGACAGGTGAGGAAGCTTCGAAGGAAGCATATACCTTTTGTAAAGGTCAAATGGGATGCCCGTAGAGGTCCCGAATTCACGTGGGAGGTTGAATCCACGATGAAAGAAAAATACCCTTACTTATTTCAGTAAATCTCGGGTCGAGATTTATTTTAAGGGGGTGAGGATGTAACACCTCGAAAATTTACGTCCTATAATGTGTTGACACGTGTCATAGGTTTGAACGTGTGAAAGAATGTTCTTGAAGGACTAAAGTTGACAAACAGTGAAAGTATGAAATTATAAGGGTTCAAAGTGTCAACAATGAATAAATATACTTTGCAATAACCCTACATGATGTTTATAACCTTAAACGAATAGATCATGGATCATACGAATCGAATTGTGAAAGAAAGTGAGAGATTACAAACTACAGGGGTTAAATGTGTCAACATGTTTAAGTTATACCTCTGAGTGACCTTTTGACAAACCCGAAGCTTTGTAATGATTAATTATGCTCACTAGAATGTACCATAACAATTTCACCAAGTTTCGTTACCGTATGAGAAAGTTGTGATAAAATTCGTGTGCGGGGGTTAAAAACGTCAACATTGAAATTTAGGGCTTTTCGGGTAATCACAAAGTTACCCGAGGACTTGACAAAGTGGGTATAAGTATTAAAGCCCCTATTTATAAAATACAAGGCCTTAAAATGCAAGAAACATGATGAAAACGACCTTTCGGGGGACTAGGGACCAAAGTGCAAACAAGAAAACATGTTTAACCTGATCAGAAGGGGAATGCGGCCCGCTTTGGATTTATTAAAACTTAATGCGGGCCGCCTGAGACTATCAGATGCAGAAAAACATCACAGGTGGCTGTTCCAGCCTCCTAACCGACTTAAATGGCAAGTTTTCGATCCTATGGGCTGCCTAAAGTGGTTTATAGCTTGTAGAGGGCACATGTAATGATCTTGGGTCATTGCTAGACTTGTATAGCACCAATCCATGATGATTAAAGTTCATACATAACCCACATGTTGCAACATTCAAGCATACTTCATTTCTGATCATTTTCTGGAACTCCCAAGCTGTTACAAGACTTCCAAATCATCCATTAGACACATGTAAGTACTCTTGACCTTTCTAAATTGAGTATTGATTCGATTATAGCCTAGAAATCAAACCGTCGTAACTACGGTTTGACTTCGCGATAAATCACAAACGGTCCAGAGGTTTGTCGAATCGAAAGTTGTTATAAGTTGGTATTTATATGGGTAATAAACCCCTAAAAGGGCACTCACTGATTCGAATCCTAACTAGGTCGTTTATCGAGTCAATGGTTGTCCGAAAAAGTCAACAGAAACCTTAATCGCATATTTAATGATACGGAAGGCATGTAACCTGTTTTATCAGTCATATAACTTGAAAATAAGTATAATAACTTGTCTACACTTGTTTGATTCGACAACTTTCTATTTAGAACCGATTCGGAGCCGAAAGACGCAAAAGTTTGACTTTTGCGTTGACCTCAGTTCTGACCCGGTTTAAATAGATTTAGACATGCCTTAAGGTTCCATTAGGACCTAGTTACGTGTGTATAAGCCTCTGCGTTTATACCACTCGAATCCCTAATCGTTCGATGTTTCCGTTAATCGCCTAAATATTGACCGTAATGCCCTTATGACCATAAAACGAGATTTTTGGAAATGTGAAAGTGTCATAATCTTAGTTACTGATTATTATGCATGTCCCGAAAATTTCACGTTAATCGGAGGTCTAGATTAGGAGTTATGCTTAATGACGTAATTAAGAACGCTTTTATTAATTAGACGGCGTCATTAGCATAAAACCTATCTAAACCCAATTTTTGACACCAAACCTTTTACCCACTGATGTAATATAATATTTTGGGATTTTTGAAGATTTTTAAGTATTTTTAAACTGATCATAAGCTTGGATTAGCGCCTTAATTCGGTTAATACCGAATATACCCTTTTAGGCCATAAAATGAGTTTTACAAATCCTTTTAACGCCAATCCAATTGCTACTGATTTTAAATATTAAATAGAGTGTTTTGAACCTGTTTAACTGATCAGGAAACTCAGAATCATATTTTTAAACCGTACGTCGCTTAAAACGGCTTTATACGCGTATTATACGCATAGTTTGGGTTTAAAACTATTTTAGTATATAAGACTTATTACCAAATGTTATAACCTGTTTAAATAAGCCATTTTACTGATGTAATCAGACCCGGTTCACAGAAACCTAATTAAATCCTTTTATAATCTTTAAAATGACCAAAATACCCCTACGGGGCTTATTAAGAGATTAAACTCGTTTTGGGCATAACGGAAGATATCCTACTGATATGAAAACATATTTAGGGCGTGTTAACTTAGGAAACCTGTTTAGGACTCTTACGGATACCCGTTACGCTTCATGCGCGTTCGGTTCGGTTTATGTAACTAGTTTACATAAATTAGCCGAAACGGGTCAAACCTTATTGGTTTTATCTCAAAATCCAGAATGTGTATCATATACCCATATTAAGCAAGTCTTCAAACTTGTCGGGTCTAAATCACATTCTATCCGGTCTTCGCTTAATCGTGCGTACGAACCGTATCTTTAAAACTAACCGGTCTAAGCGTAAGCTTAACTAAAGACCCGTTAGGATTCTAATAGGTTATTATTAACCTTCGTTCCAGATTAGGAGAACCAGTAAAAGATACTTGCACTCGCTGATTTTGAACTATACTTACTCAGGTAAATACTTTTAACTTATTTCCCTATACGAGCTTGGGTACGGTATATAAAATACCGCTTGGTCGGGCGTTGAATATTTAATCTTATTATGGTTAAATGATTGAGATGTCTCCGTTTAATTTGTTTTGTTGCTTAAAGCCTTTGGGGGGTTAATGACCGTGTCCCGGATATCCCTGGCATCATTTTTCGAAATGGCAACGACCTTAGCGCTCAGGTGTAGGCGTACACCTGTCAGTGTCTCATAAATAAAGTGGTGTGTTTATTGATCTTTAACCCGGCTCGATCCGGGCTACTGAACGCATAAGAAACATGTAAATCCTGTACAAGTTTATATATTTAAATAAGTATCCCAAGTTATAAAATATTATTTGTGCCTTGTGCCTTAAATGCATTTTCTTAAACTCTTTTCAAAATGAGTCGGTTGATTGTATTTACCAGTGTAAACTGACGTATTTTTCTTAAAAAGGTTAAGTGCAGGTACTACGCGAAATAGGCTGGCTTGTCTCCTAGCATCCACATTAAGTCTCGCCAGCTTGGATGTCATAAACTGTTGAACATTTGTTTCCTTTTATTTTGATCTACCTGTGGATTTATATTCGACTATTTGTGATACTTAATATTACAATATCGTTTGGTTGAATTAAATCTATACTTTGCTTCCGCTGTGCATTTAAATATTGTGTTGTTTGACTATTATGTTGCCAACCACGTCACGATACTCCCCTACCGGGCCCACCGGTAACACGTGGAAATTCGGGGTGTGACAATTGAAACGACTGATGGGTTAAAATATTATTTTTTTTTTGGAGAAGGAAACTGTTTATATAATGACTGTTGTTAAAGCTCAGTGTTTTAATCCACTGATAGGCTATCCACTAATAGTTATAGTCAGCTACTGTTTTCATTTTCAGCACTGTAAACTACTGATATTGATTCATCAGTGGTTTCCTAACAACTATCATCCATTATTCATCAGAGGTTGTCACGTGGACAGTACTTAGCCGTCAGATCTTTTGTAACCGCTGCTATGTCAGCATTCACTTTTTCCACCTATAAAACCCTGATCAAACCCAAACAGGGTTTTGACTGTCGAGTCGAATTCAAAATTCCTTTCAAAAGCAGTTTTCATCAAATTCTCTCAAATCACTCATCTTCTTCCTTCGTTCTTAACTACCTTTGATTTATCATGGATCTTCCATTCAAAACTCGTCATAACTGCGTGTGCACACTTGCAAAAACAAGTCAAAACACAGGTTTTCATTCAGTGATTGATGCACTTTCATCTTCAAAGTACAAAACTTTGTTGACCTGCAATGAAGCCATCTACCTGGATACCCAACGAGAGTTCTGGAAAAATGCAAAGCTTGAAACTAAGGACAAAAAGACCTTAGCTATTACTTCATCAATAAGGGGAATTCCAGTGGTCATCACACCTCAAACCATTTCAGAGGTTTTTGAAATCAATGATCTTACAGGTAAAAGCTCTTTCCCAAAAAACAGAGTACCAAATTGATTTCGTTGAGAGAGGGTATGAAGAAGAAATGAAAAGGATACTTTACAAAAGGGCAGTTTTCCACCTGCTCCGAGGTTTTTATTCCATACCCTCCTCATGTGTGTGTCAAATAAAACAACAGCTTTTAATGAAATACCATTGAAAATCCAATACCTGGGCTATGCTATCATGGCTGAAGAAAATTTTAACTACTCTCAGGAGATTTTCAATGATATGGTTAAGAATGTTAATAAAAAATCATTTTTATTGTTTACAAGGTTTTTAAGTTTTTATCTTCAAAAGAAAATTTCAAAGGATAATGCACATGTGCTTATCCAAGGAAATCCTATTCAAATAAACAGTCTAACTTCTGGAACATTCACAAGGCTGTCAAAACTTTCAAAAACACAAACAGAGGTACCTGAGCAGAATTTAGCAGCAACAACTGCTCCTCAGGCCCCTGCTGTTGAGCCCACTGCTCCTGGTGATCACAGAAGCACAACCCCTGCTGTGAAACCCACACCAAAAATCACCAAAAAGACCAAAAAGAAAACTATCCAAAAGCCCCCCAAACCCACCAAAAAGGTGACTCTGGAAGATGAGATCCCAGAGGTAACACCCGTGACAACACAAAAGGCACCTGAAACCACTGCTGCTACTTCCTCACAGCAGATGGAAGAAAGATCTCAACCTGAGCCTAAAACTCCTCCTGCATCCTCTCAAAAGGATCAGATTGTATCAACAAGGACACCACAATATGAAGGAATGGATTCACTTGAATCTATCTTTGACTGCCTAGCTCTCGGGGCAAATTCTCTTTCTACCCCTATCTTCACAGCACAACTCCCACTATCAATGATACCTCTGTTGGATGCACTTGATATAGCCCAGATAAAAATCAGTTCTTCTCAATCACCTGTTAATAAGAATATACCACAACAAGTGACTGAGTCTGGTGTCTCTATCTCTGCTAACCCACCAACAGTTGAGGAGGCTACACTGCAGGAATTACAAGTAATTCCTGTCAATAGTTCAAGTGGAGCAGCTACTATAGGTGTTGAACCCACTGGTTTACACCTGGATAGTAGTTTCATTAGTGAGACTCCCTTGAAGGCAATTTCTTCTTTGGGAACCATAGTATCCACTGGTGTGTTTCCATTATACACCGGTGACCTTAAAATGGTAAGCTCTACTGAAGAAAGAAGTCCCCAGTACCGAGAACAAGGGGCATCAGTGGATGATTTTTGGGAAACTTTTCCTAAGTCAACCACTGATACAACCACCACTGGTGGGAAATCAGATGATCCCATTAACTTGGGTGATGGTTTAAAATACAAAGAATTGACGGAGAGGGTTGATAAACTTGACACGTCTGTTGCAGAAATCAAAACTATGCTGCAACAGTTGTTACAAGCTCAAAAGGCTACACCCACTGCTGCACCATCTGCAACATCTGCTCCATCCCCTGCTGAGCTATGGCATCTGTTTCAACATCTGTTTCACAAACAAAGACAATATGCAGATCAACAGCATGAAGTTCAACTTCAAATGGTCAGAAATGTCATGGAAGCTAGGTACAAAGATACTCAAGTAGATATCAAAGCCATTAAAGCTCATCTGCTTCAAACCACTGACACTGCTACTCCTTCAATCATCTATGTTGAAAATCCTGATGATGTCAAAAAGTGGGAGAAACTAAAGGGAAGAAAGGAAAAGAAGATGGTTTATACATGCCACCAGAACGAATGTCCAAACTTGTGGTAGAAATCCCAAGGCCAGATGGTTCCAAAAAGGTTGATGAGACTCAAAATGCATTTGCTGCATTAAACACAAACATGAAAGAGTCAATGGAAATAAAAGGGTCTAAAAGGTTTGAGGAGGAGAAGAAAGTTTCGATGGAAAAAGAAGAGCAGGGTACCTCTAAACCTAAAAGAAGACAGCCTACCAGAAAAGTAAGCCAACCCAAAACCACCAAACAAACTCCTCAAATCCCCAAAAGTTCCACTCATCAAACCTCCAAACCAACAGATGTTAAAACACATGTTGTATCAACAGTTGTTGGTACTTCAGTTGTTTCAACAGATGTTATCTCAACAACTGCCATCACTACTACATCAACCCACACTCAATCCACGGCCATACCAAAAACAATATCACCACCACAAAAACCACCTGCCAAAAAGCAGAAAACAACAGTTGACACATCAACTGTTGTAGTGACAACAGTGGTTGAAACACCAGTTGTTTCAACAGTTGTTAGTCAGATACCCACTACTTCAATCACTGCCACTCAACCCACAAATACACCACCAACTTCTCCAAAGCACAAAAGGAGAAGGATAACAAACATTGTACTGGAAGATGACACTTCCCCAACTCTAACATCTACACAACCACTGTCACTTGGCACCATTCCAAACCCTGTTCCATTATCTTCAGTTCAACCCTTCAATCAAAACACTGCCATTGTCTCTGCAGGAGTACAATCTAGATCTTTCAGCAGTCAGGGAGGAAATCAAATCCGTCTACTCTGAAGATGATCCTGAAAAGAAGAAACTCCCATCTGTTCAAGGTTATCCTTTGCCAAGAAATATAGAAGAATATCTCAAAATAAAGGCCCAACAAGCAGAGGATATATCTAAAAGAGACATAGAGGGAAAGTCTGACAAAGAGATTCAAAGAAATTATCAACACCTGCTCACCAAAGTGTAACACCCCGTGTTTTGAAAGTCAAAGTCAAGATTGAAGTCAAAGGAAGACAAGATTGCTAATTGCGATCTGTCACTCCTTGCTCAACTCCTGTTTTGACTTCTTTGACTCGTAGATAGTTTATTTATGTTATCGCGTTAGTTGTATTATGTGTAGTACTTGTTAATAATCGAAGTTTAATCGCTATTAATCGCATGTTTAATCGATTTATCGCTTATTGCTACCGCATTCGCAACTCGAATTATGTGTTCTGGTTATTGTTTTACGTGTGTCTGTTATTTATGTGTTATTTGTGCATGTTATGTTTATGTTGAGGTGTTGATCGAAGTCGCAATCTATCGCATCACAAATCAAATCGAAAACGCTAAACGCAAGTTATTTAGAATAATTGTACTTTAGATATAGTAGTTGGGATTAAAAGTAATTTGATGAATAATACTATTGCATCTCTCTCTCGAATCGAATCGAAACGCCAAAACCCATCGCGCCGGTCAAGTGGGTCGAGTGGCCAACCGACCGAGTGGCCATCCGATCGGATTGCCATCCGATCGGGTTGCCACCCGACCAAGTTGCCACCCGACCAAGTTGCCACCCGATCGGACTGCCACCAGATCGACCACCCATCTTTCTCCCTTTCCATTTATGGAAACCCTATAAATACCTTCATATGTCACCATCACTTGATGCTGACAGCTCTCCCTCTCTCAACTCACTTCAGCCCGCATTTCTCCGATTTCTCTCAAATCTTGTAAGTTTTCAACCTAAATCTTGTACTTTCTTGATCTACACGCACTCATACACCTTTCTATCTTTTGAATCTTCACTTTTAACCGTGAAATCACTAGATTTGAGGTGTTCTAGGATGATGTCATCATGGGGTTCTTATGAACTTCATGTTTTGGCTTCAATCCACCAAGAACAACTTAGACCTGAATGACTTCCACATGAATAAACAAAGATCTTTCATAGATCTAAACGTATTCATGGTGAAGAGGATTGAAAGATGGTTTTCTAACCTTCTTTCAACTCTTTTACACTCAATACACTCAAACCCGATGGAATCGGAGCTTGATCTGAACTTCTATCCATTCTTGGTGATGTATCAGTTCCAGATCCGAATTCTATCCAAGAGGTATTGACTTCAGGTTTGAACATGAACTGTCGACTCGAACTGTGAACCGGTCGAACTAGGGTGATTCCTGTTCGGTCGAGTAACTTGGGCCGGGTTGAAGGTTCTGATTGTTCAAGCGAGTTGTCAACATATCTCGTTCAAACACTTCAAAACTTCAAACGAGTCAAGTGTCAAAGACGAACGGATAGTCGGGACGGATTGTCGTTCGATAGGATTGCCACCCGATCGACCGGCCATCCGATCGAGTTGCACTTGGGTCCCACACTTAAACTATTTTTCAATATATTCAAGGAGCTGAACGTTGAAACGGATTGCCACCCGATCGGGTTGCCACCCGATCGGGTTGCCACCCGATCGAGTGACCGTCCGATCGAGTGACCGTCCGATCGTGTGACGTTTGGGACTTGGCCAACTTTAAACATGTTCAATACAAACGGATTGCCACCCGATCAGATAGCCATCCGATCGAGTGACCGTCCTGCTGTGAACTTCTTCTCAAACTGAGAATCCTCGCCAATCGGATTACTGTCCGATCGAACGACCGTTCGATCGACCGACCTGAAAGGTAGAGATACTTCTCTATTTTTAAAATTCTACAACGAAAACTTCAAAGTACAAGCCATCATACACAAACACATCACTCAATCACAGCGGTGACAATCCAATCGAATGGCCACCCGATCGGGTGACCATCCGAACGGATTGCCACCCGATCGACTGGCCATCCGATCGGATTGCCACCCGATCAGATTACCATCCGATCCTTGGTTCACCTACACTGTTTTACGCGCTGACTTTTGCTTATATTATCGATAACTGTTCAGGCTAATTTTCGCTCTAGCGCTCCCTTCAATCCATTAACTCAATCGCTGTGAGTATACTCGAACCCTTTTTGCTTTATGCACTTTTGGGTGTTACATACGTTACTTATTCTAAATCACATCGAACACACTACGCAATACTTTAACGCTAACCGACTATCGCATGTTATACGTGACTTAATGAATGCTTGTTTGTTATGTTTACACATGGATTGCTATCTACCTGCCTTAGCAACTATAGTAATATAGTTTGGACTCAGCACCTGTTCACTCAGGGGTTGTTAAGGACAATTAATTACATGGCTCACAGTGGTGAGTGTGTATTACGAACTGCCTTACGCAGTCAACCCGCAGTCATTGGTATTGATAAGATCATGTCGATAACTTACGTGCTTCATTTCACACTGTGTACGTGCTGGTTATGCGTAAACAATTTCGAACTCTATTATATCTATCAAACTTGTATGCTCACCTTTACACTTTGTGTATTGACTTTTACTTTAACGTATGTGACAGGTGCTTAAGATGTTAGAATGCTTGGCTTGCTGTGAAATCGAGGCTAGGAAAGGTCTAGAAACATATAAACGAATTGTCTGTACTTAAATTCCGAGTTGTCGAAACAGAACAATTTGTCTTGACTTTTCCTGTAATAACTATGTTACTTTTTATGTCATGGTATGGGACGTGATGCTTTAAATAATTGGTAATCATAGTTGTTATGGAAACTTCTGGACAATCTGTTTCGCTCAGTGCCACGCCTCGATGTTTCCGCCATCGGTTGGGGTGTGACAGATTGGTATCAGAGCCATAACTATTGGGAATTAGGCAAGACTCGATCTAGTCCGGGTCGATGTCTTAGAAACGACCTAGTCTATAGTTAGGTACCAACAGGACGACTTGTGCATACCCGTAGGAGTTTTGTACGAGTTTACTTGCTATATTTCGCTGTTCTCGCCTGCACTACACTATCACTGCACTCTAATTTTCGAAAATGAACAAGTGATCAGGTCGAGTTTAGGTGTGAAAACCGCAAACTCTCGACCGAATTACTTGTTCGACTCGTATTTTTTATCTATAAAAAGGGGAAATTGCGTTGAATTAGGAGTGAAATCCATACTTTGACGCCTAATTCTTCCTTATCCTTATCAAGACCGGAACAAAGTCGCTAAGTCAGGGGTGAAACCCGGACCTTAACGACTTGTTCCGATCTCTATTTTTGTTTTACAAAACTCTCACCAAAGTCCGACAGACTCCAACGACTTGAAGTCACACTATAACTGGAAGGATGCGTGCCATTCGCCCAGATTCGAGGCGAGAGCACAGTCCCGAAGGCCAAAGTGTGCACCAAAAGTCCTTGTGAATAGTCGAATCACTTTGGATAGTCAACGTCTATCTCAGCCGCATACAATCTATTCTCGATTTCTATGTGTTTCGATTCTGAGCCCACAACTTCTAACTCTGATATACGACGTTTTATGTGGATTTTATGTGTTTTATGTGCTTATTATCTGTTTTTGTGTTGCGACTTTTGGTGATTTATTATCTTTTCGCTTTCGATCGACACGCACAACCCACACTACACAATCGTTAAAGAATCGCTGGTAATTATTCGCAATCGCTGCTCGATACTCGCAATCGCTATATATGTTCGCTACACGCGCCGTGAAGAATAGGGAATACGTTCAACATATAGCTAGGTTTCTGTATTCTGACTGCCTCTTGTGTTTAAGTGTCTCCGTGCTCTACGTGCTTATATGCTTGTTGGATGGTTCCGTGACCCTAAAAAGTCAGTATAAGTAGTTCATCATCATTTGCAAAGGCGGAATCAATGTAAATGACGTCAAACAGCTTTTTTCCTTTTAATCTTTATCTATTGATGATTTCCTGAGCTTTTTACAAGTTCAAATGACACACGGACAGCACCTCGGCTCAGATACAATGACCAGGTTCCGCTTGGAATGACACGGCACAACCCTATTTATAGACTTGGAGATTTTGCTTAAGGATGTCACATCCCTGTTCAAGCGAAATCACATGTGTTGATTTCGCTTGAACATGTCCATGTCACTCTCAAGCGAAATTACCTACTAACACATGTACAAACCCTAATTTCTATCCTGTTGTGCACTCGTTCATCCTATCTAGACATAAGACTCGATTAAGACGAAGTTAACAGACAGTAGATGCACCAACAGACTCCCCCTTGGATGCTGACGAAGTCTTCGGCATCGAGTCTTTAGTCTTAGTCTCTCTATCCAAATTATCTTGACATAGTAAAAGCTCCCTTCAATCTTTATCTTCAAACTTTAATCTTCAATCTCCCCTTTGAATGTTGATCCAAAATTTTGACTCCCCCTTTCGCAGACTCCCCCTCTCGATAAACTAGGGCTTTAAACTCTGATTCAAACTTTAACATTTTCATTGCCATGGGGAACTTGATTCCTGTTTCCTGCACAATCTCTACCCAAATATAAGATATATGACAACAACAATTTCAATTCAAACTCATTTTGACGATCTTGTCAGAATTAGAAATCCACTTAAGTATTCAAGTCCAAATTAATGACCCTGATTACTCAATTTATCTACCAAGTCCAACTTAATGACCTTGATTGATCAGAGATAATTCACACTGACTTTTTGTTCAACTTTTTCTGAAAATTTACAAGTTTCAAATTAATGAACTTGCTTTAACTTTTCAACTTTACAAGTTTATCATGTTTAACTCCAAACTCATCATCCAGCCCAGAAACTTCCTGCATCTGCTTCAATTCGAATCTGAAGATCAACTCTCCACTTTGGTTTGTCGGAAAATAAAGCAGAAATGTAAAATCTTTTTGGATTTTTCATAAAGCTTCTATGCTAGAAATGAAATACAGAAATAAAATGCAGTAAAAGTAAACTATTTACAAACATATTTTTGGTGAGCGTGTTAGAGAATCATATCAGCTATTCGACAAGCCACAAGTACCGTTAAGCTTCAATTACATACTCAGAATTAAACAATTCACTTAGATTGTCGATATACTTATCCACTTAAATTTTCACACAATTTTCAATCTGTCCAGGATACGGATTAGATGATTTAGAGACTTAAACTCATACGTGTGTCCCACCTCTTGAATATACTCTCGTATCCAAATCCCAATATTCAGTCTTACAGGTGAGTATACCACAGATGATATCTGTAAGGGGTTAAATTGCGAAGAACCGTGAGAGCTCAGGTCAGAACTTCCGTTCAGCAGAGAAATGACGGCTTCGACTTTGGTGTGTCCCCTTTAGAGGATCTTTTTTTACAACAGCCATGATTAGCATTTTTCAATGATTCATCATTTTTTAGCTGAGGGCGGTGCTATGTTTCAAGCAATGCAGAAAGTATTATTCGGGGACTAGGCCATTGCTTCCGCATTATCAGAAGTCCCGGAATAATACCCCAGATATCACTGAGTATAAAGACCTAGTATCTTAGAAAAAGGGATATTTCAAACGAAATTTCAGGGGTTACCTATATATCCAAGTAGTGTTCCCCACGAAATAAGCAAGTAATGATTTTAGGTTTATATCCCGAACAAACCTACTAAATGTGCAAAAACCTATCGGCACATCATCAGCGAGACTGTTTAACGCATTTTAAACTTTACATATATTTAGCATACCATAACTGTCAAGCCGATGTACTATCATTTTCCCTTTTTACACAAGCTCTTTTTCAATTTTCTATTGTTTTTGGATTTTGAAAATATCTCATGTTTTTGGATTTTTGAAATTTTTTACTGTTTTTGTATTTTTCTGAAAATATTACCTTATACTCTCCCCCTAAATACCAAAACAAGTAAAAAATCGACAAACCATTGCAGATTGCTTCTCAACATCATCATCTACAATGTTTCCTTCATCAACGCCAAGTATCTCCTCCAACACCGATAAAAGCTTCATACCGTTCAATTTTAGCAAATATTGAAAACGAGTTTTATCAAATGCTTTGGTATGTAAATCAGCTTTCTGTCCATCAGTATGGATTTTCTCAATTCTTATAAAAAACCTCTATTTTTCAACCACATGGCTTACCAACCAATATCATTTGTTGGTTGAATTCTCAAGATGCCGATACCTACTCCTCACTTACCAACCTGGGAGTTCCGGCAAGTCATACTTATTTAAATTTTCAAACACAAATATAATAATGATGCCGATTCATGCTCCACGATTACCAACTTGGGAGCTCCGGCAAGTCCGAAATTTTTAGTGAGATTTTGATGCTACCCAAGCCTCTTTCGACTCAGGTAACTGGACTTTAATGTGAGATTTTGTAGTGTAAAGTGGCGGAAAATTTTCATCATTCATCTTCAAGCTCTCTGAGACCCAACCTCAACCTCTTTGTATAAGAAAAATTTTTCTTTTTGAGGTTGACCAGATGGTTGGTCTTTCTTCGAAACAACCTTCTTCTCAGAAGTAACAGCCTCTTTTGGATCAAGTTTCTCATAGTACTCCAAAGAAACATCCATCTTTACCGGAGTGGTAGAAAACGATTGTTTTTCTGACACTGAAACCTTTGGTTTTGAAACACTTGACTTTTCAACCACTTTTGGCTTCCATGTTTGTTGAGACGATGCAACCCGCTTGTAGAACTTGTCATTTTTAGTTACCACATTCTTTACATGTTCAGTTTTGAATTTGGTGTTGTCATTTTTCAAAACCTTTTTCTCAACGACCAATGGAAGTTTTCCCTTGACATCAACTTTCTTCTTTTGACTCTCAACAATTTCAGACTTAGGCTTGAAGTTGGTACACTTTCGTGCAATATGTCCAACTTTGTTGCATTTGAAGCATGTACGAGTATCAACAACTCGACTTGTGCCTTCAGTCTGAGGTTGTGAGGCCTTCTTTGCAAAAAATTCTTCATTTGACTTTGAAAAAATTTTAGATTCTTCGTCAGAAAGTGAACTTGAATCGTTCACAAACACCTTTTTCTCAGCAAACTTCTTGTTTTGAACATTTCTTCTTTGATAGTTCTTACCACCCTGATATCCACCCGACCATCTGTTTCGATTGTTATTATAAAAACGCGGTGGAACAACAGGTTTCTTGTAGTAAGCTTTCTCCTTTTCAAAATTCATTTGCCTCTTTGTCTGATTCAAACCTTCTACTTCAGACAAATCAATTTCAACCAGTTTGAAAACATTTTTCAATTTGTTCACATTAACATTCTCCAGTGGAAACTCAGAATCTGAATACAACTTATCAGATCCAGCCATCTTGTACATCACAAGACCCGGTTCATCACCTAAGTTGTTTTTGGATTTTGGTTTCAGAATGTAATTGTCCAGAAAACACTCTTCATCCTCAGCTGAATCACTATCCAAAACACTTTCAGCCATGCCTTTAACAATCTCAGTTTAAACACTATCATCAGATGATGATGAAGAAAATGTCACATCAATTGACTCAGGAAGTTTTATTTCATTCGTTTCATCTTCATCATTAACCAACCCGGACTTTTTCTTTGAGTAATTGTTTAAACTGGCGGTGGAACCTGATGAAACCCAACCCCAGTTCCATCCGAGTAAACATCTTCGCCTGCTTTGTTTTTCCCAATGGGTTTAGGAACAATATGTTGTAAAACAAATCTTGCGGAGCTGTAACTGGTTAATTTCAGATTGATGCGCTCATTCTCAATCTTAGCTTCTTCAAACTGAAGCTTCAATTTAGCAATCTCATCCAATTGTTGGTTGATTTGCTCTTTTTTGTGTCTCAGAACAACAATTAAATGCTCATTTTCTTTATTGGTTTTACCATTTCTTTCATCAGAATCCTTTACTGTTCGTTTTAGCTTGTCAAAATTTTCTGAAATTTTACGATTTTCAAGAACCAATTTCTCATTTTCTTTCTTAATTCTTTCTACTTCAATTTTATCATTTTCAATTTTCTCAATCAAATTTTTAGCATGATCATTTGAAGCTTTGAGCATTTTATCACGATCTAGAATCTGATCTTCAACCTTTCTGACTCTTGTTGTCAGTTCTTCAACCTTTGCATTACTAGAGTAAGTAAGTGTACTACAAAACTTGCAGTTTTTCATGCAACTTTTGCAGTCACTATCACCTTTGACTTTCTTACCTGTCTCACTTGTTGAACTGTTTGGACTGACCTTGCTTTTAGACTCAGATTCAGACTTAGAATCTACCTCAAGTTCTTTTGCAGCAAGCACTTTGTCAGCCATCTTTGTCTGATTTTTAGCGGTGAAATCTTGTGATGTATCAATAATTCCATCATCCACTTTCTTTTACTGCAGTTCTTTCTTTATCTCTTTTTCTTTTTCATCAGATTCTCCTCCTCCCCACCATTCTCTTTGTAAGGCTTCTTCTTCTGCAGCAAATTCCTCAATGAAAGCTTCTATACTAAGAGTTTTCGCATCAATAGCAATGTTTCCTTGAGGATCCAAATAACATTCTCTATCAGCATTCCATCTCTTTGCTTTCTTAGCCTCACTATACACCCTAGATAATCTCATCATCTTGAATTCTGCTCTCTGCTTTCTTGCTTGGTATTTTTGATCTTCAGTTCTTGTGTCTTTGAAAGGAACTTCTTCTACTTTTGCTACAAACGCATATCCTACTACATCTTCTTCCGGTACCACATCACTCCAATCGTATCCCTCATCATCATGAATGACAGCAAGAGCTCTTGATTTTTCTTCAAGCTGCTTCATTCTGGGGGTTCAAATTTGTTTTGATGGTAGATCGCTCTTTTGTAGTAATCTTCACGGAATGGATTTGCAGTATCATCAGCAGGAGCATTACGACACTCACGTTTAAAGTGTCCTTTTTGTTTACATCGGAAACACGTGACTTTTGATTTGTCAAAGCCCAATTTGGTGGAAGGTCCTCCAATTGAATGTCTCCATGTAATCTCCATAAATCGTTGCGCTCTCCGGACTGCACTGGCCATACACCACCTGATATCGATCAGTTCCATCTCTTCAGGATCTATTTGATCATAGTCCTCCTTTGTTAGATTGGTGTTGCCTATCTTTCCTGCAACGAGGCTCTCATACGATTCTAACACAGAAGCTAAAAACACCATCTGTTGTTTAGCAGACTCTTCACTAAAATTCTGACCATTCTTCAAATCAACAGCAATGTTACATTGAAAAAAATTCTTTGATGCAGATTGGTTTGAAGTTGTTGAAGAAGATCCACCATGGTAACCACTGCTAGGAGTTTCTTGATTCTTTGTATTTGAACTCTCTGCAGAAAATGTTGTTCTTGGAGAACCAGTCTTTGGTAGATTTCCTCTGTAGTACAATTCCACATTCTGCTGATAAGATGAATTGTTGACTTTGCTAGATTTCTTAATCTCTAACTCGTGGCTTTCCAGTCTTTCTATAAGCAGATCAACCTTCATATCAGCTGGCTTTATAGTATTCTTCAGCATCAATGCAAAATATTGCCAATCTTGTTCATTCGGTAATGCATCAAACAATTTGTCTACCAGCTCTCTTGAGTGTAAACGATCTCATATCTAGCAAGCTCCATCTTCAGATGTCCAAATCTTTCGATCATCTTAGAAACAGACTCGTTCTTTAAACAACCAAACAAATCAAACTCTTTTTGTAACAGTTTCTTTTTGTTCTTAACTATTTCAGCACTACCAATACATTTAACCCTCAGTTTCTCCCAAAGATCTTTTGAATTTTCATATTCAATCAATGAAATTATATCATCTCTCACTGACTGATGAATCAACGCGATGCACTTTTGTTCAGCAATATATCTTTTAACTTCATCAGTATCAGTTAGACTTTCACCCAAACGATTTCCTTTAACATAACCAATCTTTAAACTTTTCCAGCTTTGATATGCAAAGGCTTGAAGCCACTCGTCAAATCTTGTAGCCCACCTATTGTAATATTCTATCGCCAACAACTTTGGAGGTTTGTTGTACGTCCCATACGCACTCTCAACACTTAATGTATCCGACAGAGTCTTTTTCGCACTCGGAGTTTTCTCGTTTGTGTTGTTTGACGTGTCGTTTGAAGTATCATCTCCACCATTTCCAGCAAAGGCAAAAATATCACAAAACGGATTGAAATCATCCATCTTCACGTACCTGAAAATGATCAACAAACACTTAGAAAGTTCTTGATTTTGAAAAATACAGATTCAAGCGGAATCTGTTCAAGCGGAATTGCTCAAACAAGATAAGCTCCTCAAGCGAAATCAGATGTTGAAGCGAAATCACTAATATTGTTTGGCTTTCAAGCGAAATCACAAGTATGTGTATTCTTCAAGCGAAATCACTCAAAACTTTCAAGCGAAATCTGTATTTCAAGCGAATTCAGACAAGAGGGGCTAATTTCAAGCGAAATCAGCTGTAGTTTCAAGCGAAATCACGTGTAAATTCAAGCGAGATCACGATGACATCAGCAATGTTCAAACAGTTTTCAAGCGAAATCACAAGATTTTAGTATATTTAGTTCGAATTAAGGTCCAATTCTTTGAAGGATTAGTTAACACTATGTTTCGCTTGATATATGTGAGTTTCAGGCTATTTCAACCGTAAAATCTCATTCAAATCAGAAAAGAATGAGTAGAAGATTGAGAATCCGGTAAAATCAAGCTGAATTTGGTATGAACTCTTCGTCCTGAGCTCTGATACCACTTATTGGATCGTTCTGTGACCCTAAAAAGTTAGTATAAGTAGTTCATCATCATTTGCAAAGGCGGAATCAATGTAAATGACGTCAAACAGCTTGTTTCCTTTTAATCTTTATCTATTGATGATTTCCTGAGCTTTTTACAAGTTCAAATGACACACGGACAACACCTCGGCTCTGATACAATGACCAGGTTCCGCTTGGAATGAAACGGCACAACCCTATTTATAGACTTGGAGATTTCGCTTGAGGATGTCACATCCCTGTTCAAGCGAAATCACATGTGTTGATTTCGCTTGAACATGTCCATGTCACTCTCAAGCGAAATTACCTACTAACACATGTACAAACCCTAATTTCTATCCTGTTGTGCACTCGTTCATCCTATCTAGACATAAGACTCGATTAAGACGAAGTTAACAGACAGTAGATGCACCAACAATGCTTCTGTGCTTTTGTGCTTACGTGAATCTGTGATTACGTGTCTATGTGTATACGTGTTACATGAACGTGTTCCTGAGCTTTAATAGTACTAGGCGTGTGAGGTAAGATTCGATTATATTGTGTTTGAGTCCTATGACGATGTCTGTTACAGACAATGTCGTCATCTGGTTCTCGCGCTACCCAATCCGCTCGCCGAAAGCAGGCTGACAAACGCCTCGCCGCTATGATCACGAAGCAAATGGTGAAGGTTGTTCCTCAAATCGTCAGCGAACTATACGGGAATGTGAGCAAATCGTCCGAATAATCCAGGTCCGAAACTCCCAAGGCTGCCTTTAGCTTCAAGCAGTTTAAAGCTTGCGGACCGAAGGAATTCACTGGTGAAGAAGGTCCTACGGCCTTATTCCAATGGTTCGATTCGATCGAGGTCACCCTACGTCAGAGTGGCTGTCCTGACGACCTCCGCACTCTGAATGCTACCGGCGTCTTCCAGTCCCGCGCTTTAGACTGGTGGACGGCCGAGAGGAACAAACGCGGAAACGAAGCAGCTTATGGTCTGTCATAGGATGAGTTGAAGAACGTCATGTTGGAAGAGTTCTGCCCTCCCCATGAGCGCCAAAAGTTGGAGGACAAATTCTGGCACATCAAACAGAAGGAGGGTGACAATGCAGCTTTACTCGCTCGCTTCAAGCAGCTCAGTATTATCTGTCCTGATCAAGTCAAGACTTCTGATATGGCAATCAAGAAGTATATTCGAGCTCTACCCGACTGCATCGCAGATTTTGTGCAAGCTTTAAAGCCAACAACAATCGAAGAGACTTACCTGCTTGCCGCTGAAATAAACGACAAGCGAGTCAAGTCTGGCTTCTGGGATAAAACCGCCAAAAACTTGCATCAAGCTACCACCGCACCAACTGCTGAAACCGCCGCTGCTCCTCATCTTCGAAAGCCTCACGTCGCAAGAGGAAGAAAAACAACAACTCCAGCAACAAGAATTGTGCTGTCACTACCGCTGCCCCACTCCAGGCTGTACCAGCTCAGCAGCAAACTCAACACCGCCAGGTTGCGGTACCAGTAACTCAAGCACCGCCGGCAAAGCGTGCTTACACTGGTCCTCATCATGCCTGCCCAACATGCACCTATCATCACCCAGTGGGGATTGCTTGCAGATTCTGTGTACATTGTAACATGTACGGCCACTTTACCGCCAACTGCCGTACAGGTCCTCGACAAGCGCCAGCACCAGCCACTGCTCATCAAGCTCTGCTCCCTGCCCCTCAAGGCCAACGGCAGCTCAGGCACCCGCGGTGAACGCCAGAGTCTGCTTTGCGTGTGGTGATCCCAACCACTTCGCAAACATGTGCCCCAATAGGGTTGTGAAACAAGAGCCTCAACAGCAACAGCAGCAACAAGCCGCTCGTGCTCGAACTTTCAACATTAACGTGCGTCAGGCTCAGGCTGACAACAACGTGGTCAATGGTACGTTCCTTGTGAATGGTATTTATGCTTCGTGTTTGTTTGATACTGGAGCCGATAACTGCTTTGTATCGTTTGAGTTCAAAAAGCTTCTTAATCGTAAGCGCGCATCTCCCCTCGACGTTCGATGTTGAAGTTGCTACCGAAAGAACTGTCGCCGTCAACTCTGTTCTCCGTGATTGTACTCTTGAGCTCAACAATCACATCTTTCCTATCGACCTTATTCCGATGCAGCTCGGTAGTTTTGATGTCATAGTAGGCATGGACTTTCTTCGTGAAAACCATGCTGAAGTTGTTTGCTACGAAAAGATGATTCGATTCTCGCTCACTAATGGTGATCAATTATGTGTCTATGGTTAAGTCGCATCGTAGAAACTCCAACTCATGTCGTGTGTTCAGGCTAGCAAGTACCTCCGCAAGGAATACAAAGCTTTTCTGGCACACATTGTAGTAACGGAGAAAAAGGAAGTTAAAGAGGTGAAAGACGTCCCCGTTGTTAGTGAATTTCCCAACGCTTTTCCTGAAGATCTCCCAGGCTTACCGCCAAGTCGTGACATCGATTTTTGCATCGACCTCATTCCAGGAGCAAACCCTGTTGCAAGAGCTCCTTATTGACTCGCTCCGTCCGAAATGCGCGAACTCTCGAGTCAGCTCCAGGAATTGCTTGACAAAGGCTTTATTCGCCCTAGCACCTCTCCTTGGGGCGCACCAGTCCTTTTCGTCAAAAAGAAGGATGGGTCGTTCCGGATGTGCATCGACTATCGGGAACTGAATAAGCTGACAATCAAGAACTGTTACCCCCTGCCTCGCATCGATGATTTGTTTGACCAACTGCAAGGTGGTACGTGTTTCTCCAAGATCAATCTACGCTCAGGCTACCACCAATTACGCATATAAGAGAAGGATATTCCCAAAACCGCTTTTCGCACTCGATACGGCCACTATGAGTTCGTTGTTATGCCTTTTGGGTTAACCAACGCACCCGCAGTTTTTATGGACCTCATGAATCGCGTGTGTAAACCTTTTCTCGACCGCTTCGTTATCGTGTTCATTGATGATATCCTGATCTATTCCAAGTCGAAAGCCGAACACGCGCAGCATCTACGTTTGGTCCTCGAGCTACTTCGGGGGAATCGACCCTATGCCAAGTTCTCCAAGTGTGAATTCTGGCTGGAGGAGGTTCAATTCCTCGGTCACATTGTCAATAGTCAGGGTATTCATGTCGACCCTGCGAAGATCGAAGCTATCAAGAGTTGGGTTACACCTAAGAACCCGTCTGAAGTCTGCTCTTTTCTCAGACTGGCGGGCTATTATCGCCGGTTTATTGAAGGATTCTCAAAAATCGATGTGCCGCTAACCTCTCTCACGCAAAAAGACAGGCCTTTTGTTTGGGGAACTGAACAAGAGACTGCCTTTCAAACCCTTAAGTACATGCTTTGCAATGCTCCTGTTCTCACTCTACCCGACGGAAACGATGACTTTATTGTCTACTGTGATGCCTCGAACCTTGGTCTTGGTTGTGTTCTCATGCAACGAAACAAGGTCATTGCTTACGCATCTCATCAGCTCAAGATCCACGAGAAGAACTATATAACCCATGACCTCGAGCTAGGCGCCGTTGCTTTTGCGTTAAAGATCTGGCGACACTACCTTTATGGTACCAAGTGTACGATCTTCACCGATCATAGGAGCCTACAACATATCTTTGACGAGAAGGAGCTTAATATGCGGCAACGCCGATGGATAGAACTTCTCAACGATTATGACTGTGAGATTCGTTATCACCCTGGCAAAGCAAATGTCGTTGTCGACGTTCTCAGCAGACGGAGTTATTTGTTCAGCGCCCGTAATATCCAAGCCTAGTATGATCTTGAAACCCTCATCCGCGAAGCCCAGCATGCCTGTTTTAATGAACGCACTTTGAAGAAGGAAATGATTCTCAATGATGGAGCCCTGTTAGAAAACAAGTCGAACGGGATATTCCATTATCTGGACCGAATTTGGATCCCTAAACGGACCAACTTACGACATATTTTGATGGATGAAGCCCACAAATCTCGATATTCTTTTCATACCGGTGCCGACAAGATGTACCAGGACCTGCACTACAAGTACTGGTGGCCGGGCATGAAGAGGGATATCGCCCTCTATGTTTCAAAATGCCTAACCTGCTCGAAGGTCAATGCTGAGCACCAAAGACCCTCTGGCTTACTCGTTCAACCCGAGATCCCTGTGTGGAAGTGGGAGAGTATAGTTATGGACTTCGTAACGAAGCTTCCGCGAACGCCATCAGGTCACGACTGCATATAGGTTGTCGTTGACCGTTTGATAAAATCAGCTCACTTTCTGCCAATACGAGAAGACTACAAGGTAGAAAAATTAGCCCGAATCTACACCAAAGAGATCATTTGTCTACATGGGATGCCTCACGACATCATTTCTGACTACGATGCTCGGTTCACCTCGCGTTGTTGGGAAACATTTCAAACTGCTCTCGGTACTGTGCTTAATCTAAGTACCGCTTTCCACCCTCAAACCGATGGTCAGACTGAAAGAACGATTCATACCCTTGAAGACATGCTCCATTCGTGTGTCATAGATTTCGGTGGCAATTGGGACGCGTACCTACCTTTGGTTGAATTCTCGTACAATAACAGTTATCATTCCAGCATTCAAATGGCACCATTTGAGGCATTGTATGGAAGAAGATGTCGATCGCCTATTGTATGGCACGAGATCGGGCACTCGCAACTAACCAGTCCTGAGCTACTGCAAGAAACGACTAACAAAATCCTCCAGATTCGAGACAATTTGCTGAAAGCTCGAAGTCGTCAGCGACCACGTACTCCTAAAGGTATCACCTTGGAAGGGTGTGGTCAGATTCGGAAAGAGAGGAAAGCTCGCGCCTCGATATGTTGGACCCTTTAAGATTCTGGAAAGGATCGGAAAAGTGGCTTACAGACTCGAACTACCGGAGGAACTTAACAACGTCCACCCGACTTTCCATGTTTCGAACCTCAGAAAGTGCCTAGCTGATGATGATGATTTACATGTACCTCTTGAGGATCTTCAAGTAAACGAAACACTACACTTCATGGAGAAGCCTATCGAAATCATGGACCGCCAAACCAAGCAACTCTGATGCTCACACATTCCCATTGTGAAAGTTCGCTGGGAAGGCAAACGAGGCGCATAGTTCACTTGGGAACTCGAAAGCGACATGAAGGAGAAGTACCCGCAGTTGTTTGTTACGGCTTCAGCCTAATTTCGGGACGAAATTCCCTTAAGAAGGGGAGGCTGTAACACCCCGTGTTTCGAAAGTCAAAGTCAAAGTCAAGATTGAAGTAAAAGGAAGACAAGATTGCTAATTGCGATCTGTCACTCCTTGCTCAACTCCTGTTTTGACTTCTTTGAGTCGTAGATAGTCTATTTATGTTATCGCGTTAGTTGTATTATGTGTAGTACTTGTTAATAATCGAAGTTTAATCGCTATTAATCGCATGTTTAATCGATTTATCGCTTATCGCTACCGCATTCGCAACTCGAATTATGTGTTCTGGTTATTGTTTTACGTGTGTGTGTTATTTATGTGTTATTTGTGCATGTTATGTTTATGTTGAGTTGTTGATCGAAGTGGCAATCTATCGCATCGCAAATCGAATCGAAAACGCTAAACGCAAGTTATTTAGAATGATTGTACGTTAGATATAGTAGTTGGGATTAAAAGTAATTTGATGAATAATACTATTATATCGCTCTCTCGAATCGCATCGCAACGCTCAACACTCGAATCGAAACGCCAAAACTCATCGCGCCGGTCAAGTGGGTCGAGTGGCCAACCGACCGCGTGGCCATCCGATCGGATTGCCATCCGATCGGGTTGCCACCCGACCGAGTTGCCACCCGATCGACCAGACACCTTTCTCCCTTTCCATTTATGGAAACCCTATAAATACCTTCATATGTCAACATCACTTGATGTTGACAGCTCTCCCTCTCTCAACTCGCTTCAGCCCGCATTTCTCCGATTTCTCTCAAATCTTGTAAGTTTTCAACCTAAATCTTGTACTTTCTTGATCTACACGCACTCATACACCTTTCTATCTTTTGAATCTTAACTTTTAACCATGAAATCACTAGATTTGAGGTGTTCTAGGATGATGTCATCATGGGGTTCTTATGAACTTCATGTTTTGGCTTCAATCCACCAAGAACAACTTAGATCTGAATGACTTCCACATGAATAAACAAAGATCTTTCATAGATCTAAACGTATTCATGGTGAAGAGGATTGAAAGATGGTTTTCTAACCTTCTTTCAACTCTTTTACACTCAATGCACTCAAACCCGATGGAATCGGAGCTAGATCTGAACTTCTACCCATTCTTGGTGATGTATCGGTTCCAGATCCGAATTCTATCCAAGAGGTATTGACTTCAGGTTTGAACATGAACTGTCGACTCGAACCGTGAACCGGTCGAACTAGGATGATTCCTGTTCGGTCGAGTCACTTGGGCCGGGTTGAAGGTTCTGATTGTTCAAGCGAGTTGTCAACATATCTCGTTCAAACACTTCAAAACATCAAACGAGTCAAGTGTCAAAGACGAACGGATAGTCGGGACGGATTGCCGTCCGATCGGATTGCTACCCGATCAGATTGCCACCCGATCGACCGGCCATCCGATTGAGTTGCACTTGGGTCCCACACTTAAACTATTTTTCAATATATTCAAGGAGCTGAACGTTGAAACGGATTGCCACCCGATCGGGTTGCCACCCGATCGAGTGACCGTCCGATCGTGTGACGTTTGGGACTTGGCCAACTTTCAACATGTTCAATACAAACGGATTGCCACCCGATCGGATAGCCATCCGATCGAGTGACCGTCCTGTTGTGAACTTGTTATCAAACTGAGAAGCCTCGCCAATCGGATTGCTGTCCGATCGAACGACCGTTCGATCGACCGACCTGAAAAGTAGAGATACTTCTCTATTTTTAAAATGCTACAACGAAAACTTCAAAGTACAAGCCATCATACACAAACACATCACTCAATCACAGCGGTGACAATCCAATCGAATGGCCACCCAATCGGGTGACCATCCGAACGGATTACCACCCTAACGACTGGCCATCCGATCGGATTGCCACCTGATCGGATTACCATCCGATCCTTGGTTCACCTACACTGTTTTACGCGTCGACTTTTGCTTATATTATCGATAACTGTTCAGGCTAATTTCCGCTCTAGCGCTCCCTTCAATCCATTAACTCAATCGCTGTGAGTATACTCGAACCCTTTTTGCTTTACGCACTTTTGGGTGTTACATACGTTACTTATTCTAAATCACATCGAACACACTACGCAATACTTTAACGCTAACCGACTATCGCATGTTATACGTGACTTAATGAATGCTTGTTTGTTATGTTTACACATGGATTGCTGTCTACCTGCCTTAGCAATGATAGTACTATAGTTTGGACTCAGCACCTGTTCACTCAGGGGTTGTTAAGGACAATTAATTACATGGCTCACAGTGGTGAGTGTGTATTATGAACTGCCTTGCTCAGTCAACCCGCAGTCATTGGTATTGATAGGATCATGTCGATAACTTACGTGCTTCATTTCACACTGTGTACGTGCTGGTTATGCGTAAACAATTTTGAACTCTATTATATCTATCAAACTTGTATGCTCACCTTTACACTTTGTGTATTGACTTTTACTTTAACGTATGTGACAAGTGCTTAAGATGTTGGAATGCTTGGCTTGCTGTGAAATCGAGGCTAGGAAAGGTCTAGAAACAAATAAACGAATTGTCTGTACTTAAATTCTGAGTTGTCGAAACAGAACAATTTGTCTTGACTTTGCCTGTAATAATTATGTTACTTTTTATGTCATGGTATGGGACGTGATGCTTTAAATAATTGGTAATAATAGTTGTTATGGAAACTTGTGGACAATCTGTTTCGCTCAGTGCCACGCCCCGATGTTTCCGCCATCGGTTGGGGTGTGACACAAAGTTAGAACTTTAGAGCAGTTCTCAAAAGTCCTTTGTCATAAATTATCAGAAAAAGATGATGAAAGCATGAGAAATGACTATATTCAATACATCATGGCATACAAGAAGTACATGGCAGAAAAGTATCAATACAAAGAATGGACCATCAGTGAACTGCAAGAGGAGACATCCAGAATTCAAAAGATGATTCAAGACAAGGTAAAGCAAACTCCTCCAGTTTGGGCCAATTACAAGAAAAATGTACCCGAAAGGACCTTGAAACTGAAAAGAATGAAAGAAGAGCTGATAACTACTGATTATGGGTCAAGGAACCAGGTTACAAGGTGGACAGAACAAAAGGTGTTAGCTACCTACAAAAGGTTGGAAGAGTTAAGGAAAAGAGATCCCACTGCTCCTAAAAAGCCTGATTATCCGGAAGCAGTGGTTCCAGTCAAACAACAAAAATTGCCAATCAGGAGACCCACTACTCCACATGCTACCATGCTTTATCAAAGAAGGAAACAAAAGCAGATGGATGAATTAACAAAAGAAGACAAGGCTAAAGAAGAATACATCATCAAAATGGTTCTTCAGACATTTATGGAAGAAAAACAAGACTCAGCACAATCTAAACTTTAAGTTTTTATACTCTAAACTTTAAGTATTTACCGACTGACTTATTTATTTATTTTATTTATAAGTCTATATAAATATAACTATACTCATCATTTATAATCATATGTAACTGATGAATTTTATTAAGTTTGTTAAACATCTTTTAGACATTTGTTCTCATAACTTCTGTTTATCTAACGACTGCTGAAAGTTATCATCTGTTCTCATAACTGCTGAAAGTTATCATCTATTCTTATAACTTCTGTTTATCTAACGACTGTTTGACTCACTGTTCCCAACGACCAACAGAAGTTTCCAAACAACTGTCATCGGATAAGTTGTATTCAAATTTTATTAAGTTTGTTAGACATCTTTTATATGTATTTATGTTTATAGCAATTTATATTGTCAATGAGTGGATACTCTCTTTTTCGAATAAGAGAATGGAAATAATCATATGTAACTAATGAATTTTATTAAGTTTGTTAGACATCTTTTATTAAGTTTGTTAAATATCTTTTATATTTACTTATAGTTGTCTTTTAGCTATAATAGATAACACATTTTGATACAATATCTATACACATATGTATATGTTCTATCAATATGTGTTATGGATGATTTTCTAAGAAACGACTCGTGTTCGCACACGGGTCTTACCGCTAGTATAAGATAAGTATAGATTTGAGGATACCTTCAATGAATGACACGTGTCCAAAAGTTGGTTTCTTTTATTATAGTAGATAGAAGATAGATGTTCCATATTTACAATTTAATATTTGTTTACTTTTTTTTGAACGGTTAGATTTCATTGATCACCCACAAAATATTTACAAACAAAACCGCGTCTAGCAAGTGACTAGAGCAGAAACACAAACCCCATTACACAGCTCATACAAGCAGACCCCCATGGACACCCCCAGCCAGACCCCTTCAAACAAACCAACATTCACTCAAAACTAAACGCACGCCACTTCTCCCAATCCAAGTCTGTATTCACAAATTACATTCTTAAATTATCTTATGCTCACATGTACATTCTTTCAATTATCAACAAAATCGCAAAAAGTAATGAAACAAGAACTATCGGACAGTGCAGTCCAGCTGTGAAGATCAATACAATTCGAACAAGTCAATGAAAACTTGAGGAAGTAAAGAAACAAGATCTATGGGACAGTTAATAGGATAACTGATGTGCATTCCAACCATGAACGTCAACGTAACTCTATATCAAATCAAAATTGAAAAACTTGAGGAGATACGACAAGCAATCAATGCACAGTCCAACTTCATACCAACTATGCCAAGGTATAATCAATTCGAAGAATCAGTCAGAACAATGGTCGTTAGACATCTCAATCATGGATAGACAATAGTATGTCTAGGCCAATCAAACAAGTTAACCATCATGGTTGAAGACTAAGGGGTGGACGTATATCCTTGTATATGTGTGTGATACCGTATACCACTTATCTCTTTACTTGATGCATGCCGTCACACAACCTATTCTAATATAATTAATATCTTGTTAACAAACAAATATTTAAAAAAAAACTAATGACATAAACCTGTTGTAAAGGCACAATTGTATATGCAAAGATTATCACTATTAAAAAGACAGAAAAACGGAGTCAGAGCGGCTAACTGCTCCAACAAAATGGTGTGCAGGTGCTGCCTCTTATTACACAAGTCTTCATCAAGTTCATTACGTAGTTTAAAAGCAATATTATAGTACTAACATTGGTTATAAAGCTAATCAATTAATTGAAATTTTATATAACTTTATACTCATGGTTTGCAAGTCATTCAAGGGGAGCATTTCTCTACAGGACTAACAAAAAGACTGATGTTAGATTCTTCTTGATACCTGGAATTAAGTAGAATCAATATTGTGCCGCAACGGTTTTTTTATTCATGCCAGATACCTGAAATAGGGTGTGTTTTAAAAGCTTAAGTGATCATGAATCATGAGAACCAAATGATAGATTGTAATAGAAAGGGTTGTAACAATAAAATGTTTTATAAGTTTTTGGCAAGTTATAATCATTTAAGAAATTCATACACAAAACGAGAAAAAAAAAACATAGATATGAGATTTGTTTTGCGAGATGGAAGTAAAAGTCTCAGATTCGGTTAAAAGAAGGGGTAGTTAGGTAATTTTATTCTACCCTCTGACAATCAGAAGCAAATTTGTTTAATTGATCAGTTTCAAAATACAAATCCAAACACACCCTTAGTCAAAGATTCATCTCACCTTCAAAACTTTTTGTTTCAGTCAGAATGTTCACGGAAGCGGACAACTTTGTTGATGAAAGATCTCTCCCTCCGGTAACTGTTTGCAAAAAAAAAAAAAAAAAAAAAAAACAATTTAATCTTCACTTCGAGAATGTATACCACAGATGGCAGCAAGACAACTTACATTACAAATGATGCAATGCAGAAGCAAGTGAATCCAATAAAAAAGTGAATGCAAGATGTTGGCAAAAAGTTATCACGGTCCAGAAATACTTTCTCAGAAATAAGAGTGGCTGCACTTGAAAACAACAGAATCGTCCAACCACCAGGTAAACAGCTGTGGAAAGAAAAAGATGAAGAATCCTGCTGCATGGTAATACAACACGTTAAAAGTGCAAATAATATTTCACCAAAACTATAGATTTAGTGTGTAATGATATAAAAGTTAAGTTGCTCGCAGCTACTTGTAGTATACCTGAAAGTAGCGTCTGATAAATGTGGCAGAGTAAATTATACGGAAAACCATATCTAACTTGCAATCAAGGAAACATAATATCAACTTCAATGCCAAGAAGAATAACTGTACAATCTTGCCATTTCGACCCACTTATGAATTATTCAATTTAGGATTTCTATAGGTCAAACAGGGAAAATAAAAAATAGGAATGAAATGGGTCAACTGAGTTGAACAGGTCAAATATGTCCAAAGTGTATTTTTAATGCATACAACTTACTAAATCGATGTATTCAATATATTGGATGCACTTTTGTAAAAATATATGTTTAGACATGTATCCACACAAACTATTTACAAAAACTTCGAGGAAAAAGTGTCAGATTAACCAAACCCAACCCTTACCCGCTTTGACCCATCACCAAATCTACCCGCCCCATCCACTTTGCCACCTCTAAAAAACATAATGATATCACTCCTGAATAGTAATGTGTACGTGATACGAGCCCACTGCCACTGCTGGGTCGAACTGGGTCAGGTCGCCCACCTGGGCCAGGTCAAGCCTATTACCCGCTGAGTGGTGGGAAAAAGGTCGCACAATCAGAATGTGGGGCATAATCCTTGAAATTAGGAAGTGGAGGCGTGGGGAAAAAACCAACGAGTAACACAGTTTATCGCTTATTTATTTGATGTTCTGTTTTAGTTTTAGGATGTTGAAGTTTCATTATCAAAATTAGGGTTTATTCCTAGTAATCGGAGATTCACCCATCTCGAATTGGGTTGTTTATTTCAGCAATCAAGCTTTCAGTTTCTATTCAATTTCCAGGTTCTATCAGTACGCCTAATTGAAACTGCTAGGAACCTCTTTGATTGAGCATTTCAAAGGCCACACAAACAAGGGCATAGCTGATCATTTCTCAGGACTGTAGATGTAGAGAAAAATGAAGAAAATATAGACAAACAAGAGAATAAATCACCATGATGGTCAACTAAGGAAGATGACAGTTAGTTATAAGGACTAGAGTGAAGGATACTCAGAGCATTTGCAAATATCAATCCAATTGCACCAGCTGACCGAATGAGCAGAATGTTGAGGATAACATAAATAGATGAAAACAAAACCAGGAAATTGTTTGAACGCTTGAGTTGATCCTCGGTCGCTACTGCATGCAAGAAAGCTTCAGATGTTCCTGTAAAAACAGAAAATAAACCAATTGAAAGAACAAAGTTAAGTTCATGACTTCATCATGTACTTTTTGTAGCATTCATGTCTGCGGTAAAGATCTATCCTATCTATCACAACTTTGTGAATCTAGATTCATATCACTATGACTAGAATCCCCCTACAATGTTGTTTCAGAAAATTCCCAATAACTATGATAAGTATAAGTTATAAAGCCAATCTATATATTCAGAACAAAACAAAACAAACCAGCTGGACCCATCACACTATGGAGTCAAAAACATAAGCTGCATGAATTTTTTTCTAGGTACTGAAACAGGCTTATATACAATTTATCAAAGAGAACAACAATGGTGAAAACTAGAACGCATTGATAAACTATGCAATAAAGGAGGCCATAAAAAACCAACACAAATTATTTAGAGGAGTATTAGCAGTGAACTAGTGATTCTTTCTTTGGTAAAAGTATTGACTTCATTAACAGCATAATGCAACCAAAGAGAAAGAAAGAAAAAAGGAAGATAAAAATGTAACTTACCATTCATAGCTAGAACAACGACATACAAACAGTAATATTTTAGAGCTGCAGAGGCTTCTCCATCACTCCATTTGCGACCATATAACAATCTTATAAGAGTATAAGAATAGCTGGGGCCAAATGCCATGAACACCAATCCTACCAAACATGTAACAGGAACATCAAACCCTGGTGCAGAAGATTTATACACACACACCCCATAAATAACAGACTAACAGGAATATCATACCAACTAACATAACAAGCTTCAGAGCATCTCTTAGAGAAGTCTGTAATTTCCTTTTCTTCTGAATGTCTTCTCCTGTCAATTACATATGTAGAAATGATTTTTCAGTCCAAAATATTTTATGATTCCTTGTAGACAAAAGAATCTTTGACAACGATACTGACATAAAGTTCCAGAGCAGCGTGTGGTGATTGAACAAACACACATCTATAACATATTGCAAACTTTAAGGCTTGTTATGGCATAGAATGAATTATTTACTCAATTAATGATCTAAGGAATCAAAATCGCTAAATACCGAGCCTTCTGGACTGAAATACCTTTCCTTGTTTCCCATATGTGTGTGTATATAGTAGAAACAAATGAGAGAGTGAAATAATAGAAGTGAGGATCTATGTTGTCAAAGACGCAAGCCGCAGGCGAGGCGCATCGGCCTCACCCGGAGCCTAGGCGCAAGGCGCAAAAAAAACGTGGGCTTTTTTAAGAAAAGCGCACATAGAGAAAAAAAATATAAAAAAATATGTTATGCTTTGAAAATAAATAAGATTCCACATATAAAATTAAAAAAACTATTATATATGCCATTTAAGATCATGTAGCTAATAGTTAGTAGCAAAAGTTTAGGACTTATAAGTTGTAGTTTTGGGTGTGTGAATAAAAGTCTCAAAATGTGGTAAATACTTTGTCCTACATTGGTGTGGGAACAAAGTGAGTGGTTGTTTATAAAGTAAAGCCTTTACTACTCCATTGTAGCTTTATGACATGTTTTACCACAAGTCCTACCACCGTTTTTTCAAAAAAAAAAAAAAACATTTTTGCGCCTAGGCTACCACCAGGCGCTATAGGCGCGCGCTTTTTGCGCAACATAGGTGAGGATGTTAGCTCTATTATATGTCAAACTTAGGCCAAGAAGTATTAATGAAGGCAAATCAGCCATTTGTGCATGTGTACAATCTTGGAAATACAACATTCCTAGTACACAAAACTGAAACAAAAAACAAGTATTCTGATACAAAAGGCAAATAAATATACTAAAAGAAGCAGATCACGTAACGACAAGGACAAACGAGTCTCACTAGTAAAGTCATCATCCAGAGTTAAGGTTTATAACACAAGTAATGTTAGCTAACAAGTAACTAAACTGGCATGAAATGACAACATAAAGTATATATACAAGGGACTTCCGACTTCCACTGCATGATAAAAAGAAAAAGTCATGGAGAGAATTAAACCTGATGCAGACCTTGCAAATGTTGAATACGAACTTTCTTCAAAAGGAAGCAACACCAACCTCACAACTAAGCTACCTAAACCATAAAAGATGATTGATTAAAAATGCTAGATGAAACACGTAAATCTAGACTTCTACTTTATTTTTTTCTTTTGCTAGATTGATTTATCCTTCAGCATGTTGCTTAATAAGTTTTAGCCCTCCTTAAAGCTTTCGGACCTCAAATTCATTTAGAACATTTCTTGTCCCACTTCATCAGATCAATGATTCAATGGTTCCTAAGTTTATTTTCAGAAGCTCATAAAAGACAAAACTGCTATTTCTAAAATATTATATTCATAACTACATCCATATAAATATAAACCATTGTAAAGCAGTATAGTTTGCAAACAAGCTGCGTTTAGAGTCATGATATAGGGAAAAAAACCAAAGCTTCAACATTCCAAAAACATATACAGAATACTTGAGCATATACATACCTAGTTTGTCTACGAGGCCGTATACAGCTTGGTTATATGGTGTATCAAACCACACAAGGACCATCTTTTCTCCTTCTTGAAGAATCAATTTTTGGAATGACTGGAGGGTGAATAATGTACACATTTTTGAGAGCTGTTTATCATAGTTTCCTACCCTGAATATGTACTGTGTTATTTGCATAAGTACTATAATAACATAGCAACAAAAAATAAATGATGATTATTGATACCATCTAAGAAAACATAACAAATTGAAATCTAATGCAATTTTATCTCAAAATCTCAAATTGAAGCTCTTTGACACATTCATTGACTATCCACCAATCACATTTATTTTCCTTGGAATATGAGAGTTACAGTGAATTTGTTTCAAACCTGAAAGGAAAGAGAACATAAATTGTATACTCATGCACAAGCAGAAAATAACCCCAATAGCACAAGAAAATGCAAGCTCCATATGCAGTCTGAGACAATGCAAAAACAATAGCTCTCTCCTGCAAGACAATACGAAACTCTTAATTTCAATTCCAACATATAAGCCTCTTAATTTAGAGTGTGTACACCCAGATCCCTTATTTGTGCCTTCTGGTTAGAAGTGGCCAAATGGGCGGGTCAGGTGATTAGGTAATGAGTAAAAATGGATGAAGTTTGGTACCGGTCGACCTGAAACACTTTTTGTACAGAATTTTTAACCTTGATATAAATAATTGCAGAGTTGAATATTACTACAGTAATTATATTATTCAATAACAAGCTCTTATCTAAATAAACTAATTTCAAAGGTTTTGTGCTTTAACAGTGAAATTTGGGCACCTTTGACCTTTTGACCAGTTTACTTCTAAGCCAACTTGTTTTTTACATGTTTGACCCACAGCCCACTAGAGATAAAACACAACCCAAAACGACCCATTCATAAGTAAATTGGTCAAAATTGCCACCTCTGCCTTTGCAGCATGCTAAGATCTTGTTAAGTGACAAACAATGACATAAGTAGTTGAAAACATCAAGCTTGTATATGGTCATGGGGAAACATTTCAGCATACTTTCTGTATGCTATACTAGTGACATAATTTTAAGCTCGAGGCAAGATCCAACAACCGATCAATGTTTTGGTTGCACACAAGAATATTAATTTTTACATAACTTCCTTAAGGTGTAAATTTGCATGACAATAAAGATGTAAAATGTTATGTAATGAAGAGTCTTACGGTGTCAATTTGCATGACAATAAAGATGTAAACTGTTATGCATCGCAGAAGAGTTGCCACCGTTTCAACCATCAATCGAAGTTTAAGAAGAAGCAAATTCTGTGAAAGTATATAGAAGGGTTCTGCCATAAGCTCCAAAACACAAGCAAATGCTGCAGATTAACATAAAACTCTCTTTAAAAGTTAAAAGTGTAGTTCCATAGCATCTTTCTTAGAAGCAGAATTCACATATTACCATTAATTAGAATGGCTTGCCCATATGAGTTTGAGAAGCTTAAAGCTTGTGTCCAAAAGACAAATACACATCCAACTATTGTAATAAACACTCCCCAGGGGAGAGTTATCCATGCTAATTTCAAAAGCTGTGCTGCATTTTCACTGGTTAAAGCACCTTTGCTGCCAAAAAAAACGAGTTTTTTTTTATTATTAACATATTCACAAAAAACAAAACTTGATGTTACAGAAGTTCGAGGTATCATGTTTGACTTTTCCACAGAGATGAAACTTCTGGCACACGAGTATATGTTTGACTAAGACTCTAATAATTACATATTAACGAACTGACAAGGATGTCTAGCTGGAGCCGGAAAGGGGAAGAATAAAAGATTGTATCACTGTAAGATACACGCAAAAAAACTTTTATGCTTCCAAGTGATTACAGCAATAAGCCAATAAGGTACAACTTAATGCGTGTGTACAATTGGTAAATACACAATAAAGCACTGCATTAGATATTCAGTAATATGATGATACCCTCTAATGTCTGCCCTCATGCATGCTCTCCTGAAACCCTCTCGGCTAAGGAACAAGACACAAGTGACGAATAGTTGAAACTGCACAGCATACAGCTGCATTTTTCAAAGAAAAAGTGTGAGAAATACAGAAACAGCAAAACCAAAAAAGGACAAGGTAACAAAAGGCAAACAATGCAAAAAATAGGCATCACCTTATGATAATAAAGGGAAAAACGGCCAATTCGTGCATATGAAAAAAAGAATGCCCTAACTTCATTGTTATAAAGCAAGTTAGAAAAACTAGACTCTTGACATTACAACTTATAAATACATGAATAATATTCAAATAGCCACATACAACAACAAAACAGTTATAGAATCAGCTATTGATGTATAGCAACTTATGTCAGCTCAAGGGATAGTTGAAATTGCATACTTCGACAACGAATAATGAAATACAACCTCATATACATCAAGCAAGTCACCTATACAGCGGGAACATACGCCCGCTAATATTCTAGTTAAAACAGTAGAAAACAAATGTTATGGTACACACGACACAGAGGCATGTTCATTGTCCAGAACCACAAATGATGCCAGACTTCTAGGCACGACATATAATAAACAGGATATTCCAATTATATCTTTTGTGAGTATAGAATAATGAAAACCCCCATAAGGTATTGTGTATTATTGATCAGCTAATTAGGGATTGGAAAATCAAAACGGGTCACTGTCTCAGATTGCCATAGTGAAGCAGGTGATGAGATCTGTTGAAATCTGCAGTGGAGGCGCAACCCCAGCTCGGTGAGGCAACCCCCCGAACTTTTCGCTCTGTAGTGTTACGTATGTACGTTTCGTATAGAATTTTTTTGTTATATATGTTTTCGACCCCCTGGTTTTATAAAAAAGAAATTTACTTATATAGAATTTTTAGGTTCGGTGACTTCCGACCCCCCGGTGGAAATTTTCAAGCTTCGCCACTGTGCTGAATGAAACAGGTATTAGAGGATGTCGCGACAAGTGGCTTTGGGTGTCGAATGGAGAAAAGAAAAGAGTGTCAGGTTTGACATTGGAAATATCATGAACCCAGTGATTACTCAGCAGCCTGCCTAAGTTCAATTGGAAAGTAAATTTGTTTGTGTGGAGGGCTATTGCCTGGGGTTTGGCAGGTAGGAATGTGGTTTTTGGGAACGGTTTGCGGAATTGAAGAAGAGGATGCAGATCACTAGCTTGCGGCATCTGGTGCCAGCACTTTTGAATCGATGTCGCATCATGCTATGAACAATAAGCGATTTATTATGTGATATTCCTCCTAACTACAAAAGAAACCTAATCTACAAATCCTTCCTACTTACTTAACAAAAGTGAGAATGAATGGAAGTGATAGTGAGAGTTCTTACAGCGTAATCTTCCTGTGTTATATGTCTGACAATCCATGAATTGAAGATGAAAGGAATTCCACGGGACAAAAACTGTGTTGCTACATGAGCAGCAGGAGGTATTGTTAATTAAGATGAAAAAATCGAATGGAATGGAATGAATTAAAGATGATTAAGGATGATCTCACAAACCTAATAGATACTTGAATGTGCGAGGAAGATTAGCAGCAGGATCTCCAACTGACCGATGATCGTTCGAAGAAGAAGAAGCATCATCCGCCATTTTCAACTGCAAATTAGATGAACGGTAAACCCTAGTCTAACTAGTTCAACGAAACTCAGGCTCGTCATGGAAGTCAAGGTCGTAATTTTTTTGAGTTAATTACCTTTTTCGTTCAAGTGTTTGTTAAAAATCATTAGTATTTTAGGTTTCACTTTCATAATTATTACACTCTACCTCCGTTAATTCCATCTATTTATGCTGTTAAGTTTTGGTGAAATGAACAAATTGTCCATGTCAATTAACTCTATTAAAGTATTCACATATATTCTATTATATTTTCACCCTAAATTACACTAAAAACAGTATATTTTTTCTCTCATTTTCAATTAAATAATATTTTTTATAATTTTATCATTACCTTTTCTCCATCTTCCACCCACAACCACTTTTAAAATATATTAAAAAATTAGAAGGGTGAACAGTGTCTCTCAAAATATACAGATGAACAGTAACATTTTCTCTCTCCTTCACTCACAACCACTTTTTATACTCTTTATAGAGTAAACTGCCATTTTGGTTCCTGAGGTTTGGTCACTTTTGTCACTTTAGTCCAAAACTCAAACCTTTTGCATCTGGCTCCCTGTGGTTTCAGTTTTATTGCTATTTTGGTCCAAAAATGAAATCAGGTCATATTTGTCTTATAAAATCCTGCAATTTTGTCCTTTTCCTCAGAGACAAATCAGGTCATATTTGTCTTAAAAATATGGTATTTATTAATAAAAAAGAAATGACCATTTTGCCCCTAAGAAAAATGACAAAATAGCAGGATTTTATAAGACAAATATGACCTGATTTCATTTTTGGACCAAAATGGCAATAAAACTGAAACCACAGGGACCCAGATGCAAAATGTTTGAGTTTTGGACTAAAGTGGCAAAAGTGACCAAACCATAAGGATCAAAATGGCAGTTTACACCTCTTTATATTATAAAAACTTCACACACCTAATTTGATGGTATGGATGTGAATGCTCTTACATTTAGGAAAACGCATGAACAGTGAAATATTATTATTTTTTTCTTGTTTTTTTTGACCTTTTTTGTCTTTTGGGCCAAACCAATTTACGCTTTTGTCCCGCTTTAAAATTACGATTTTGTCATCGGTTTAAAATTACGTTTTTACCATCAGTTCAAAATAAAATTATGCTTTTGCCCCCGATGAAAAATTACAATTTTGCCCTCGGTTCAAAATTACGAATTTACCCCGTTTAAATTTACAGTTTCGCCACTAGTTTTGTTTTCTTCCTCTCAGGTAAATTACGATTTATCCTTAATTTAAATTTACATTTTTGTCATCGTTTTTGTTTACTTTCCCAGAAAAATTACGCTTTTGCCCCCAGTGTATAACTACAGATACAAGATGGAGAAGTAGTGCCAGGCAGCTGCCTGGAACTCCCCCATTGGCCCAACCAATTTACGATTTTATCACCGCTTTAAAATTACAATTTTTCCCATCAGTTCAAAATTATGTTTTTACCCCCAGTTCAAAATAAAATTATGCTTTTACCCCCAACTAAAAATTACAATTTTGGCCTAGGTTAAAAATTACGATTTTGACCCGTTTAAATTTACAGTTTTGTCATTATTTTTGTTTTTTTTTCCTTCTAGCCAAATTACGATTTGGCCCTCAATTTAAATTTACATTTTTCGTATCATTTTTCTTTGCTTTCACAATCAAATTACGATTTTGTCCCCAACGTAAAATTACAGTCATGCCATCGTTTTATTTTTATTTTTTTGAGAAAATTGTTGTAGTGCTTTATTTTAATTGTTTGACTCGGTGTAATTTTTATTCGTGCCAGACGACTTCCTGGCACACGCTCATTTATCCTGAAAAATTACAATTTTGCCCCCAGTTTAAAAAATAGTTTTTTTTATCGTTTTTGTTTTTCTTAAGCAAAAGTATGACAGTGTTTTAATTTATTTGGTTGACTCAGTGTAATTTTTTGTGTTATAATTTTTTGTACAGGTAACCAAAACACGGACGTACATGTTATGATAGAGAAATATTCTGCTTAGTGTCCCGCAACGCGAGCGGGGCAAACCCCTAATTAAAAACAAAACATAACAATTCTTCAAAAAAAAATTAAAAACATAACACGTAAAGGTTTGAAAAAATAAAAACAATTAAACGTGGGTCCCGCTTTTCAAGAATTCATATTTTCCACACTATTTTTCCGGTCATCTTTTCCGCCGAGTTATGTTTTTCCGATCATCTTCTCTTGCTAGCTCTTCATCTCTGGCTATTTATATTTATCCAGTCCATTAAAAGGGTCCGCCTTCTTCTTCATTAAACACCACCACCAATCGTTGAACAACCTAGGGGTGTGCAATAACCGAACCGTTAACCGAAACCGAACCGAAAACCGAACCGAAATTAACCGAAATCGAATTAACCGAAAGTCGGTTAACGGATATTTTTTTTACCATCGGTTAACCGAAATTAACCGAACCGAACCGAATCATTTATTTTTTTATATATTTCTAACTTTTATACCTCTATTGTATTTCATATTTTATACTTTCATTTCATGTAATAATACCTCTATTTCATTTATTTATGCTTTCATTTCACTTATTTATACTTTCATTTCATTTAATTATACCTTCATTTTATGTATTTAAACATTTATTCATGCATTTACACCTCCATTTCATTTATTTATACATCCATTTCATGCATTTATACATCTATTTCATGTATTTATACCTCCATTACATGTATTTCTAAGCAAAAAATTTAGCCCTTGTTTGAATTGGTTATTAACCGAAAATTAACCGAATCAAACCGAAAATCGACAAATTAACCGAATTAACTGAATCGATTAACCGATGACTTCGGTTACGGTTATGGATAATGTTAATAACCGAACCGAACCGAACCGTGCACACCCTTAGAACAAACTACGGTTTCAGAACCCAATCGTTACCTGACGAAAATAGTTTCACCGACACAGTCTCAAACCCAACAGTTTCAGAACCCAACCGCGCCAATCCGACTATAGCCACCCACATCCCATTTTCCTTGAATACTCTTCCACCGACACCCACCCTTCCTCTAACGACAACTCCAGCCACCAGTCGGAAACCCCTTCCCCTTATGTGGAAGACAAACAAGAACCATCGTATCCCCCTCTCCTGAAACCGATACCCTCTAGAACCCAATCATTCCTCGTCCGAGAAAACTACTTGTTGGAGGATGCAACCTTCATGCTCATCGTAGAAAACATGCAACTCTGGCAAGCCTTTAACTCCGACCATCCTTTCTCATATAGCATGGGGTGACTGATTCCTCCATCTGGTGATGGTTAGTGTAGAGTGAGAAAGAGAGAGAAAGTAGAGAGAGCAAGACAGGGTTAGGTTAATTTACAAATAATAAAAACATGTTTGTTTTAAAGTTTTTTTAACAGAGGGGTGTTTTAGTCAATACACCAAAACTGAACGATAAATTGGATGGGGTTAACGGAGGTGGACTGTGATTGTTACAAAAGTGAAACCATAGGGACTGTTTTGGCAATTTTTAAACTAATGGATTGAAATAGTGATTTTTGACAAACCATGCGGAGGAAAAACGTAATTAACTCTATTTTTTTAACGTCCAACCAGGGCCGACCCAATAGAAATTTGGGCTGCTAGTCACTAAACGCCCAACGGGGCATACCAGGACTCAAAATCACAAATGTGATTCATTTATATGGTTGCTTATAGAATTCGATTTCTGTTATTGTTCTTGATTGTATGCAATCTCTTAATTGTTCTCAATTGTTGTTGATGCAACAAATACAAGACCGCTGATAGTAGCTAGGATGGTTAGGCAAAAGGCTTGAAGAGTTCCGGTTTGCCTAACGCAGGTCATGGGGTCCCCCCACGTTTGCAAGACGTGGAGAGAGGTTCACTAGTTATGATTTTGTTGGACTCTGTATGCCCAAGACACATATTAAATTGATGTGGCTAGTACGTTATGATCCAAGTCGAGTCATACCCAAATACAAGCTAGACAAACACTTAGAATATTTATTTGTGATATGATCAAACAAATAAATATTAACACTTACAATATTTAGAAATTGGTTTTCTAAATAATTGCACTTGACAAACCAATAAATTATATGGATAATTTATTTTGAGAGAATATTTTTATCTTGTTATTTAATGGGTTAAATAACATAATAAAAGTTATATAAGTCTTATAACATAAGATGTTATAATTTTATAAAAGTTATAAAATTAATCAAGACTTAAATTATTTTATAAAAGAAATTGAATTTTTTTTTATAAAAAATAAAGTGGGCCGCCCCCCCCCCCCCCCCTTTGGTGTCTTCCCAAGATTGTTTTGATCCAATGAAAAACCATGCATTTGCATGTGTTAGTGGCAACTTGGTTGGGCAAGAGAATGGTCCATTAAAATTACATGCAAGGTGCATGGTTAGATGCTCTCCTATTGGTTAAATGGGTGGCTCTTTCTCTCTCCTTGTTTTTATAATTTTGTATGACAAAATTAGTGTATTGAAGAACTTGAAAAACTAGAGAATACTTGTAGAGATGCTCTCAAAATCGGCCAACATAGAGCAAGTTTTAGATGATGAAATTCAAGTGTAAGACTTGAATTTACTCTCTAAAAATCGGGTCATGTATGGTTGATCAAGAGGGGTTTTTCAAGTTGATAAATCAAGTGCAAGAACTCCATAAACTCCCCTGATATTTTCGGCCATGGTGGTTGATCAAGATGGAATTTTAGTGAGTTCATAAGTGTAGAAATCCTAGCTAAACATAAGGTGTTTGTTGGAAGGCTTGGGGTATACAAGCTTGAGGTCTTCTACACTTGAAGGCAACCGTTCAAGAAGCATCATCATCTTCATATCCTTTACTCCTTGGAAGGTAGTATTCTAAACACTCTATGGTTGTGTTTTGATTTTTGATAGCATGCATGTTCGTATATGGATCCGGGGATTGGGTTTTTCATATAAAATGGGTTTTATATCTTGTAAGTAACATGTTTTAAATTATTATTTCCGCTGCGTTTTTATTTTATGTGGATAAAATACTTTGATAAACATGTGAAAACCCAACAATGGTATCAGAGCCGCTTATATGAGTGCATGCTTCAAAGGATATGAAATTTTCGGGTTTCGGGTTTGAGTGAAAACCTATGGACGAAATTTTCACCATGGTTATCCCTTTGTTTTTCAAGATTAAATTATAACATGCATAAATGAATCTTGAAAAATTATTTCATTTGGATGATTATTTTGTTTGGACAAAAATCCACATTTTTCGGTTTTTCATTCTTGACCGAAAAAATGTAGGTTGGAAAAGGGAACCATCTTGCTTCTTGAATTTTATATATTTGGATATATATATATATATATATATATATATATATATATATATATTGGTGAACATAACCTAGCCATGACCTTGTGTGAATATGTTGAATATTTGTGTTTGTGATTTGTATTTAATTATTTCAAAGGTTGTAATAATTAATTATTTTTGTTCTTCCATTTGTAAAGTTATATAATTTATTTATTTTCATTTGGTATGTAAGTAAATAGATTAGGTGCATTTTATTTTACTAGAAAAAATGTATTAGGATACTTTTTTTGTAAAAGAAGATGCACACAAAAATGCGGTTTTGGTTTTGGCTAATTTCGGGCCTAAAGGACTTCATAGTTCTTAACGGGATTTTAGCCCGATAATCAAAACACGTTTTTGAAGTCCAAAGGAGTTTGGAGCTGAATATAAAAGACATTTGGAAGCTCAAAGAATGTGAAGAAATCACAACACAAGAAGAAAACTTGAAGCATTTGGATGCGGGATCAAGTGGGAGTTCAACGACACATTATTTGTGTCAATATTCACCCTTAGGAAGGACCTTTTGACACACTTGTTTCGGCTAACAAGTGTGGTCAAAATAGTTGGCTATGGTTATGCACCTATTGATATGTGTGTTGTGCTTGTGTGGTTGTTTATTTATGTTGTTTAGATGATATGTTGATATGCATGCTTAACAAACTAATAATCAACAAGCTTAAAATCGGTTCTTAAAAATCATTAAAATTGGTTAATAAAGGGTTATTAAAAATTAATGATTTTATAATAAAACGGGTTTAATTAAAAAGAACCTTGAAAATTTGTTTTCACAAAAGTACCAAGGATTTGAATGCATGCAAATGTATGGTACATAATGTTTTCTAAACTAGAATTTTGAGAACTCAAAATCCCTTTTATAAAACAAGTCAAACACCATCCTTTTATACAACACTCGAATCACTTGGGAACTCTTTTGTGGGATAAAGGTCACCTAACCACATTTGAGGGAACTTGTATGTTCGAAGTGGGTTTACCATGTTTGTGGGATAAAGGTCACCTAACCACTTATGTGTTTAAACTCACACGTGTGTGTAAGTTGGACGACTTGATTTGGAAACCATGAACTTAGGGTCACCGAAGCATGGCGAACAAAGGTGTTGATGGGATTAAACATGCCAACTAAACATAAAGATGTTTAACCGATCCTATATGGCTAGAAGTTGCAAAAGGGTTGCAATTGTCAAACGTTACCTTGTTAATTTTAAATAGAGGGATAAATGTCACCTAACCAATATTTAAATGTAACGTTGGATTCTAGATTTTAATTATTAATTGTCTATGAGACATAAAAGGGTATTAATGATTAAAATATTATAATATCGAAAATACTAAAATTGAACCTTGTTAAATTTTGTAGATGGCCGCTAACAATATTACCCAAACCGTCCGTAACCTATCACTAAAAACAATCCTTGAAAAGGATCGTATCAATCAAAAACACTTTATGGATTAATATCAAAACTTAAGAATCGTTCTCAAGTAAGAAATCATATCCTATGTGTTGAACGATCCTATTCCCGATGAACATCTTATGGAAGATAAGGATGCCTATAACGATTGGATTAAGTATATCGAGGATACTACGCAAGCCTCTTGCCTCGTGTTAGGAATTATGATTCCCAAGATTCAAAAGGATTTTTTGAATATCATGAGCATACGACATGATTACCCAATTGAAGGAAATGTTCCTACAATATGCAAGGGTAGAACACTTCGGGCGTTTCATGCATGTCGAATGGAGGAAACCCAATCGGTCTCATCTTAAGTCTTTAAGATGACAAATCCACATTGATCACCTCGAAAGGCTCAATATGGGTAAAAGGGTTTTATCCGTTCTAACGATCAATGAGGGTGGCAACAAGAAAGGGCATCACCCCGACACCAAAGCAAATGTTGCAAATGGAAACGGGCACGTCAAAGGGAAAAGAAAAGAAAGGCTAAAGCGGAACCACCGAAACCAAAATATAAGAAGGCAAAGGTTGCCATGAACAATCCATACTTTGAGTATGGAGAGATAGGATATTTAAATGGGAATTGTCCAACCTATCTCAAAGAGTTGAAAACTAAGAGGGATGCAGGGCAAACCTCAGGTACAATCTTTATGAAACATATTGATCTTAATGTTATTTCTTCAAACACGTGGGTATTGATACCGGATGTGGAACTCATGTTTGCAATTTGTTGCAAGAGTTCAAAAGAAATAAGCATTACAAGAAAGGAGACTATGTTTTGAAACTTCCAAATAGTTTGGAAATTGTTTTAATATATATATTTAGTGCTCCTAGTTTGACTAGGAACTTAAGACAATATGGTTTTAATTTAAAGTTTGTAAACAATGACATTTATGTTTCAATAAATGACATGTTTTACTTTAAACCTATGCCTTTCAAATGGTATTTATGAATTGATTCATAATAATACATCATTTGATAGTTCAATGTACCAATCAATCACCAAGAAACTCAAAATGGATTTGAGTAAGACCTATCCTTGGCATTATCGCCTTGGTCATATAAACAGATGTCGCATGTAAACACTTCAAAAGAATGATCTTTTGGAAACAAATGAAGTTGGTTCATTTAATACATGTGAATCTTGTTTACAAAGCAAAATGACTAAGAAACCCTTTAGTGGGAAAGGGCAAAAGATTTATTAGGAATCATACATTTGGATGTATGTGATCCTTTTTAGCCAATGACTAGGAATGGTGAAAGATACTTCATTACTTTTACAGACAACTATAGTAGTTATGGTTATGTGTACTTGCCGAGACACAAAGTTGAAGTTTTGAAATGTTCAAAGCCTTCAAAAGATGAAGTACTAAATCAACTCAATTAAAGTTCTTTTTTCCGATAGAGTAGGAATCGAACTCTATTTGGATATGGTTCGATCTAAGATAGCTAGGAGCGCATTAAATCTATCATTTTGGTGTTACGCTTTGCTCTCAATAGCCCGTATATTAAATGTGGCCTTAACCAAGAAAGTGGATAAGACACCTTTTAAAATATGGCATGGAAGAGCTCCATCATTATCATATTTAAAGGTATGGGTTGTGAAGCTTATGTGAAGCAATACACCCCGAATAAATTGAAAGTACGATCTACTAAGTGTATCTTCGTAGGATATCCTAAAGATGATATAGGATATTAATTCTACGATCCAACAGAGCAAAATGTAATTGTTGCTTGAAAAGGCTGAGTTCTTGGAAACTGAGTTCCTTGTGGAAAGGAATTAGTAGAACAGTGGAACTTGATAAGGATCAAGAACCACAAGCCGATACACGTTTGGTTAATACTAACACACAACAAGAGGTTGTTGAAAACGATCAAGTGGTTGATCATTACACACAAAACGTTCGCAAATCTGGTAGAATTAGTAGTCCACCTGAAAGATATGGATTTTTCATGGATGGATGCTACGTGGTAGATTCGGGTGTACCTACCACACACCATGATGCAATGTCAAAATTCGATTGCGACAAATGGCTTGACGCTATGAACGTAGAGATGCAATCCATGTATGACAACCAAGTTTGGGAATTGGTTGTGCCACCTCTTAACTCCAAAGTAGTTGGAAGTAAGTGGGTTTTCAAGAAGAAAACGGATATGCATGGTAACTTGAATACTTATAAAGCGAGACTTATAGCAAAAGGTTTCACTCAAACTCAAGGGGTTGATTATGATGAGACCTTCTCGCCTGTGGCGATGCTAAAGTCAATTAGGATATTATTTGCCATACCTGCATAATATGATTATGAGATTTGGCAAATGGATGTCAAAATGGCTTTCCTTAATGGATATCTTGAGGAAGATGTCTATATGGTTAAGCCTGAAGGTTTTGTCGATCCAGAACTTCCTAACAAAGTACGCAAGTTAAGGAAATCAATCTATGGATTGAAACAAGCATCTAGGAGTTGGAATCATCGTTTTGATGAAGAAATTAGGGAATATGGATTCATCAAGAACGACGATGAAGCTTGTGTGTATAAGAAGGCTAGTGGGAGCATTATTACTTTCTTAGTATAGTATGTCGATGACATTCTACTATTTGGAAATGACATTCCAGCCATGGAAGGTGTAAAAGCCTGGCTTGGAAGTTGTTTTTCTATTAAGGATTTTGGTGAAGTCGCCTATATTTTGGGAATAAAGATCTATAGGGATAGATCAAGGCGCTTGATAGGTTTAAACTAAAGTGCATACATTGACAAAGTCTTGAAAGGGTTCAAGATAGAGAACTCTATGAAAGGTTTGGTACCTATTCAAAGAGGGGACAATATTGAATGCGTTTCAATGTCCAAGCTCAAAGGATGAGCAAGAAAGAATGAAAGGAATCCCATATGCGTCAGCTATAGGATTCATTATGTATGTAATGATATGCACTAGACCGAACAAGTTATGCGCTTTAAGCATGACAAGAAGATACCAGCGAGTAACGGTCATTGGGTGACTGTTATAAATATATTGAAATACCTCAGAAGGACTAAGGATATATTTCTAATATATAGATCTGGTGAAAAGAACTCGTTGTAAAAGGTTACAGGGATGCGAGTTTCGGAATTCGTTGTAAAGGGTTACATGGATACGAGTTTCCAAACTAATCGAGATGGTTCTCGATCACAGTCAGGGTAGCATTGTCCACTACATAATCAGAATACATCGCCGCTTCATTGATCGAGATAATTCATATGGATCTACCACTTGAATTATTGCCGATCTAGGGGTAGTCCATACCATTCAGGACCCTAGAGATCTTTGTGATAACGATGGTGCGATTGCTCAAATCAAGGAACCTCGTGTACATCAAAAGACTAGGCACATTGAGCGGAGTTTCAACTACATAAGGGATGAAGTTGAAAAAGAGAAAGATATGTATTCGCAAAGTTCACACTGATCAAAATATTGCGGATCCACTCACGAAGCTCCTTGAACGAGCAAAGCATGAAGGGTCATACTTGTGCCTTAGGACTTCGATATTCTAGTGATTGGATTTGATCTATTTTGTATTTGGATATTGGAACAACTGTTATTATAACTCTCACATGGTATGTTGAGTTATGTTCCATTCCATTTTAGCATGTTTAAATCCATGAATAAGTTGCTTATTCTAAATGCCCGTAGTCGATCATACTTGTGGGAACACATATGAATGTAAGACTATTATGAACTTGGATTGGTGGATATTCATTAGGTATGAATATAGAGCAAAGTGTTGCTGCCAAAGTTCATAGATATTTGTGGGATACAAATATTGGACTGACTCGCTCTCAAATATTACTGCATGGAATCATTTGTGATTGATCATAAGTAAATTTGAGTAAAGGAAAATATCATAGTTTCCTCTGACCTGAGATACATATTGGGTCTTGATATTCACCAAATATTGTACCTTGACTTATTTCTTCGCTGTTAGTAATATGGCAGTACATAAGGCTAAGCTCAGGTGTGGTACAAGGTGATTGTGAAAGACATATGTAGTCAAAAAGGGATTTGTTCCTCTTATTCGTTAAGAGTAAGATGTCTAAGGCCTGCTAAAGTTAAATCAACAGAGAGTGATCACTCTATGTCTCTGGATTTAACATGACATTTGTAACGAAAGGATAAATAATAGATTCACCTAAATCATTTTCAAGTAAGGGACTTGAAGGGGATGATGTTATTGAATGGCACAAATAGTCATACGTATTAAGGGTAGTAAACTATAGTTAGGTGGTCTTTACTACTTGCATCAATCTTCTATGTATCTTGTGCAAGTGGGAGATTGTTGGACTCTGTATGCCCAAGACACATATTAAATTGATGTGGCTAGTACGTTATGATCCAAGTCGAGTCATACCCAAATACAAGCTAGACAAACACTTAGAATATTTATTTGTGATATGATCAAACAAATAAATATTAACACTTACAATATTTAAAAATTGGTTTTCTAAATAATTGCACTTGACAAACCAATAAATTATATGGATAATTTATTTTGAGAGAGTATTTTTATCTTGTTATTTAATGGGTTAAATAACATAATAAAAGGTATATAAGTCTTATAACATAAGATGTTATAATTTTATAAAAGTTATAAAATTAATCAAGACTTAAATTATTTTATAAAAGAAATTGAATTTTTTTTTTATAAAAAATAAAGTGCCCCCCCCCCCCTTGGTGTCTTCCCAAGATTGTTTTGATCCAATGAAAAACCATGCATTTGCATGTGTTAGTGGCAACTTGGTTGGGTAAGAGAATGGTCCATTAAAATTACATGCAAGGTGCATGGTTAGATGCTCTCCTATTGGTTAAATGGGTGGCTCTTTCTCTCTCCTTGTTTTTATAATTTTGTATGACAAAATTAATGTATTGAAGAACTTGAAAAACTAGAGAATACTTGTAGAGATGCTCTCAAAATCGGCCAACATAGAGCAAGTTTTAGATGATGAAATTCAAGTGTAAGACTTGAATTTACTCTCTAAAAATCGGGTCATGTATGGTTGATCAATAGGGGTTTTTCAAGTTGATAAATCAAGTGCAAGAACTCCATAAACTCCCCTGATATTTTTGGCCATGGTGGTTGATCAAGATGGAATTTTAGTGAGTTCATAAGTGTAGAAATCCTAGCTAAACATAAGGTTTTTGTTGGAAGGCTTGGGGTATACAAGCTTGAGGTCTTCTACACTTGAAGGCAACCGTTCAAGAAGCATCATCATCTTCATATCCTTTACTCATTGGAAGGTAGTATTCTAAACACTCTATGGTTGTGTTTTGATTTTTGATAGCATGCATGTTCGTATATGGATCCGGGGATTGGGTTTTTCATATAAAATGGGTTTTATATCTTGTAAGTAACATGTTTTAAATTATTATTTCCGCTGCGTATTTATTTTATATGGATAAAATACTTTGATAAACATGTGAAAAACCCAACAGATTTGTTGTTTGTTCAGGATCCTCAACTGAAAGGTGTTCAGCTTCGGATGCAAGAACAATTGAAATGTATGTGTTGAATGTGAAGAGAGGAGACTTGCATGAAGCAAGTGCTCAAGAAGAAAGATCAGAGATCCCAAGGGAATCAGAGCTGGTCGGAATGTCCCTTAGCACTAAATGAAGTGTAATTTTATAGGAGAGGACATCGCCCAAAGAGGAAACCATGGACTAGTGAAACATGCTTGCAGTGGAGGACTTACCCTTTTAGGGGTTGAAGCGTTTGGACCTGCGGATAAAAGACTACACTCTGTGCACTCGTTCTACTTTTACGGCTGGGAGAGTGGTTCAAGTAATCAGTGACATGACTGATTACTGTACACGTGCTGCCTTAGCTCAGTTCCCGGGTTTTAAACCTTTGAATTTTTTAACCCTTCAAGCTGTCGTGTATTCTTGGTCATTTTATTTAGGTTTGGGCTACCCCCGTCATCAGCCCCCCAAGTCAGAGGCTTTTGGGTGTAAGCACGAATGCTTCTGACTTTTTGTTCATGTGTTTTATTTTGCTTGAAGGCTTTAAGGCTTCGAAGCTTGAAAGGTTGAAAACGGTTGAGCTTTTTGATTTTTGAATTTTGACAAGACAGTTGATATGACTTGTGGCAGTTTTCTTTGTGTCAGACGGTGGTTTTAATACCCTTGTGTAATTATAACATTTCCTTTCATTAATTTACATTAATTTTTTAGAAGAAACAACATTTGCGCCTTTCCTCTCAAGTTTTCTTTCCCTTTTCTCCGTTCAGGTTAGTTCCGATTTCCTATTTTCTGGTTATTTTCTTATAGTATGGGTGCTCGTAAAGATTTAACGAAATAGTTTTCTCGATTAACTCAAGAGGAAGTAGAAAATTTCTGTATGGAATGGGGGATTGGGATGGAGTTTAAATCGGTTGCACCGGCTTGTGATGTTTCAATCGATAAGTGTCCCCCGGGTTCCATTGCTCTCTATTGTCGCCATTTCGAGTTTTCGAACCTTCGTCACCCCTTTTCGACCTTTGTTTTGAACGTCTTAGAGTATTGTCGCGTATCCTTTGGCCAGATTCATCCTCAGGGTCTGGCTAGGGTTTTGCACTTTGAAGTTCTGTGCCGGGCTTCGGGGTATGATCCCACCCTTTTATCGTTCCGTCGTTTTTTCGGTTGGCCAAGAACGGTGACTGGTTTACATTTGAAACATCTCTGGTTGATACTTGCTTAATTTCATCTATGGTTTCTAGTCTTGGTGTTTGGAAAGACCGGTTTTTCTGGGTTTCCGATGAAATTGTTCCTTTTAAGCTTGTTTGGAGGCATCCGGATGCCGTTTTGAATGAGCCTAAACCCTCTGCCTCTGAGATAAATACCCGTTTCCTTGATACTCTTAGGGAGTGCCCTCCAAGGTTTCGTCCCTTCCCTGAGCACTTACTGGTGTTGCTGGGTCTCAGTAAGTCGTGGGACAAACGTGACCAAGATCCGGTGCTCATGAGAGATGGGCAGGGTATGCATTTGTCTTGTTATGCTGTTATGTTCTTATTTTTTGCTTGCTTATATATTTTACTTTTGTTTATTTTGCAGTTATGTCTGCACTTGATTTTTATCAAAAGTGATGATACTTCTGATGTTGCTTTTGGGGATGCTGCTGCTACTCCGGGTGAAGATGCAGTTGTTAGGGGAACCGAGTACAGGTTCGAGGGTTCTGGCTATGTTAACGTTCCTAATATTAAGGGTTTTACGAAGGCTCCAGGTTTCAATGTTTCTGTTCGTCGCTCGAACCGTCGCTTAAAAGGTGCTGATCAACCTTCTGGCTCAGAGGCCATTGACATTAGTGATGACATAGAGGTGTCTGCGGAACAGGTTCTTGAGGTTGAAGTGGGAAAGGGTAAGGAAAAAGAGCTAGTGGTTTATGGGAAGAAGAAGAAGTTGGTTAAGAGAGGTAGCACTCCTACCCTCCAGGGTTCATCGGGCAAAAGTGTTGAGAGCTTGGAGGGTCTCGAAGCTAAAGAAGTTTATGTTCCCAACTGGGATGTGAGGGTTGGGGATAACTTCAAGGATCCTGCTGTTTGTGCTGAGGTATTAGCTCATTTTGCTCCTCCTGGTGTTCGGAGTGCAATTTCTGAAATGGAAGCCGATCACTTTATCTCAAGATTGATGCTAAGCTCTTGTAACCTTTCGGCCCTGTTGGCTGAAGGTGTTACCCGTTTCACAAAGGGTATGTAGGAGTATGAAGAAGCTTCCAAGAAGAAGGGTAAGATGAAAGCCTCTATGGCTGCCATGAAGAAGGAGGTTGAAGGGTTCTCTAAGAAAGAGGAGGCTTGGGTGAAGAAGGTTGGAGAACTGACCAGGAGACATGAGATTGAGGTGAACGATCTCAAGAAGAGTTTTGAAGCTGACCGATTGAAACTGAAGGCTGGTAGGGAAGCCTTGAATGTTCAGCAGAGGGCCTTCGAAGAAGAGAATGAAGGTTTGAAGTCTTTGGTTGCTCAAGCCACTAGTGATAACCAGTGGCTCATTGAGCAAGGTTTTCATCAAGTTGTTACCTACCCCCTTCACTCTAAGGAGTTCAATTCTACTTTTGGAGAAGTTTACACGAAATTGCTCAACTTGGGGAAACATCAAGGCCTTATCGCTAGTTATAAACTTCATGAATCTGGTCAGCCCTTAGAGCAGTCTCCTTTGCATCGCCCTGAAGCTTCTGATGTTTTCAAAGGTTCCGTTTAGCAGATGGAGAGGTTGACTTACCCCTATGTAAGTCAGGTTGTAGCTTGTTTTGGCAACCCTCATTCTGTTTTGCAGGAACTAAAGCCGGATGGGCTTAATGAAAAGGTTTGTGCTGAAGTTCTTGACTCCCTTTCGAGGAAGCGTTCTCGTTCAGGGGATAGTGAGGAGACCTATTCGGGAGAACTTGATGCTTCCAAGGATGCAATCCTCGAAGGTTCAGCGGTTGGTGATGATGGTGGTTCGAAAGTGAAGAAGTCGAAGAAGGCCAAGAAGGCTAAAGGTAATGGGTCTGGGGCTTCTAAGCCTCCTTCTGATGTTTGAACAATATTCGTAGCTTTCTTAGCAACCTTAAACAATTTAATCGTTTGTATGTTTCCTTGAACAATTTTAGGTTTTGCAGAAACCCTTAAGGTTTCTGTTTTGTGGTTATGGTTGGCCTTGGTGGCCGTTTGAACAATATTTATGTTTACAAACCGTTAAGGTTTGTTTTAATTGGTTTGAATATTAGCTATCTTTCTACTACTTGCCTTGTGTTGTGAATATTTTTTTTTGTACGTAGTTGTATATTTTGTAAGGCAGTTTTGTGGGATATTAGTAGCTTGAAGCCTTCGAGGCTTCCTGTTGCTACTTTGTTTTTATGCCTTGGTTTGTATTTCTGATTTTTGGTTGTATGCAGTCTTTGTTGTGTTGTCCCTTTTTTATGTTTGTGACCTTGTCTTTGTTGGGTTTGTCTTGTCTTTATGTTTTATATACCTTAAAGGGTTCAGTGCTGCAGTCACTTAGCCTTGGTATTTTTAACAAGAAGACATAGCACCTATCCTATCTATTATTTTTCTTTGTTTGGTTTTGGTTCGTAAGCCTGTTAATAATGATTTGTTTTCTAGAACTTTTACAAGGCTTAAGAAACATTTGGTGTAGGCTGTTCAGACCCGTCTATGAGACAACTTTGTTTTTGATAATTTTATAAGTCTCATGGAGTTATATAGATTTAGGAACTCACCCCTTATATAGGTTCATTTAATCCTTGAACCTATTGAGCGATATGGCCTGGGAGCTCATCCCCTTACATGGCCCTTGCCATGGAGTTTTTTGCTAGGTTCTCAACCTGATTTTAGGATAGAAAGACAAATTTGATAAAACATCATCATTCATTCAAGAGATATTGTTTTACAAAAAGTGAGCATGGGACAACTCTTGAAATACAATTCTTGAAATACTGATGCTTGTCGTGTCGTATAAGTATTTAAGTATATTTTAAGCCCTTTTTAACACTTTAGTCAAGTTTTAAATTTATAAAACACGATATTTTACTAACACTAAACACACATATGGGCAAGTGCACCCATCGTGAGCGTAGTATAGCGTTGGTAAGATATCGAGGTCGTCCAAGGACATAAGAGCTTTTAGTACCGGTTTATCCTCAACGTCTAATCAAATCAAAAGTTTAGAAAAATGTTTTTAAATAAGAAAATAAAACTAACTAAAAATGCTGAAAATAAAAATAAAACAGATAGACAAGATGAATCACTTGGATCCGACTCGCCTTTAGTGTAACCTTTGATGTTTTCCGCACTTTTGCACTTTTTAATAGATTATCTTAGTTATAGTAGTAGGCCCCTCTTTTGAAGGTGACGTTACCCTCAACCCAGTAGTTTGAGTCAGCAAGGATACAATCCTAACGGGTTGGATTATTGGAAGATAATTAATTAAGTTATTATGAGTATTGTGGTAGGCCCCTCTTTTGAAGGTGACGTTACCCTCGGCTAAGTGGTTTGAGTCAGCAGGGATACAATCCCAAGTAGCAGGGTTAATGTATTAATAGTAGTTTACATATGAGGGGATCAAGGAATTCGCACCCCCGCCATCCAATACCAGTGGGTATTGAAGGAGGTCCTACTAAACTTGACCCAGGTCCTTGCATGATCTATACACTGAACAAGGCAAGAACCTTACCACACCATTCCCTTAACCCCCGACTAGGTAGCCAACATATCTCCATATAGACCGTGGAAATATGAATGGTGTAAATCTTTTATTTTATATAGACAGTAAAATAATGGCTAGACACCACGGACAAATGATAAGGAAGTTTCACCTTCAACATAAGAAACTAGTTATTAAAGTCATTAATACAAAACCAAATAAGAAGTGTGAAAAGATTAAAAAACAAAAGTATTACACTAAATGCTTGTCTTCACCAAGTGATGTAAGAGACTTAGGCAAACATGGCCTTTGATTGTCAAGAACTCTTACTATCAATCTTGGAACCAGAGACTACTACACACACTCTATGATGGATGATGGATGATGGTGGTAGATGTGGGTGTTGTGCTGGTGGTGGAGTGTGGGTGAAGTGGGAGAGAGGTGGTTTGTCAAGGGATGCCTTTGCAATGAACCAAGCACCCCTATTTATAGCCTGCACAGAAGCCCGGACACGGCCCCGTGCCCGCTAGGCACGGCCCCATCTCCACCAATCTTCTCTTTCTTCATTAAATGCAGTTTGTCTGCATTAGTTGACCACGCCCCCGTGTCCGCTGGGCACGGCCTCGTGTGTAGAAGCGTATCTGTACTATCAAGATTTGCCTGGATTCTGCGAATCTTAGCATTGACCACGGCCCCGTGTCCGCTGGGCACGCCCCCGTGTTGGGAAATAGAAGCTTCTACAACTTTGTCTTTTCTGCAGACACTTGGGCACGCCCCCGTGTTTAATGAGCACGGGGCGTGTTCAGCCTTTTGATGTCTTGTTTTTGCTAGGGAAGATGCTGTTCAGGGGTCGGGCATACCACGTTTATTCCTTTTCTTGTATTATTGTTAGATTTGGCTGCATTTTTGCTTCTTTTATTCATTTAAGCTCATTTAACCCTGAAAATACAAAAGGAAGACAAAAGCACACTTTTTCCAACATTAGTACTAAAAAAAAGGTTAGTTTTATGCCTCATTTGATGTAATTTATATGTTGCATTTTACACACATCAAATACGAACTAAACTTTCTTGATCAGACATGGAACCTTTTAAGGGTCTTGCCATTCCAATGTCTGGGAAGCTTTTTACCCTCTGCATCGGCTAGTTTATAGGATCCACCCTTATATGCTTCAAGGATTGTATATGGCCCTTCTCATTTTGGGCCAAGTTTTCCTTGGTTCTCTTTTTTACTAGCCTCATTGTTTCTAAGCACCAGGTCTCCTGGCTTGAAGCGTTCATGCTTGACTCTTTTGTTGTAATAAGCTTCCATCTTTTGTTTGTACTTGGCTTCTTGAATTGCAGTGTCGCAACCCCCGATTCCTTATCTGTCCCGGGAACGGGCAGACGCGAACTCAGAATTCTGGTGGTATCAGTTTGTTAATTTGGCAGCGGAAATTACATCAGGACCGTAGTTAGGAAATGTTTATCAGAGTAAAAGCACCATATTTGATATTAATAATCACATGGGTAAAACCTGAGTTTCTTATTACAACATGTTTATAGGGATAAACCCTATTTTATTGAATTTAAAACATCGTCTTTTAGGTAACTTTTATAGCCACATTTTTCCCAGCCGTCAGTGCTCTCCAGCTGGCTTTTTACAAATTAGCTGTCACATTGTGTTACCTGAAACGCGTTTTAAAAACATTTGTCAGTGGAAAATACTGGTGAGTGAATCCCAGTTTAATCAAGAAATATTAATTTAATTTAAACTTAACAGTATTGAGGGCGATTACAATGTTTATATCTACCCAATTACTCATTCAGTACTGTCAATCCTGACTGGTGGGTCATATTACACATTGGCTAACTCTTCGTCCAATGGTAACGTTACTCACATTTTGTATACAAAACCCCAACATACCGGCAGTAATCGTAGAATTACAAAGACTCAATCACTGCTAAATTGCATTGTAAAATAGTTAAGGTTTTGTAAAAACTGTTAACAAAAAGGAGATTACTCACATTGCTTTCTTAGATTTTCCGTAAGGAGTTCCTGAGAATTATCTATAATTTACACAAATGTACACGTGTTAGTATTAATAACCCATTTTAACATTAGTAATACCCTCCCCGAGACGGCATTCCAACAACTACGTCGGGCAGAACCACGACAGCCGTTACGGAACCCTAGATCAATCGGGCAGCGTATCTAATACGTATCCAGGGGTTATAATACTTACAACGGAGCAAAACCTCGCTATTTAGGGGGGTATAATACCCGTATAATAAGCCTACTATTCAGAAATTGTGATTGAGAAATGAAAATGGGACGAACAGACTGAAGATCCGAGGCCATCTATTTATAGTTGCTTAATCTGGATCTCTCGCGGCCCGCGTAACATAAGCCCAGGGCTTACGCGGCCCGCGTTGACCTCCGGTCAATGCGTAGCTTAGCTGGGTCACTATGTAGCCTCGCCAGATGTTGGGCCACGTGGCGGCCCAGGGCCGTGCCAGGCCTTAAGTTGACGCGGCCCGCGTCACGCTTGGGGTGGGGCTTACGCGGCCCGCCTCAGCCCAAAAATTCAATTTTTAATGATTTTTAATACTATTTAATATATTTGAGACCCGTTTTCACGTATGGGGTGTATTTTGGGACATTTTGGGATATTTTAAAATATACTAGGGTGTCGAAAAAATTATGAGGGTTGTTACATCCTCCCCACCTTGTTTTAGAGCTCGTCCTCGAGATCTACTGGAACAAGTGTGGATATTTTCTTTTCATTTCTGATTCAAGCTCCTATGTATACTCAGGTCCTCTTTTGGAGTCCCACTTCACTTTGACCAGAACTAGTCTCTTTTGCTTGAGGTTCTTGACTTTCCTGTCTTCAATCTGTAGAGGCCTTTCTACAAACTTGAGTTGTTCATTTACCTCTATATCCTTAAGAGGTACCATTAGTGATTCATTAGCTAAACACTTTTTGAGATTAGATACATGAAACACATCATGTATTCCTGCCATTTCCTCTGGCAGTTGTAGCTTATAGGCTACAGGTCCTATTCTTCTAATAATCTCAAAAGGTCCAATATACCTGGGACTTAGCTTTCCCCGTTTGATGAATCTTACTACTCCTTTCCAAGGAGAGATCTTCAACAATACTTTATCTCCTACTTGAAATTCCAATGGTTTGCGTCGATTATCAACATAGCTCTTTTGTCGATCACTTGCTGCTTTCAGTTGTTCCTTGACTTGAATGATCTTGTCGGTTGTTGCTTGCACTATCTCAGGTCCAGATAGTTGCTTTTCCCCAATTTCTGCCCAACAGACTGGGGTTCGGCACTTTCGTCCATAAAGTGCTTCGAATGGTGCAGTATTGATACTTGTGTGATAACTATTATTATATGAAAATTCTATTAAAGGTAAGTGATCGTCCCAATTACCTCCGAAATCAATTATACAAGCTCTAAGCATGTCCTCCATTGTCTGAATTGTTCTTTCGCTTTGTCCTTCCGTTTGAGGATGATAAGTTGTGCTCAGATTTAACTTGGTTCCCATTGCCTTTTGGAAACTTGACCAAAAATGAGAGGTAAATCGGCTATCCCTATCAGAAACGATTGATAAAGGTATTCCATGTAAAGAAACTATTTTATTTACATATAATTTAGCTAACTGTTCCATACTGAAAGTTTCCTTCATTGGTAGGAAATGAGCTGACTTAGTTAGTCTATCTACAATCACCCAGATTGTATCATTTCCTTTCTTTGTTTTGGGTAATTTAGTAACAAAATCTATTGTTATTAATTCCCATTTCCACACTGGCATTTCTAGTTGTTGTAACAAACCTGAGGGTTTGTGGTGTTCAGCTTTAACTTGTGAACAAGTTAAACATTTAGAAACATAGGCTGCTATGTCTTTCTTCATTCCTATCCACCAGAAAATTTTTCCTTAAATCCTGGTACATTTTATCATTTCCTGGGTGCATCGTATACTTAGACTTATGGGCTTCTTCTAATATATGATGACGTAGGTTCCCTAATTTAGGTATCCATATTCTCTTTTTATGGAATCTCCAAATTCCATCTGTTCCTTGTTCTAATTCCTTAATCATACCTTTTAATTTTTCAGTATCTTCCTTGATTACTGATTCTTGTGCTTCTCTTATCTGATCATTTAAATCTACTTGCAGATTTAATTTAAGAGAACGTACCCTTTTTGACTTTTCATGATACTTTCGGCTTAAAGCATCTGCCACTACATTTGCTTTTCCTTCATGATACTGGATATCACAATCATAATCACTAAGCATCTCCATCCAGCGTCTTTGTCTCATATTCAACTCCTTTTGTCCGAAAACATACCTTAAACTCTTATGATCAGTGAATATGGTAAACTTACTACCATAAAGGTAATGTCTCCAAATCTTAAGGGCAAAAATTATAGCTCCTAATTCCAAATCATGGGTTGAATAATTCTCTTAATGATTCTTAAGTTGTCTAGATGCATAAGCTATAACCTTTTGGCGCTGCATCAATACACATCCATAACCTAATTTAGAAGCGTCACAAAAGACTACAAAGTCTTCAGTTCCTTCTGGTAACGCTAGTATGGGTGTATTAGTTAATCTTTGTTTAAGAATTCTAAATGCTTCTTCTTGTTTTGCTCCCCATTCAAACTTAATGGATTTACAAGTTAACTTAGTTAAAGGAATGGCTATTCTAGAAAAATCTCGAATAAATCTTCTATAATAACCGGCCAATCCTAAGAAACTTCTAACCTCAATTGGTGATTCAGGGTTTTTCCTTTTAATAATCGCCTCGATCTTTGTTGGATCCACATGAATTCCTTCATGGTTCACTAAGTGTCCAAGAAATTGTACATGTTCTAACCAAAATTCGCACTTTGAAAATTTAGCATAAAACTTTTCCTTTCTTAATAGACTTAAAAGTGCGTGTAAATGCTTTGCATGATCTTCCTTACTCTTAGAGTAAATTAGAATATCATCTATAAAAACAATTATGAATTTATCCAAATATGGCTTACATATTCGGTTCATCATGTGTAACACCCGTCCAAATTTACTTGAATTTAATAATAATTCATAATATTTTATACAAAAGATGTCTAAATTAATACCTTAGTTTCAACAACTAAGTTCTAAGTTAACAAACATTAGTTATCTACCGACTAACTAAAACATCCATAAGTTATTTAACAAACGGTTTACATCACAACATTGTTTACGCAAAGTTAATTTACGCGGAAGTTTCAAAAATTTGTGTTCGGTTCTTCAAAAGCTAGCTTGACCGTCATCCGTAATCCTTGGATACCTAAAAACTGAAATGTTTACATTAAACATTAGTATTAGAATACTTAGAAATAATACATATTCGAAACTACGTCTAAAACGGATTCGAATTAACAATGAAATACAAAATTTATCATAAGTTCTAAAGCTCTACCGTAACTTACGGTGGATACCGTAAGTTACGGTAGCTTCTGGGAAATTCTGGTTCCACCGTAACACAGGGGAAACCCACCGTAACCTTTTGGTCTCTACCGTAAATTACGGTATATACCGTAATTTACGGTAGACGCTGGAATGTTATGTTTGGTTTGATTTGTTTGTTTACTTGAATCAAGTTCTCGGATTTCAATCCTACAAATCAACATGTTTAACCCTCGTATTCTAATATGTCATTTGTCAATAATAACAAGAGACCGAGTAACCATACTACAATGTATTACCATGCCTTATTTGGTTATTCAACCCGTTTGGCTCATCTAAGGAATTCTCCATTTTGATGTCTACCAACGAGGTCTAACCAGATTCTTAGCCTATTATTCGACATAACGAATATCATCGCTTTAATCCAACTCAACTTTTAATACACAATCCAACTACATATATGCTAAATATCAAAATTTACCCAAATGTAACGAATCAAGTTACATACCTTCATAATTTGTCGACATTGCTTTCTAATCATAATTACCCATTCCCGGGCTTGTCGACCTTAGCGTATCCCTTCTAATCCTCGGTTTCTGCTTTTATAACTCAATTTAACGAGTGACGTTCGAGTCACTCCAAACATTACCATTTCGACCATTATTTTAACACATTCTTCATCTAGTGAATTACATCACTTTACTTACATCCCATTATGACTAATTAAGCGGTATTATCAATAAACATATTTAACCAACTATTTATTTTGAACCGCTTGGTTTGTCGAGTGAATTCCATCACTTCTTAGACTTACCAAAGGGTTTCAATTTCACTATTTCGACATCATACCTATTTCAACTATTTCTTTTGACCCGTTTGGTTTGTCGAGTGAATTCCATCACTTCTTAGACTTACCAAACGCAACTATTTTCGCTATAACAACATTAGACATATTTACGACTAGGCTTATCTACGTAAATGTAACGAGACGACAAGTCGCGTACCTTTAGAGCACACCCTTCAAACGCGTATCCGCTCCGGCTTGTCCGCTTGACGATCCGGATTCTTTGCCTAAAGAGTTCAATTCACAATCAACTTAGAACTATTTTCATAATCATTAACGCATAATTCTCTATAATAATCAAATCTGCGTTTTCATCTGATTTTTAACATTTTAATCCCTACTTAGGCATTTTAACAAACACCTAGCGGGTCAGATTTTTACATCATCAAAACCAAGTTCATGACTTATAAGAATCATCTAAATCAACTTCAATTAGTCACATTTACACATGTTTTAACTTCCAAATTTCAGAAAGTACCTCATAAAACTCAGATTACACTAGAACAAGAATCATGATCTTAGTGTTTACCAAGTTTCTACAACTTATTAATCACCTACAATGGTGATTATGAACCCTACAAGTATCATGCAAGATTTTGACAAGAAATCATCTAGGGTTTATCCCTAAACATCATACTTTTTCTGAAATCACTTTCTATGATCAAATTACACTAGAATAATCATTCTAAACCCTAGTGTTCATCATTATCTTGTAAAACCCATAACCCACCTTCAATGTGTTCATGGAATTTCCTTAATTTGGACATGATTTCACATGTAGTTGTCTAGGTTTTACTTCTAGACACCATCTCATCACTAAGCTAACCAAATCACGAACATGCATCATCTAATTTCAGATTTCCCAATTTCATGAGAATTTCAAACAGAGAATTAACACGAAATTTTACATACCTTGTACCCCCCTTGTGATGAGGATCACTAATCTATGTTCGGATTTTGATTTGGACTGAGTTTGATCCTTCAATTTAGAGATTTTATGCTGAACTAGGGTTTTGATGAACTTGGTCGCCCCCTGCTCTTGTCTGGTCGATCTCACACACGTATGTGTGTTTGAGATTTCTATTTTTCATGTTTTATTAAACTAAATTTTAGTTTAATCACTTTTAGTCCCTCTAATTTCCTTTAGTCCCCTTTTTGTCCTTTAACTACTCACTAGTCATTATCTAACTAGGTTAGTGTCACCCCTAGTTAGTTTATTTTACTAATTTATTTACAAAGAAATTGTAAATTTTATGAACTTATATTTTCGGGATGTTACATCATGTCCATAAATGCAGCTGGGGCATTGGTTAAACTAAATGGCATGACAGTAAATTCATAATGGCCATACCTTGTTCTGAATGCGGTTTTAGGAATATCCTCTTCCTGTACCTTTAATTGATGATATCCTGACCTTAAATCGATTTTAGAGAAAAATCGAGCTCCTTGCAGTTGATCGAACAGATCATCGATTCTCGGTAATGGGTACCGATTCTTAATCGTGACTTTGTTCAATTCACGGTAATCAATGTACATACGCATCGATCCGTCCTTCTTTTTAACGAACAGTATCGGCGCTCCCCATGGCGACGAACTTGGTTGTATGAATCCTTTTTCCAGCAATTCGTCTAATTGTTTCTTTAATTCCTGCAGGTGCCAAACGGTAAGGTGCTTTGGCAATTGGTGTTGTTCCAGGCAGTAGGTGAATTCTGAATTCAACTTCTCTGTCTGGTGGTAGTCCTGGTAATTCTTCTAGAAAAATATATGAAAACTGAGACACTACTGGAATGTCTTTTAGTTCTTTTCCTTTAGTGTTAGTTATTATGGAAATCAAATACACTATAGAACCTTTTCTTATATAACTTGCAGTTTTCATTACAGAGATGAATTTCGTGGATCTAACTGGTTTATTTCCTTTAATTGTGATCTTTTCTGAATTTACTTGAATTGACTTTTGATCACATAAAATACTAGCTTTATTGGCCATTAACCAATCCATTCCTAATACAACATCAAATCTTACCAGATTCATGGGATACATATTTGCAATATACTTTTGATTTAAAATTTCTATTCTTGCTCCCTGCAAGATTTCAGAAATCCTAACTGTTTCTCCATTAGCTGCCTCTATTAGACATTCTTGTGGTAGTTTAGTTAATGACTGATTTAGAAGTTTGCAAAACGATGTATTAATAAAACTTTGGTTTGCACCAGAGTCAAATAATACTTTAGCAAAAACATCATTAACTAAAAATGTACCAACTATCACATCTGGAATCATCTTGGCTTCATATACTGTCAGAACAAATGCTCTAGCATTTTTAGTGTTCTTGTTGTTCGTGGCAGGAGCTAATTTCGGACAGTTTGGCTTGATGTGACCTTGTTTCCCACAATTGTAGCATACCATGTTGTTGGCTTTCCTCCTGCAGTCTTCTTCCTTGTGTCCTGATATTTTGCAGAAATTGTAATATATGGAGCATTTTCCAGAATGCTTCCTTTTGCAATACTTGCAATAAGGTGCAGATGTAGAACCCATATTTCTACGGTTGTAATTCCCAGAACGGAATTCTTGAGTAAGTCTTTGGGTTAGGTTTCTCTTCTGGTCTTCTTCTCTAGTACGCACTAATTCACCAGTCAAGGTGTTTGTTAATTCTACAGCTTCTTCTATGGTTTGAGGTCTTGCTGCCTTGACTACATGTCTAATTTCTCCAATTAATCCCCAGATGTAACGGGAGATTAATACCGGCTCTGGTGATGCAAGGGTTGGTACTATTCTAGCATATTCAAAGAATAACTTGGTGTACCCCTTACTATCCACTCCATTCATCCTAAGGTTTAGGAATTTGTTTGCTATTTGTTCTTTTTCATTAGAAGGGCAGAATTTCCTTTCTACCATATTCCTAAATTCTTCCCATTCCATGTTGTATACCCTATCACTTCCTTTTGACTGGATGATAGTGTTCCACCATTCTAAGGCTGAATTCTTAAATAGATTGGAAGCAAACATTATCTTGTCCTCTTCCGCACATTTGCTTATTTTCAGAACAACCTCAGTCTTTTCTATCCAGCGTAGAGCTGCAATAGGTTCTTCATTGCCCGAGAATTCTATTGGTTTGCAGGACCAGAATTCTTTGTAAGAACAACCATAAGGCATGGTTCTTCTTCTTTTGGGAATAGGCGCTTGAAGTATAGGGCCATTGTTCACGCCGTGTTCTGGTTCAATTGGTCGCTTACTGCTATGCTTACTTTTATTATTCGCTTCTTGAATCGTTTGAATAATAAATGGCATTGCATCTATGATTCCTTGTGCCACTATATGTTGAACAGCACTATTATCCATTTGGTTTCCATTGTTATTGATGCTCGGATTCTCATTAACCACGTTAATGTTACTCTGGTTATCGTTATTCAGATTTCCTTGATTTCCTTCGTCGGCCATCTGAATTTTAAACATTTACCCCGTATTAATATCACAAAATAATATTTTAATATAGTCAATCACATGACACACATTTTTGCCAAAAGCGTCGATCATTGCGACTTTACTCTATTCATCTACTATATATCTATTACACACCAGTACTGAAATAAAATTATAATACCAACAGAAATAAATAATAGTAGGCATCCGTACACACATATTTTATTATTTTATTATTATTATTACTATTACCGTCTCTATTCTCACATTCACGGATATGGATTCATCCAAAAATCCATATTGCGCTCGTCGTACTTCCAGACGAGTCGCTCTCCCACCTGTCTCATTCTCTCACTGCTCTCTAAAATTTCCTCCCCAAAAGTCCTAAGTTCTTGTACGTTTTCTGCACTTATTGGGGGTGCAGGTTCTAGGACTGGGTTCGGAATCTGGGGTGCGGGTTCTTGATGTGGGGGTGTAGGTGCTTGGAATCGGTAAGGATCTTCTAAAATCTCCCTAATGTATTCATCGTGGAAATAGGGATCTAAAGGGTCCAAACCTAGGTAAGCTCCTACGTTTTGCATGGGTGTGTCTTCATGTATCGGGTAGCGTTGCACATAGTCCCTAACTTCATCCCACCAGGGATCGTAATTTGGGTCTAGGGGGTTTGGTGCAGGTACCCTAGGTATTTCCTCCGGGTTGAAATCATGCATCTCTACTTGGTTTTCTGGGTTTTGTATCTCCATCGGTTGGTCAGGGATTGGTGGCTGTGGTTGGGGTGCTATTATTCGCTCCAGATTAGGGTCAGCTGCAGTGGTTGCTAGGATATGAATATTGGCTATACCCCTATTTATCATATCCTGGGCATAGGCATCTGTCTCTCTCTTGGCTGTTGCTAGTACCCTCTGATCTGGTAACTTTTTCATACGTTTTCTACGCTCGTGTGCACCTCGACTGAACCATCCCCTCTTTTTCTGAGGAAATGGCTCTTCTGACTGAGCCTTAAATACAAAGATTCCTTCTTCCATATCAGTAGAGTACCCTGAGAGGGCAGGCTGAGAAGAGGAGGTGCCTTCGCTTCTAGGCGAACCAGACAATTGACGATACGCGTCAGATGGTCCTTGGTCACTCATACTGTAAACTAACAAATAGTCAAATAATACATAACAATAAATACAATTATGCATGTATTTCCGTAATTTATTTCCTAACACAAAATTTAAAATTTAAGTGTCAGCAGAACACTTCTTTGGCTTAGACCAGTGGCTAGGCTCTGCTACAACCTTCTGTCGCAACCCCCGATTCCTTATCTGTCCCGGGAACGGGCTGACGCAAACTCAGAATTCTGGTGGTATCAGTTTGTTAATTTGGCAGCGGAAATTACATCAGGACCGTAGTTAGGAAATGTTTATCAGAGTAAAACCACCATATGTGAAATTAATAATCACATGGGTAAAACCCGAGTTTCTTATTACAACATGTTTATAGGGATAAACCCTATTTTATTGAATTTAAAACATCGTCTTTTAGGTAACTTTTATAGCCACATTTTTCCCAAGCCGTCAGTGCTCTCCAGCTGGCTTTTTACTAATTGGCTGTCACATTGTGTTACCTGAAACGCGTTTTAAAAACATTTATCAGTGGGAAATACTGGTGAGTGAATCCCAGTTTAATCAAGAAATATTAATTTAATTTAAACTTAACAGTATTGAGGGCGATTACAATGTTTATATCTACCCAATTACTCATTCAGTACTGTCAATCCTGACTGGTGGGTCATATTACACATTAGCTAACTCTTCATCCAATGGTAACGTTACTCACATTTTGTATACAAAACCCCAACATACCGGCAGTAATCGTAGAATTACAAAGACTCAATCACTGCTAAATTGCATTGTAAAATAGTTAAGGTTTTGTAAAAACTGTTAACAAAAAGGAGATTACTCACATTGCTTTCTTAGATTTTCCGTAAGGGTTTCCTGAGAATTATCTATAATTTACACAAATGTACACGTGTTAGTATTAATAACCCATTTTAACATTAGTAATACCCTCCCCGAGACGGCATTCCAACGACTACGTCGGGCAGAACCACGACAGCCGTTACAGAACCCTAGATCAATCGGCCAGCGTATCTAATACGTATCCAGGGGTTATAATACTTACAACGGAGCAGAACCTCACTATTTAGGGGGGTATAATACCCGTATAATAAGCCTACTATTCAGAAATTGTGATTGAGAAATGAAAATGGGACGAACAGACTGAAGATCCGAGGCCATCTATTTATAGTTGCTGAATCTGGGTCTCTCGCGGCCCGCGTAACATAAGCCCAGGGCTTACGCGGCCCGCGTTGACCTCCGGTCAATGCGTAGCTTAGCTGGGTCACTGTGTTGCCTCGCCAGATGTTGGGCCACGTGGCGGCCCAGGGCCGTGCCAGGCCTTAAGTTGACGCGGCCCGCGTCACGCTTGGGGTGGGGCTTACGCGGCCCGCCTCAGCCCAAAAATTCAATTTTTAATGATTTTTAATACTATTTAATATATTTGAGGCCCGTTTTCACGTATGGGGTGTATTTTGGGACATTTTGGGATATTTTAAAATATACTAGGGTGTCGGAAAAATTATGAGGGTTGTTACATCCTCCCCACCTTGTTTTAGAGCTCGTCCTCGAGATCTACTGGAACAACTGTGGATATTTCCTTTGCATTTCTGATTCAAGCTCCCATGTATACTCAGGTCCTCTTTTGGAGTCCCACTTCACTTTGACCAGAACTAGTCTCTTATGCTTGAGGTTCTTGACTTTCCTATCTTCAATCTGTAGAGGCCTTTCTACAAACTTGAGTTGTTCATTTACCTTTATATCCTTAAGAGGTACCATTAGCGATTCACCAGCTAAACACTTTTTGAGATTAGATACATGAAACACATCATGTATTCATGCCATTTCCTCTGGCAGTTGTAGCTAATAGGCTACAGGTCCTATTCTTCTAATAATCTCAAAAGGTCCAATATACCTGGGACTTAGCTTTCCTCATTTGATGAATCTTACTACTCCTTTCCAAGGAGAGACCTTCAACAATACTTTATCTCCTACTTGAAATTCCAATGGCTTGTGTCGATTATCAACATAGCTCTTTTGTCGATCACGTGCTGCTTTCAGTTGTTCCTTGACTTGAATGATCTTGTCCGTTGTTTCTTGCACTATCTCAGGTCCAGATAGTTGCTTTTCCCCAATTTCTGCCCAACAGACTGGGGTTCGGCACCTTCGTCCATAAAGTGCTTCGAATGGTGCAACATTGATACTTGTGTGATAACTATTATTATATGAAAATTCTATTAAAGGTAAGTGATCGTCCCAATTACCTCCGAAATCAATTACACAAGCTCTAAGCATGTCCTCCATTGTCTGAATTGTTCTTTCGCTTTGTCCATCCGTTTGAGGATGATAAGCTGTGCTCAGATTTAACTTGGTTCCCATTGCCTTTTGGAAAGTTGACCAAAAATGAGAGGTCAATCGGCTATCCCTATCAGAAACGATTGATAAAGGTATTCCATGTAAAGAAACTATTTCATTTACAGATAATTTAGCTAACTGTTCCATACTGAAAGTTTCCTTCATTGGTAGGAAATGAGCTGACTAAGTGTCGGAAATCAAAAGTGTCACAAAAGGGTACATAAAGCACACTAAACTGCAAGTTTAGCACCTTAACGAACCAGTAACCAACCGAACAACCGGACACTACCCGAAACACCAAATTTACACTAGAAGCACTGTTTTAACATTACTGAGCTAGTTATGGTCCCCGAACATCATAACACCCCATGCAAATACCTAACAACTAAAACATGTAACTTATACTTGGATTTCAACTAGTAATCAACTAACTTAGTTCAAGCCTAATCTAGACCCCCCCCCCCCCCCACCTATTTACGGCCCCAATAAGGGCCCCACACCAAGATTTGTTTAAAAAAAATATTGGATCATGTTTTGCTTTAAGTAACATAATATACAAGATGTAAAATGTTAGAATGGTTATAAGAAGGACCCTTAAGATCATAACTCATTCTTATACACACTTGAAACACACACCATTCTCTCCTCTCTTCCCCTTGTTCTCGGCCGACCTCAACCCCCATACCACCACCTTCATTCAACCTTTCTCATATAATCCAAGCTCATACAAAGGTGTTAGAGATCATACAAAGAAGCTAGGAGCTTACGGAAGTGCAAGGACCTTCTCTATTTGCTTTTATCCATCTCATAACTTCTCTTGAATCATCCCTAGCCTTGAGCTAGTGGTAAGAACCTTATACACTCCATTTTACTTCCATTTTTAGTGGTTAAAGAAGAATCATAATCATAATTTTGAAGAACACTAAAGATCATAAGAATGAAACTTGAACATAAGCATGATTAATGAAGAAACTAAGTTGTTTATGAGTTATTATGCTTGATGATTGTTGCTTGTTTGAGAAAATGATGTTGATCATCATATGATCTTGCTAGATCATGATTAAAAACATAATCTAGCAAGATGAGAAGATGAACATGTTAGAGATTCATGGATCATCCACACATAAAACATGAACTTGAAAGAATAAAATGTTTTCTTGAAAAAAAAATGATCAAAGTGAGTAGTAATACTTGTAGATCTAAAGATTTATGGATGATTTCTAAAGAAACCAAGTTAAAAATATAAGTTTTACTAAATCTTGGTTCTTACATAAACAAACCTTATTTTGGGTGGTTAAACAAGTGTAGAAACACTTGTGAAACAAGAAGAATTCATAAGAAAATATATTTAGAAAACATGATCATAAGTTGTAAAGATCAATCTTCTTTAAAAATGAAGTTTTTAAAGAATCACTCACACTTTAAAGGATAACAAGGCTTACTAATAACACTAGTAAGTTACTACAAATTTTTGTGAAATTTCAAGTTCATGAAGTAGTAGATCATACTTGTTTTTTGGCAAAATTGGTAAGTAAAGGTTGTTTAATATTGTTTGTGGATTGATTGTGATGATTTTTACAAAAGAAAATGATATGCTTGAAAGCATGGAAACCTCCATTTTAGGGGAAACTATGGCAAAATTTTCTAAAAATTCAAACACTTAGAAAAATATCTCTATACAAGTGTTTACAAGTGTATGTTAAACCACAAATTGTTACAAAAACTTTGCCATAATTTTTGGTTACAAAAATATAAATATTGGAGGTTGGTTTTTATAAATAAAAGTGACTAAATATGTATTTAGGAAATACATATTTAGAAGACACCATGTGTGTGATTATTTGTATATTTTGTGTATTAGTTATATTATTTTAGGACATGAAATAATATAACACATCAAAATACCAAGAATTATAATCCAAAATATTACCAAAATTCCAAGGAATAAATATACAAGTTGTACACAAAATATTGGTGAAATCCGAACTATGGAATAAGACTTACAAAATATTCCGGAAATTGATCCACAAAGTATATTTTGGTAAATAATATTTTGGACACCAAAGGAAACAAAAATAAGATTTTTAAGATCATAACAAGAATATATCCTGTTTTTGACAAGGGAAAAATATAATATTTTTCGGCATATATGAATATATATTTTTCTTGAAACTTTTAGAAGAAATATTATTTTAAGAAATATATATTTTCTTACACAAACACGAAATACAAGATTTTTGAGGTGAAGGATATATTTTCTCGAATAAATATGAAATATATATTTTCAAAGTTAGACACGAAAATATATTATTTTTGAAACTTATGAGAAAATACAAATATTTTTGCCAAAAGAAAAATTATAAATATTTTTTCTAAGTAATATTTACTACAATATATTTTGGGAATATATATTGGTGGACTGTTATTAAAGATAATATTCCGGAAAAATTAATACGAAATTAAGTATAGGAATACTTAATGAATACAATAAAAATACGTGTTCTCATACGTATAAATACACACCAGAATACTACCCTAATACATGGCAAAAATATACAAGTATAAGAATGCAAATACAAACACACCCATCCTTCGGAAGGATATACAAGTATGAATACTTGGGAAGTATTAAGTTAAAATAATTGTTTTAACAATTATTCCAAAATTTAATAAATATAGTTTAAGTTAAAATATTAATTATTTTAACAAATAATTATATAACTTGGAATAATATCGAAGATACAAAGAAACGTAACTCAAAGACAGTAATACTAAGTCAAGGCACGATCCGCTCGTCTAATCGACCATAGTACATTGTAGGTAGTCGTGTTTACCCGAAGGAGCTTGAGTTACGGTGGTTGAAGACGCAAGACTGTGAGTTCATGTCCCCCTTTTCTTTAAACTGTTTTGTTTTATAACTTCGGGGGTGAAGTACATGTTACAAAATGATTACAAACAATTACAATTGGTATGGTTAGCTTTGGAAAGTACAGTATATCATGTGAATGGGTAGACGCACTCCTAAGACCATTAATCCTCGTATTAGGACCAAGGGGCATGAGTGATAGATTTATTTGGGTGTAGCGAGCCCACACCCATGTGGACCGGGGTTTGGCCCATGAGGTGACTATGTCTTACAGCCGGAGGCCCGGTACAAAATCTGCTAGGTTTGAGCCTTCCTACGCCATTGCACGCATGTTAATGGCCTTGCAAACCATTAATCGATCTGTTTCCTTGTTTTGCTTTCATACCGGGATTTACAAAACATATATACATACAATGATTACAAGGTTTTATTCATACACACAAACAAACACATGAACTCGCTCAACTTTTGTTGATGTTTTCAAAATACATGTATTTCAGGGAATTAAAAGTGGATATGGCGGGCGTTGGATGTTTCAAGTTGCGTTAAGAATAAAGGATGTCATCCGTTGTCTTAGGGTTTGGTTAGGGTGTCTTATTCCTGGGCGAGATACATCTACCAAAGCCTGATTTTATTTAGAGTCTTTTGATGAGTTCGTATGGAACTCTAAACAATTTGTATGGTTTGTAAAACTTAAATTCGTAGTCTATGTTTCAAACAATGATGTTTGTGGTGTTTTAAACTTAATTCAGTGGATGACCATCTATGGTTTTTATCATATAGCTGTTGTTATGATTGAATGCAATGATATTAAGAAAGTCACACATAATCACGCTTCCGCAAAAGTCAGGGTGTGACAGCTTGGTATCAGAGCTTCGATTGTAGCGAACTAGGATTCCTTCTCGAGTCTAGACTACAATCATTAGGGCTCTCACGAAAATGTTTTCACAACATGTTTTCATTGCATACATGAAACGCCCAGATCCAGGAAAATAAACATTTTTACAAACAAAAGACACGAAACACTTTTCAAGGTTTATGTTTATGGTTCAGTCTGAGAGACTGGGTGGTTTAGTCTGGGAGGCTGGGTGGTTGAGTCTGAGAGACTAGGTGGTCAGTCTGAGAGACTGGGTGGTTCAGTCTGAGAGACTGGGTGGTTTAGTCTGAGAGACTAGGTAGTACAGTCTGGAAGACTGGGTGGTTTAGTCTGAGAGACTAGGTAGTTCAGTCTGGGAGACTGGGTGGTTTAGTCTGGGAGACTAGGAAGGATACATGATTACATGATTACCTTGTCATTGATTACATGCTTAATGTTAGTAGTTAATATATGTGCATACGTGGTGCTTGTTATGTTACAGATACCATGTCGTCATCTGATAGCGGATTGTCCGATGACCATGATCCTATGGTTGTTGTTTCTGACAATGAGATTGTCCCTGAGCCAGAGATCTTTACTTCCGATATAGAGAGTGACCCGGAGATGATGTCCGATGATGACGACGACTTTCAGCCCTTTGCGCTGCCTGATTTTGGAGATACCGATTGCTGATGGTATCCCGGACGAGGATCCGTTTATTATTCCTATTCCTATGCACGATCATCTTATCATCGGTCACCCCGATGGTGAGCATGTCGTGGCACCGATCCTTGCTCCTGTTCCTTTAGTGGTCATTCCTCCTGAGGATTGGCCATTCGATGATCTTTTTGACGATGATTTTGATTTGTTTGTTGATGGTCCCCCTGATGATGCTCATGGCGATAGGGAGCTCGATGAGGACGTTGTTGATGTTCCACTTCTGGGGATTCCTGTTATTGAGATTTCTTCTGACTCTAGCTTACACTCTGTTCCAGATTCCTTTAAGTCTGTGTCATCTTCCGCCTTACAGGCAGTTGGTTTACGACGTTATGCCACTGATACTGATGATGATACGGCCATTTCAGCTGCACCATCTCCTCCACATGACATTGAGCCTGGACTTGAGCTTGATTTTATCCGTGTTGATCAGCCTGTTGATGCACACGCTGATCCTGAGCCGATACCTGCTCCTGAGCATTTTCCTGATCATGACCCTGTTCCATTTGGCATACATGACATTGCACCTCTCATACCCGATCCAGTTCCTGCACCCGCTGACCCTCCTGTCATTGAGCCAGTCACTCCTCCACTTGCACCTGCACCCGTTGATGTTGCTCCTTTTCACCCGGGAGAGTCAGATGTGCACCGTGTCGACCTGCCTATTGTTTTCTTGCAGGATATACCTGCACCCCGTCCGGGGGAGGGCATTTCTAGCCAGCAACCTAGCCATGACCCTCATGTATCAGCAGCTTTCCCTCACATGCCACAGTCTGCACCTTCTGCTCATTTTAGTTCTTCACCACTTGACGAGCCACTTAGATGGTTCCCACCTTATACCATACCGATTTCTGATCCCTACCATCCCTCACATTTCACTGGTTACACACGGAATGAGTTACTTCTATCATTGCAGCTCCAGTATGAGATCATGAGTCGCAGGATTTTAGAGCTTGAGATGATACCGCGACCCTTGCCATGTCCGTGTCAGCTTGCATTTGCTCCTCGTTCATCATCATCCCCATTTTCACATCCTCCTGCACCGCTTACTCCATTTACTGAGTTCGATACTCGATTTCTTACTGTTGAGCAGCAGATCAGTTATCTGTTGCGTCATGTTTATGATCTTGAGGAGGAGCTTGCGCATGTGCGCAACTTGCTTTTTGTTCCTCCACTTCCTCCTCCACCACCATCAGCATAGCTGGTTTTTGGTTTTATGTAGGTAGCTTGCTTTTGATGAGAGCACCGCTATTGAGCTGAGCTAGTGAAGTCTTTTGGAGACCACTTTTTGATTGTATTACTGTTGTAGACTGATAGACATTTTGGACAAGGGTAGTGTAACCCTATGATCCCTTTTGATATGATACTTTGTAAAACATGTAACAATATGCGTGGTCGATGATTAATGGAAAGCTCAATCGTAATGTTCTCATTAAATACGTTGTTAAATTACATGCTCGCATTATAATTGTGTTGGTTACCTGATTGCTTGCTACAATAATTGCTGCTACATATACATACTATATACTTATTATACGAATAAGACCTGACCTATACAATCTTCTTTATAGAAGATGCCTCCTCGAAGGAACAATCAATTGCCCACAGCAGAGGCAGAACTGCATGAACGAATTTCACAAGCAATCGCACAACATGAGGCCTTACGCTCTGAACACAACGGAGGTACCTCAGGAAATAACCCACCTCACGGTAATGTTTAAGTCACTTAAGACACATTACGATACGTTTAGACATTCCATGTGCGTTTGCTAATGCTTTCTGTGAATGATGTTGCTGGTACAGGCTGTACTTACAAGCAGTTCCTTGACTGTAAGCCTCTGAATTTTGACGGCACTGGAGGTACTGTAGCTTTCGTTAGATGGGCTGAGAAGACAGATTCTGTGCTGCGAATGAGCAAGTGTGCGCCATAGCACCAGGTCACTTATATTTCTTAACTATTCCTAGACGGAGCTCTATCCTGGTGGAACCTTCAGGTTCAGACTCTAGGTGATGAAGCAGCATATGGTATGACCTAGGATGAGGTGAAAGAACTGATACGCAAGAAGTACTACTCGAGAGCTGAGATTCGGAAGTTGGAAACCGAGTTCTGGAATCTGAAGATGGATGGACCTAAGATTATTGAATATGTGCAGAGATTCCATGACCTGTCTCGTGTTGTCCCCTACATGGTAGAACCGGAATTCAAGCGAGCTGAACGCTTCATCTGGGGATTGGCACCCCAAATTATGAGCATGGTGACTACTTCGAAGCCTCCGACGATCACTGAGGCCATTGATTTGAGTATGGAATTGACTAAAGAAGCAATTAGATTGAACAAGTTTTCGGTTTCTGAAGGAAAGAAGAAGGAGACTCATGTTGAGTCATCGGGGGAGAACAAAAGGAAGTTCTCCAATTTTAAGAAGGGTACCCAAGGAAACAACAGTGGTAACAAGAAGAGAGATGTGAATCCACCGGCCGAGGTTAAGACTGGTGCCGCTACTTCTGGTGCTGAGGTTAGAGGAAAAGGATATATGGGCACCCTGCCCAAGTGTGATGTGTGTCAGTTCCATCACACTGGACGATGCAGAGCTGGAAAGTGTGAAACATACGGAAAAGTTGGCCATGCCAAAGAGACATCCTGGTATGGTGCCGGTCGTGGGAATAATGGTCAGAGAGGAAATGGTAATGGCAATGGAAACCGTGGTGGCAACGGTTATGACAACAGAAACCAAGGTGGAAATCAAGGAGGTAATGGTAATCGTGGTGGTTCTGGAAACCAAGCTGGTAATGGAAACCCCGACCAAAACAACCATCAGGGTGGTACTGGAAACAAGCAAGGATGCTTTAGTTGCGGAGATGTCGGGCATTTCAAGTGAGATTGCCCAAAGAACAATCAAGCCCAAGGAAGAGTCTTCAACATTGGAGCTAGGGAAGCTCGCCAGGATCCGAACGTAGTTACGGGTACGTTCCCTATCAACCAACACTTTGCATCTGTACTATTTGATACTGGTGCCGACTATAGCTTCGTATCCCTAGAATTTAAGAATATACTTGGGTTAGTTGCTAGTAAGTTAGAAATTCCGTACTCGATAAAACTAGCTAATGGAAAGCTAGTAGAGACAAACGAAGTAATTAGAGGCTGTGCAATAGAGCTCGGAGAGCATGAGTTTACGCTTGATCTTCTACCAGTTGAGTTGGGAAGCTTTGACGTGGTAGTGGGAATGGATTGGTTATCAAGTAACCGAGCTGAGATCGTATGTCATGAGAAGATCATTCGAATCCCGATGATGAATGGAGAGACGATTGTAGTGCACGGAGAGAAACACGATACGCCTCTAAGGATTATCAGCTGTTTGAAGGCCCGAAAGTTTTTACAAAAAGGATGTGTTGCCTTTTTGGCTCACATTGTTGATAAAGAAGCCGAAGAGCCAAAGCTGGAAAATATCCCTGTGGTAAAGGAATATCCTGAAGTCTTCCCCGAAGACTTGCCAGGATTGCCGCCGCAACGGCAAGTCGAATTCCACATTGATTTAGTTCCAGGTGCCGTGCCTGTAGCTAAGGCACCTGTTAGGTCCAAAGTTTTACGCTTATTTTTATTACGTGTATTCATATTTATTTGGTCTAAATTATGTATTGGGCTTGGGCTAGGCCATGTGGGCCAATGGGGTAGAGGCTCCTATATAGAGCTCTCATTTGTGTCATCATGTAATCCCCAAAGGAGAACCTTGTACCCGACAATCCTAAAGATTGTGTGCAAGGTTCTCGAAGATCGTACCAGACAGTCCTTGAGACTGTGTTCAATCTAAGCAGCGGCACTGTGTTATGCAACGAAAAATTTCTTTTTATTCATACGGTTTGATCTTATATTCCGCGTTCGATTGAACCGTCGAGTGATGTCACGGGTTTTTTCGGGACTAACAAGTGGTATCAGAGCCATTGAAGTCTTTTAAAGGCTCGGTTTTGATATCGCTAGAAGAACAAAAAGAAGCTTCGCTCAGTGTCCGGGAAGGATTTGCTCGTAAATGGAATCTGGTACATTTTGGTTGCCGAAGGTGACGACATTCTTAGGTGTACGGTGTCGAACAAAGACAGAGATGATGAGTGGACGGCGGAGAAGAGTGAACGGAAATTGTCTGGTGACTGAACGACGGTTGCAGGTTCCGATGTTCGATGGCTGGTCGTGATAAACGGTAACGGAGAAGTTATCGGAGCAGAAAATGCAAGTGGACGTTGGATTTTGTGATGCTGATGTCATGGAACATTTTGTGGCGGCTGCATAGGTTATCAAATCAAGGAATTAAAAAACCCTAACAATTGTTAGCCGTTGGATGATGTTGATGATCAACGTTTATAAAAAAAAGGAATAAAATGCATGTTTTGAATTCAGTGTAAAATTTATGTGGGGCCTGATGTGGAGACAAAGACATCTCTAATATTGGATCGAAATTAAAATAGATGTAAGCCCAGGTATGTCTAGTTCCATTTCTAATACAAGCCCAAAACAAAAATGGGAGCCCATCTATTACAACAGCTATGTTTTAAGTGATGCTAATGGAATAGGGATCAGAATGTATATAATGTTTTTTGATTCAAGTAGACAAGGGACTGCCGAAGAGATTATTTTTTGGTTCCTATTTGCCTACGGCAGCTGTTGTTGGATCAGTTGTGAATGGGCTTCAAAATGATGGAAATCCAATGCAAAAAATATAGATCAGAATGTTTCTAGTGATGTTAATGGATCGTACGACTTGAATACCAGACGGATCTCGTTGATTTCGTGTGTTCCTGTTAGTGAAACAATACATTTGCATCCGAGATAACACGTCTGATCCGACATCATCCGAGACACACTTCAACTTATTCGAGACCTGATCCGAGCTACACCATTTTTCATCCGACATCGTCCGACATCCAAGATACTTGTGTCTCATCAAAGATAGTCCAAACCGTAATAAAGAGAGCATAAAACTAGGGGGAGATTGTTAGGTCCAAAGTTTTACGCTTATCTTTATTACGTGTATTCATATTTATTTGGTTTAAATTATGTATTGGGCTTGGGCTAGGCCATGTGGGCCAATGGGGTAGAGGCTCCTATATAGAGCTCTCATTTGTGTCATCATGTAATCCCCAAAGGAGAACCTTGTACCCGACAATCCTAGAGATTGTGTGCAAGGTTCTCGAAGATCGTACCAAACAGTCCTTGAGACTGTGTGCAATCTAAGCAGCGACACTATGTTATGCAACGAAAAATTTCTTTTTGTTCATACGGTTTGATCTTATATTCCGCGTTCGATTGAACCGTCGAGTGATGTCACGGGTTTTTTCGGGACTAACAACACCTTATCGACTTGCGCCTTCCAAGATGCAAGAGTTGTCGACACAACTCCATGAACTTTTGGATAAGGGATTTATTAGACCAAGCTTCTCGCCTTGGGGAGCTCCAGTTCTGTTTATCAAGAAGAAGGACGGTAGTTTCCGTATGTGTATTGACTATCGAGAGTTGAATAAGTTGACCATCAAGAATCGGTATCCCTTGCCGAGAATTGATGATTTATTCGATCAACTTCAAGGTTCAAGTTACTACTCCAAGATCGATCTTCGATCAGGTTATCACCAGCTGAGGATACAAGAAGAGAGTATACCGAAGACTGCCTTTAGAACTCGTTATGGACATTACGAGTTTCTGGTAATGCCGTTTGGTTTGACAAACGCGCCGGCAGTGTTTATGGATCTGATGAACCGAGTTTGCAAGCCATATCTCGATAAATTTGTGATTGTATTTATCGACGATATTTTGATTTATTCGTGGACGAAGGAAGAGCATGAGCAACACCTTAGAGCCATTTTAGAGCTGCTCAAGAAGGAGAAACTGTACGCAAAGTTTTCGAAGTGCGAATTCTGGTTGCATGAGGTACAATTCCTTGGTCATGTAGTGAATGAAGATGGAATTCATGTGGATCCCACCAAGATCGAGGCGATTAAGAATTGGGAAACTCCGAAGACGCCAACCGAGATCCGTCAGTTTCTAGGTCTAGCTGGGTATTATCGTAGATTCATTGAGGATTTTTCAAAAATCGCTCAACCGCTGACCTCCCTCACCCAAAAGGACAAGAAGTACGAATGGGGAGATAAACAAGAGGAAGCTTTTCGGTTGCTCAAGAACAAGCTTTGCAATGCACCTATATTACCCCTACCCGAAGGCACTGACGACTTCGTGGTATACTGTGACGCCTCGCGTCAGGGTTTAGATTGTGTGCTGATGCAGCGATAGAAGGTTATCGCTTATGCTTCGTGCCAGTTGAAAGTTCATGAGAAAAACTACACCACACATGATTTTGAATTAGGCGCAGTGGTGTTTGCCTTGAAGATTTGGCGGCATTGCCTTTATGGTACCCGATGCACGATCTTTACCGATCACAAGAGCCTTCAGCACATATTCGATCAGAAAGAGCTTAATATGAGACAGCGGCGATGGGTAGACCTGTTAAATGATTATGATTGCGATATCAAATATCACCCAGGAAAGGCGAATATGGTGGCAGACGCCTTGAGTTGAAAAGAGAGGATTAAGCCCATAAGGGTTAGGGCTTTGGAAATGATCATTCAAACAGACCTCTCATTGTGTATTCGTGCTGCACAAAAGAAGCTCTCAAGAAAGAGAACTTAAAGGATGAATATCTCCTTGGGATGGAGAAAAAGTTGGTACCCAATGAGGAAGGAACCTTGTGTTTCATGGGATGAATTTGGGTTCCCCTCTTTGAAGGTCTTAGAGATGTGATCTTTGATGAAGTTCATAAATCAAGGTACTCGATCCACCCAGGATCGGATAAAATGTACCAAGATTTGAAGGATTTCTACTGGTGGCCAAGACTAAAAGGTGATGTTGCAACTTATGTTGGAAAATGTTTGACTTGCGCCAAGGTGAAGGCCGAGTATCCGAAGCCTTCAGGCCTCCTACAGCAACCTGAGATACTCATGTGGAAGTGGGAGCAGATCTCGATGGATTTTATAACGAAGTTGCCTAAGACACCCAGAGGTCATGATACGATTTGGGTAATCGTAGACCGTCTGACAAAATCTGCGCACTTTTTGCCAATTAGAGAGAAGGATAACATAGGTAAGCTAGCTGAGCTGTACCTAAGGGAGATTGTTGCACGTCATGGAGTGCCTATCTCGATTATATCTGATAGAGATGGGAGATTTGTGTCAAGGATTTGGCAATATTTCCAAGAAGCGTTTGGTTCACATCTGAATTTGAGCACCGCATTTCATCCACAGACGGATGGTCAAAGTGAGAGAACGATTCAGACGCTTGAAGATATGTTACGAGCTTGCGTAATGGACTTGGGTGGCAGTTGGGATACTCACCTGCCTTTGGTAGAGTTTTCCTATAACAACAGCTACCACACAAGCATTCAAGCTTCACCGTTCGAAGCTCTCCACAGACGAAAGTGTCAATCACTGTTATGCTGGGTAGACGCAGGTGATAGACAACTAGTTGGTCCCAAATTGGTCCAAGAGACGACAGATAAGATCATACAGATCCGAGAGCGCATTAAGGCTGCTCGTGATCGACAAAAGAGCTATGCGGACCAAAGAAGGAAACCTTTGGAATTCGAAGTGGGAGATATGGTTTTGTTAAAAGACTCACCTTGGAAAGGTGTGGCACGCTTTGGGAAGCGTGGTAAGTTAAACCCACGATTTATCGGACCGTTCAAAATCTGGGAGAGGATTGGTCCTATAGCATATAAGTTGGAACTACCAGCAGAGCTTAATGGTGTTCATGATACATTCCATGTATCTAATCTGATGAAGAGTCCAACTCAAGAAACAGTGATCTTACCTGCGGATGAAGTTCACAATGAAGACACACTCCACTTTACCGAAGAACCTATTGAGGTTACTGACTGGAAAGTTAACAAGACTCGGAGGAGTAGTGTTAAACTCGTCAAGGTTCGATGGAACGCACGTCACGGCCCGGAGTTTACCTGGGAGCATGAGGACTGCATGAAAGCTAAATATCCGCATTTGTTCCCCAACTCCCCTGCAACTAGTAGTAAAGCTTAAAATTTCGGGATGAAATTTTCTTAACATGGGGAGAATGTGACAACTGTCAAATTTCAGGTATCCGTACAATTATTAAACCATGATTAGTACTTAATGACTGTGCTGAATTACAATTAACTGCTTACTGACTGTTGCCATATACATACATGCGCATCACATATTGCTTGATGCCATATCATTATTGCATGATAACTTATTGACTCAAATGATGCACTAGACGCAGTTAGCACAGTTATCTGATAAATCAGGAAAATGCTGACATAACTCAGCACATAGACAGACAGTGCATTGAGACACATGATGAGCCAGAAACTAAGTACCACACTAGTATAGTGTGTAGGAAAGTAAGGATCACAAAACTGCCTTTCTAGTGATAGTTTAAGTGCCGGAAACTGCCTAAAACTCACCCAAAGTGCTGAATTCAGCAAAAATCAGCATTTGAACAATCTGATATAATGCAGAAATAAGGTTAAATGGTCCTGAATGCTTTCCTATTTTTGATCCACAAAGTATATTTTGGTAAATAATATTTTGGACACCAAAGGAAACAAAAATAAGATTTTTAAGATCATAACAAGAATATATCCTATTTTTGACAAGGGAAAAATATAATATTTTTTGGCATATATGAATATATATTTTTCTTGAAACTTTTAGAAGAAATATTATTTTAAGAAATATATATTTTCTTACACAAACACGAAATACAAGATTTTTGAGGTGAAGGATATATTTTCTCGAATAAATATGAAATATATATTTTCAAAGTTAGACATGAAAATATATTATTTTTGAAACTTATGAGAAAATACAAATATTTTTGCCAAAAGAAAAATTATAAATAATTTTTCTAAGTAATATTTACTACAATATATTTTGGGAATATATATTGGTGGACTGTTATTAAAGATAATATTCCGGAAAAATTAATACGAAATTAAGTATAGGAATACTTAATGAATACAATAAAAATACATGTTCTTATACGTATAAATACACACCGGAATACTACCCTAATACATGGCAAAAATATACAAGTATAAGAATGCAAATACAAATACACCCATCATTGGGAAGGATATACAAGTATGAATACTTGGGAAGTATTAAGTTAAAATAATTGTTTTAACAATTATTCCAAAATTTAATAAATATAGTTTAAGTTAAAATATTAATTATTTTAACAAATAATTATATAACTTGGAATAATATTGAAGATACAAAGAAACGTAACTCAAAGACATTAATACTAAGTTAAGGCACGACCCGCTCGTCTAATAGACCATAGTACGTTGTAGGTAGTCGTGTTTACCCGAAGGAGCTTGAGTTACGGTGGTTGAAGACGCAAGACTGTGAGTTCATGTCCCCCTTTTCTTTAAACTGTTTTGTTTTATAACTTCGGGGGTGAAGTACATGTTACAAAATGATTACAAACAATTACAATTGGTATGGTTAGCTTTGGAAAGTACAGTAGATCATGTGAATGGGTAGGCGCACTCCTAAGACCATTAATCCTCCTATTAGGACCGAGGGGCATGAGTGATAGATCTATTTGGGTGTAGCGAGCCCACACCCATGTGGACCAGGGTTTGGCCCATGAGGTGACTATGTCTTACAGCCGGAGGCCCGATACAAAATCTGCTAGGTTTGAGCCTTCCTACGCGTTGCACGCATGTTAATGGCCTTGCAAACCATTAATCGATTTGTTTCCTTGTTTTGCTTTCATACCGGGATTTACAAAACATATATACATACAATGATTACAAGGTTTTATTCATACACACAAACAAACACATGAACTCGCTCAACTTTTGTTGATGTTTTCAAAATACATGTATTTCAGGGAATTAAAAGTGGATCTGGCGGGCGTTGGATGTTTCAAGTTGCGTAAAGAATAAAGGATGTCATCCGTTGTCTTAGGGTTTGGTTAGGGTGTCTTATTCCTGGACGAGATACATCTACCAAAGCCTGATTTTATTTAGAGTCTTTTGATGAGTCCGTATGGAACTCTAAACAATTCGTATGGTTTGTAAAACTTAAATTCGTAGTCTATGTTTCAAAAAATGATGTTTGTGGTGTTTTAAACTTAATTCAATGGATGACCATCTATGGTTTTTATCATATAGCTGTTGTTATTATTGAATGCAATGATATTAAGAAAGTCACACATAATCACGCTTCCGCAAAAGTCAGGTTGTGACATTTTGTGTCTTGTTTTTTCCATTGTTCGTATAGCCCATAAAACATTTGGCAATTCTTCGAGCCAATTACCTTCATGCCTTCCCAACCTCATCTTGATACCTTCGACAATGCTCCGATTTGTTCTTTCCACTTGGCCGTTTGATTGTGGGTATGCAACTGAGCTGAATACCTGAGTTATTCTTAACTCTTTGCACCAAGTGCTAAAAGGCTTCTCAGCGAATTGTTTCCCATTGTCTGTGACCAAGACTCCCGGAAACCCATAGCGGTAAATGATGTTCTCCCAAACAAAGTCAATGACTTGTTTGCCTGTGATTTTTGCCAGTGGTTTGACTTCAGGCCACTTGGTAAAGTAATCTATGGCCACCAACAAAAACTTTACTCCACCCTTGGCCGGTGGGAACGGACCAACGATATCCATTCCCCATTTGTGAAATGGCCAAGCTGAAGATATTGGGACAAGGTCGTGCTTGGGGATCTTGGTACCGGTGCATGTATTTGACAAGCTTCACATTTTCTTAATTGTTCGGTAGCATCTCGGTGCATTGAAGGCCAAAAGTACCCGAGGTTCTGTAACATCCCAAAAATGTTTAATAAAAAAATAAGTGAAAATAAACAAAGAACTTAACATAGTTAATGAAATATGGCAAAATGGTAGTTAAGTTATGGGGAAAGCTTAAATTTAAACACACATTCAAAGTGGGAGGGTTCAATATGTAAATAGTAAAATGAAAGAGTTTACTAATTAACAAAAAAATCAAAAACACCCACATTCAGTGGTGTTGGGTTCGATCAAGGCAGGGGAAGAACAAGGAAACCCTTGTTTGCAAAATTCCATCAAAATACTAGAAATATCAAGGAGAATCTAATGCATGAACCCTTATTTTCGAGTATCTAACCCCAATTATTGAAGTGGTAAGTTTAATTTTTTGAAATTATGATTTGTAGGAAGAGGGTTACAACCCAATCTCGAATTCTTGTAACAAAATGTGAGAAATCTGAGTTAGGATTTCTTTCTAGGACAAGAATCATGTTTGAATTTAGGTAAATAGAAAGATATTTTAGTATGATACCAATTTATGAAGATGTGTTGTGAATAGGATGCTTGAAATAGATATAACTATGTGAAATCTTGAAATATGATGATGTTGTAATACTTGAATCTTAGGCAAAATGATGTAGGATAAAGGAATGATATGAACTTGATTGATTGTTGACGGGTTATCAGGCGAACTAGTAGGAATTGTACTTAGAAAGTTTATATGTAGTGTCCTACAAATGCGAAACCCACCAAGTGCTTGATAAAATGCCTAAAAGAACATATTTGTGAAATTCGGAAGAAATTATGATAAAGTTGCCATATGCTAAACTATGAAAATAATGAAATGATATTTGAATGAACTAAAAAGATGGAACGAATATGTTAATGTAGGCGTGAAGGAAGAAAGCTAAAGTGCTAGGAAAACGGAGAACGCGCAAGATCGAGGTATGTTATTTATTCATACTAAATTCTATTAGTAAATTGTTGTTTGTGCTAAAGCCATAAATTTGATAGTTGTGATAGATAAATAGTAAATGGTTTGATCCGTTGCGAATGAATTGCTTGAACCGTATATTTATAAATGAAATGTTTTATGACCGGTCCTTTATGGGAGAACCGGATAATGAGAAAATGAGTATGAAAGGAATAAGTTTGTTCGTCCTAAACGAACCGAATGAAAGTTATATTATGAATGATATTATCCGTTACTAACGGATAAGTTATGAGTGAACGCAACCAACTCGATCCGTCGCTCACGGATTTGAGTGTATGTAAAAGATTGAAAGGAATGTATTCGTTCGTTATAAACGAACCGAATGAAAGTTATGTATGAATGAAAAATGCCCGTTTCAACGGGATAAGAATGGCACGTTATATCTCAATTTTGAGATAGTATGTTTGACCCGTTTCACGGGGTAAGAAGATGCACGTATGTGATGAATGTATGAAAGGGATTAACCTTGATTTACTAGTCTAGAAGTAACGTACTAACGAGTTTAAAATTTTGATGTAGGTAAATCCGCAACTTAGACGTGATGGAGAACTTGGAACGAACACACGCGTGAAACTTGTCTATATGCGCTTCCGCTATTTTGTGATGATGTTATGGTCAAAAGCTACTTTTGTTGTAATTAGTTTTTGAGTAGTAATTAGTCTTTTTAAGTCAACATGTTAAATCTTTTAAAACATAAATGTTTTCGTTGGTAGATATATAAACGTAATGCCATGGCGTTGTATGTCCTTTTGAAAGTGTCTTTAAATTTTTGTAATAAGGATTACTAAAACAGGGTTTGCTCTCGTTACGGATGGGTCATGCCCGAATTTTGTTAAAATTTTTTATCTTATTATTTTGTCTTTTGAATGTTAAAAATGAGGGCGTTATAAGTTGGTATCAGAGCCTTGGTTTGAGGGATTCAAGTATCAAGTGCTTGAACTCAAACCGAAAGCTCGTGCAAGTGTGTGTTCGTTCCAAAGCGCTATGCAAGTAAGTAAATTGTAAACTTTGTTCATACTTATAAATAGAAGTGGAAAAAGGGGAATTTTAGGCAAATTGCTTATAAACTTAAATTTTTAAGTGTATAATGATGTTAAACAGGTCCGTATTTAAATTACCAACGCGTAGGAAAAAGAATTACGTAAAACGGATCTGTAGATTGAAAGTTATGGGAGTTTTAAATTGATTTAGAGTAAAAACTAGAGCTGGGCAAAATGCAGAAATTTTTAACTGACCTGCTGGAAAACGGGTTCCCCCGCGCCACGCGACAGGGTCCTTGATGTGTGGTGTGACACGCGACAGTGCTCGCGAGCCGCGACATAGTTAGAGCAATCTGTCGCGTGCCGCGAGAGACCCAAAAACGTTAAAAAAATGTATTTTTGCTGTTTTGATTATGGGATTTTGTTAACCAGTTTTTTTTAAGGCCTCATAATCAATGTTTAAGATAATTTTTATATTAAGAGTGATGAGGGAAAATATATACGAAGGGCGAAAAGGTAAATCGTTGCGATCAAAGATTTTGATCTACACGATACGACATGATCGTCGATGACGATAATGCATGAAGTACGAAATGTAAAAAAATGATTGTAGTATGATAAAATGAGTTAACTATGATGAAGGAAAGTATGAAAAGAAATTTAATAAATGAAATGAATGTTTTATGTAGATGGCGGACAATGTCAACGTGAATGATAATGTAGCGGCACGAAATGAATGACGATCGTAAGAGGTTGAGTTTGAAACGTATGATTATGAATAACGAATGAAGTAAATATAGATTAAAGTACTTTGATGCGTGAAAGAATATGATTTGTTAATAAATGAAAATGAAAATGAAAATGATGAGATTAGTGGTAAAATAACTTGAAGAATGTGAGTTATATGAAATTCGTATGAGAATTCGAATAAATGTATGCTTGATCAGAATTATGCATTAGAAGCTTGTACCTTGTGCTTGAATGGTGTGATACTTATGTGTATTTAATGATTTGCTTTGTTATGATTAAGAGGCGAATATGTGCTAAATGTGAATCATACGAGCTTATTAGTAAAAGATATGTTGGAATTATGTTATATAGTTACCTTGAATAATATTGCAATTTGTAGAATCATGAAGCATTAGCATGTGAAAGTACGTGAATGTGAATGTATTTGTGTATCGTTTAGAGGATCACGTAAATTGCATATACCATACGAGTATGAAATGCGTAGGATATTAATATTATAGCCTATCATATTTAGATGAATACATGTTCAAAATTTTAAAGTGTGTAAGCAAGACAGTTGACTTTCTGAAAGGCAACAGTATAGGGATATCATGGAATGGCCATTAGACACGAATGTTAAAGTAAAGAGTTAATGTGTTATGTATTAGGTGATTTACGTGTTATGCTTGATGATAGTTTAGTTGTATGGATTGAAATGAGATAACTATTAATAAATGTCTCATTTATACGAAATTTGACTAACGAAAGTCAATTAACATATGAATAGAAAGAAAGTGAATAGTTGTATGTATGCTCACATAAGCTAACAATGTTACGAATGTAATAATATGTAAGGATGGAAATCCTGTCAATTGACTCAAGCATGGAAGGCAAACGGGGTAAGGGGAAGCAATGAGGCAAGCATGAACATGGACGCTAAACGTAAGTGATTTCGCAATTACTTCGAATTTATTTACATGAAGATGTATACGTGTTTGAATATTCGAAATCAAAGTGAAACATATAAATAAATGAGAAATGTTAAGGTACGTTTTGTTGAAATGGTTGGCATAATGTTAAACCGGTAAGACCTCATTATAGGGGTAAACCGGTCATAAATTTTAGTTGAGAAGTTTTAAGACGGAAATGAGAACTTGGTAATGTTGATGAAAGGTATTGAAAGAATATTAGTTAAGATGTTAACTAAAGACATTTTGTAAGTATGTTCGAATTGAAAGTAAATATAACGCGTAATAAAATACTTATATACAATAAGTACTAAGTGGTGATTGACTTTAAAAGGTTAAATTGCAGAAATCAGTAAATAATAATTATTTACAAATTTTGGATGTATTACGTAAGAAATGCAATGTGTAATGTAGGATACTCATTAGTAAAGGATATGTGTGAGAACGTATGTGAATTAACACCAAATACAGTGAATGAACAAAATGGAAATGGTATATTAATGGATGGTCATGTATTGACCGAAACTCGAGAAAACATGAGAATCATCTCACTTATGTCCGGTCAAGCTAGTAAAAAAAGGGTCTAACAATTCTTAAAGGATCGGATCAAATGTAAGAAAGAAAGATAAGAATGAAAAGTTTAAGCTTACGATTGAATGTGAATCAAACTTAAGAAAGAAGGGTGGGGACACCACTAGAAATAGGATGTAGAGTGTCGCGTCGAGACGCGCTACATGAATTAGGACATGGAATAAAGTGTTAGGACACAACACTTGAAGTTGAATGTGGAGGATTAATACGAAAACGTATCATAAGAAATGAAATGGTAAATGATACGATAGAAGAAAGAAAGGTACGGATGAAAATGTTTGAATCTGAGAAATGGATTCAACCATGTAAGGAATGAAAGGTTGGATCCGTAAGCAAACACGGATCAAACCAGTAAGAATGAAAGGTAATAAATTAAAAGTTTGAATCCGAAAGTGAAGACAGATTAAACAAGTAAGAATAAAAAGTAAGAACGAAACTTAAATGAGTAAATATTTTTAAAAGCGGATATTATCTAAGTTATGTTTTAAATCTTGCGCATATATATATATATATATATATGCAAATATGTTTGTATGCAAGAATGGTTGAAAGGACAAATGAGTCATACGGGTCAAATGGCGATCGCCATTTGAACCCGGTATTTAATGTTCGATTTGTCAAGTTTTATACTTATTGGTGAGCATAATGTATGGTCATGCATTGTAACATATTGGAAAGAAATAACCGTCGTAAAGTATGAATAACGAGTCAAGGGATTTGACCCACGCCAGGTATGTATAAAAAGGCTATATTTTTAATAGGAGCTTAGGGCTCGACTAGAGAGGGATGTGTCAGAATAGGATAACTGATACACATATGTAAGAATGTATTTACAATTAGACTTCCGGAAAGTTAAACGAAGTAAAATGAAGTCCTTGCAAGTATGCAAGTATATATATATAAAAAAGTACGAATGTGTACCTCGGTACGTCCACGATAAGTAAGAGGTGTCAGTCTGACCTTGAAAGGTCAAACTGCGAAAGTTGGCGAAATGACCAACAAAATGAAAGGATTGTATGTAAGAAATGGAATGTATGATATGTTTTAGCATGTACGTAAGAAATTTGTGAAAGAGTCATAGGCGAACAAACACCATGTAGGATGCAATTATGAAAGGTTATGTGCTAACCATTTATTTATAGATAAGAATGATGGAATTGTTAGTGAGATGATAGTAATAAAGCTGGTGGAAGGATGCTCACGAGTGGGAACATATTTCATGAATGAATGAGACCAATTATGGTATGGAAGGTACATGTAAAGAAGCGGATCAATCCGGCACACGGATAACTGATTTATGCAATGAAGGCGAGGTTAGTAAAATGTTTAATTCTTGATTGATGATTAAGAATATGTAGATTTATTTGTAAGTGTGACCAAATTGAATGGTAGGATAATTATGATACGGTATGCAATAATCGACTTGTAATGGTCAGCGTAAGAAGGTATGTATGTCATTAAAAGGAAAATCTAAAGCCCTTAAATGAAAATTTGAACTAATTTGGTTAAGCGCTCATGTGATGCTCGTGCACAACATACCTGGTTGGTATAATAAGTAGTTCATGCAAAGAACTAATAATAAAGTGTTGCGAAAGATTAAATTTGAGGCTAAAGTCAAAGTTGTAATTAGTTCAAGTAACGGTAGTAACCGTAGAATGATGCTTTATACTCGTATTAAGTATGAAAAAGTAATTAGGAAGAGAGTAGCTTTATTTTAGTACCACTAAGTCATTAAATGTTTATAGTATGCGTACAATGATATGCTAAGCCCTCATATGAATAAGAAAGTAATTAGAAGAACGTTATTAATGGGATGATGGGGTTTGCTCATGGTTACAATAATGAATTATATCGTGTATGATACGTGAGTGGAATGAAATAAATCAATTTATTTTTATTAGCAAATGTATGAATATGTTACGCTTAATTAGAAAGATAGAAACAAGCTGTAAACATAGGCTTGTACGACCAATAGTATACATTTGGAATAAATTTCAATGAACGAAGCGCTAGTAATGATGTATGCTAGGAACTAGCATTATAAAATGAAAACGACACTAATAACTAATAAGAGCTCTGGATCAAATTCTGACTTATATGTGATTATGAAAGTAATTTACTTAATTGAAGAACGTAGGGACAATGTGTACAAATATGGTTATGCATGAATGAAACTTTTGCCAAGATCCCGAATGCATTTATGTTTTTATCATATAGCTGTTGTTATGATTGAATGCAATGATATTAAGAAAGTCACACATAATCACGCTTCCGCAAAAGTCAGGGTGTGACAATTTGTGGCTTGTTTTTTCCATTGTTCGTATAGCCCATAAAACATTTGGCAATTCTTCGAGCCAATTACCTTCATGCCTTCCAACCTCATCTTGATACCTTCGACAATGCTCCGATTTGTTCTTTCCACTTGGCCGTTTGATTGTGATGCAACTGAGCTGAATACCTGAGTTATTCTTAACTCTTTGCACCAAGTGCTAAAAGGCTTCTCAACGAATTGTTTCCCATTGTCTGTGACCAAGACTCCCAGCAACCCATAGCGGCAAATGATGTTCTCCCAAACAAAGTCAATGACTTGTTTGCATGTGATTTTTGCAAGTGGTTTGACTTCAGGCCACTTGGTAAAGTAATCTAGGGCCACCAACAAAAACTTTACTCCACCCTTGGCCGGTGGGAACGGACCAACGATATCCATTCCCCATTTGTGAAATGGCCAAGCTGAAGATATTGGGACAAGGTCGTGCTTGGGGCTCTTGGGTACCGGTGCATGTATTTGACAAGCTTCACATTTTCTTAATTGTTCGGTAGCATCTCGGTGCATTAAAGGCCAAAAGTACCCTAGGTTCTATAACATCCCAAAAATGTTTAATATAAAAATAAGTGAAAATAAACAAAGAACTTAACATAGTTAATGAAATATGGCAAAATGGTAGTTAAGTTATGGGGAAAACTTAAATTTAAACACACATTCAAAGTGGGAGGGTTCAATATGTAAATAGTAAAATGAAAGAGTTTACTAATTAACAAAAAAATCAAAAACACCCACATTCAGTGGTGCTGGGTTCGATCAAGGCAGGGGAAGAACAAGGAAACCCTTGTTTGCAAAATTCCATCAAAATACTAGAAATCTCAAGGAGAATCTAATGCATGAACCCTTATTTTCGAGTATCTAACCCCAATTATTGAAGTGGTAAGTTTAATTTTCTGAAATTATGATTTGTAGGATGAGGGTTACAACCCAATCTCGAATTCTTGTAACAAAATGTGAGAAATCTGAGTTAGGATTTCTTTCTAGGACAAGAATCATGTTTGAATTTAGGTAAATAGAAAGATATTTTAGTATGAGACCAATTTATGAAGATGTGTTATGAATAGGATGATTGAAATAGATATAACTATGTGAAATCTTGAAATATGATGATGTTGTAATACTTGAATCTTAGGCAAAATGATGTAGGATAAAGGAATGATATGAACTTGATTGATTGTTGACGGGTTATGAGGCGAACTAGTAGGAATTGTACTTAGAAAGTTTATATGTAGTGTCCTACAAATGCGAAACCCACCAAGTGCTTGATAAAATGCCTAAAAGAACATATTTGTGAAATTCGGAAGAAATTATGATAAAGTTGCCATATGCTAAACTATGAAAATAATGAAATGATATTTGAATGAACTAAAAAGATGGAACGAATATCTTAATGTTGGCGTGAAGGAAGAAAGCTAAAGTACTAGGAAAACGGAGAACGCGCAAGATCGAGGTATGTTATTTATGCATACTAAATTCTATTAGTAAATTGTTGTTTGTGCTAAAGCCATAAATTTGATAGTTGTGATAGATAAATAGTAAATGGTTTGATCCGTTGTGAATGAATTGCATGAACCGTAGATTTATAAATGAAATGTTTTATGACCGGTCCTTTATGGGAGAACCGGATAATGAGAAAATGAGTATGAAAGGAATAAGTTTGTTCGTCCTAAACGAACCGAATGAAAGTTATATTATGAATGATATTATCCGTTACTAACGGATAAGTTATGAATGAACGCAACCAACTCGATTCGTCGCTCACAGATTTGAGTGTATGTAAAAGATTGAAAGGAATGTATTCGTTCTTTATAAACGAACCGAATGAAAGTTATGTATGAATGAAAAATGCCCATTTCTATGGGATAAGAATGGCACGTTATATCTCAATTTTGAGATAGTATGTTTGACCCGTTTCACGGGGTAAGAAGATGCACGTATGTGATGAATGTATGAAAGGGATTAACCTTGATTTACTAGTCTAGAAGTAACGTACTAACGAGTTTAAAATTTTGATGTAGGTAAATCCGCAACTTAGACGTGATGGAGAACTTGGAACGAACACACGCGTGAAACTTGTCTATATGCGCTTCCGCTATTTTGTGAAGATGTTATGGTCAAAAGCTACTTTTGTTGTAATTAGTTTTTGAGTAGTAACTAGTCTTTTTAATTCAACATGTTAAATCTTTTAAAACATAAATGTTGTCGTTGGTAGATATATAAACGTAATGCCATGGCGTTGTATGTCCTTTTGAAAGGAGTCATCCAATTGGGACCCTCTTCGGTGATTACATCTTGAACCTCCAATTCCTGAATCAAGGGAGCTTTCAATACCTCCACTAATACCTTTTTTGTAAGGTGGGCAAAGGTGGGACCCTCTTCGGTGATTACATCTTGAACCTCCAATTCTGGAAGGTATTTCTCAATTCCTTGGCTTTTTCTTTGTATTTTCTCATGTTGGGTTCTTTTGCAACGTAGCAGTTATTGACTTGGCTTGACACAAGCAACGAGTCTTTGAAGACTTGAAGCTTTTGAACCTTCATTTCTTTGGCTATCTTCAACCCGGCTATCAATGCTTCATATTCAGCTTCATTGTTTGTGGTCTGGAATTCAAATCGAAGAGCATATGTGAATTCCAAGCCTTCAGGGTTGATTAAGATGAGCCCGGCTCCTGACCCTTCAACGCTTGAAGCTCCATCGGTGAAGAGCTTCCAGGCTTCAGGGTCAGAAGGTTTAGCCGTGGTTGTACTAACTTCCGTGACAGCCTGCTTTGGGACTTCCACAATAAAGTCGGCCAAAACTTGGGCTTTGATGGCTTTTCTTAGGACATAGGTTATTTTGTGCTCACCTAATTCCACAGCCCATTTGGCCAGTCTTCCTGAATTTTCTGGTTTTTCAAGCACACTCTTTATGGGTTGGTCGGTGACCACTTGTATAGGGTGTGCTTGGAAATACCTTCGAAGCCTTCTAGCCGTTTGGACTAGGGCTAAGGCAAGCTTCTCCAGAGGATGATACTTGATTTCTGCCAATTTTAGAGTTTTGTTGAAAAAATAAACGGGTACCTGAACTTTGTCTCGTTCAATGGTTAAGACCGCACTTATCGCTTCTTCAGCAACCGAGAGGTAGACAGAGATCAGCTCACCTGTTTCCGGGGCTGCAATATCAGGAAGTGAAGCCAGGTGCAGCTTCATCTGGTTGAAAGCTTGTTCTGCTTCTTCAGTCCATTTGAAATCCTTTTTGTCGGAACACCTTTTATGTGACACCTGTGCCTCTGCGACCATCAAACAAAATACCAAATTTATGAAATATTTTGTTTCATACTTGGGATTTGTAAAAATACGTGTATTGTTTGCACATATCAATTCATGTTCGATTTCAAGCTTTAAATCGCTTTCTGGAAGGTTATACGCGCACTGATGCGTAAATATAACCAGTTTAATGCAAAAAACACTCCGGAATAGTGAAATAGGCTTAACATACCTTAAATAACCTTTACATAACTTAGAAATAAGTTTTGGAGGGTTTGGTGTGGCGAAATCAAGTTTATTCGCTTACAGGGACTAATTTTGACAAACTGCGAAAGTATGCCGATTTTTACTGTAACGAACATTCCAGAACTTGATCATAAGTTAAATATGCCCAAAATATCCTTTACATATCTTAGAAATAGGCTTTGAGGTGTTTGGTGCGCAAAAGTAAACTTTCTTGATCAATAGGGACTAAAAGCGTCAAAAAGTGCATAAGTTTGCATTTTCGCGCATATCTTACGTTCTGAATACATCCGGACATCCAAAAATTTATGTAATCATTAAAATATTTTATTTTAGTGATTGGCTTGATAAAAATCCATTCGTCGCGTATTTGGACCGTTTTTCGCGTTCGTTCGTGTTTCGTCATAATTAACCGAATAACGCAACCGTACAGCCAAACGAACCGACATCTGGGATATTTTTGAGCATGTTTCATGTTCCCTATACTTAAACTTCATTATTGAGCCTTGAAAATGGGTTAACGGGGTTTAAACGCATCAAAACAGGCCTTAAACATGTGCAGGGACCATTTCTGCCATTTTGGCAAACTTTCTAGGAACTGGCACATGGTGACGCTATGCCACCACCACATGACTCTTCCGTGGCGCGACTCCACGGCCTCATCTGGGCAGAAACTCAATTTCAGCCATTGCAGGTCCATTTTCAGCATTTATCTTGAAGTTTAGGGGCTATTTTGTAACATTTGCAATACCATTTGATGGTTTTGGGGCACCCCTAGTTTACCAAAACCTTGTGCCCACTTGGACGGTCCGGATTGATGCTCGTTTATCGAGGAGCGATCTTAACGGTTGTGCAAAAACTATAAATACCCCCACTATCTTCACTCTCAAACTCACACCTTGATTCTGAAATTTCTCTAAGTTGATGTGTTTATCACTTCATACCTGAGAATATTTGGAATCAAGCTTCCATTCTTGGACCCTTTGTAAGTATTCGTTCGTTCTTGTACGCGATTTTATCATGAAAGTCAAACTTTGTTTGACTTTCTGCATTGACCAGTTTATGGTCAACACGAAGTTCGTTGAACTTCAAAACGTGAGCGTAATCACGATGGTTATAGTCCCTTGTGACTATACCTACTAATTACCATGTTATTTAGGCATAGTGACGAGTCGTAGTTTCGGCCAAAATGCGTATTCTTGCGTATTTTGTAACCAAACTACTCTTGGGTATCAAAACCGTTTGTTTTGATATCAAACCTATTTTCAAACTTCGTTAAACATGTTATAACATGTTTAGCTCGTCACTTTAGGTTTAGTGCTTATATAGGGTCGTAAGGTAAGCGGTCTAAACAATCGCTTAGACTTTCGAACCCGACCCGTTTGGTCGATCATTAGGATCCGACCAAACACATTAGGTGACCATAGTTGTATAGAGAATAACCTTCCGAGGTTATACCTTATGGTCACTACGTTTAGCTAGTTGTTTGATAGGTAGTTTATATGCCTTAGGAAAATTACCAAAATGCTCTTTTTATGCATAAATTCATTTTAAGCATATGTAACCTAAATTTTGACATCTAAACTGATTAGGAAACATTATTAGACATGTTAAGGCATATAATACTTGTCATAGGACTAGTTAGGTGGTCTGAACGCGTTTTACGCGAACGACGCGTTAAAGTGGCGTAAGCTACCTAAACGGGTCATAATGGGTCGTAAGCACTTAGGTTAGGTTTCATTTTAGTATGTAGGCTTTGTTAAACCATATTACATGAGTTCCTATACTCATTTGGTTTACGAAACCTCATTCTATCCGATCTTCCGATTTAGGTCCGTTTATTTACATAATTACCTATATTAGGTGTCGTTTGATTCCGTGATCCCTCTAGCTTTGCTTGGTTGTTATTCAAGACTTCTAAGCATCCTCAAGTGAGTACATAGACCCCTCTTTTACTGTTTTCCAAACCTTTTGGGGGTGAAACACATGTGCCTACTTGTTATTTTCGTGCTTTCCATGTTTTCATATCATATACTTGCTATGTTCATTAGTACACTATTAGTACATGATTTCATTATGTTTTGCTATGTATGTTCACTTAACACGCTAGCACTATTATTTTACGTTTTGAACCATTTGTAATCGTTGGATGTATGTCAACCATTTGTAATCATTGGATGTATGTGAACCATTTGTAATCATTGGATGTATGTGAACCGTTTGTAACCATTTGATTTATGTGAACCATTTGTAACTGTTTGAGCCATTGGGTTAGGGAAGTGATTAGGTAACGGGGTGGGTGTAATGTGTTAAAAGCATGGTGGATACGCCGCTGGTACTTCCTATATATAAGTGTTTTTACACATTATATATCGTTGCGTTATCTAGATCACTTGGGTAAACAATTTCGAAACAATGTCACACAAGGATGTTTTCTGAATAATATAAACCATACGAGTTTTATTAACGAGTTTTTATGAGATATTTTACAATTTGATTTAATAAAACAAATGTTTTGGAGTTAAGAATCATGGCTATGATATTTTGCAAATTATAAGCAACTTGATTTGAGTTGGTTAATTATGTCGCAATATTATACTTTTCAAAACAAGGTTTTTAAATAAGTATTGCAACATGTAAAACGAGCCATGAATCTAACACTCATATAAAACCTATGTACTCGCCGGCATTTTTATGCTGAAGTATTTTTCACGTGTGTTTCAGGTACCATAGTTGATGATGTTTGATGATGATTTTTGTGTACGCTCACATAGGAATGGATGAGGCCTTAGTGACTTAATAACAATAAAAGTCTATTTGTTCCTGTTTTGTTTCTAATTCCAATGTAATGTAAAACGTTTAATTTAATAAAACGAAACTGTTTAATCCATGGTTGTGAAACAATGATTCTGTTACAACACTCCCCGACGTTTCCGCCACGTTTTGTTGTTTTACGTGGTCGGGGTGTGACAGAAAAGTTGGTATCAGAGCCAATGGTTATAGGGAATTAGGTTATTAGTAATGCTTTGACCTAGACTATAACCTTCCTAGGACCCTAACGCGGGTTTACTTACGTTTAGACATAAAATAATACCGTTGCCTATCTTTAGGCAGCAACCACAATAAGAACACAAAATTTGAATCTGCTTTGAAAACTAATCATCTGTTCTTGGATGATTTATTATAAGGTTACGAACCTTCAAATCTTTCAAATTCTCATCAAAGTTTGGGGCTACATAATGTGAACACGTGTAAACTGGAAGGGTGGGTGCCTCTACCCTGAGTTTTCTGTCTAAGGCTAGAGTGTTCGTACAAATCCGCAGTATCGGACCAGTCACTCTTACCTGGGAACTCTTGGGGTGAGTGTCCACTTATAGGCGAGCATGTCTTCGCGATACATTATGAGGACCTATTTACTTTGATTCAGCCTTTGTGTGTCGTTTGTTTGCTTCGTGGTTCAAACAAATGACCGTCACCCATGATTTTTGGTCGGTAATGGTAACATCCTATTCTTACCCAATGCCATTTCATTTGTTTTCTCTCTTGTTTCCCCTTTTTAGAATGCCTCCACGACGCGAAAATCAGCTACCTATTGAAGAGCTGGCAGCTGTCATTATGCAGCAAATGACTGCTGCAATCCCGAACATCGTTGCTCAATGTAACCAAGCTCTCAACAACAATAATGTCCCCTGCAACTTCAAGACGTTCAACTCGGCTAAGCCATCAAAGTTTTCTGGGTCTCAAGGAGCGACTGCACTTCTGCAATGGTTCGAGAGTCTAGAGAGCACCTTCAGGCATGTTCAATGCCCAAATGAGCGAAAGGTAGAATTCGCATATAGTGTCTTTGAGAAACGAGCTTTGACATGGTGGAATGGTGTGATGAGAGATAGGGGTGCCGATGTGGCACTGGCTCAAACGTGGGAAGAGCTTCGAGCTCTGATGATGAAGGAATTCTGTCCTCGTCACGAGATCAGGGCCTTGGAAAGGGAATTCGACGATCTTAAGCAAGATAGCGATGAGCATCGAGCCTACACGGATCGTTATGAGGAGTTAAGTTTGTTATGCCCGAATATGGTTACGCCTTTGGATAAGGCAATCGAAAAGTACATTGATGGCCTCCCTGACCCAGTACAAGACATTGTGACTGGTAGTAACCCCACTACGGTTAGGCAGGCCATTGAGCTATCTGCTACCTTGACTGAATCTCAAATCAGGAAAGGTAAACTTTTCCGAAAAGGTGATAAGAAACCAATCGAGGAATCGAAACCCAAAGATGAACAGACTGAATCCTGCAAGAAGTCAAGGAAGCGAAAAGCTTCCCAGAACTTCGCCGTGGTTGCTCACAATGATCAAGTTGCCCCCAACCAACCAGCTCAACCCCCTGCTAGGAAGCCATACAATGGAACTGCAGCCTTGTGCAACCAATGTAACCTTCATCATCATGCTAGTGTGAAGTGCCGCAAATGCCAAATTTGTGGACTTATAGGTCATACAGCAAGAGTTTGCCGAGCTGCAGTTGCACCAAATCAAGCTGACAACAATCCTGCTCAAGCTCGTTTTCCACCAGGTTCTTGCTACAACTGTGGCGAGATGGGTCATTTCCAAAGAAATTGCCCAAAGCTTGCTAATGCAAATCCAGCACAGGGATGAGCATCTGACCGACTAGAAGACAACATCGATTAGAAATAATCACGTCTTATGTATTATTTTCTTTTGTTGTCAAGGTCCATGAAACAGTTGTTATCGTTGTTTATAAATAAATCTTTATTTACATTGCAATGTATTTATGTGGTTGCTTGTATAAACAACATATCCCCTACAATACCGACAATCAGGGAATCGTAATCCTTGAAGAACAGACTACCCCCAAAATTCTTCCATTTTATGATCTCTTGCGTTTTCCACGAAAATCCTAAGTACCCGTTTCTTCCAAAGAAACGAAGTACCAGGCGCAAGTTACAACTCTGGACGAATACCCAAAGTACCACTATAAATCCTTAATAGGGTACCTAAGGGTATTTCCGTAAATCCTAAAATTGTTGTGTACCTCAATTCGAATATTACGTTTCTTTGAAAACAAAATCGATTTTTCGGAAGATCATCCTATCTTCATAGATAGGTTCTTGAAAATGATTAAAGTGCCAAATGAAATCCACGAATTGGATTCCTGGTGTGCTTTAAATATCCGTGTCCAAAGATAACAAATTAAAGGTCAAATTAAACAAATATGTGATTATGTGCTTATGTGTTCCCTTTTATGTTTTTGTGTTATCCAAGTTTTTGTTATCCAAATCCTCGTAGAATCTTCCATATCTTCATATAAGGGATTCATAGTAGGATATCCAAAGGTACTGCCTTAAATCCTTAATGGGCTTCTACGTAATAGTAAAGACCCTTGGATTATAATGTACTATTCCATAATTAGACCCCTTGAGTGGTCTAGTTAAACAGATTGATCCAAAAATCTGGTTAGGAATATCATGTGATGATATAGCTGAAAAGACTCCTTGGTGGTCTAATTAAAGAGATCATTTGTCGATCTAATTAAAAGGACCCTATGATAGTCTAGTCACACTCATCACATGTTTGATTTTCTTCCCCTTCACATTACAAAACAAACTGTACGGACTGTGCAAGGAATTACGTAATTATGGATGCATACATAATTATGGAATTCAGTGCACAGAAACCACAGCAAGTTTTGTCATGTGTCTAGAGTTGACTCAGTTCATTTCCGTTTCTGAAGAATACCCATTGAGGAAAATAACTCATTCCGTTCATTTTCGTTTCTGAAGAATATCCATCGAGGGAAATGAATATCCCTGATTTTTCTCTTTCCTTCATTTCCGTTTCTGAAGAATACCCATTGAGCAAAATAACTCATTCCGTTCATTTTCGTTTCTGAAGAATATCCATCGAGGGAAATGAATATTCTTGATTTTCCTTCATTTCCGTTTCTGAAGAATACCCATTGAGGAAAATGACTCATTCTGTTCATTTTTGTTTCTGAAGAATATCCATCGAGGGAAATGAATATTCTTGATTTTTCCTTCATTTTCGTTTCTGAAGAATACCCATTGAGGAAAATGACTCATTCCGTTCATTTTCATTTCTAAAGAATATCCATAGAGGGAAATGAATATTCTTGATTATTCGTTCATTTTCGTTTCTGAAGAATACCCATTGAGGAAAATGACTCATTCCGTCCATTTTCGTTTCTGAAGAATATCCATCGAGGGAAATGAATATCCTTGATTTTTCCTTCATTTTCATTTTTAAAGATTGTCCGTTGAGAGAAATGACAAGATTATGCCTTGCATAATATTTGATGGGTTATTCTACGCAAATAGATAAACACCCTAGGTTCCATGCAAGGCAATTATTTAACACAGCGTCACAGACAGACTCTTACGAATAAATTTCGGGACGAAATTTCCTAAAGTAGGGGAGACTGTGACACCTGTGCCTCTGCGACCATCAAACAAATACCAAATTTATGAAATATTTTGTTTCATACTTGGGATTTGTAAAAATACGTGTATTGTTTGCACATATCAATTCATATTCGATTTCAAGCTTTAAATCGCTTTCTGGAAGGTTATACGCGCACTGGTGCATAAATATAACCAGTTTAATGAAACAAACACTCCGGAATAGTGAAATAGGCTTAATATACCTTAAATAACCTTTACATAACTTAGAAATAAGTTTTGGAGGGTTGGTGTGGCGAAATCAAGTTTATTCGCTTACAGGGACTAATTTCGACAAACTGCGAAAGTATGCCGATTTGTACTGTAACAAACATTTTGGAACTTTATCATAAGTTAAATATGCCCTAAATATCCTTTACATAGCTTAAAATGGGCTTTGAGGTGTTTGGTTCGCAAAAGTAAACTTTCTTGATCAATATGGACAAAAAGCGTCAAAAAGTGCATAAGTTTGAATTTTCGTGCATATCTTACGTTCTGAATACATCCGGACATCCAAAAATTTATGTAATCATTAAAATATTTTATTTTAGTGATTGGCTTGATAAAAATCCATTCGTCGCGTAATTTGGACCGTTTTTCGCGTTCGTTCGTGTTTCGTCGTAATTAACCGAATAACGCAACCATACGACAAACGAACCGACATCCTAGATATTCTTGAGCATGTTTCATATTCCCTATACTTAAACTTCATTATTGAGCCTTGAAAATGGGTTAACGGGGTCTAAACGCATCAAAACAGGCCTTAAACATGTGCAGGGACCATTTCTGCCATTTTGGCAAACTTTCTAGGAACTGGCACATGGTGACGCTATGCCACCACCACATGACTCTTCCGTGGCGAGACTCCACGGCCTCATCTGGGCAGAAACTCAATTTCAGCCATTGCAGGTCCATTTTCAGCATTTATCTTGAAGTTTAGGGGCTATTTTGTAACATTTGCAATACCATTTGATGGTTTTGGGGCACCCCTAGTTTACCAAAACCTTGTGCCCACTTGGACGGTCCGGATTGATGCTCGTTTATCGAGGAACGATCTTAACGGTTGTGCAAAAACTATGAATACCCCCACCATCTTCACTCTCAAACTCACACCTTGATTCTGAAATTTCTCTAAGTTGATGTGTTTATCACTTCATACCTGAGAATATTTGGAATCAAGCTTCCATTCTTGGACCCTTTGTAAGTATTCTTTCGTTCTTTTACGTGTTTTTATCATGAAAGTCAAACTTTGTTTGACTTTCTGCATTGACCAGTTTATGGTCAACACGAAGTTCGTTGAACTTCATAACGTGAGCGTAATCACGATGGTTATAGTCCCTTGTGACTATACCTATAGATTACCACGTTATTTAGGCATAGTGACGAGTCGTAGTTTCGGCCAAAATGCGTATTCTTGCGTATTTTGTAACCAAACTACTCTTGGGTATCAAAACCATTTGTTTTGATATCAAACCTATTTTCAAACTTCGTTAAACATGTTATAACATGTTTAGCTCGTCACTTTAGGTTTAGTGCTTATATAGGGTCGTGGGTAAGCGGTCTAAACAACCGCTTAGACTTTCGAACCCGACCCGTTTGGTCGATCATTAGGATCCGACCAAACACATTAGGTGACCATAGTTGTATAGGGAATAACCTTCCGAGGTTATACCTTATGGTCACTACCTTTAGCTAGTTGTATGATAGGTAGTTTATATGCCTTAGGAAAATTACCAAAATGCCCTTTTTATGCATAAATTCATTTTAAGCATATGTAACCTAAATTTTGACATCTAAACTGATTAGGCAACATTATTAGACATGTTAAGGTATATAATACTTGTCATGGGACTAGTTAGGCGGTCCGAACGCGTTTTACGCGAATGACGCGTTAAAGTGGCGTAAGCTACCTAAACGGGTCATTATGGGTCGTAAGCACTTAGGTTAGGTTTCATTTTAGTATGTAGGCTTTGTTAAACCATATTACATGAGTTCCTATACTCATTTGGTTTAGGAAACCTTATTCTATCCGATCTTCCGATTTAGGTCCGTTTATTTACATAATTACCTATATTAGGTGCCGTTTAATTCCGTGATCCCTCTAGCTTTGCTTGGTTGTTATTCAAGACTTCTAAGCATCCTCAAGTGAGTACATAGACCCCTCTTTTACTGTTTTCCAAACCTTTTGGGGGTGAAATACATGTGCCTACTTGTTATTTTCATGCTTTCCATGTTTTCATATCATATACTTGCTATGTTCATTAGTACACTATTAGTACATGATTTCATTATGTTTTGCTATGTATGTTCACTTAACATGCTAGCACAATTATTTTACGTTTTGAACCATTTGTAATCGTTGGATGTATGTGAACCGTTTGTAATCATTGGATGTATGTGAACCATTTGTAATCATTAGATGTATGTGAACCGTTTGTAACCATTTGATTTATGTGAACCATTTGTAACTGTTTGAGCCATTGGGTTAGGGAAGTGATTAGGTAACGGGGCGGGTGTAACGTGTTAAAAGCATGGTGGATACGCCGCTGGTACTTCCTATATATAAGTGCTTTTAACACATTATATATCGTTGCGTTATCTAGATCACCTGGGTAAACAATTTTGAAACAATGTCACACAAGGATGTTTTCTAAATAATATAAACCATACGAGTTTTATTAACGAGTTTTTATGAGATATTGTACAATTTGATTTAATAAAACAATTTTTTTGGAGTTAAGAATCATGGCTACGAGATTTTGCAAATTATAACCAACTTGATTTGAGTTGGTTAATTATGTCGCAATATTATACTTTTCAAAACAAGGTTTTTAAATAAGTATTGCAACATGTAAAACGAGCCATGAATCTGACACTCATATAAAACCTATGTACTCGCCGGCATTTTTATGCTGACGTATTTTTCACGTGTGTTTCAGGTACCAAGTTGATGATGTTTGATGATGATTTTTGTGTACGCTCACATAGGAATGGATGAGGCCTTAGTGACTTAATAACAATAAAAGTCTATTTGTTCCTGTTTTATTTCTAATTCCAATGTAATGTAATACGTTTAATTTAATAAAACGAAACTGTTTAATCCATGGTTGTGATACAATGATTCTGTTACAACACTCCCCGACGTTTCTGCCACGTTTTGTTGTTTTACGTGGTCGGGGTGTGACACTTTAAGCGTTTTAAAGAAAGGTAAAGATTTTTCAGCCAGTTTTGAGGTAAAACGCTTTCGGGCCGCGAGCTTTCCATTCAGACTTTCAACTTCTTTTTTGCTTTGTGGAGGTCTGGTTTCAAGAACGGCTTTGACTTTGTTTGGATTGGTCTTTATACTTTGTTTTCCCACAATGTGCCCCAGAAACTTACCTTCTTCAAACCCAAACGAACATTTCTCGGGGTTGAGTTTCATGTTGACCTTCCTTAGGTTCTTGAAGGTTTCTTGGATGTCATCAAGCATTTGGTATTCTATTTTGCTTTTGATTACCAGATCATCGACATATGCTTCCATGTTTCTACCAATTTGACTAGCAAAAGCTTTGTCAACCAGGCGTTGGTAGGTTGCACCCGCATTTTTAAGACCAAAAGGCATCTTTTGGTAGCAAAAGATACCCTTATCCGTGTGAAAAGTGGTCTTCTCTTCATCTTCTTTTTTCATGAGGATTTGATGGTAACCCTTGTAAGTATCGAGAACACACTTGAAAGGGTAACCAGTGAGGGAATTAACCTTAAGATCGATTTCTGGTAACGGGTAACAATATTTGGGACAAGCCTTGTTCAAGTCCTTGAAGTCGATGCACATTCTCCAAGAATTATCTGGCTTTCGAACCATGACTGGGTTTGCAACCCAAGATTGATATTTGACTTCCCGGAGAATTCCGGCTGAGTCAAGCTTTTCAACTTCTTGGCATGCAGCCCAAGCTCTTTCGGGTGCTAGGCTTCGCTTCTTTTGGATGACAGGCTTGACATCGGGTGGTATTCTCAGCTCATGTTCAGCAATGCTTCAAGTGATACCCGTCATGTCTTCCGGGCACCAAGCAAAGACATCACTATAGTGTACTAGCAGTTTTTCAAGGTACGAGAGGGTTTCTTGAGAAAGGCTTGGATTAACTCTTATCCTTTGTCCAGGATATTTGGGGTTTATGATCAGCCCTTGCTTGTCGTCTTCACTTTTTGAACTTTCCCCTTCAACCATGTAAGCTTCTTGGGTAGGTTGAAGGGTTGCAATCCCTCTTTCGGTAGGGAACTTGACTGTGCCATGACCAACAGAAACAGCCATATAGAATACACACTGCCCCGACCTTCCTATGATGACATCATAGTTGGAAGGTATATTGATAACCACAAAAGTGAGAGGTTGGATTCTTTCCATCTTGCCTTCACTGAAACAGACATCCAGGGTTAGTTGCCCTAAAGGCTTGAGGGGTATGTCAGCAATACCTTTTATGGAGGTTCCGGATGGTTGAAATTTCGAACGTTCCTCGTTGCTCAAACGGTTGAAGAACTTCTCAAACATAATTTCAGTGGCTGCTCCAGTGTATATGTATACCCTGTTTGTTTTTAACGTACCCACAGTTGCTTCGACCACGAGGGGGTTTGAGAGTGGGCCTTTTTCTGTGGGTGGGAAGCATACACACTGAAGCTCCCAAGCTTCCAACCTTTGCCGTTTGTTGGGAACCTTTCCATCGAAGTCCACCATGTTAACTTCTTTGCCTTTTCCTTCAGCTATCTTGTCCCTTACCCCCTTCACTAAGTGGGCTAGTTCTCCGGACTTGACGGCCTCTTAAATCCTCCTTTTGAGTTGAAAGCAATCGTTAGTATGATGGCCCTTCTCTTCATGAAATTCACAAAATTGGTTGGAATTTTCTTTCCTTTTGTTTTTTGGGAGAGGTCTGGGAGGCCGGAAGCTTTGTTTCACTTCCTCCATAGCAAGGATCTCTTGGGGGGGTTTTTGTAAGGGCTGTAAAGTTTATGGTCTTCTCCCTGCTAGGAGGGTTCCGACCTTCAGACCTTCGTTGCTCTGAACCCCTTTGACGCCTGTCATAGGGATGAAAATTACCCTTCTTTCTAGTGGGACTGTTGCCTCGCCAGCTAGATCCCCTTTTTCTCTGCTCCTTTATATCTACAGCCTATTCTCCTCTGATATGGGCTTCAGCCCTTTCGAGAGCTTCTTCCAAGGTCTTGGGTAGGGATTTGTTGAAATCTCTTGTAAGATACTTGGAGGTAATGGCGTTCATAAAACTGGCCACTCTCATCTTTTCATCCTCCCCCACGTATGTTAGACCTTCTTTTTTGTACCTTTCTATGAACTCTCGAAGGCTTTCGTCATCCCTTTGTTTTAACTGAAAAATCACTGTAGCATCTTTGACGTACCGCCTTTGTTGTGAGAAATTGGCTAGAAACCCTTTGCTCAGATCATCAAAGCTTCGAACGCTTCTGGCTGGTAAATCGTTGAACCATATCCTGGCTGATCCTATGAGGGTCTGCATAAACATGAGACAACATTCAGCATTTGACCATTTCTCAATTCTAGCAGCACCAGTGAAGATCTGAAGGTGATCTTCTGGATCCTCGGTTCCATCATATGTCTTGATATGGGATGGCATTTTGATTTTTGTTTGAAAATCATAATCGGCTATTTGCTGTGAGAAGCACGAAAGATTACATGGTTTGTACGGTTTGGCCAAATCCTCTTCCACCCTTGCACCCGTGTTGTTGTTATTCCCTTGAGTGGCCAGCACTTGATTAATAAAGTGCTGCCAAGGGAAGGAGGTCATCATCTGATCCATCATTTGAGGCATAAGGTTGAAGCCTTGAAGGCTTCCGGGTGCAGCAGAGCAGTTTATCCCCAAAGGGGCACTCATAACGGCACTTCGTGCCAAGGGGAGTACGGACAGAGCTTGTTCCCACGTAGATGTGACTAGGGGTGGAAGGATTGCAACAGGAGATTATAATAATTGATCCAGAGTTAGCTCATGTCCCAATGGAGCACCGGTTGTAGCCGGTTGGGAAGAAAAGAGAGGAAATGTTGTTGGATCTGGTCGGGTGTATATGTATGGATTAGGATTTGGAGGTGGATGGCTGGGACCGGTCTCATTCCTGGACAGGGTTGGTTGTGAGCTTGTGAAAGGAAGAGCTGGAGGTCCAGGAGACAACGAGGGCTTTGGCTCGTCATAGTCTAACCGAATCCTTACCCCTTTGTCTCTTTCCCTACTCACGTATTGGTTGAGGAGAGACCTCAACTCTAGAAAGTTGTTGGCGACCCCTTCAGAGGTAAGGTCAACACATGAGGGGGTGTTAGAGGCACCGACGTTAGGGGATGGAACCCCTGATCTAGACGGAGTCGGTGTTTGGAAACTGAGGAACTCGAGGTATGTTGCTCCATTAGGAGTGCTCCCCGGTGTTGAGAAGGACGTTGGTATAGCCACATGAGTTTGGCTAGTGTTTGGGGTAGAGGTATGTGGGACTTGATTTACCTCTCCTGGAGATTCACTTTCCGACATGATGATTTTAAAAGAATGGAGCTACACTACTAGGTCTTTTGAAGAAAATCAGTGGCGTAGCCCCACGGTGGGCGGCAACTTGTTGATGCAACAAATACAAGACCGCTGCTGATAGTAGCTAGGATGGTTAGGCAAAAGGCTTGAAGATTTCCGGTTTGCCTAACGCAGGTCGTGCCCCCCCCCACCCCCCACGTTTGCAAGACGTGGAGAGAGGTTCACTAGTTATGATTTGTTGTTTGTTCAGGATCCTCAACTGAAAGGTATTCAGCTTCGGATGCAAGAGCAGTAGAAATGTATGTGTTGAATGTGAAGAGAGGAGACTTGCATGAAGCAAGTGCTCGAGAAGAAAGATCAGAGATCCCAAGGGAATCAGAGCTGATCAGAATGTCCCTCAGCACTAAATGAAGTGTCATTTTATAGGAGAGGACATCGCCCAAAGAGGAAACCATGGACTAGTGAAACATGCTTGCAGTGGAGGACTTACCCTTTTAGGGGTTGAAGCGTTTGGACCTGTGGATAAAAGACTACACTCTGTGCACTCGTTCTACTTTTACGGCTGGGAGAGTGGTTCAAGTAATCAGTGACATGACTGATTACTGTACATGTGCTGCCTTAGCTCAGTTCCTGGGTTTTAAACCTTTGAACTTTTTAACCCTTCAAGCTGTCATGTATTTTTGGTCATTTTATTTAGGTTTAGGCTACCCCTGTCATCAATTGTCATGTTAAGAGTTGATTTGTTATTTATTTTACTTAGTGTTGTGTATTAGGAGGACAGTGTTAGCTTAAGAGAATCCATTTTTAATATTTACAAAGATGTAAATGTTGATCCAAGTAAATCATCATTTAACTATGATGTTGTGGTTTAACTAATATTTATATAATAAAAGATAAAAGATGTGATTGGTGGATAGAAGTGGAACCCATCCACCCATAGTGTAGAGGCGTTAAGGGGCTAACGCCCTTTGGGCTTTGGTGATGGTGGTGTTATGGTTTGACGGTGCTTCTTATGTTAAAATGGTGGTGAGGTTGCAGAGGCATCACCCCTAGGGCTGTAAACGAACCGAACGAACACGAACAAGGCCTTGTTCGTGTTCGTTCGTTAAGGAAATAAATGTGTTCACGAACAGTTCATGAACACTTACCGAACGAAATTTTATGTTCGTGTTCGTTCATTAAGGAAATGAGCATGTTCGCGAACGGTTCATGAACACAAATAAATTTGGCAAACGCGACAAAGGATAAAGATAGATGGCCCAGAGAGTAGCACTCGAACTTGAATCCCTTATTGTGGCACAGAGGTCAATCGTATTCGCTGATGTAAATAATGAGAAATGAAAGGAAAATGATGCATAAACAAGGTGAAAGTGGGTTTCCTAGTTTAATTGTTAGGGTAATAAAATAAATAAAAGTTTAATAATATAAAAAGTACAAATAAAATATAAGAAAGTACAAAGATCTTCAATTAAAACACAAACATACGAATATAAACGAATGCAAATCAACGAATGTTCACGAACACCTTACCGAACGTTCACGAACACAATCGAACGAACGAGACCTCTGTTCATGTTCGTTCATTTAACTAATCGAACGAAATTTTTTGTTCATGTTCGTTCGTTTAGTAAACAAACGAACATAAACGAACTTCCCGCCGAACGGTTCACGAACAAACGAACGAACATAAACGAACTTCCCGCCGAACGGTTCACGAACTGTTCGCTGAACGTTCGGTTCGTTTACAGCCCTAATCACCCCACAACAAATAGTCTTAGGGGCTGTTTGGCAGCTTCTGAATGGTTAAGTATTGAACCAGTAAAAAGTCTGAACCATTAAGTGCTGAACCAGTAAGAGGTCTGAACCATTGAGAGTCAGTATAATGCTTAACCCTTCAGAGACAAATGTCTGAACAAATTCAGGTAGAGGTCTTAACCATTCAGACTCTGTATAATATTTAACCATTCAGAGGCAAATGTCTGAACCATTCAGACATCTGCTCACGAAACAAACAGTCTGAACCATTAAGTGCTGAACTAGTAAGAGGTCTGAACCATTAAGAGCCACATTAAGAGGTTAACAAACAGCCCCTTAGTATCACATATCAAACTAGTATTGGTTCGTGATAAGAGATGTATAGATAAAAGACCAATAGATGGCGAGAAGACTTTGATATTGTCTGTTTTAGTTTTGTCTTGCATTCTTACAAGCAGCTTGGATCATTGGCTAATTAATAACATTTTTTTAAGATTAAAATCATAATATATTTTGTTCTGAAGACTTCTGCATTAGAATGATGTTTTGAAAGTCGATAAATTTGACTTTCCTGTTTCAAATAACCGATTATTCGTGACGATTTAAGATAAAGGTTTTTGTGAAAAAAAAAAAACCTCACTACAAAATTTTAGGAGGTTACAATATTTGTGTTGTGTTGTTGTGACGTGGTAGTTTGAAAATGAACCTTAAATTTTATACTTGAACTAGTTGATGCCCTGCCCGCGTTGCGAGGCGATGGCCGAATAATTCTCAATCAGTTAAAAAAACAGTAATATATTTTATTTTGAACTGGGGGCAAAATCATAATTTTGAACCGATGGTAAAATCGTAATTTTAAACCAGGGGAAACCATATTTTTATTTTGAACTGAGAGCGAAAACGTATTTTTGAAATGAGGGTAAAATCGTAATTTTGAGCGGGGGGCAAAAGCATATGTTTATTTGGGGGGGGGGGGGAACGTAATTTTAAACTGGAGGATTTTAAAGTGGGTGTAAAATAATAAACTGGTGTAAAATCGTAATTTTTAGCTAGGGGAAAAACATATTTTTATTTTGAACTGGGGCAAAATCGTAAATTTGGTTGAGGGTGAAATCGTATTTTTTCTACCGAGGGCAATATCGTAATTATGAGCCGGGGGCAAAAGGGTAAATATATTTTGAACTGGGGGCAAAAACGTAATTTTGAACGGACGGCAAAATCAAAATTTTAAAGACGGAATGAAATTATAAATTAATTGGGTCAATAGAGAAGTGTCAGGCACGCACTATTCCCCTTGCCGCCTCTTTCCTCCAATCAACTTGTTGGTGCCTTTGGTTAGCCCGTAACAAAGCTGTCTTCTCGAACTATCAGGTCAAGGTAGAACAAATCTTTGGGGATGTGAAGTCGTTAGGTTTTTTGTGGTTTAAGTATAGAGTCAAATGAAACCCGATTTCGTGGTCAGATTGGTGCAATTTTATAAATTTGTAATTTTGTAGTGTTTGGTGCCCTGTTCGGTCTTCGAGCGTGGGTGTGTTCTAATGAAGTTTACCTTTAAAAAAAAAAAAAAATTGGAGGCACTACTCCCGCCGACCTTTGTATTTGTTGTGTTTAGGTAATATATTGAATAAGGTAATTGAACCTCATATCGGTACTTAGGATTATCTGGTTTTGTGTATAAGTTTGAGACACATGTGGGTATAATAACATGCTAGAAGACATGCTCATTCTTTGATATATGAAGTCACTTGATTGTTTGAAGTAATAGTGAAATGATTGAATAAACTTATGTCTAATACCTGGTTAGAAAAGCATCATATCCACTCTCAAACTCCCCCCTTCTATTACATGTTTCAAACAAGTTACGCAACTTGGAATGCCATTATCTTAATAAAAATTAAACATACTGAAGGGGTATGGACCCAAAAATGACGCGCAGACCATTCAGGTCGCGCTTTGAACCATACTGCTTAAATCACTTCGGTGATCACCCTACAGACCCCGCGCGGGACGATCGAGCAGAACATGATCCCGCGCAAGGTCAAACCAAGAGATAGCAGCAGCTTCCATACTTGGCATTCTGAATAAGGGCCTTCACCTCTTTCAACCCCGCGCGAGCTACTAACGTGCTCAGCAAAGGGTTGCGCAGGATTCAAGGAGCAAGCCTACTTCAGAAGGTACTAAAGGTACAAGTGGCAGAAGGGCAAGCCAATCAGCGTCCTCCAGGCTGTGCTCAATCGTGCTCCACGATCGTCTGACGTGCAGGAGACAGAAAGTACACAAGGACGCCTATGCGGCACCAATCAGGGGGCGGCGGCACCTGCCCCATGATCTCCACTTACAAGGCCGACAACTAGGACACGTGGCTCCAATCAAGGTGCGCCAGCACCGAAGATCTTCTAGAAGACACTAACGGTCGACACCAGTGAGACAAACATCATATCCTCTATGTTGTCGCCTTCCGGCCCAAGGCCCATCAGCCCATCTCCTCTTACACCTCTCCGGCTATAAATAGAGACCTCAGTTCACAGGTTAAACATTCTATTCCCTCTACTCTCACTCTTAACACACATTTATCTCCTCAAAACAGTCGCTTATTCTCACGCCGGAGCCTGGTTAAGATGGAAACCCCCATATTCCCCTCTTAACGAGCTAACGGTGTTCTGTTTTGCAGGATAATCGGATCATTAAGGAGCTCAGAAAGTTATAAGGAGATTAACCACTATGGTAGAAACATAAACCAAACTAATTAACCCTAAAATTAGTTTTTTGTTTTTTCATTGGCGCCCACCGGTTTTTTGCAAATCACTGTCATCTTCTTTTTCTGAGTCTTCTAAGTTGTTTTTCCTTCGATCATGCTGGTCAAGTAATCATTCCTGATTTTGGTTTTGGAACAAACTCTAACGCAGTGTTGGGGGAGGACAATCAAAACGTCCAAGTCCAACATGTAGAGGAAATCGGTGAAATCGAAGTAACCAACACTGGGGGACCCTGCGCGAGTGCCACTCGCATCACTCAAACGGTAACCCCAGTAAGTCACGTCGCTGGCCCTTCAAACCCAGCTCCACCTCAGAACATCTCGGCGCTATTAGGGCTGCCAGAAGGCGAAACTCCAGCCTCTTGGTATGCCAAACAAATTGCTACCATCAACGCGGCGTATCAATCTTTGAGCGCACAGCAAGCAGTCTTACAAGCAGAATCATCTTTGGTTACACCTCAATGTCCTAGTCAGGGGGCACACCAAATACCCCCACATCAAAACTTTCAAGGAAGAGTTAACAGGCCTCCTCCCCTAAGAAGACTAAGCGTGCATGACACGCGCGACACACGGGGAGAGAAAGAAAGCTATTATGACCATCCGTCAAACGTTTAAAGGGGTCCAATTCATAGCCGGCTCGGGCCGCGCAATATGAATAACGAGTGGGATGACACAGACCCCAACGACCCAACTTGGCAAGATGATGAAGGATCCTCAGTCTTCAACCGCTTGCAGCGGAACCACGAAAATTACAAGCCAAGGCAGCGCATTGCATACAGCGAAGAAGCAGAGCTAGACTTCAGTCTCGCCTATAGACCAGCTGAAGCTGCAGAGCACTCATAGTTTATCCCAAAAATTGCTTTGGCACCGCTTTCAAGAGAAAAGCTACCCCCAACAGTGGAAAAATTCAATGGTTTAACTGATACTGACGATCATGTCAGAGTATTCACAAGCGTTGGTTGTATGGGAGGATGGAATATGCCAATGTGGTTCCATTTGTTTATCCAGACGCTTACTGGGGCTGCTCGCGCCTGGTTCGACAGCCTTCCGCCTGGAAAAATTAGTTCATGGGTTGATTTCAGAACACAGTTTGTAAACCACTTCAGCCAGCAGAGACGCTATTAACGAGATACGTCTGAAGTAACAGATATCTGGCGCAGGGAAAATGAAGGTTTGGAAGACTTCATTACTCGTTTTAACAAAGAATGTCTGGAAATTGGCGGTGTAGGCGAACAGCTCATGCGCGCTCACTTCAAGAAAGTCATTCGTTGTGATAGTCTCATCAGAACTATCACTGGCAAAGACGGTATGCCCAAAGAATGGGACAAGGTGATGGAAGCCGCAAAAATAGTAGCGCAAACCGAAGAATCGCTAGCTGGAGCCAAGAGCTCATACACCGAAGATCACTTTTCCAAGAAAAGCTCGCGCGATTATGGCAAGCGCAACAAAGGCAAAAGTAATGATTGGAAATCTGGAAAATCAAGTGGTTATGAGGAAAGATCGCGCTACAAAGAAGACGCGCGGGAAACAATTGACAGAATTGGGTATCGAAAGGTAGTCAGGGATGATAACCGAGAAAAGCACTGGACTCAGCTCACAAAAACACCAAAAGAGGTGCTAATGACGGAGAACCATGATTTCAAGGCTCCAAGGCCTATGATAAACAAGAAGGGGCAAGACCCGAACCTGTACTGCGATTTTCACAAGGATACAGGTCATCTGACAGATGACTGTATCAGCTTACGACAAGAGATCGAGAGAGCGCTAAAAAGCGGAAAGTTAAGCCACCTGGTGAAAAACGTGCGCAAAGAAACACACCAGATCCAGCGCCATGATGATGGGAAACAAAAGAAGGGCAGACGCCTTAAAACTCACATGGTCAATGGACCAAGATACAGCGTAAGAGATAAAGGCAAACGCCCTTACGAACCTGCATAGCAAGAGCAACAAGTTATCTTCCCGGTAGTACGCGGGGGTCCTTGCGCCACACGCCCCGTCGTCATTACCGGTATTATCGGTCATTATGAAACAGAATACATATTCATTGACCCGGGAAGTACAGCCGACATCATCTATGAGCAATGCTTTAATCAGTTTGACGATGAAGATAAAGCGAGAATTGAGCCGGTTGATTATCCTCTGTCAGGATTTTGCAACGAAATGGTCTTCCCGTTAGGCCAAATCAGCTTCCCCGTCACGTTATCTAACGGGAAGCATTCAAGAACCACAACTGTCAATTTCATGGTGATTCCTATCAAATCAAGGCATGATGTTTTAATTGGGAGAGAAACCCAAGGAGAATTAAACATGGTAACCCCCACGCCCCACTCAGCCATCGGGTTTCCAACCGAGACGGGGGTGGCGATTATCTATGCAAAGAAGGAAGTGATGTCGGTAGAGGATGTGCGCCCAGCAAAAGCGGCAAAAATTTCAACGACTGAACCAGAAAAGTGGGTTTTAAACCATAAATACCCAGAGCAAACGGTGACGATTGGCCACGCAATCTCACCAAACATCAGAACGCACCTCAAGCAACTTTTGTTCAGGAACATGGATATCTTCGCCTGGACTCCGGCTGACATGACCGGTGTCCCGCGCGACGTTACTGAACACCGTCTGAACACTTATCCCTCCGTTGAACCAAAAGTGCAAAGAAGGCGCAGCTTAGGGGCGAATAAGACTAAAGCGATGAATGAGCAAGTGTGAGAGCTGCTAAAAGCAGGAATCTTCATAGAGGTGCACTATCAAAGCTGGGTTGCAAACCCCGTGATGGTGGAGAAGTCTAATGGGGGATGGAGAATGTGCGTCGATTATACCGATCTTAACAAGGCATGTCCCAAAGATTGTTATTCTTTACCTAAGATTGACAAAAAGATAGACTCCCTCGCACCGTACAGATGGAAATGTTTCTTGGATTGTTACAAGGGGTATCATCAGGTTCAAATGAAGCTTGAGGACGAAGACAAAACAGCTTTTCGGACCGACCTTGGGATCTTCTGTTACACAAAGATGCCGTTTGGCCTAAAAAACGTTGGCGCAACATACCAGTGCCTGATGGATAAGATCTTTGCTGAGGATATTGGGAAACATATCGAGGTTTACATCGACGATCTCGTGATCAAAAGTCATGAGGAGGATCGAATGTTAAAAGATATAGAGAAGACATTCAACTCTCTGAGAAGCGTGAATATGAAGCTGAATCCAGCCAAATGTTCCTTTGATATGGAGGAATGCAAATTCTTGGGCTTCGTGGTTACAAATGGTGGTTTTAAAGTCAATCCAGAAAAAGTTCAGGCCATAGAGAGGATGCCATCACCGCGAATGATCAAAGAGATGCAAAGGTTGGCTGGCCGCCTAGCCGCACTTAACCGATTTATGTCAAACCACGCTGCAAAGTCATATCCTTTTATCAGCACTCTGCGCAACTACGTGAAGAAGCAAGAATTCAAATGGACGCCTGAAGCAGAAGCCGCTTTTCAGCAAATGAAAGAGTGTTTGATCAAGCTCCCTACCCTGACCGCACCGTTCGAAAAGGAACCACTCATCCTGTACTTGTCTTCTTCGGATAAGGCAGTTGGGTCGGTATTGCTGGTGGAGAGAGATGGAGTTCAGACTCCAATTTATTATGTCAGTAGGGTGCTTACAGATCCAGAAACGAGATATTCAACAATGGAAAAGTTAGTGCTAGCGCTGCTACACGCCTCCAGGAGGCTGCGCAGATATTTTACAGGGCATGTGATCACCGTACTTACTAATTTTCACATCGGCACAATATTGCAAAAGCCAGAGACATCTGGGCGGTTAGCAAAATGGGCAATCGAGCTGGGGGCCACAACATTCTATACAGGCCGCGCCCATCAATCAAAGGTCAAGTGCTAGCGGACTTCATCACTGAAGTCCCAGAAGATAAGATCAAAGATTGTGAGATTGTGGAGACACCCATAAAGGACACGTCCGATGGGTTATGGTTGCTATATACTGATGGGGCCTCAAACGAGGATGGCGCAGGAGCCGGATTGCGCCTTGTTAGCCCTGAGAAACATGAATTTACATACGCCATCAAGTTGGATTTCAAGAATACCAACAACGAGGCATTCTTGGCAGGCTTACGCCTCGCCATAAAAATGGGAGCTCAAAATCTACAAGCGCATGTTGACTCACTCTTGATCGCCAGTCAAATCAACGGATTATATGATGCAAAGGACGAAGTTATGGCTTTGTATTTAGATCAAGCAAAAGATTTGCTTCAATAATTCAAGTCATACAAGGTAGTGCACATCAATCGCTCAGAGAACAAACCAGCAGACGCCTTGAGCAAGCTCGCTTCAACTTCTTTTCAACATCTCGCCAAAGATGTAAGAATCGAAGTACTAAAAAACCCGTCGGTTTTGCTGTGTCAAGTGAATGTGATCGAGATAGGGCAACCGTCTTGGATGACCCCTATAATCCAGTATTTGCAAGAAGGAATACTCCCTGACAGCAAAGCAGAGGCAAGGAAGATACAGAACAAGGCCATGCATTATGAGATGAATGGCGGTATCTTGTACCGAAAATCCTTCTTGGGGCCACTTCTGCGCTGTGTGGACCCCCAAGATGCAAATTACTTGATCAGGGAGATTAACGAAGGAATCTGCGGCATCCATGCAGGCCCACGCATGGTCGTCGCGAAAATAATAAACGCTGGATATTACTGGCCAGGGATGCACGTCGACGCTCTAAAGGAGTTGCGCAAATGCGACTCCTGTCAAAGGCACTCCCCAAAAACCCTGCGCCCAAAAAATGATCTTATCCCTGTATCCACTGCTTGGCCTTTCCAGCAGTGGGGAATTGATATGGTGGGACCTTTCCCCGAAGCTCCAGGTGCTGCAAAGTTTATCATCGTGGCCGTCGATTATTTCACTAAATGGGTGGAGGCCAAAGCTCTCGCCTCAACTACTACAATGATGGTGCGTAAGTTTATATGGGAGCACATCATTTGCAGGTCTGGCCTCCCACTCAAGATTGTAACCGACAACGACACCAATTTCGCGCCTGACGACCTTCAAAAGTGGATGAAAGAAATGAAGATCGAACACACTTTCTCTTCCGTTGCGCACCCTCAAGGCAACGGCCAAGTAGAAAGTGTCAACAAAAGTATTGTCGATGGGATAAAGGCCCGACTGGGCACAAAGAGAAGAGGCTGGGTAGATGAGCTCCCGAGCATCCTATGGGCTCATCGAACCATGCCGAAAACAAGTACTGGCGAAACCCCTTTTAGCCTAGTTTATGGCTCTGAGGCGGTTATCCCAGCTGAAGTTGGCATCCCCTTGCCGCGCTTGACAGTAGTCAACACAATCGATAATGAGGCAGAGCGCCGTCTTGACTTGGATTTACTCGAAGAGAGGCGCGAAATAGCGCGAATCAAAGAAGCCAAGTATAAGACACAATTGGAAAGGTACTACAATGCAAGAGTACGCATTTGTACCTTCACTCCAGGAGAATACGTCTTTAGAGACAATGAAGCTTCAAACGCTGAACGCCCCGGAAAGCTAGCACCCAAATGGGAAGGCCCATACTTAATACACGAGGTGCTAGGGAAAGGGGCATACAAGTTGCGCACTCTGGATGGACACATCATCCCGCGCACGTGGAACGCGCAACAATTGCGCAAGTGTTATATGTGACTGATCTCGGCCTTGCACCTTTATCCACTTATGTTGGCCACGCGCCTTTCTTAATTTCCTATGTTGGCTATACACCCTTTATTTTATTTCAACAATGAATGTTGGCCTAAGCGCCTGTTTCCTACTTAATGAAAGCATATGCCTTATGTTTCCTTTTGTCATGATGACTTCTACGTTACAAATGCATGTTAAACTTTTGATTAGCACGAAAACACTTCAGTAACTTACGAGCTCTTGAGTTATGCCTCCAAGGTCCTCCGTGAACATAGCGCGAGACCGGGCAGTTACGCTCACACAAGAGCCACACTTACATTCATTCGCGCTAATTTAACCAAAGTTTCTAACAACAGTGCAATAATTGTAACTTCAAAGTTAATAGCAAAAACGAGTCTAAAAGGCGCACCACGAAGTGAACACATAAGAAATAAACAAAAACATCGTTGATTCATTTCAAAATAGCGCGACCGCGCGTCAATTACATTCAAAGTCTAAAAAAGAAAATTACAAGGCACGAAGCCTACCAACACCATCTACTCATAACCGTCACCATCGTCATCATCATCATCATTGCCATCACCATCGTTGGCTGGTTCTTCATCAGACAGCTCCACGGTCAATGGAGGGTCGAGAATCTGCTTTAGCCTTTGGCACCAGTCGTCATGCTCCAATGACTTTGCGACCAAATCCATCACAGGCAGTGATAGATGGTCATAAGCCTTTTCAGCGCGGGCTAATGCATCATCAGCCTGATCGGTCACTGAGCAGTGACTAACATCAAACTCTTGTCCTAACGCCTCTTCAAGATGCTGCGCACACTCTAGATAACCTCCACGGTGACCAACCGCGCACGAGGCATCTATGAGAGTAGCAACAGCTCCGTCAAGCTCGGAAGCATTCAGGATAGAGTTGCCCATCTACAACAAAGGCAATGAATAAGAGAAGTTTTTAACAAATAAAGCTTAAGTAAAAAAGGAGAACCCTACCAAGACTACTCCCCTGCCACGCATCCACTCAGCCTCAGAAGCCAGAGTATCAACGATGCCTTGAACCTCGGAGTAGTTATTTTGTGCTACGTTGAGGGCTTATGTACTCACGTCTTGCGCCTCCTCGGATTTCTTCTTGGCCTCCTCAGCAGTAACAGCCTTGACTCTCTCAGCCTCAAGGTCGATCTCTAAGGACTCACTTTTGTCAGTTTGCTCTTGCAAACAACGTTTTAACTCTGCAATCTCGACGTCCTTCGCCGCCAGGTCCTTATCCTTACTGGATACCTGCGCTTTCAGCTCAGCCTACAAAGAATAAACAGACTTAGATAATATGACAAACAAAAAGCATAAGGGAAGAAAGGATTAACACTGATCGAACCTCAATACGCTCCTTAGCGGTTTGCCCATCTTCGACCTTCCGGGTCAACTTAGCAACTTGGCCCTCGGGTTCGGTAATTTGGCGCGAGATGCATACATACGCTGATTATCTTTTTTGCAAATTTCCTTCCACTCAGCACGCTCCTTCGCCAACAGCTCTTCAGCAGCGCGAAGCTTGCCCCTAAGGCCTTCACGACCCCACTCCTCCGATTTCCTATCAGACTCAAACTTTGCCTTTTCTTCAGCAAAAGTGGCATTAGCCTTCTCGAACTCCTTAACTTGCCTCACAAGGCGCTCACGATACTTCTCCCAATCAGCCCGCTCCTTAACCATCGTGCGCCACTCGCGCACGATTTGATGGTTGGCGGCGCGAGCATTGGCCTCCCCAACGACATAGGCTTGGTATAGCCCATCGTGAGTTCGCGCCCTTTGACGGTTAACCTCACCAGGAGGGAACGAGTTCAGGAACCAGTCACGACACGCACTAAACTCAAAGAAAGTATCTTTCTGTTTCAAACCCCAGGGAGCTTGGTGGGGAGCATTACTGCGCGCCTCCTCGGTATAGGTCTTGTAGTAAATATCGCCCAAGGTATCTTTCGGTCCGATAACCTGAGGCATATATCCTCCAGTGCCACCAGAGCTCGCACCACCTGCAGCAGTAGATTTTTCCTTATGAATCGCAGAACCTGATCCCCCAGTGGTAGAAGTTACTTTAGCAGTATGAAAGGGGGCATCAGGCTGCGCAGTTTTGGTCGGCTTCTCAACCTCAGGTTCCTTCCTTTTCTCATGAAGGTGTTGATCAAGCCCCGTGATGTGGACGACCTCCGGACCCTGCGCCTTTTCATGTGCAGTTGTAGCAGCGGCCCCGGTCTCCTTGGGATCATCAGTAGGCTTTTCGGAAGCCTTCTTTTTCTCTCTCTCCTTCTCCTTCTCAGCAACCTTGTCAACAGGCTTCTCAGCAGCCTTCCTTTTCTCCTTCTCAGACTCTACCCCAGCAGTCTTGAAAGGCTTGATTATAACTTTGGTCTTCTTCAGCGCCGGCTCTTGAGGATCTTTAAACACAACACCCTTCTTTTCAGGGGTCTTCTTTTTGGCCTCTGTAGAAACCAAGTGTTAAAAAGAAGTAACAACAAAGGAAACAAGGTAGTCAAGAAACTAACCGGGAGAAAATTTATAAAGAGAGTGCAGATTGCTCTGTTTTCCGATTAAAGGGACTCCACCAGCCATCTGCGCAATAGACGCACCAGCTGTGGTCTCTTCCCTACTTCTCTTCCTGCTTACCAACTTCTCAGCAGGTTCCTCTTCTTCTTCTTCCTCCTCCTCCTCCTCTTCATCAAGCGCGATGGAAGACAGAGTGGCCCCAGCATCTGGGTTCTGAGAACCCGCGCTCCCCGAGCTTTTTGAACCAGCGGCGCTGGTCTTCTTCTCACCTATACGCGATAAACCTTCAAGGGAGTCACTGATAATAACGTAATCCTCCAAGTTACTCTGACGAAAGCGTAGAGTACCTTTATCAGCAGCACCAGCAGTCGCGCGGCTACTCCCGCCTTTCTTGCTGGTCACTTCAGCATCTAGGGTAATAACCTTCTTCCGTTTGTTGGGTTTCTTCTTCTTCTCTTCAGGGTCAATCCCCAGGTCGCGCAACACACCTGCAAAGATGTTAGACCACAAACTTAGCTCCCCATTTGAAGACCCTACAGACTCCTCGCTGGAAAGATAGAGAATCTCTTTCCCAGCGGAAGTCATAGCTCGCAAGGGCCTGGGGTTAGGTATATGCGCACCTTCAGTCGCGGTAGGAGGATCGGCAAAAGCTCCAGCCACGGGATACATAAAGTGACCTCTAATCGCGTCATACCAATATTGCTCGCCTGCTTCCAGCGGGCGCACGCCCATGGACCCACCAAAAGTGGGGACAGCAGCTTGGTAAAGGCGTGCCTCTACATTCAAAGTTTAATAGTTGAGTGCAACGAAATTAAACAGAAATGATCAAAGAAACAACTAACCTCTACCCTGAACTTCAAAACTGGAACTTCTTCACTATCAGCTGGCCATTGATCACTCATCCGCGCCGCAACAAGGACGTTTTCACCAAAAACACGATTAGGTGTGGTAGTGAGCTTCACATACCAATCCTCTTTCTTAGGTATCGGCAACTCCTCTTTCTCGATCACGTCTGGCGCACGGAAGGGGTCATGGCAATTGGGATAACTTCCTCTCGAATGAAGAAAAAATTTTGTTTCCAGTCATGGAAGCTCTTGGGTGGGTTCAGAAGTATCTTCTTGGCAGACCCCCGGTTGCCAAAAGAGTAGAAGCCCATGTTCCTAATAAGCTGATAAAACGCCCTAAACCTTTCCACCGTCGGTTCTATATCGTGGGCTCGGCATAAAAACTCAAAATGTCTCACCCTCACCATGCCGGGTGGACTCATCTGTGAGATATGAAACCCATAATGGCGAAGAATATGGGCCATAAACTGCGTCGCCGGCAATCGGAAGTTGCCTTGCAAAAAGAAATCTTCAAATAGTGTGATATACCCCGGCGGTGCATCGGCGACCGTTTGGTTCTGGCCAGGGTATCGAGCATCCCACTTTGGTGGGAACCGGAAGCCTCGTGTAATTTGTTCAAATAACCCTTGATCCCACTTGAGGACAGGGAGGGGACCTTCTTCACCGGGGTTTTCTCCTTGGGGATGTTCTTCAGCCATGGATAGTAGAAATTTCAAATATTCTGGAAAACTTGAAGATTTGCTAAAGATCTTGAAGATCTGCTACTGAGAGTTTGAAGATTTGAATATTGGAAGAAGAAATAGAGAGAAAAGGGAGAACAGTAGAAGAGATGATGATCTTCTTTCCCATCTCAACGACTATATATACTCATCGCATTTAATGCGATGAGTAGACGTGCCAAATCCACCGCGCGCGTATCCAATCAACAACGGCCACGTCTGTCGCAAATCCCGGAGTGACGGTTACCACGCGTACGTGGCCCTCACTCTCCTGACGAAAAGCCGAACCGTCAGGGACAACTTGATGACAGCCGTGTTGACAGTCAACTCAAACGTCGCCATCAACGACATTTCTCACCAACCTGTCGGAGTTCAAAAATCGAGAGTTTTCCCGCTCAAAATTACTACAAACTTCATGCAGAAGTTACCAAGCCGCGCAGCATTCACAACAACCTAATGCACATGCGCGCTTACATTCAAAAGCAGAAAATTTCCAGCATTCAAACCTAGTAGTCGCGCCGTAGTAACTGACGAACAGTTACACGCGCGCGACTCACCAAGATCTAGCAAGCATTTTTTCTAGCCTAACACTTCTTTTTTTCTAAGTCCAGAGCTCCAACCACTTACTTCGCGCGTGATGCAGCACTGGACTGGGGGGACTTGAAGGGGTATGGTCCCAAAAATGTCGCGCAGACCATTCAGGTCGCGCTTTGGACCATACTCCTTAAATCACTTTGGTGATCACCCTACAGACCCCGCGCGGGACGATCGAGAAGAACATGATCCCGCGCAAGGTCAAACCAAGAGATAGCAGCAGCTTCCATACTTGGCATTCTGAATAAGGGCCTTCACCTCTTGCAACCCCGCGCGAGCTACTAACGTGCTCAGCAAAGGGTCACGCAAGATTCAAGGAGCAAGCCTACTTCAGAAGGTACTAAAGGTACAAGTGGCAGAAGGGCAAGCCAATCAGCGTCCTCCAGGCTGTGCTCAATCGTGCTCCACGATCGTCTGACGTGCAGGAGACTGAAAGTACACAAGGACGCCTATGTGGCACCAATCAGGGGGCGGCGACACCTGCCCCATGATCTCCACTTACCTGCTGATGGCAGAGGGACACCAAGGCCGACAACTAGGACATGTGGCTCCAATCAAGGTGCGCCAGCATCGAAGATCTTCTAGAAGACACTAACGGTCGACACCAGTGAGACAAACAACATATCCTCTATGTTGTCGCCTTCCGGCCCAAGGCCCATCAGCCCATCTCCTCTTACACCTCTCCGGCTATAAATAGAGACCTCAGTTAACAGGTTAAACATTCTATTCCCTCTACTCTCACTCTTAACACACATTTATCTCCTCAAAACAGTCACTTATTCTCACGTCGGAGCCTGGTTAAGAGGGAAACCCCCATATTCCCCTCTTAACGAGCTAACGGTGTTCTGTTTTGCAGGATAATCGGATCATTAAGGAGCTCAGAAAGTTATAAGGAGATTAACCACTATGGTAGAAACATAAACCAAACTAATTAACCCTAAAATTAGTTCTGTGTTTCTTCACATACTAATCTTATTTTGGTATAAATAAAATGAAGAGTTAAGTTAACTTACAAAGTGCTTATCATACAAAACGTACGAAAGGCATGAAAAAAAAAACCGCGGCGGCATTTTCGTAGCTATTTGCTCGTAGGATAACTATCAAAATTACTCTACAAATAATCTTGTAGGGTAATTTTGATCTTGTAGGGCAATTTTGTAAAATGTGCTTGTAGGGTAATTATCAAAATTACTCTACAAGTGTATCAAAATTATCTACCAATTTATCAAACAACACACAATTCAAAATTACCATAATCATTTGTAGAGTATACTCTACAAACTTACCCTACAATATCCAAATTAGCTTACAAGATCATTTGTAGAGTAATTATGATGCTCTTTAAAATTATCGTAAAAGATCGAAATTATCCTACAAGATAGTTTTACAAAATTACCCTACAAGATCATTTGTAGAGTAATTTTGATAATTACAAAAAATATCATCGCATTTTTTCAGCAAAACCTTCAGTTCGTACGTTTTATACGTTAAAGGTATTTGTATTTGATCTTTAGTCATAAAATCAAATTGTGTGAACTGAAACATACTAATCATCTTCGTGCTTCACTATATACTCTTATCAACATGTGACTAATCACATACTAGAAATCTTCAAACCAATCAAGTTCAGACCAAATCAGGTAATAATTTAGCCTTGGATTTTCTCTTCGACCAACCTTATAAACCATTTACAAAATCTAGCAAACCAAACCAAAGAACACAGTCTAAAACAATAAATACCCATCTTATTAAAATTCAAGTTTTTAGTTTGAAACCAAAACCAAACTGAATAAACTTGGTTATTGGTTCGGTTTTGCAAACTTTTGGCTTTGGTTATTGGTTTCAACCAAAAAATATTTAAAGAGAAGAATCCAAAACCCAAACTGATAAACACAATCAAATGACTGAAACAGCGTAACAAAAATGTCTCAAACAACAAACTCGAAGCAAAGTTTCCATCAAAACCGACACAAAACTAGTCCGAATTCTAAAACAGCAAAATTTAGTAGTATATCACTAAGTCGATAAAAGATAGAACAGTAACACAGCATAAATGATCAACGATAACGGCGAAGAGACAAAGTATTGTTCCTCTTCCAAGTAGCCCTTCTTGATGGACGCATCTTGTGGTTCAAATGTCCCTTTCCACGAAGTCCTCTGTATTTCTTACCAGCGGAAGTGAGTCCTCTAAGCTCTCTGTGTTTGTGCACTGGGTTGCAGATCCAGTTGATCCTTGGATCGTTGCGAATAACAGCATGTGCAGGGTCCACCAAGATTACCTCAAAGTACTTGTAGGTCGAGTCCTGCATTCAAAACTTGTACTTCATGGCATCCAAAAAATGTATTCCTTCCAGAACCATATGTATAAAAAACAGATGCGTACCTCGTTAAGCCAGTATGAGTTGAGAACCTTTAGACCACCCAATTTCCTTCCAGCACGTTCTTCGGCCACTGACCTTTTGCTGCGTTGAAATTTGAGTTGGGTGACACCCTGGTTTGTTGGCTTTCCATACACAATACCTTTTGGAACTGGCCTCTTTCTTCCACCACGCCTCACACGTACTCGATAGATCACATAGCCCTGAATATATTTATTAATTGTGTGAAAGGTGTATAAAACTCAACTCAACAGAACTTTTTAGCCAAAAAAATGAAAAACACATACTAGTCCATTTAACACTCATGTTTTTTAAACTTATTTTGTAAAAGATGAACTAAGGGCTAAGTCTCATCGTAAGAAATGTTTTTAACCTACTTGCATGGTTTTAAAAAACGGTTGAGGCGTGCGCCTCGAGGCGCGCCTCAAGGCGAAACGGCCAAAAAACGATTCTGAGGCGCGCCTCAGGGGGTTTCTACTGTTTGTGCGCCTCAGAGGGGCTGAGGCGCTAAAAAGGCTGCGCCTCAGGGGTTTTAGATATTTGTTTTTGATGTTTTTGCGTTTTTGTGTCATATTCAAGCAATTTATGTCTTTTTTATGTGTGTTTTTTATTATTTTGATGAATTTGATGATGAATTTAGTTAGTATTACTATTTTTATAAGGTATATAATATTTATATTTATTTTTTAATTCCGCCTCGGGCTTACGCCTCGGTTCGCCTCGAGGCTTACGCCTCGTGAGGCGAAGTGAAAACGCCTCGAAACTCGTTTCCGTTTTTTTAAACCTTGCCTACTTGTTAACTAACATCCTCCATTCATAGTATCTTGGTAATTTGGATACACACCTTTTTATTAAACACAACAACAACAACAACAACAAACGTACCCAGTAAGTCCCACAAGTAGCAAAGCTATTGGTGGGGTCTGGGGAGGGTGGGATGTAGGCAAACCTTACCTCTATCCATATGGATAAAGAGACTGCTTCCAAAAAGACCCCACCTGCTCGCAACCAAACATCAAGCAAACAATGCGAACTACAGATAATAACAATAGGACTCGACCAATCACAGAATAAGTGGTAACCGACTAACATAAATATCGCCTTAAGGATACACATATACACCAAGCAGTGGTGACTAACTATTCAATCAAGCACACAACATAAACACACTCAACATCTATGTTAAATTTCTTTCTCCGTCTATCATCATTTAATTAATAAGACACTGTGTTCTTCCAGCAGCAAAGTGTAATAGATTAATTACTCCATACACGATCAGCTTTAGATCATTACTTACCCAAATGCAAAAACCCAAACGATCATTATCCAAAATGATAAAGGAAGAGAAGAGTACCTGTTTGGCTTTGTAACCCAAACGACGAGCCTTATCGGGTCGGGTGGGGTGAGTAACCCTAACAATGGAAGGAAGCTGGCGGTACTCCCAGCACCTCACCCGCTGCATAAACCTCATCACGTCCGACTGCTTCTTCCTCCATAGCTCCGATACGTAGGTGTAAGCACCTGTTGTTACAACCACATATACAAAATCAAAGCATATTTTACTGGATTTATCATCCGATAGTTGACAGAAAGAAAAGAATTTTACCCATTGTTGCACCCTCCTCCCTCCGGCTTCGATCTGCAGAGACACGGCTGCTATGAAAATAATATGTAGCTAGCGCTTCTCAATTAGGGTTTTTCAGTAGCGATATCGTCATCGGACTGCCTTATTGGCCCATTTTGGATTGAGTTTTGGGCCTATTTGGACTATGTAAAAGGCCCATTAGTTATAATGTCATAGATTATAAATTTTATTTTATCTATCTATAATCTATAACTACGTTATAACCCCGTGTATTATACGGGTTAAGTAAATAAAAAATCAAATAGTTAAAAACGATGATAAAACGATATTTTAATACGTTTTTCTGATATCCAAACAAAATTTTGTGTCATGTATGATCAAAACTTGTGATGTTTGTCAAGTTTATAAATATGAAAGCATTTGGACCATCGATTAGAAACAAAATGTATCATCGACTTTCTCACGAGTTTTAACAATCATGTGAACATACATTTAATAACCCAAGTTTTATTTACATAATAGTGCTCTTAATTTAACTTTAAAATTTAAATATCTGAACGTAAGTTGCATCTTTAAAGAAAAGTTGTGTTTGCATAAATTTATTAGTATGATAAATGTAGTTATTATTCTTCTTGCATTTTACATAGTTGTTTGTATTTTATTAATTTGAAATACTAAGTCATATTTTCTGCTCATTTCAAGAAAGATCACGCATGGTAAACATCATACGAATAATTATATTAAGTTTAAAATAATAGTGTTTATTTCTATCATGTGATCAGTGCAAGCATAGTAAAATTCCCATGTATTAGAATATTAAGACAATCCGTAGTCGTCAAATTTTGGGCGTTTTTGTTGAATTCCACGCCCCAAAACGCCCCCAAGCCCTCCCCTTGGGCGTTTTTTTTTTTCAAAAAAGAAATCGTTTTGGCATTGTTTTTTCCACGCCGTGTTCAAAAGATTTGGCCAATCACTGCTGTTCTACTTTTTCTTCATCCAATAAAGGTTTTTGATTTTTTTTATTTAATTTTATTTACACCACTTTTTAACATAATGCCTACATCCCCACTACACCCATTTTAGAAAAATGCCCTATAATGTCCCATTTCTAACTAGACTGTCACATGACGCACAACGCCCATAAATTTCATGTATACCTTAGCTCACCACAAGGAGCTCCTAAAAATCATCTTCCATCCTTTTTTTCATAGAGTCACGACATCATCTCGTCCATAGCCATTTGAAGCAAACTATAAAATTTCGGTCAAACTACTTTTAATTATAATATAATAATTAAATTTTTTAATTATAATATAATAATTAAATTGAATTTAGACCTGTACGAAAGTCTTCGTTTTAATATTTGTTAAATGTTTAAAATATATATTAAACTAGTATTTACGACCCGCGCTTTGCAGCGGGATTGTTAAACCGAACAAATAGTAGACGTAAAACCGTTGAACCATACACGCGCGTTCCAACGTATTAACTTGCAAAAATTAATCTGAAACATAAAACATAGAAAAGAAAAACTAAGTTGACATAGCACCCCGTGCATTGCGATAGAGCCGTTAAACTGCAAAACAAAATAACGTAAAATCTTTGTACCACGCACGCGCGTTGGGGGTGTTAACCTGTAAAATTTATACCCAAAAGTAAAACGACGAATTTTTAAAAGATGAAAAGTGAACCAAGTTGAAAATACAAAGTATTGGATAAAAAAAGTTGTGACAATTAAAAAAAGACAAAAAGGTATAGGTCAGAAAAGTGTAAAATGTTGAATTACACCTCTTAGTTACAAACCAAAAATTGGTAAAAACGGGAATATATGAACTAATGGTTTGATGGACCAATAAACCAAAAAGAAAAATGAATTTTGCATTAGTTAGTTGTAAACATTGCTATTATAACTTATACAAAATTAAATAGTAGTTTCAACTCACAAAAGTTTTTTTTTTGTGAAATTATAGAGGGAAAATTCACTAAATTAATTTTGAAAAAAATTAAACATTGATTTTTGTTATCAATGGCAAAAAATCTCAAATCTCAATGACGATTTTAACAAAAAAAAACGTCAGACGTTTGAATGAAAATGATAAAAAAAAATACCAAAAGTGAAGGACTATATGGTACCAAAAAGTTTTTTTAGAATGAAAATGGCAAAATGCCCAAACCTCAGACACGATTTTGGCAATTTACTCTAATTAAGGATACGTATGATAGAACGACAACTAGTGTCCGCGCGCCTGTAGGAGATACAAACTTCTTTCCTGTGGAGGTAGGACTCCACCAGGGGTCAGCGTTGAGCCCTTTTCTTTTTGCGGTTGTCTTGGATGAGTTGTCCAAGTTGATTCAGGAGACAGTTCCGTGGTGTATGCTTTTTGCAGACGATATTGTGTTGATTGCAGAGACTAAACGGTGCCTGAACGAGAGGGTAGAGGAGTGGCGAGTAGCTTTAGAGGGCAAGGGCCTAAGGATTAGTCGATCTAAGACTGAGTATCTACACTGTGATTTCAGCGGTGAAGCCGATGACGATGACACCCAAATCACCATTGAGGATCAATTGGTCCCGCAGGTAACTAGATTTAAGTATCTGGGGTCGTTTGTACAAAGAGATGGTGACATAGATAGTGATGTAACCCATCGCATACAGGCTGGCTGGTGTAGATGGAGGGCAGCCAGTGGGGTATTATGCGATAGGAGGTTCCCAACTATACTAAAAGGGAAATTTTACAGGGTAGCAGTTAGGCCAGCTATGCTTTATGGAACAGACTGTTGGGCTATCAAGAAGACACAAGCGCGCAGGATAGAGGTAGCAGAGATGAGGATCCTGAGGTGGATGTGTGGACACACGAGGTTAGATCGGATTAGAAATGTGGTTTTTAGGGAAAGATTAGGAGTAACTAGTATATCGGAGAAGATTAAGGAGGGGAGATTGAGATGGTTTGGGCATGTGAAGCAGAGGGAAACGACGGCACCAGTTAGAGTAGTGGAAACTCTTACTGTGGAGGGGAAGAGAGGTAGAGGCAGACCAAAACTGACATGGGATGAGCAGATCAGGCATGATTTACTAGAGTTGCATCTTTCTGAGGACATGGTCCAAGATAGGACTTCGTGGAGGCGTAGGATTAGGGTTAAGGACCTATAGAGGATATGGCAGTAAACTCTTAGGTGTATTTCAGGGATGTAGGTTTCTCTTATTCTTTAAGTGACTTTTCCGGTGATTGCCTTCTTGTGTTTATGCATAAATGATGGTGTATGTTATTTTACATGATTTACAATATATTGTGCCACTCTGTTCACTTTCTTGGTATGGGCGACTTCTTATTTCTATATTCTTTCTATACTCTTTGACTTGGTGTGTTGGTTTGCTATTTGTTTTCGAGTCGAGGGTCTCTCTGGAAGCAGCCTCTCTATCCCTATGGATAGAGGCAAGGACTGTCTACATCCCACCCTCCCCAGACCCTATAACTAGCTTTGCTATTTGTGGGATTTACTGGGTATGGTTGTTGGTTGAAACTAAACTAAACTATGGTATGGTATGATATAGTATAGTATAGTGTAGTATACATATTAAATTTTATCATATTTATTTCCAAGTGTTTAGTAATTTGAGGAAATTCACTAAATTCATTTAGAAAAAAATAAACATTGATTTTTGTTATCAAATCAATTTATGTAAATAATTATTATTTTAATTAAAATAAAGTAAACTAGGATTGTTACTATATAGTATGTAACGTATATAGTATGTAACGTGTATATTATATAATATAACTAGATTAGAACCCTGTGTATTATAAGGACCTGCAAAAATACCCAAAACCGACCCGTAAGTAAAAACTCGGACCCCTGAAACCCTAATACTAATAAAAAACCAAGAAAAACAAGAATTTTGGATTTCAGGCGGGCCGCGTAAAACGTAAGCTTAGGCTTACGCGGGCCGCGCCAAATCCAAGATCACCTGATAAGCGTTACAAGCTACGTGGCGAACCTACTGATGACACGCTAGCCCTACACGTAGACTAAGGGCCCTCGCGGGCCGCGTAAGATTCATCTAAGGGTTTACACGGGCCGCGTAAAACCCAATTTCATGCTATAAGTAGCATGTGCATGGGACTTGCTTCTGTGTTCGAAATCTCAGTCTCAAAACGTCCATATTCTGCTAAAAACGAGTTTTACGGTGTCAAGACGCTGCTACGAATACAGGGTACTAACTCGATCACTTCTACAATACAATGTTCGATCGATTGAAACCGATCCGATGGATGTTTAAGTGCTGCCCGTATTTGGGCTATACTTTATCATTCGTCGTGAGGGTTTTGATTTCGTGAAGTTTATCGTAAAAAGTTGTATTAAGTTACTGACCTAGTTTCGTGTGTATTGTTATTTACATTAGGTTATCAGGCTTATCAGTAGGCTAAACTCTGCCCAATTAAATTTGCAAAGTGAGTCATTCTCTTTTTATCAACCATGTTTTACAATACTCAAATTATTTTCAAAAGTTATAATTACAGGGATTAAGTCTTGGTTATCTTGAATCACTGGCTAGTGGGGTATTCGCACATTACTAATTTCTCACGGTTAGGTTCACCAACCTAACAGTGATAATCATCACTACTTGGGTGAAAGGACCCAATAGTGGTATGACCATCGTCACCACGGTGTGACACGGCGCCAGATAAAAATAAGATAGTAGCCATTGTAATCGCTCTTATGCTGTAATTTATAACTAATGTGTCGTTTTATATAACATGAGTGACTCGCCAGTATTTCCCCGCTGATAAAATATTTTTTAACATGTTTCAGGTGACTTTCTGTGAATCAAGGAAAAAGTGCTACGGAGTACTAACAAGCTTGAAGTGGTGGCTCAGTAAAATAAATAAACATGTTTTGTAAAACAAGGGATTTCCTTGTGAAATTACCTTTATTGTAAATTATGGGGTTTGTCCCAATTTGTTAAATAAAATAATTGGGCATTTTCAAGTTTTAAAAGATCCTATTAAACTTCCACTCTCAACTCAAATAATACATACCACGGGTTTTTGTCCCGCGGCTCCTGGACCGGGTCACACCGGGACGGGGGCCGTGACAGAAAAAGGTGGTATCAGATCCACTGATTTAAGCTAATTAAGTATTTAGAAATACTTAATTTCTCAAATTGCCACTCTGTGATTCTGTGAAAATTTAACTTGCAATATATAACTTTCTAATTAGGATTTTGTGTTTTCTCTATATCTGCTAAACAGCATGATTGAGTTGTCTGAAGCTCTTCAGAATCTCAATATCCATTCTGCTGGTATGGAAGTTTCCAGAGACTTTTCAGATTATCTGGCCGATACTGAAGAACCTATGGAATTCCAGGCTCAAGCCCAGGAGAAACCCAAGACGAAGAAAATAAGGAGAATCATAGGCTGGAGACGCGGACGGAGAAAGAAGCCAGCTGCCCAGGGGATTAAAAAGACTGAGGAACCAAAAGATAAAGGCAAGGGAAAAGAGATCGGGGAAAGTTCAGGGCAAGCCCAGGAAATGCTACCCTGAGAGGAGCTTGACCACAAACTGGAAAATTGTGACATCTTTGGACCTGCCAATGAAAACCTCTTCAATTACCCTGCTGAAGCACAACTTCCAGTTAATCTGCAACCTGCTATCCCAGACCCCATTGTCAGCCACCAACTTTTACCCGGGGAATTGGAAGAATGGTGGACAACTGACTGGCAATTTCAGAATCTCTTGAATAACCCTAATACCTATTTCCCCCAGGTTGACCCTGAGCCTGCACCAAACCCACCGATGAGCACCGAGAACTTGGCTGAACTCCGCCACTATGGCGAGGAGTTGGTGGACGCAGGAAATAGAATCCGGGAAGTGGGGGAGGGGATATCATGGAAATACGACGAGAGGGAACGTCGTGTAACACCCTTGTTAAAAGGACTGAATTTAATAATAGTTTACATAGAATTTATACTAACTTTGAGTTTACAATAGATATTCCATTGTTAATAAACCAACATATTCATGACGCTACTAATCAAGTTTAAAAGAAACCAGTGTTGCAAAAGTCGGATTCCTCGGCCGAGTACTCGGCGAGTACTCGGACCTCCACCTTGGCGACTTCCTCCTAGGCGGTCTCAACTAGTCGGCCTCGGGAGTACTCGGTCCTAGTCGGCGCCTAGTCGGCCTAGTCGGAGCCTAGTCGGCCTAGTCGGTCTAGGCGGTCAACGTGGTTTGTTGACTTTTAATCGGTCAAACTCGGTCAAAATCGGCCTACTCGGCCTTGTACTCGGACTACTCGGCCTTGTACTCGGACTACTTGGCCTTGTACTCAGACTAGTCGGACTTGTATTCAGAATATTTGAACTTTAAACATGTTTCATTTTAAATTATACCCAGTTGACATGAATTATGCTTATTTTAACACATAAATAATATATAACAATTAATTTTCTTTATATTTACCATGTTCGCGTACTCCCCGAGTACTCTCCGAGTACTCCGATTACTCCCAACTCCCCAGTCGGCCGACTAGGGACCGCCTAGCGACTTTTACAACACTGAAAGAAACATTTAGTAAACATCTACCAACTAGTTTTAAACATTCAAACACGGATGACAATTCATTTAAAACATAAACATTGTCTAGACAAATTTTAAGTTTAGCGCGGAAGCTTCAAAATGAGTGTTCGGTTCTTGAAAGTATGCTTGATCGCCATCCGGAAAGCCCACACTTTTACCTAGGGTCAAAACCACATCAATTGTTAGTTTTGACAACATTAAAATGTATTAAATCAAGTTCCAATATCAAACAAGCAAGAAAAATAAAAAATTTCAGCTTTCTGGTCTGTCGCTCCCCGCGACAGATCTCACATAAGTTTACGCGGGCCGCGGGCATGCCTCGCGTGTCGCGACAGAATTCGGGTCTCCCCTCGCGTGGCGCGAGGGAGTACAATTTCCAGCAGATTAATTTCAGTGAGCTGCACTTGCTGCCAGCTCCGGAAATACAGATTTTTAACTTCGTTTGGCCATAACTTTTGACTCGTAAGTCCGTTTTAGGTGATTCTTTTTCCTGTACGTCTGTAAATTCATTACCGACGTGCTCATTACAATTATGATACCGAAAAATTTATTTACAGACCGAAAGACTATATGTCATTATGCATTTATTCGACCCACTCTAACTTTACCCATTTTACTACCATTTAACTAGTAGGTTTATGGTACTTTATACCCAACATCCGGGGCTTATTATCACCCGCATTTCTTTACCAATCTCATGGCTTAATGCTCTTGTGATTTTCATCGCCAATTTAACTCTCTAAACACTAGTACGATAATTTACACAACTATTCGACCCGTTTGGCTCATCTTGTGGAATTCCCCAATATGATGACTACCAAACGATTCCTTGTTACTCTTAGCCTATTACTTCAAGTAACGATCCTGGTCGCTACAATCTACACCATAACTATCCTACAATGAGAATTCGTATAATTTAACAACAATTCGTTTAATGTAACGGGTCAAGTTACATACTTGCATATCGAAACAACATTATCAACCAACAATTCTAATTAACTATTTTGACCCGTTTGTTTGTCGAGTGAGTTACACCACTTCATTGACATACCAAACGCCATCATTTTCTCCATATCAATATTGAACATATCTACAACTAGGTTTATCTATATATGTAACGAAACAACAAGTCACGTACCTTTAAAGCACACCCTTCAACCGTGTATCACCTTCGGCTTGTCCGCTTAACGGTCCGGATTCTTTACCTAAAGAGTTCCATTCACAACCATTTTAGAACCCTTTTTACATTCATTTATCATAATTCATTATGATATCCAAATCTGCGTTTTTGTCCGATTATTAACATTTTGATCCTCACTTAGGCGTTTTAACAAACACCTAGCGGGTCGGATTTTTACATATTCAATAGTAAATTCATGACTTGTTAGTTTCATCTAAAAAAACCTCAACTTAGCAATTTACACTAGGGGTGTTCAAAAAAATCCAAATCCGAAACCGAATCCGGAATATCCGAAAACCCGTATCCGAAATATCCGAATTTTCGGATATCCGAAAATCGGATAATCCGAAAATTCGGATTCGGATTCGGATAGTGATTTTGAGAATTTTCGGTTAATCGGATTATCCGAAAATATCCAAAAATTTAATTTTTATTTTTTTCGGATATCCGAATATCCGAAAATATCCGAAGTATCCGAAAAATATCCGAAGTATCCGAAAAATATCCGAAGTATCCGAAAAAATATCCGAAATATCCGAAAAATATCCGAAGTATCTGAAAAATATCCGAACTATCCGAAAAATATCCGAAATTTATATTCGGATATCCGAAACTATCCGAAAAATCTGGTTCCAAATATTAAAAAATAATAAAAAATAAAAATTAAATAAAAAATTGGATATTCGGATATCCGATTAGATATCCGAACCCGAATCCGAAATTTCGGATATCCGAAAATCGGATATCCGAAATTTCGGATTCGGGTTCGGATGTCAATATTTCACTATCCGAAATTTCGGATATCCGATTTTCGGATATCTGAAAACCGGATTATCCGATCTTGAACACCCCTAATTTACACAAAGTTTTAACATCAATTTTTTCAGAAAATTACTTCTTGCATTCAAATTTCACTAGAATAAGAATCATAATCCTAGTGTTTATCTAGTTTCTACAAACCAAATAATCACCTACAATGGTGATTAAAATCACCACAAGTATCATACAAGATTTCAACAAGAATTCATCTAGGGTTTATCTCTAGACATCAATTCGCTTCTAATTTCACCAATACAACAATCATGCAGGCTAAATTTCAAAACTCATGAGTTCATCTAAAATTTGAAGTGGAACCAAATATCAAAATTTCACATACCTTACGATCCCTTTGTCGAGGTGATCACTAATATGTATTCAGTTTTCGATTTGGTCTTGATTGGAGCCCTCAATTGTGAGTTTTTGTAAGAGTTAGGGTTTGAAGGGGGATTCCCTGGTCGCCCTTTTTCTCTGATCGAACCAGACACACCATTTTGTGTGTGTTTGGTGTGTTATTTACTTATTAAACATCCTAGTTTCATGTTTGACAAGTTTGGTCCCTCTACTACACACAAGATATTTAAAAACAAATATTTTAACCATATTTGTTCTATTATGTCGAGACACTAACTAACTAGGTTATTCATTCCTAGTTATTTTATCTTGACTATTACCGCTATTTATTTTAAATAAGATATTTAAAATTTCGGGGTGTTACACGTCGTTTCTGAAGTGCCAGCTGACGGGGATCGTATGTGGTTGTGTGTTTAATAATAATAATAATAAAAATATAATCATGTAAAATAACTTAAAAAATAAAACTTTTGTAATATAACTGGTGTGTACGGATGCCTACTAATATATAAAAATATTAACGTCGCAAAATCGACAATTTTGGCTATACGTGTTGACATGATTATGTGTGATTGTTTTATTGTGACTGATTATTATTTTTTTTTATTTTGTGCCAATAATTTATACATTTATATATTGAAAATTATCAGATGGAACCCGCTGTCAATAAGCCAGTTAACGAAGTTAACCCATCCGAGCAAAACAATGAGGATCACTTTCTCAATAGACAAGATATAGAAAATATCGTCACCCAGGGAATAGCCAATGCTATCCCAGCCATCGTCGCTGATGTTAAAAGCCCTGTTGAACCTTCATAAGATAACCCCAGTAAACGCACGCGCGACGATAATTTAAGTAATAGTGTAAATGAAGGCGGCAACAATAATAATAATGATAATGATGTGATGCAAGCCTCATTTCTTAAGAAAATGAAAGCTGCAACGCTTGGTTGCACTTACAAGGAATTTCTTGCCTGTAAACCAATCGAATTTACAGGCAATGAAGGGGCAACTGCTGCACTGCGTTGGTTAGAGAAAACCGAAGCAGTAATTAAAATAAGTAAATGTGCCGAGGAAGACAAGGTCATGTACGCGTCGCATCTTTTTAAAGAAGGGGCACTAGAATGGTGGAACACGGTCCTACAAGCCAAGGGAAGTGATGTGGCGTATGCCATGAATTGGGAAGAATTTAAGAGATTAGTGGAAAGAAAATTCTGCCCCGATTATGAAAAGGAACAAATGACAAATAAGTTCCTGAACCACCGGATGGTGGATGTTGACTGTCGAGGGTATGCTTCGACATTCTTCGAGAATGCTAGAATTGTACCTACCCTGGCTTCGCCAGAACCGGTACTTATTTCTCGCTATATTTAGGGGTTGATTAGCGAGATTAGGGATATCGTCAAAGCTGCGAGACCCCGCACTATTGACGATGCGGTAGAGTTAGCCAACACCTTGACCGACGGACTGGTATGCACAAGGGAAGAAAATCGGAAAAAGGAAGTCGCTCAAAAGATTACCCAAGGATTCTGTGTGGGTAATAGTAGTAACTTCAAGAAAAAGGGAACCGGGCAATCTTCCACTACTCCATTTTGCAGTACCTGTAAAAGAAAGGATTTTGGAATATGCAAAGGGTATTGCAATTTCTGCAAAATTCCAGGGCATCAAGAAGAAGATTGCAGCAGGAAGAAATCAACAATCTGCTTCAACTGTGGAGAAGCTGGACATTTTAGACCAGACTGCCCCAAATTGGTCAAACCAGCTGACAACAAAGCCAAACCTGCAGAAGGAACTACCAAGAAAAACGCAAGAGCCTTCCAGTTGACTACCCAGGAAGCAGAGCTAATCCCCGATGTGATTGCTGGTACGTTCCTAGTTCACGACGTTTATGCAAAAGTGTTATTTGACTATGGTGCAAACCAAAGTTTTATAAATACTTCATTCTGCCAAACTCTTAACCTACCCTTAACCAACCTTAGACAAATTTTTACGGTAGAGACGGCATATGGGAATTTTGTTAACATAAATAAGGTTTTGCAAGAAGGAAAGATAGAACTCTTAGGCCATAAATTTTCTGCAAACCTGTTACCTATGAATTTAGCTGGATTCGATGTTGTGTTAGGAATGGATTGGTTAGTTGCCAACCATGCTCGAATCCTCTGTGATAAAAATTCCATAGAAATTCATACACCCACAAGAGAAATAGTGGTGATTACAGGAGATAAGCCAGATTACAGGAGATAAGCCACGTAAGCCAATGAAGTTCATTTCAGTAACGAAAATGGCCAGTTATTCAAGAAAACAAGGAATAGTGTATATGATTTCGGTAATCATTAACACTAAAGGTAAGGAACTTAAGGAAATTCCAGTAGTATCAGAATACTCGGATGTATTCCCAGAAGAACTACCAGGATTACCACCCGATAGGGAAGTAGAATTTAGAATTCATCTAATTCCTGGAACTACACCGATAGCTAAGGCACCTTATCGGTTAGCACCCACTGAAATGTTAGAATTCAAAAAGCAGTTAGATGAATTGCTCAGTAAAGGATTTATACAACCTAGTTCATCCCCTTGGGGAGCTCCAGTGTTGTTTGTGAAAAAGAAAGATGGTTCAATGAGAATGTGTATTGATTACAGGGAATTAAACAAGGTTACAATTAAGAATCGATACCCATTACCTAGGATTGATGATCTTTTCGATCAACTTCAGGGAGCTAGATATTTTTCTAAGATAGATTTACGCTCCGGATATCATCAGTTGAAAGTACAAGAGGAAGACATACCTAAAACTGCTTTCAGAACTAGGTATGGTCATTACGAGTTTACAGTCATGCCCTTTGGACTAACAAATGCTCCTGCAGCATTTATGGACATGATGAATAGAATCTGTAAACCGTATTTGGATAAATTTGTGATTGTCTTCATTGACGATATACTCATTTATTCCCAAAGTCAGGACGAGCATTGTGAACACTTGCATGCACTCTTAACTTTGTTAAGAAAAGAGAAGCTTTACGCCAAATTCTTGAAGTGTGAATTTTGGCTACAAGAGGTGCAATTTTTAGGACACGTGGTGAATCACGAAGGTATTCACGTAGATCCCACCAAAATAGAAGCAATCACCAAATGGAAGGTCCCGCAATCAGCTATGGAAGTTAGAAGTTTTCTAGGGTTAGCCGGATACTATAGACGATTCATTAAGGATTTTTCTAAGATAGTTGTTCCATTAACTAAGCTAACCTGTAAAACAGTTAAGTTTGAATGGGGACCCAAGCAAGAAGAGGCTTTTAAAATTTTGAAACAACGATTAACAAACGCCCCTATTCTAGCCTTACCAGAAGGAATAGAAGACTTTGAAGTTTATTGTGATGCCTCTATGTTGGGATTATGATGTGTGCTGATGCAAAGCAAAAAGGTAATTGCGTATGCCTCAAGGCAATTGAAAAAGCATGAGGAAAATTATATGACTCATGATTTAGAGTTAGGAGCCATAATTTTTGCCCTTAAGATTTGGAGACATTATCTGTACGGAAGTAAGTTTACTGTCTATACAGATCATAAGAGTTTAAGATACATATTCGGGCAAAAGGAATTAAACATGAGGCAAATAAGATGGATGGAAATTCTAAGTGATTACGACTGTGATATTCAATATCACGAAGGAAAAGCAAATGTAGTCACAGATGCCCTAAGTCGTAAGTATCATGAAAAGCAAAAGCGAGTTCGTGCTCTTAGATTATATCTACAGTTAAATTTAATGGAACAACTGAAATACATTCAAGAAACAGCAATCAAGGATGATGCTGAAGGAATGAAAGGACGAATAAAGGAATTAGAGCAAGGAAGTGATGGAATTTGGAGATTCCCCAAGAAAAGGATTTGGGTACCTAAGCAAGGAAACTTAAGAGATAAAATTTTAGAGGATGCCCATAAATCTAGATACACCATGCATCCTGGTAACAATAAGATGTACCAAGATTTAAGAAACAATTTCGGGTGGATTGGTATGAAAAAGGACATAGCTAGATACGTTTCTAAGTGCCTAACTTGTTTGTAAGTTAAGGCAGAACACCAGAAACCCTCACGTCTACTACAACAATTAGAAATGCCCGTATGGAAATGGGAACTAATAACCATGGATTTCGTTACTAAGTTACCCAAAACCAGAAAAGGAAACGATGCAATCTGGGTAATTGTAGATCGATTAACTAAATCAGCTCATTTTCTACCCATGAAAGAAACCTTTAGCATGGAAAGGTTAGCAAAGTTGTATGTAGACGAAGTAGTGTCATTACATGGAGTCCCACTATCCATTGTATCAAATAGGGATAGTCGCTTCACTTCACATTTTTGGACAAGTTTCCAAGAAGCCATGGGGACGCGATTAAATTTAAGCACAGCCTACCATCCCCAAACAGACGGACAGAGTGAAAGGACGATCCAAACTTTGGAAGACATGCTTAGGGCATGTGTTATAGATTTTGGTGGAAACTGGGACGACCACTTACCTTTAATCGAGTTCTCCTATAACAATAGTTATCTTGCAAGCATCGAAGCTGCCCCGTTTGAAGCATTATATGGACGAAAGTGTAGAACTCCAGTTTGTTGGGCAGAAATAGGAGAAAGTCAATTATCAGGTCCCGAGATCGTTCAAGAAACCACCGACAAGATCACTCAAATCAAGGAAAGACTGAAAATGGCTCGAGATCGCCAGAAGAGTTATGCAGACAATCGACGCAAGCCACTAGAATTTCAAGTTGGAGACAAGTTACTCTTGAAAGTTTCTCCTTGGAAAGGAGTAGTTCGGTTCGGTAAGAAAGGAAAACTAAGTCCAAGATACATAGGACCATTCCAAGTAATCCAACGCATAGGACCGGTTGCCTATCGTTTACAACTACCAGAAGAACTAGCTGGAGTACACGACGTATTTCATATATCCAACCTCAAGAAATGTTTATCAGATGAATCCCTGGTAGTACCTCTTCAAGACATAGAGGTAAATGAAAAGTTGAAGTTCGTGGAGAAACCGCTTCAAATAGAAGACAGAAAGATTAAATTCCTCAAGCATAAAAGATTGGTACTGGTCAAGGTCAAGTGGGATTCAAAAAGAGGACCGGAATACACCTGGGAGCTGGAATCGGAAATGAAGCGAAAGTATCCTCACTTATTTCAGTAAATCTCGAGGACGAGATTTTAAATAAGGTGGGGAGGATGTAAGGACCTGCAAAAATACCCAAAAATGACCCGTAAGTAAAAACTCGGACCCCTGAAACCCTAATACTCATAAAAAACCAAGAAAAACAAGAATTTTGGATTTTAGGCGGGCCGCGTAAAACGTAAGCTTAGGCTTACGCGGGCCGCGCCAAATCCAAGATCACCTGATAAGTGTTACAGGCAACGTGGCAGCCACGTGGCGAACCTACTGATGACACGCTAACCCTACACGTAGACTAGGGGCCCTCGCGGGCCGCGTAAGATTCATCTAAGGGTTTACGCGGGCCACGTAAAACCCAATTTCATGCTATAAGTAGCCTGTGCATGGGACTTGCTTCTGTGTTCGAAATCTCAGTCTCAAAACGTCCATATTCTGCTAAAAACGAGTTTTACGGTGTCAAGACGCTGCTACGAATACAGGGTATTAACTCGATCACTGCTACGATACAATGTCCGATCGATTGAAACCGATCCGATGGATGTTTAAGTGCTGCCCGTATTTGGGCTATACTTTGTCATTCGTTGTGAGGGTTTTGATTTCGTGAAGTTTATCGTAAAAAGTTGTATTAAGTTACTGACCTAGTTTCGTGTGCATTGTTATTTACATTAGGTTATCAGGCTTATCAGTAGGCTAAACTCTACCCAATTAAATTTGCAAAGTGAGTCATTCTCTTTTTATCAACCATGTTTTACAATACTCAAATTATTTTCAAAAGTTATAATTACAGGGATTAAGTCTTGGTTATCTTGAATCACTGGCTAGTGGGGTATTGTGCACATTACTAATTTCTCACGGTTAGGTTCACCAACCTAACAGTGATAATCATCACTACTTGGGTGAAAGGACCCAATAGTGGTATGACCATCGTCACCAGGGTGTGACACGGCGCCAGATAAAAATAAGATAGTAGCCATTGTAATCGCTCTTATGCTGTAATTTATAACTAATGTGTCGTTTTATATAACATGAGTGACTCGCCAGTATTTCCCCGCTGATAAAATATTTTTAAACATGTTTCAGGTGACTTACTGTGAATCAAGGAAAAAGTGCTACGGAGCACTAACAAGCTTGAAGTGGTGGCTCAGTAAAATAAATAAACATGTTTTGTAAAACAAGGGATTTCCTTGTGAAATTACTTTTACTGTAAATTATGGGCTTTGTCCCAATTTGTGAAATAAAATAATTGGGCATTTTCAAGTTTTAAAAGATCCTGTTAAACTTCCGCTGTCAACTCAAATAATACATACCACGGGTTTCTGTCTCGCGGCTCCTGGACCGGGTCACACCGGGACGGGGGCCGTGACATGTATTACACGGGTTGAATAAATGTAATTTTATATACTAAATTAAAAAAAATATTATTTAAAAATCTCGTTTATTACACGGGTTGAACAAATGTAATTTTATATATTAAATAATAAAAAAAATTATATCTCTAAGAACCCCATGTATTGTACTGAATAAATGTAATTTTATATATCGAATAATAAAAACTCGTGTATTGTACGGGTTGAATAAATCTAATTATATATACTACATAATAAAAAAAGTTATATTTTTAAAAACACTGTGTATTACACGTGTTAAATAAATGTAATTTTGTAACCTTGTATATTACACGGGTTGGATAAATATAATTTTATAAACTAAATAATAAAAAAGTTATATCTTTATTAACCCTGTGTATTATACAAGTTCAATAAATCCAATTATATATACTAAGTCATTATCATCATCATCATACTCAGTAAATCACACCAATAGCAAAGCTAAGGTAGGGTCTGAGGATGGTAAGATGTAGACAGCCTTACCTCTACCCCGTAGGAATAGAGAGGCTGCTTTCAGTGAGAGCCCCGACTCGATAGTAGTTTTGCATCAAGCCTTGGATATAAGGCACATAACACTCAACTATCGGGACAAAGACCGATTAGTGCATGGTCCCTTTTGTCTTTCTACTATCAACGCCACCACATGATGATGATGCATGATTAACTGTCCTCCGCTTATAACGTTATTTTCACGAACTTAGTAAAATAATGTTAAAATTAGTGCAATTTCACTTTTGCCCTCCGAGCGTCCACACATATATACATTATATGCATATACCGCAAGCGGGGCGAATCTATACTATATTGGATTCGTTTAAAAAAGCATAAATTTGGTTCGGTTTAATTCGAATCAAGTCATAAAGTTGGTTAAGTTTAATTCGAATTGATTAGAACCCCAACTTGGAAAATCTAAAACAGAATTATATTATAAGTTTCTCTTCCAAATTAGTGTTTTTTAAAGTTTGATCTAATGTCTAATAAGTTATTTTGTATATTTTGTTTGTACTTTAAATTTTCTATATGAGCGTATTATTGTTTTTTAAGCTTAAGATTATTGTTTTGTGCTATTATTTAAAAAATCTTTAATTTATAATTTAAATTTGAAGATAATATATTATTAGATTAAATAGAATGATTATATCCGACATTCAAAGTAAGATAAGATTTAATATTAATATTAATTGATTATTTATTATTTAATTAATTGATATAAGATAAAGTATGAAAATGCAGGAAATTAAAATGTAGACGTCTTCAATGAGTGACACGTGTCCCAAAGTTGGTTTCTTTTATTATATAGTATAGATATATGATATTAATATATTATAATATTTATTTGAAATTAGAAAAATTAAGTAGGGATAAATAGGAGATATAGATGAAATTATTTATTAGAATAAAAATAAGAGTTAATGTAAATAATAAAGCATAATTAAAAAATTTAAGATTGAAGGAGAAAATGTCACGTGGCATTAATTGTAGTCTTTTATTATAATTTAGATACTATATTAATAGAACTGTGTTTTCTACCCTTTTTGTAATTTTGCCATAGGTACAAATCTTGAAGCACCATGTACAAATGAAGCAAGCCATTTTAGAGGGGGAAACTTGGACATTGTCCAAAGTTTTAAGACACTTTAAGGGCAATCTAGACATTTCATCCATGGAATCCATGCCCACTTATGTCTTCCATTAATTGAATTAAATTAAATTAAGGAATTAAATAAAAGTTTTATAATAATTAAAGGAATTAATTGATTAACTTAAAGGTTAGACATGTAACCTTTGAGATTTTCATGATTTAATAGTATGTATAAATATAAATAATCTATACTACCTTATTAAGAGAACTAGGATTTTTACCCTTTTGGTAATTTTACATTGTGTACACATTTTGAAGCAATATGTACAAGAGAGCCAAGTTATTTTAGAGGGGGTAAACTTGCGCATTTCTAAAAAAATTAAGACACTTTAGGGGCATTTTAGTGATTTCGGCACCTTCGTAACCTATAATTAAGATAAATGTATAAATTTTTTCATCAGTACTACTCATCAATATTTTATGACTAGTCTGGTGCCCGCGCGATGCGGCGGTGGTGACACTTTGCATTGCGACCCTCGTTTCTGGTAGTTTTCTTATTCGTATAATATTTATTGTAGCATCATTGTGATTTGATAGACGTAATAAGCATTACACATGTCTAGTAACTAATAAATTTAGCATTTAACCTGGCAATGTTTCAAGTAACCATTGATACAATACAGTAACACACGGATAAGGAAAATAAGCTTATATCATCATTTACAAAATTTTGTCTAGACAAAAGTTTGGAAACAAGCTTATATCATCATTTTCAGACACAAAAACTCTGTCTAGGCAAAAGTTTCAGTACACTGCAATATCTTATTCATATCAGCACATGGATATCCTAATTTAACATAAAACATAAAAAAAAACCTTGATTCCGTCGCGAAGAACACTTTGAAGTCAAACGCGAAATGACGAAGAAGCCAACGAATTAAAAGCGGTGACTCTGACTCTGTCGTGGCAGAAAATGTGGTCCGTTCACCATCTATTGCAGCCAGAGATTAGATTTCCAACAATATTCTCTCTTCTCCTCTCTCTCTATCGGAATTCTCTCTCCGGTGATAGAGATCATAATCGGAGCGAGAACAGAGACCGGATCCTGAAAAATGGAAAACTTATAATCCTAAAAACCCCCCATCTTAGGAGCTAAAAGATATGAATTGGTCTATTAAAACCTTAGTTGTTCAAGAACAGAACCTCGGAAGATACGACTTGCTCCAATCATGAGTTGATTGTGCTTCTCTCATCCGTGCTCCCTCTCTTTCTCTGTCTTTATATTGTGTTTTTGTGTAACTAACTAACTATGAGGGGGAGAATAAGCAGCAGGTCATGGAGATGGACATTATTGTTAGTTTCTTTTGAAATTTGAATAATCTTTTAAATTGAATTTTTGTTAGTTTCTGTTGACATTTCACATTTGACTAATTCCTTAAAATTAGGAAGTTTTGTTAAGATTTAACTAAAGTATAAAGAAATTATTTAATCAATTATTTGAAAATAGTTTTAGTTTTTAAAATTTTAGAATGAAAATGTTATAGAACCTATTATTTAACTCATTAAATGATTATATAGTATAGATTAGTTGTTATATTCTTCTATAATCACTTGTACATTAAAGCATTATCGAGTTGTACCTTTTAATCTGTGCGTCGATATTGAACAAGACAACTACCGAAACGTCGATAAAAATGCGTAGGTCATCATGCTATCTTTAGATTTTTTTTTAAACAGTGTAGTTTATAAGATATGTCAATAATACGTTAAAAAATTATAAATTTGTTGTGGAGGGGTGAATTGTAACTAATTATCTATAATTTTGTTAAAACTTCAGGGATTTAAGTGTAATAAGTTTAGGGGCTAAAAAATAAATAGAGTTTAAAAGACCAAACTACCCTCATTTTAGGGGTCTTTCTATAAATAAATGGGGGAAAAGTTCTTATTTTTTGGGTATCTTAAAATACCCCTCCCTCATGCATTATAATATAGTATAGATTATCAGATAAATGTATAAAATTAATAATATTTCAAACATATATTTATATAACAAGTGGGAAAGTCCGCGCGTTGCGACGGGTATCCCGACTGATATCGTATTCATTTATGATATGCATTATAAATGTTGACTTTTAAGCATCAAGTTTGTTAGTTACAAAACCCAACATGTCACTCTTATCTTACAAAACGAATCATGTGAGTTATGATAAATTAACTTGAAATGCGTAACAATGGTTGGATGAAAGAACAAATATAGCATATCACCTAGGACTGAATAAAATTAACTGGAAATCAATAACATAAATGAAACCTAAAGTTAAGGTGTAATCGTTTTTGGCCTGCAGTTTGCATGGTTTGTTTCACCTGGTTTATCTTTTAAAGTATTGTGATAGTATCATTAATATATCAGTTCATGAATTTGCATAATTGACATAAAAACCAAGAATACAATAGTTGGTAAACGAGATAATGGAAGTGGAAATCATTACCAAACTGGACCTCGTGTTTCTTTTTTCATTTAGTTATTTGTTTGTTTTTTACTACTTTAGTAGTAAGCTTTGTTATTTGTTTAATATTTTAATATGGACTTCCCAGTTTGTTTGTATAAAAAAGTGATCATTTGATTTCTGGCCAAATGGCCCAAAAATGTACTAAAATGCTTAAAGGTAAGAAGAAAATGTCATCTGAAAGTCATTGACAAATTATTTTAAATCAGGGGATCATAGTAACTACGCCGAACGAGATAGTATGATCAATTTAAATAAGGTTTGAATGTCTCCTTGATTTCGTCCATATTGGTTGTCCACCGTTCATCATCCTCCCAATCGTCTTGTTCGTTAATTTGCTGGTTAGCTGGGGTGTTTAGTGGTGTGGAAGTTGTACCAATACATCCATGGGTCTTCTCTATTTCTTTGATTATCTTGTATGTGTGCATGGATGTTGCTAAGAAACCATTTTTTTTGTTAATACAAATGACGTGGATTGTGTATACGTCGTAAACTATATGAATAATGAAAGTTGTTGTGGGTGTACCAGGTGGGTTGTTTTTCTTTTGATTTGTTGGTGAATCCTTTGGTTGATGACAATCATTTAAGGATGGTTCCCTTTGTTATCATCCTTGACTTGTGGGGTTTTGTTTTCGGGGTACCTGCGTATTATGAATGTTAATGCATGCAATACAAATTATTTGTGTACCTATTTGTTTTGAAGTATAGTGGGCGTTGTTGATGTACCTGACTTCTCTGAAATGGAACTAAGTTATCGGCTATAGAAAACAAAATCTTTCTAACCTATTGATGATTCTAAAAGGTCTGTGTAATATCTTTTATGTGATCGCAAAAAGGATGGGCATTCAGAAGACGAGAGAGACAAAGGCTTGAGGTGGCAGTTGCGTTTGGTTGTCATGTTGTCTTTTCCGGCTTAACTGAGATGAGAGCACTTCTGATTGGTCTTGGACCACTACAATTGAACTACTGAATGGAAGACGGTGGCCGCTGAATCCCGAAAATGGGAACGATAGTGCTAGCGGTTGTGTTAAACTGGCGAGTAAAGATGAAGGTTGTGGTTGGATCTGATGTGATAGCTCAGATGACTTCACACAATTGCGGCGATGCTCCGATTTGAAGATGTTGTCATTAGACGTCGTTGAGTTAACAAGATGGTGATGCTATCCGGTCATGGAGTGTTGGATCTGAGTTTCTTTTTGATTGTATTTTCGTTTGAAATTAAGATGGAAATGAAAGAGTTGTGCAGCGGAATTAAGATGAAAGCAAACTTTGCATACAATCAAACGAGAGTAATACTTTAATAAAACATCTTTACACAATGTATCGAAAGATTGAATTTGTTTCAACAACGATTACAATGATTGATGAATGAATGCAAACTCCCCCTCAGCCAGAGCTCTATAGTTTGTTCGTGCAAAGAAGACGATGTGATCAAAAGAGCTAATAGAACAGTACAAAGTACTGAACTATTTTTAGGCACTTGCAAACCACTGAGCATCTTAGCTGACGTCACCAAGAAAGTGACATCTAACCTCCTAACAAACTCTAACCTCTGATCTATACAAACTCTGATCTACTAACTACTGCTATTACATTTCTTTACATAAAAGACACTTAAACAGCTGCTGCATCCTTCCACTGTTGTGAACCCAGCAGTGCTTGTCCGGATCAGCAGTACTTGACTCAAGGCAGTAGATTGAGTCAGCAGAGCTTTGGTCTTCCATCAGTCTTTGACATTGGGCAGTAGATGCAAAGCAGCAGTTGTAGGTCAGCACTTAGTAAGATCAGTAGATAGGAGGTCAGCAGATATAAAACCACTTCCAAGGGGAGAGATTTGCATGAACCAACTGTAATCAACTGCTTATTCTGGATCCACTGCTCTGATCCAGTTTTGGCTTTAATTATCTGTTCCTTTGATAGGGTTCAATCTCAACAATCTCCCCCTGGAACAGATAATGCCAAAACTCTTCATTATTTGTGGAAGACTTTATTGCCTCATCAACAGCTCCCTTATCTGACCTTTAAATTGTAATTCAAAGTCTAGGGCATCTGTATCTTCATCATCCCTGCTAAGTGGAAGATCAAGGAGATCCTGCAAATCTTCAAGACTCAGGCCAAGAGCTTGTTCCCTTGATATTTTCTCCACTACTCCACCAGACCTGAGCAAAGTCAATACGCAGGTCTGTTTGTCAGTTTCCCACTTTTGTATTTTTGAGCCTGGTGGGTTTCTTGGGAGATGTTTATTTGCAGAAGTGTTTGGAGAGGCTGGCCTGTTCATAGCTGGCTGAGCAGCACTTGCAGATTGTTCTAATTCAAGATCTTCTTTTATCATTACTTCCGTGCCTGCTTTTACAATGGCATCTCCAGCTAATAGATCTTGAATTGTTTCCATGCTAAACTGGTTTTTGCTCCTTCTTTTGTAGATGGCAGCACCAGCTGGAGCAGTGGTTCTTTTGATATGCAGCTTTGGTGGTCTTTTTGAGACCTCTGCTTTGGAATAGTCAGGCTTTTGTGGAACTCTTGGATCTTTCTTTCTAAGCTCCTCTAAGCGTTTATAAGTTGCCCTGACTCTATCTTCTCCCCATTTTGTCACAGAGTTCTTTGACCCATAATCAGCTGCAATAAGCTCCTCTTTCATTCTCCTTAACTCTAACATCTTCTCAGCTTCAAATTGTTTAAACTTTTCAGGAGGAGTCTGCTTGACCTTATTTTTGATCATATCTTGAATCCTGGCTGCTTCTTTTTCAAGCTCAGGAATGGTCCAGCTCTTGTACATGTGTTTCTCCCCCTTGTATTTCTTGTAGGTCATGATGTTCTCAATGTAGTCTTTCCTCAAGGACTCATCTGCCCTTTCTGAAATTTGCTGACATACATTTTTTGCAAAGCGCTCCATAGCATTGACCTGTGAAAGTAAAAACTGATAGTTTTGTTGAAACTCTCTATCAGATTTCCCTTTTCTGTTCTTGATTGCAGTATCCTCTGCTTGTTTGGCCTTGAGTTTCAAGTATTCTTCAATATTGTTAGGCCTGGGATATTCTGCAATTGATGGCAAACTCCTTTTGGCTGGGTCATCTTCATAATAAAAGGATTTTATTTCTTCTCTAACTGCAATGAGTTCTAGAGGAAATGAGACACCAGCAGGAGGTAATGGCTTTAACATTTGAGCTGAAGAGAGAGGTATGGGTTTTGGAATAGTGACAAGTGACAGGGATTTTGAAGATGTTGGTGATGGAGATGTGTCATCATCTTTTAAAATTAGCCTTCTCCTTTTTGGTTTAGGAGAGACTGATGATGTTTTGGATGGAACAGTGGTGGTAGATGTAGTGGCAGTGGATGGTGATTGACTAACAGCTGTTGAAACAACTGGTGCTTCAACCACTGTTGTCATTACAACAGATGTTATAACATCTGTTGTCTTCTGCTTTTTGTCAGCAGGTGGAAATGGTGGTGAGATTGTTTTTGGTGGTGACAGTGGTGATGGTATTGTAGTAATTTTGGTGTGTGTTGAAGTAGTGTGTGTTGAAGTGGGAACAGATGTTGAAACCACTGAAGTACCAGCAGTAGTTGATACAGCAGGAGTTACAACAGCTGTTTGAGTGGAGGTTTTATGCTGATGGCTTTTGGATGGTGGCTTTGGAGGCTTTGGAAATCTGGATGGGATGGACTTAGGTTTTCTTTTTATCTTCAGATTTTTAGAATCTTTAGAACCAGAACAACCCTGCTCATACAGCTCCATGAAAGCTCTTTTCTCCTCATTCCACCTTGAAACATCCTTTGCCATTCTATCTCTTTTTACACTTACTACTCCTTCATCAAGTGCTTTTTGAGTAGCATCAACCTTCTTATTACCATCTGGCACAGGAATTTTTCTGGTCATAGCATCCTTTTCAGGTTCAATGTACAGACCATCATCTATTCCTTTCTTCTTCCACTCCTGAATTTTCTCCCCCTTTTTGGCATTATCGTCTGGGAGTTGATCAATGAAAAGTACTGTTGGAGGAGCAGTGCCAGTGGTTTGCAGGATCTGAGTTTTGAGAGCCTTCAGATCAGCCTGAGTGTTCTTGAACCTTGACTCCATTGCATTTCTCAGCTGTTGAACATGTTTTTCATGTTGCTGATCTGCTAGTGTTGCTTGTTGATGGAGAAAAGGTTGAAATAAATCCCAGAGCTCATTTGTAGCAGGTGCCCTTTGTGGAGCAGGTGCTTGAGGTGGAATAGCAGTTGATTGTACCTTTTGTACTTGTAACACCTGTTGTAGCATATCTTTGAGTTCTGCAACAGAGTTATCAAGTTTTTCAATGCGATCCGTCAATTTCTGGTACTTTAAATCATCACCCAATTTAATGGGATCATCTGATTTCCCACTAGCAGTGGTTTTATCAGTGGTAGATGTAGGGAGTATACTCCAAACATTAACCACTGATGCCCCTTTGTCTTGGTACTGGGGTCTTCTTCATTCAACACTTGACAACCTTTTGATGTTGCCAGTAGGATAAATAAATCCACTGGTGGTTGGCAGAGGTGCTATCAAAGGAATTGCCTCCAAGGAAGTCTTATTAATGTAACCACTGTCCAAATGTAACCCAGTGGGTGTAACAAGTGTAGTGGCTGCTTCACTTGGATTACCACCAAGAGTTACTTGTAACTCAAGGGGTCTAACCTCCTCAGGTTGTGTTGGTGGGTTAGCAAAGATTGATACAGCAGACCCAGTCAGTTGTTGAGGTATATTCTCATTAGTAGGTGATTGAGAAGGACTGGATAATGCCTGGTTCAAATCAATTGCATCCAACAGTGGTTTTATTGGTGAGGGAATTTTGGATGTGATGAGTGGTGTAGAAATAGGATGTGTCCCGGGCATTGGACTGTGGATGATAGAAACAAGTGTTTCCAGATCATCATGATGTGGAGACCCTATTTGTACAACCTGTTCTTTTTGTGAAGAAACAGGAGGAGTTTCGGTTATGGGTTGAGATATTTGTACCAACTGCTGTGAGGAAGTAGCAGCAGTGGTTTCTTGTGACATTTGTGTTGTCACAGGCAGGAGCTCTGGTGGCTTTTTGGTGATTTTAGGTGTGGGTTTCAAAGCAGTTGTGCTGCTGCTTTGATCACCTTGAGCAGTGGGCTCAGCAGCAGATACCTGAGGAGCAGTTGTAACTGCTAAAATCTGCTCAGGCATCTCTGCTTGTGTTTTGCAAGGTGCTAACATCCTTGAAAAAGTTTCAGTAGTTAGACTGTTTATTTGAGTAGGATCACCTTGGTTTATTACAGCTAAATCATCCTTACTGAATTTCTTTGAAAAATAGTAACTTAAAAACCTTGGAAACAGTAAGAATGATTTTGTTTCAACATTATTAACCAAATCTTTGAAAATTTCCCGAGAATAGTTAAAATTTTCTTTTTGAAGAATTGCATATCCCAGATTTTGAATCTTTAAAGGGATTTCATTGAAAGAAGTGGTTTTGTTTGAAACACATAGTAGGAGGGTATGAAATAAGAATCTGGTTGCAGACGGAAAATAACCTTTTTCTAAGGTAATTTTCTTCATCATTGTGGCTTCATACCCTCTTTCAATGAAGTCAGTTTGTAACTCGGTTTTAGTGAAAGAGATTTTACCTTCTTGATCACCGAGTTGAAAGACCTCTGAAATGGATTGTGGCGTGATTTGGACAGCTTTACCCTTTATCAAAGAGTTGATGGTGGTTGCAGTGTCTCCTTGTGTTTCAAGGGTTGCATTTTTCCAGAACTCCCTTTGGGTCGCCAAATAGATTGGTGCATCAGCAGTGAACAAAGTTTTGTACTTTGATTTTGCCATGAGATCAATGATGGAATCGAAAACTTTGGTGGTTCCTGGTTTTGTGAGAAGACCCAGGAGATTGTGAGATGGTTTATGTGGAATTTAAGTGGAGATTGCCTTTTGAGAGGCTGTTTTCGATGATGATTTGGATGAGGGTTTTGAAGATTTCTTTGATTTTTTCATTTTGAGGATGATTGATCGAAGAAATTTGTGAAGAAATGAGATGAAAAACTGCTTTGAGAAGAGAATTTTTAAGAATTCAATTCGACAGTAAAACCCTGTTTTGATGGTGAGTGGGGGATTTTATAGGGAAGAAAGTGAATGCTGAGGTGGCAGCCGTTACAAAAGGTCTGACCAATATGTACTGCCCACGTGACAACCCCTGTTGAAAGTGAAGGACAGTACTTTTGTGAAAGTGATTGATGAAGGCACTGGTATGAAAGCAGTGGATGATTTTCACTATCAGTGGATAGCATATCAGTGGATAAGACACTGCTTTTGAACAACAGAGTTTATCAAAGGAATGAGAGAGCAGGGGTTGACTTTCAGCAGTGGACAGACTTTTGAAAGAAGCAGACTTTTGAACAATCAGTGGTTAATGACAGACTTTTAAGGATTTTAATGAAAAATTTTCATTTTTAGCTATTTTTAAGGATGGAGTTTTGATTTTCTGAAAACATTTTGTTGCTTTTATTCATAGAAAAACAAGATGTTGCTTGTTATTCCATGTTCAGCATCCCAATTCTAGAGACCAAGCTTTCAAAAGTGGCTGTATCAAGTGCTTTTGTGAGCACATCAGCTAGCTGATCTTTAGTTGGGACATGATGCAGAGAAATCAAACATTTTTCATAGCAATCCCTCACAAAGTGATGTCTGATATCGATGTGTTTGGTGGTTGAATGGGAAACTGGATTTTTGATGATATTTTCTGCTGCCTGACTGTCCAACATGAGTGGTGTCTTTAAGGCAGTGATACCAAAATCCAGTAACTGATTTTGAAGCCACAGGAGTTGGGCTGTACAGCTTGCAGCAGCAATGTATTCAGCTTCAGCAGTGGATGTTGAAACAGCTGCTTGCTTTTTGCTTTGCCATGAGACTAAGCAATCACCTAGAAACTGGCACCCTCCTGATGTGGACTTCCTTGTTGTGTGACATCCAGCAAAGTCACTGTCTGAGAAACCTGAAAGCTTGATGTTCCCATTAGCTGGATACCAGATACCAAGTGTGGGAGCACCTTTTATGTATCTGAAGATCCTTTTTACAGCAATGAGATTTGATTTTCTGGGAGCTGATTGACTTCTTGCACAGACACATGTTGCAAACATGATGTCTGGTCTAGATGCAGTTAGGTACAATAAAGATGCAATCATGCTTCTATAAAGTGTTTGGTCAATCAGCTCATCCTTTTCATCAGACATGATCAGTTTATTTGTTGCCATGGGTGTGCTGCATGGTTTACAATCATTCATATCAAATTTGGTTAAAAGTTCTTTAGCATATTTGCTTTGATGAATGAAAGTTCCATTTTGCAATTGCTGTACTTGGAGACCAAGAAAGCATTGCAGCTCACCCATAGCACTCATTTCAAACTCAGCTGTCATGAGTTCTCTAAACTCTTCACACATTGAGTTACATATGCTTCCAAAAATAATGTCATCCACATAAATCTGGACAATCATTAAATCCTTCCCTCTCCATTTTAAAAACAGTGTTTTATCAATGGTACCTCTTTTGAAACCATTTGAGAGAAGGAAGTTGGAAAGAGTTTCAAACCAGGCCCTTGGTGCTTGTTTCAAGCCATACAAGGCTTTGTTTAGCCTGTAGACATGATCTGGATAAAATGGATCCTCAAAACCTGGAGGTTGACAAACATACACCTCTTCTTGAATTGTACCATAGAGGAAAGCACTTTTGATATCCATTTGAAACACCTTCATGTTGTGGTTGACAGCAAAGGCCAGGAACAGTCTAATGGCTTCCAATCTTGCAACAGGGGCAAATGTTTCATCATAATCAATCCCCTCTTCCTGTCTGTAACCTTGAACCACAAGCCTGGCTTTATTCTTGACAACAATACCCCTTTCATCATTTTTGTTCTTGAAGACCCACTTTGTGCCAATGGGACTAACCTCTTCTGGCAGTGGTACAAGCTCCCATACTTGTTGTCTTTTAAACTGTTGGAGCTCCTCTTGCATGGCTTCTACCCAGCTGTTGTCTTTCAGTGCCTCTTGGTACTTGACTGGCTGATGGAGTGATAGAAAACCAGCAAAAAGACAAATGTTTTGGGTTTGGCTTCTTGTGAGCACCCCTTCATTTATGTTGCCAATTATTTGATCAGGTGGATGAGATCTCAAGAAGATTAAATCTCCTTGGTATGGTATGATGGCATTGGTTGGTGAAGGCTGCAGATGTGTATCATCTGAGCTAACCACTGCTGGGGACTTTGATGATCCAGCAGTGGCTTCAAAAGGTGGTGGTATAGGAGGTAATGACGTGGACAACTGCTGACTTTTATCCACTGTTTAAGGGCTTTTGTCAGCAGTGTTTGAGGATGTGGAAACAGTGGTTGATGGGCTACTTTGGTCAACAACTGTTGAGGTAGCAGTGGTTGAGCTTTGACAACTGTTTTGAACAGCTGGTGCTTTTCCCTTTGTGGCAGACCTTTGAGGGATGATGATTTCATACCCATAGTCTGGTGTTGTATCCTCTGATGGACCTGCACTGTTAGTCTTGACAGCAGTATTTTCAAAAGTGAATTTTTCAAGATCAAACAAATCTGCAGGGTTTGCTGGGATTTTCATTGATGAAAGTTCATTGAACTTTACATTCAAAGTCTCCTCCACTGCCTTGGTCCGTGTATTGAACACTTTGTAGGCCTTGGCAGTGGTTGAGTATCCCAGATGATAACCACAATCAACTTTGGCTGCAAATTTTGAAATGGAATCTTTTAAGTTCAAAATAAAGTATGGGCAGCCAAACACTTTGAAATATGAGATCAGTGGTTTAATTTTATACAGAATTTCATAGGCAGTCTTTTTGTGCCTGGGGTTTATTAAAACTCTGTTCTGAACATAGCAAGCAGTGTTTACTGCCTCTGCCCAGAAAGTTAATGGCAAACCTGAATCTGCAAGCATGGTTCTGGCAGCCTCAATCAGAGTTCTGTTCTTCCTTTCCACTACCCCATTCTGCTCTGGTGTTCTTGGGATGCTGTACTGCCTTACAATCCCTTTCTTCACACAGAAGGCATCCAACTCCCTATTTTTGAATTCTATGCCATTGTCACTCCTGAAGCTTTTCACTGGAAGGTCAAATTGCTTTTCAACCTGTATTACAAAGTCTTGCAAAATGCCTGCAGTTTCATCTTTTGAGTGCAAAAAGAAAGTCCATGTGAACCTAGAAAAGTCATCAACAATAACCAAACAATATCTTTTCTTTTTGAGGCTCATGACTTGAACTGGGCCAAACAAATCCATGTGTAGCATTTGCAAACACTGGGTTGTTTTGGACTCTTCAATGGACTTGTAAGAACTTTTATGCTGTTTTCCTTTTAAACAGGAAATGCAATGTTCAGGACATGAAAACAATTTTTGTGGTAGGCCTCTCACCAAACCATTTTTTGAAATTTCTGTGATTGTCTTAAGATTTGTGTGTCCCAGCCTTCTGTGCCAAAGTTCTGTCTCTTTGTTAGAGGCAGCTGAGAACAGACAGGCATCAGCTCTGGGACACTCTTTTGACATGTCAACAACATAAACATTGCCACTTCTTTGAGCAACAAGTTTAGTTTGACCAGTTTTGATTATTGCTTCAATCTTTTTGACCATTTCTGGTCCAACAATCCTACAACAATCTTTTGTGAAGAATGACCCAAAACCCTTGTCACTCATTTGGGACACACTCAGAAGGTTGAATTTTAGATTGTCTATTAGATTGACATTTTCAAATTTTACTTTTCCAGACTCCACTGTACCCGACCCCAGAACTTTTCCTTTACTATTATTCCCAAAGGATATATCACCCCCTCCATGGATTTTAAAGTCTTTGAGGAGGGCTTTACATCCTGTCATGTGCCTGGAGCCTCCACTATCTACATACCAAAGACTATCAAAGCATGCAAAAGCTCCCTGCACATGAAGTAAAAGGATTAGTTCATTAAGGTCTCCAAAGCCAACAAGGCTTTGGATAGGGTCTCAACAGTGTCTGGGATGGATGCAGAATGATGGACAGTGGTTAGGTCAGGGGTTTGAACTGTTTTAGGACAGTGTTTCTCTAACCACTGTTGTGGGTCCTGACCAATCATCTGCTGATAACCAAAAGGATGCTTGTTCACTTTGGGTTTAGAGGGCCTTTTGTAGGCCTCATAAACGTGAGGAATCCTTTGGTAAGACTATTTTTCTCTGCCTTTTCTGAACTGATTGGCAGGGGGTGCATCAGTAACCTGAACATCTCTTTTGACAGATGTTTGGTTCAGCTGTTTTGTAACAGCTGTTTGAACTGGCACAAACAGTGGTTGTTTCTTGGTGAATTTGATAGATGTTGATGATGATGATGGACTCAAGGATGTTTTAGCAATGTACTCATTCTTTTTCACATCAAAGTTTTTGAGATACACACATGCTTGAGTTTTGTGGTTTGTTTTACCACAGACAATGCAACCTTCATCTGAAACAATGACACTTGTTCTGTTTAAATCATAAGCTTTTAAGTGAAAACAATCTTTTGTTAGATGATTCCTTTTTTCACAGAATTCACAAAACAAGTTATCAATTTTTTCTTTCTTCTTTCTCTTTTCAGACTCCTTTACAGCAGAGATTTTAACCACTGCTGGGATGTCCTTGAGAGGTATGACTTTAGCTTTTGGAGCATTGACACCATCAATTGATGTAAAGTCCACTGGCTTGAAATTTTCAAGAATGTCACACTCATCAGACCATTTTGGTTTAAACTGGTATTCTTCAAGCTCCTCAAAAGTAGAGGATTCCATTGGTCTGTCAAGTGAGATTTTGTTACCAAGTTTGTCAGTGATTTTCACTTCTTGGCCATTCTTGTTTGTGGGGATGAACTCAGTGGTTACATCAGTGGTTTTGGTTTGAACAGATTTTTCAAAAGCAGTGTTTTCATCATCATGTTTTCTATAGCCAACCCCAAATTTCACATTGCTTTTTCTCTGTTTTTCAAGCATAACCTCATATCCTTTGCAGGATTTCACCCATCTTTCACAAGTAATCTGGGCGGACTCCAACTCCTTTTTGCAAACTTGGTATTTTTCTACCATAGTTTGAAGTTGGGTTTTGGTTATACTTTGCTCTTCTTTTAAACAGTTGTTCTCTTTTTCTTTTTCAGTCAATTTGATTTTAAGTTCTTTTAAAGACCTTTCAAATTTGACCTCATCAGACAAGATTTTATCCCGAAGGTTTTCATTCACCTCTTTAATGTTAGCAAAAGCAATTATGCAATTGTCAGAACACAGTTTTTCAAGAACTTGAGGAGATACCTTGGCAGCTGCCATCATTGCACAATCACATTGATGATCTTTATCATCATCAGCTTTTACCTTCTTTTCACCAGCCTTTTCTTCTTTCTCTTCTTCTTTGTCCTCTATGGACCATGGATCTGTCAGTGGTTCAATCAGGGAACCTGAACTTTCTCCTAACAGTATTTCACCAGCCACAGCAGTAACCACTGCTTCAGTCACCTCTTCCACTGTTTCAAAGCTCTGCTGTTCCTCCTCAGTTTCAACCCCCTCCTGTATTGACTCTAATGCCATCAAACAAAACTCATCATGGGAAGAATCATTAGAAGCATAGAGTGCAAAATTTTCATCATTAAGGTCTTCAGGCATACTGCTCCAGTCAACAAACCCTTGAGTGAAAAAAGCTTTGTTGATCTGGTTGTGCTGCTGCTGGAGCAGTGGTTTGAGGTGCAACAGATTGCACTTGTACCTGTGGAGCAGGGGTTTGAACATATTGGATTTGTGGAACAGTAGTTTGGACATAATGTACTGGCACAGGGGCAGCAGCATAGTGAGCAGTGTTCACTTGAGCTGCTGGGGCATATTGGGCATAGTGCACAGTGTTTTGGTTTTGAGGTCTAGGATTTGAGCTAGGATGAGTAATTATGGGACCAGTAGTTTGACTCCTACATTCCCTAGCGAAATGTCCCAACCTATTACACTTGTAGCACTTTATTTTCGATTTATCCAACCCAACCCTTAGATTCCCATGCAAACCTGGGAATTTTCGCCCTGTTCTTTTATAGAACTTGCTAGTTCTAACACTTAGCAAAGCCAGTTGGTGCAGGATGTCCATTTCCTCTAAATCAGTGGGATCAAAATGTTGCAGATCATTTAGTTCAAAGCTTAAATTGTCTGACATCTGGTTTTCATTTGCAGTGAATGCATAACTAGCAGAGTGAGGATCAGGGTTGTTAAAATTTGCACCAGCAGTTATGTCAATGAAGTGATCATAACCCTGATCCTTACCACTGCTCCCAGATTCTTCTTGACCCAGAAGAGCAGTATTACCGAAAGTGTAATCATCGGTAACTTTTCCTGACTCTTGTAACCTCCTTTTCTGGTTCAACTCCCTTTCGTAGGTCAGGAGTCGACCATGGAGTTGGGTCAAGGTCAGATCCTTGAATTCAGGTGAGTTTCGGGTGACAAAAGCTATGGTGTCCCATTTTTCTGGCAGTGACCTGAGGAACCTGCTATTTTGAGTTGAGTTTGTAAAAGTGGTGTTAACAAGCCTCAGTTCACTGATGAGATAACTGAAACGCTCAAATTGTTGCGTTAGTGATTCACCTTTAACGTAGCAAAATGTTTCATACTGTTGGTTCAGGATTTCCCTATTGTTTTCTATGACTTCCTCAGTTCCCCCAAACTGTTCCTTAAGTGCGTCCCATAACTCTTTGGCACTGTTACAGTGTAACAGTCCAGCATATATCTCATTGGGCAGCGCTGATGCTACGATGCTAAACGCTTTAGCATCTAGTTCGATCTTTTGAAAGTCGGTTTCGGTGTAATTTTCATCTGGTTTTGGAACGAACTTTTTAGCATCTTCAGCACTTGGCACTGAAGGAACATGGGGACCATAAATGACAGATTTCCAACAACCTGTGCTTTGTTGAGCGAGGATGTGACCCATCCTCCTCTGCCAGATGTTGTACTCATTTCTTTTTAGCATAGGTGGTTTAAAAAGCGAGCCGATGTTGTTTTTATCATCCTGAGATTGTGACGTCATTCTTGTTGTTTTACAGACACTGAGAAATCAACTTTAATGGTGATTAATCCTTGCTCTGTTTTTCAACGGACGAACAAACGATCAGTATCAACTGTTATGAGCTGAACTTTTTACGTCAAAATGATTGTTAAATCAAATTTGACTGTCCAAGCTCTGATACCAATTGTTGGATCTGAGTTTCTTTTTGATTGTATTTTCGTTTGAAATTAAGATGGAAATGAAAGAGTTGTGCAGCGGAATTAAGATGAAAGCAAACTTTGCATACAATCAAACGAGAGTAATACTTTAATCAAACATCTTTACACAATGTATCGAAAGATTGAATTTGTTTCAACAACGATTACAATGATTGATGAATGAATGCAAACTCCCCCTCAGCCAGAGCTCTATAGTTTGTTCGTGCAAAGAAGACGATGTGATCAAAAGAGCTAATAGAACAGTACAAAGTACTGAACTATTTATAGGCACTTGCAAACCACTGAGCATCTTAGCTGACGTCACCAAGAAAGTGACATCTAACCTCCTAACAAACTCTAACCTCTGATCTATACAAACTCTGATCTACTAACTACTGCTATTACATTTCTTTACATAAAAGACACTTAAACAGCTGCTGCATCCTTCCACTGTTGTGAACCCAGCAGTGCTTGTCCGGATCAGCAGTACTTGACTCAAGGCAGTAGATTGAGTCAGCAGAGCTTTGGTCTTCCATCAGTCTTTGACATTGGGCAGTAGATGCAAAGCAGCAGTTGTAGGTCAGCACTTAGTAAGATCAGCAGATAGGAGGTCAGCAGATATAAAACCACTTCCAAGGGGAGAGATTTGCATGAACCAACTGTAATCAACTGCTTATTCTGGATCCACTGCTCTGATCCAGTTTTGGCTTTAATTATCTGTTCCTTTGATAGGGTTCAATCTCAACATGGAGGTTACTTTTGCCGGAAGATGCAACATTTGCAGGTTTGGTTCGATGATGATTTTAGAACCATTTGAAACTGAATTGATTCACATGACAGTGTGTTTCTTTTATATATATATATATATATATATATATATATATATATAAACTTTCATCAAAGTGGTGATAATGATTTATTTGGTTCTCAATGATAACCATTTAAGCAAGATCGGTTACGACACTTGATAAAATGAAACATATTATTTAAATTACACTACATTCAACAAAAAGAGTTAATTCCAATTATATGTTTATTTATTTATTGATTTATTTTCAACATGCATGTATGTTGCTTAAAAGTCAATATCTATAATACATATCATAAATGAATATGATATCAGTCGAGATACCCGCCGCAACGCGCGGGCTTTCCCACTAGTAACTTGAAAAGGGAAATTCACATAAAATTTTATGGTTTTAATGTAATTTTATTATATAAATTTGTGTCTTTTTTGTAGTAGATGTTAATTTTTATATATTCATTTGTTGAAAAAAATAAATAAAAAGTAAAAAGTTCAGGTTAAATGGGTCGGGTTCGTCTAAAATTTTTGGATTCGGATCACCCATCAACCCGTAAACACGACCCGTTTAACACCCCTAATTACATCTATGTGTTAGGAATGCTAAGATTAAATCCCACCCTCCAAACAAAATTGTAAAGGTAAAACAGTGTACATTACCTATGTATTACTTTGAAAACAAAAAAACCCTCTTCTCACATAAAAACTTTTTTTTTCTGTGTTTTTTTAGATTTTTTTAAGATTTTTTTTTAGGTTTTTTAGGGAGTTTAGATTTATGGTTTAGTTTTTTAATATTTAGCTTAGGTGTGTGTGTGTGTGTGTGGGGGGGGGGGGGCAGGTTTTTGGGGGTGGGGGGTTAGGTTTTTAGCATTTAGCTTGGTTGGGGGGGGGGGTGGTAGTTTTTTTTTAGGTTTTTGATGGTGTAGTGGGTTTATTTTGTTGTGTTCACATTGGTTCTCGCAATAAAGATGGTTCTCGCATGAACCCTACCCTATATATATGTATATATATAGATATGTATATGTGTGTGTGTCTGGTGAGGGGGGGGGGGGAATACTTTAACGTGGGAAGAGATAGAAGAAAACGCATAATGGTAAAATACTAAATAATTTATCTCTCATCCATTATATATTCTCTCTAGTAGGCAAAAATGATTTATCCTACACATATCTACATTTATTCCTATTCCTACACATATTGAATCTATCTTTCATCATAAACTATGTTTATTAAGAAAATGAGTTATTAGTTTAATTTAGTTAACTTGAAAAGTGGAATAAAAAAAATAATCAATTATGTATATTTACCTCTATGTACTTACAATAACATTATTAGATGAAACATTTTTAAACTTATTATTTCTCTTATTATACAACTAGGTTATAGCCCCGTGTATTACACGGGTTGAATAAATATAACTTTATATATTATGTGGTAACTTTGTAGAATAGTAACCAAGTTTTAAAAGTGTTCTAGTTAGGTCACTCTAGTTTCAAAAGTGTTCCAATCAGATAACTCAACATTCATTTTTCATTAAAATTAAGAGTTTTTCATCAATTTCATAGGTAACCGTGGTGATGTAAATTTTTATTTCTTTTTTCCCTTTTATTTGATGCTAACTCGAGTGACGTAGATTGTAACTTGTTTTTTTTTTTTTTTAATGTAATTAAAGTGTTTTTATTTTTAATGTACTTAAAGTGTTTTTATTTTTAATAAATATAATTTCATATATTAAAATAATCCGAGTTCAACATCTTATGCTCCATTTTTTTCTTGACACATGGAAAAAAGGACATGGCTCGATTTGAATGTTAAGTTATCTAATTGGGACCAAACCGATACGAATGACCTAATTAGAACACTTTTAAAACTTTGTTACTATTCCGTGACATTTTCCCTATTTTATAGATAATAAAAACGTTACACTTTAAAAACGTGTATTGCAATCTTTATCTTTATAAATAATAAAAACGTTAATATATATTTTTTAATTTTATTAATTAATATAAGGTTATCAGTTATCCTTATTCTTATTATCAAAATCTTTTAATTTTAATAATTAATATATGGTTATCACTTATCTTTATCTTTATCATCAAATCTCTTCTGGAAATTTTAATTGAGACCGCCTCATAAAACGACATGTGTCCCCAAAGTGGTTTCTTTTATTATATAGTATAGATATTTTATTCTCATTTGAACTCTCTAATATGTATGTGTGTGGAATTGAACCTCAGATTTGTAGTTGGAACGCGAGAAGGTCGATAGTGTTCTAATTTCATTATTGAACGTCAGATTTGAATGTCGATGGTTGGTTGAAGATTGGTACGGATTTGAATGATGAAATTTCAATTGAATGTACAGGTTGGAACGATGGAACTTCAACTGAACGATGGAAATTGGAAAGCTGATTTGTAGTTTGGTACACTATGTTATAATGGGGAGTTTAGCACTCAAAACTGAACATGAGCATAAAGCCACTTAATCGGTATGCACCGGTAATATCGGATTTTTCGACGGTTCAAAAACTAAACTTGTACCCTAGTTAGATCGGACTCTATCGTACCGCTGATGTCGCTGATACCCGGTTCAACCGGTAATACGAGTCGATTTGAACCGGTTATTGTAACGTAATTAAGGCTGTAAACGAACACGAACGAGGCCTTGTTCGTGTTCGTTCGTTAAGGAAATTAATGTGTTCACGAACGGTTCATGAACACTTACCGAACGAGATTTTATGTTCGTGTTCGTTCATTAAGGAAATGAGCGTGTTCACGAACGGTTCACGAACACATGCGAACACAAATAAATTTGGCGAACGCGATGAAGGATAAAGGTGGATGGCCCAGAGAGTAGCACTAGAACTTGAATCCCTTACTGTGGAACAGAGATAGATCATATTCGTCGATGTAAATAATGAGAAAAAAAAGGGAAATGGTGCATAAACAAGGTGAAAGAGGGTTTCCTAGTTTAATTGTTAGGGTAATGATATAAATAAAAGTTTAATAGTATAAAAAGTATAGATAAAATATATGAAAGTATAAAAAATCTTTAATTAAAACACGAACATAAACGAACGCAAATGAACGAATGTTCACGAACACCTTACCGAACGTTCACGAACACAATTGAACGAACGAGACCTTTGTTCATGTTCGTTCATTTAACTAATCGAACGAAATTTTTTGTTCATGTTCGTTCGTTTATTAAACGAACGAACATAAACGAACTTCCCGCCGAACGGTTCACGAACTGTTCGCTGAACGTTCGGTTCGTTTACAGCCCTAAACGTAATACAAAAGCGTTTATGTTTCTTTCTCCATTACTTTTGATTTTTATTGTTCACTTCCATGTCATGTTCCTTCGTATATAATAAAAGATTATTGATTGCGTGTTTCTAAATACGAGTGCACCTTTAAGACGTAAAGATATCGCATGTTTTTAAATATGGGTGCACTTTTAAGACTTAAAGATATCCTTAACTGTTATATGCATCAGTTGTATTTTTCAAAGTTATGTCTTTTTTATCTCGTAATATAGGATATGTGAAGTAATAATATGCTAATATCTCTATATTTTTAATGGCATATTGTAGCATCTATTTTCTTAACACAAATCAATATTGTATGTCTTGTTTACAATGAGTATACTTCCAAAAGGTTACCCACTTTTAAAATTACTCTTATTTAGAGCCGATTTAAGTGTGTAGTTCTCTTATCAAACCAATGTATCTAAAACGTTCTAATGAAATTTGAGATCGAACATTTCTAATATTAACTTAGTAATTTTTTTTGAACGGCAAACCACTTTATATCTATGTATAAAGAGTCAGCAAGCCGCTTAAAGTCACTACAACCGAGGAAAAAAAAACAAAACAAACTACAAAATACTCGATACATCGAAATCAATCCAACTGTCTCACGCCAACCTGGTAATTATATACAACGAAATGATAAAATTTAACCCAAAAAATTGAGATGTCGTACACGTATTATAAGGGTATAGAGAGTGGTTAGACACTTGAAAGTGGTAAACTTCAAAATCAACCAATGAGAGTGTGTCATGTCAAAGTGGTAAACTATACTCAAAAGTGTTGGCAATGGTTAGACACTTCATGAATTGGTAAACTATTAAAAAAAAGGAAAAATGTGTGATTGGTTGAGTTGGCATGGACCCCACCACACCCTACCCCCTCTCTCCTTCCCTTCCCTCCTCACCGATCGGCATTTGGTCACCAATGATTAACAAAACCGAGCGGCAAAGGGAGGTCGGCGACGGTATTCCCGCGCGACAAACCCCTTTGCCGATCACCTTTGCCGCACCACTCCGTATCCCCCAACAAACTTCAAAGTCAAACACGATGATTTAGATTTCAACGGCCTAAAAAAGTTGGGACCACATGTTCTGCCTATAGTATAGTAGCCCACTTTAGTTTGGTGATGGCGGAATGAAGAACACGAGTTGTGTCATGTTAATTAGCTTGGAGATAAACCTTTACTTTTTATTCCAAGCTAGTATCAAGATCCACACTTTGTGGCTGGACCGTTAAGTCGAACAAAAACTAAATGTATAAATGATGAATCACGTGCACATGTTACGGCGTGTTAACTCGAAAAAAATAGACCGAAAATATAATACATAGAAAAGAATAACTAAGTCGGCTTAGGACCCGCGAATTTCGACAGAGCTGTTAAACTGTAAAAAATATGTCGTAAAAACGTTGAATCACATCCGCGCATTGCAGCATGTTAACTCGCAAAATTTAGATGAATCGTAAAACGACAAATTTGATACTATATTATACCAAAAAAATAATAATAATAATACTAAGAATTTTTTCCCTATCTATACTATATTTCTAGCCCTCATCTTATTACACATAAATCACTAAGTTTTAATATAATTATGGGAATTCGTTACATTTTTCCCCTCAACAACATACTTATAATGTTTTTACGTATTTTGTCATATCTTTAAACTATAATGTTTAAAAAAAATCCAAAAGTAGCGTGATGACCTACTCATTTTTATCGACGTTTCAGTAGTTATCTTGTCCAGTATTGATGTGTGGATTAAAAGGTACAAGTAGATGATGCCTTATTGTACAAGTGATTAAAGCCCAATGTACTTGGTCGTTATCCTAGAATGTTTAAGCTACAGAATGTCAAGTGATTAAATATCGTTAATTTAATAATCTCATCTAGATTACACTTTAATCTCTCATCTTTAACAAAATTGTATATAATTAGTTGGTAGTTACACTTTATCCCTTATAAAAACTAACTCAGTTCTACAATTTTTAAACGGTCATAACTTTTTGTTATGTTAATATTTTTTTTTAAATTACACCATATAAACGAGTAATTTATTCTCTTTCGTTTGAGTATAGTATTGCTATAGTTTTTTTAAAAAATTGATATGTTACGTGATTAACAGTGTCCAATTGTGAGTAATAATTCAATCGTTAACCGAAACTGAACCGGAAATCGACCAAAAACTGAATTAACTAAAAACTGATTAACCAAAACCTGAGTTAACTAAAAATGGTTATCCATTTTTTTGTACCCTCATTTAACCAAAATTAACTGAACCGAACCATTAATATTTTCATATTTTTCTAGCTTTTATACCTTCAGTTTATGTATTTCATATTTATATCTCATTTTATGTATTTATACCTCCATTTCATGTACCTATACATCCATTTCATGTATTTATACCTAAATTTCATGTATTTCTAATCAAAAGTTTTAGCTCGAGTTTGGTTTTAGCTATTAGACGAATCAAACAAAAAATCATCAATCTAACTGAATAAACTAAACTGATTAATTGAAAACGGATTGGTTAATAAAATAGACTAAATGATGACCTCGATTTCGGTTGAGGACAATAAATTAATCAACCGAACAATGCACACCATGACAATGTTTGTATTTACTGTCGCATCGCGCGCGCACCTATCAGTTATTAACCAAACTCAGTTATTCGGTGAGCAATTACTAAATCGTTAACCTAAGCCAAACCGAAAACAGACGAAACCGAACCAAAATAAACCAAAAACCGTGTTATCTGAAAACTGAAAACCGAACTAACCAAAAACCGGTTATCAATTTTTTGTACTCTCGTTTAACCAAAATTAGCTGAACCAAACCGAATCATTCATTTTTCATATATTTTTAGTTTTTATACCTCCAATTCATATATTTCAAATTTTATATCTCCATTTCATATATTTATACTTTCATTTCATGTATTTATACCTCAATTTCATATATATTATAAGCAAAAGTTTTAGCCCAAATTTGGTTATTGCTATTAACTGAAATTAAATGAACCAAACAAAAAAAATGTCAATCTAACCGAATAAAACGAAGTGATTAATCGAAAACCGATTTGTTATTAAAATAGACAAACCGATGACTTTAGTTTCGTCTTCGGTTGAAGATAACAACCGAACCGAACAAACTATGCATAAAACAATGAAATGGATTACCCGATTACTTCTCTTTTGATGTATATCTATCACAGTGATGCTACAATAAATATTATATGAATAAGAAAACTACAAAAACGAGTATTGCAATACGATATGTCGCTCTCGCCGCATCGCGTGGGCATCCTGCTAGTATATATAATTAGAGAAGTTGTTTGTTAGCTACGGAATAAGACGTATTGACACGTAGGTGACTTATAAACTAGCTATGTAAGATATAATGTCATCTTGTAAATCCATACATATTTTATAGGGGTGTGCACAGTTTGGTTCGGTTTTTGAGCAAAATCAAAACCGAAACTGAAATGTCGGTTTTCGGTTTTTGAAAACCGTTTGGTTTCGGTTTTTTCGGTTCGGTTTTTACACCAGTTCGGTTCGGTTTTTCCGTTATTTCGGCTTTTGAAACAAAAGTATGTAAGATTCAAAAATAAAAAGTATAATTCAAAATTTAAGAATCTTTCTTATACGTTTACATTTAAGTTATTATACTTAACCTTTTTAACTAGTAATGTTCACATAGACATAACCTCCTAATCTGTTTTTATGTTTATTCAAAGTTTTTATTAAGACATTTTCTTTTATAATACTTTGAAGATTATTTAATTTTTATATAAATTTTGTTATTTGTTATAGGCAATAAATAAATCATCTCAATTATATATAAACATGTTAATGTTTTTATTATAAATACTTAATATTCAAGAATAAAATTAATAATTTCTAATAGCATGGGTTAAACACTTAAGCAACTTAAACTACATAAAAACATATGTTTTTTTCGTTTCGGTTCGGTTCGTTTTTTTTTGGTTATTTAAAATGGTCATCCGAAAACCGAACCAAAATTTTCGGTCATTAAAAATAAAAAAACTGAACCGTCTGTTTTTGTTTCGGTTGGGTTTTATCGGTTATGGTTCGGTTATTTCGGTTTTCTGTTCACCCCTAATATTTTATATGAAAAAACTAAATTAATATTGTTGCAATTTTCATGACTTCTGTATTTATTTCAGCATTTATATTTACAATTCCTTCATTTTCAAAAAAAATTGTAAAATGTCATTTTGACCGTCTTGAGTTTTACATGCTTATTTTTATATACGTGTTGGTATAAACAACATGGATACCGACACCGATATTCATTTTTATGGTTTCCAATTTTTATACGAGTTGGTTCAGGTGTTTTCTGGTACCGAACCAGTACTATACCGCTATAATCAGTACAACATTTGGTTTGTGCGTTTGCTCATTCGGTTTAAGTATTTTCAAGGGGTACCAAGTAACTTTATTTTGTTTACATCCTGATATAAATTTTATTAAAACAGAGTTGTAATCATAACGGTGTCGTAAACTATACCGAGTACTGGACTTTACCGAACAAAACCGATATCAACCGAATAACATGGTAGCAGTACTCGCATTCATGTTTAAGGTTTTTTTATTGATACACGTGTCAATATGTAAGGACCTGCAAAAATGTCCCACAATGACCCGTAAGTGAAAACCCGGACCCCTAAAACCCTAATACACATGAAAAACCAAGAAAACATGAAATTTGGTCCTCTCGCGGGCCACGTAAAACATAAGAGGACCCTTACACGGGCCGCGTCCACTTAAGTTTGACCGGATAAGCTTTCCGGGCCACGTGTTGTCCACCTGGCAAACCTACTCGTGACACATGAAGCCTACACGTAGACTAGGGCCTCTCGCAGGCCGCGTAAAGATTAAGTGTGGGTTTACGCGGGCTGCGTAAAACCCATATTTCAGCTATAAATTGATCCGATCATGGCCTGTTCATCTGTGTCGAAAATCAGTTTCAAAAACGAAGCTTTCTGCTCAAAATCACATTTTCAAGTAGAGAAACGCTGCTACGATACAGGGTATTAACTCGATCGCTGCTACGATTCAATGTCCGATCGATTGAGACCAATCTGATGGATGTTTAAGTGCTGCTCCAACTCGGGCTATACTTTGTAATTCGTCGTGAATTCGATGGATGTTTAAGTATTGCACTTTGTCATTCGTCGTGAGGGGTTTGATCTCGTGAGTTATCGTAAATGTTGTATTAAGTTACTGACCTAGTTCGTATGCATTGTCATTTAATTTAGGTTACAAGGCTTATCAGTAGGCTAAATTCTGCCCGTTTAAACTCGCAATGTGAGTCATTCTTTTTTTATCAAATTTGTTTTACAATAACTCAATTTACTTTCAAAGTTATAATTACAGGGATTAAGTCGTGGTTATCTTGAATCACTGGCAAGTGGGGTATTGTGTACATTACTAATTTCTCACGGTTAGGTTCGTCAAACTAACAGTGATAATCATCACTACTTGGGTGAAAGGGCCCAATAGTGGTATGACCATCGTCACCAGGGTGTGACACGGCGCCAGATAAAAATAAGATAGTAGCCATTGTAATCGCTCTTATGCTGTAATTTATAACTAATGTGTCATTTTATGTAAACTGAGTGACTCGCCAGTATTTCCCCGCTGATAAAATATTTTTAAACATGTTTGAGGCGACCTGCTGTAAATCAAGGAAAATGCTACGGAACATAACAAGCTTGAAGAGGTGGCTCAATAAAATGAATAAACATGTTTTGTAAACTAGGGAATTTCCTCGTGAAATTCCTCTATTGTAAATTACGGGGTTTGTCCCAAATTATGAAAATAAAATAATTGGGTATTTTCAAGTTTAAAAGATCCTGTAAATCTTCCGCTGTCAACTCCTAGACCGGGTAAAACCAGGACGGGGGCCGTGACAGAAAAAGGTGGTATCAGAGCCACTGATTTAAGCCAATTAAGTATTTAGAAATACTTAATTTTTCTGATTGCCCTTCTGTGATTTTATTAAAATCTAATTTACAAAATGTTAACTTAGAATTTTGTGTGTTTCTTCATGTATGCTAACAGCATGAATGAACTATCAGAAGCACTTCAAAATTTTACTATCCATACCACAGATATGGATACCACCAGTACCTTCACTGGTTACCGGGCTGATACTGAAGAACAAATGGTGTTCCAAGCCCAACCTCAAGAGAAACCTAAGCCGAAAAAGAAAAGAAGACTTGTAGGCTGGAGGCGTGTGCGTAGGAAGAGACCAGCGACACAGAAAGTTACAAAGACGGAGGACCTGAAGGATAAAGGCAAAGGAATAGAGATCGGAGAAAGTTCAGGACAAGCCAAGGAAATGCCACCCTGGGAAGAACTAGACCGCCAACTGGCAAATAACGACCCCATCGGACCTGCCGATGAAAACCTCTTCGATTACCCAGCGGAAGCACAAATTCCAGTTAATCTGGAACCTGCTATCCCAGATCCTATTATCCACCCCCGACCTCTAGGAGAACTGGAAGAATGGTGGACCACTGACTGGCAATTTCAAAATCTCCTAAATAACCCTAATACTTTTTTCCCTCAGTTTGAACCTGAGCCTGCACCATACCTACCTATGAGCTCTGAAAATTTGGCTGAACTTCGTCACTACGGTGAGGAGCTGATTGATGCAGAAAACCGAATTAGGTATGTGGGAGAAAGAATCTCATGGAAATACGACGAGAGGGAACGTCGTTTCTGAGATGCCAGCTGACTGTGGTTGTGTGGTTGTGGGAGCATGTGTTTAATAATAATATAATAATAAAAATATAATCATGTAAAATAACTAAAAATAAAACTTTTGTAAGATAACCGGTGTGTACGGACGCATACTAATATATAAAAATATCAACGTCGCAAAGTCGACAATTTTGGCTATATGTGTTGACGTGATTATGTGCGATTATTTTATTGTGTTTAGTGGTTGTTTATGCTAATCACTTATATATATTAATTACCAGATGGAACACGCTGATAATGAACCAGTTAATGAAGTTAACCAATCTGAACAAAACCATGAAGACCAATTTCTGAATAGGCAAGATATACAGAATATCGTTGCCCAGGGAATAGCAAATGATATTCCAGCAATTCTTGCTGCTGCCCGAAATCCAGTTGAACCTCAACCAATTATTCCCAGTAAACGTACTCACGGCGATAATTTCAGTAATAGTGTAAATGGAGGCGGCAACAGTAATAATAACAATAATGATGATGTGATGCAAGCCCCACTTCTTAAGAAAATGAAAACTGCAACACCTGGTTGCACTTACAAAGAATTTCTTGCCTGTAAACCAGTTGAATTTGCAGGCAACGAAGGGGAAACTGTTGCACTGCGTTGGTTAGAGAAAACCGAAGCAGTAATTAAAATAATTAAATGTGCCGAGGAAGATAAGGTCATGTACGCGTCGCATCTTGTTAAAGAAGGGGCACTAGAATGGTGGAACACGATACTTCAAGCCAAAAGAAGTGATGAGGCGTATGCCATGAATTGGGAAGAATTTAAAAGTCTGGTGGAAAGAAAATTTTGTCCCGAATATGAAAAAGAGCAAATGGCAAATAAGTTCTTGAACCACCGGATGGTGGATGTAGACTGTCGAGTATATACTTCGACGTTTTTCGAGTATGCTAGAGTTGTACCAACCCTGGCTTCGCCAGAACCGGTACTTATTTCTCGCTATATTTGGGGTTTGATTGGTGAAATCCGTGATATCGTTAAAGCTGCGAGACCTCGCACAATTGATGATGCAGTGGAATTAGCCAACACTTTGACTGATGGACTGGTGCGTACGCGAGAAGAAAATCGGAAGAAGGAAGTGGCCCAAAAGATTACCCAAGGGTTCTGTGTGGGTAATAGTAGTAATTTCAAGAAAAAGGGAACCGGGCAATCTCCCACTGCTCCATTATGCGGTACCTGTAAAAGGAAGCATTTTGGAAGATGCAAAGGGTATTGCAATTTTTGCAAAATCCCAGGGCACCAAGAAGAAGATTGCCGGAGAAAGAAGTCAACAATCTGCTTCAACTGTGGAGAAGCTGGACATTTTAGACCAGACTGCCCTAAATTGGTCAAACCAGCTGACAACAAAGCCAAACCTGCAGAAGGAACTACCAAGAAGAACGCAAGAGCCTTCCAACTGACTACCCAGGAAGCAGAACTAATCCCTGATGTGATAGCTGGTACGTTCCTAGTTCATGACGTCTATGCAAAAGTATTATTTGACTCTGGTGCAAACCAAAGTTTTATAAATACTTCATTCTGCCAAGCTCTTAATTTACCCTTAACCAAACTTAGGCAGATTTTTACGGTTGAAACTTCAGATGGTAATTCTGTTCATATAGATAAGGTTTTGCAAAAAGGAAAGATAGAACTCTTAGGCCATAAATTTTCTGCAAACCTGTTACCTATGAAATTAGCCGGATTCGATGTTGTGTTAGGAATGGATTGGTTAGTAGCCAACCATGCTCGAATTCTCTGTGATAAGAATTCCATAGAAATTAATACACCCAGAGGAGAAGTAGTGGTGATTACAGGAGATAAGCCACGTAAGCCAATGAAATTCATTTCAGTAATGAAAGTGGCCAGTTATTCAAGAAAACAAGGAATAGTGTATATGATTTCGGTAATCATTAACACTAAGGGTAATGAACTTAAGGAAATTCTAGTAGTATCAGAATACCCGAAAGTATTCCCAGAAGAACTACCTGGATTACCACCCAATAGGGAAGTAGAATTTATAATTCATCTCATTCCTGGAACTACACCGATATCCAAGGCACCTTATTGGTTAGCACCCACCGAAATGTTAGAACTAAAAAAGCAATTAGATGAATTACTAAGCAAATGATTCATACAATCTAGTTCATCCCCGTGGGGAGCACCTGTGTTGTTTGTGAAAAAGAAAGATGGTTCGATGCGAATGTTTATCGATTATAGAGAATTAAATAAGGTTACAATTAAGAATCGATACCCATTACCTAGGATTGATGATCTTTTTGATCAATTTCAGGGAGCTAGATATTTTTCTAAAATAGATTTACGCTCCGGATACCATCAGTTGAAAGTACAAGAAGAAGACATACCTAAAACTGCTTTTAGAACTAGGTATGGTCATTACGAGTTTACAGTCATGCCATTTGGACTAACAAATGCTCTTGTAGCATTTATGGACATGATGAATAGGATCTGTAAACCGTACTTGGATAAATTCGTAATTGTCTTCATCGACGATATACTTATTTATTCCAAAAGCCAGGAGGAACATTGTGAGCACCTGCATGTACTCTTAACTTTGTTAAGAAAAGAGAAGCTTTACGCCAAATTCTCGAAGTGTGAATTTTGGCTACAAGAGGTACAATTTCTAGGACACATGGTGAATCACGAAGGTATTCACGTAGATCCCTCCAAAATAGAAGCAATCACCAAATGGAAGGTCCCGCAATCAGCTATGGAAATTAGAAGTTTTCTAGGGTTAGCCGGATACTATAGACGGTTTATTAAGGATTTTTCCAAAATAGTTGTACCATTAACTAAGCTAGCCTGTAAAGCAGTAAAGTTTGAATGGGGATCTAGACAAGAATAGGCTTTTAAGATTTTAAAGCAAAGGTTAACAAACGCCCCAATTCTTGCCTTACCAGAAGGAACTGAAGATTTTGAAGTTTATTGTGACGCTTCTAAGCTAGGACTAGGATGCGTGTTAATGCAACGCAACAAGGTAATTGCGTACGCCTCAAGGCAATTGAAAAAGCACGAGGAAAACTATACGACTCATGATTTAGAGTTAGGAGCCATAATTTTTGCCCTTAAGATTTGGAGACATTATCTGTACGGAAGTAAGTTTACTGTCTGTACAGGTCATAAGAGTTTAAAATATATATTTGGGCAAAAAGAATTAAACATGAGGCAAAGAAGATGGATGGAAATTCTAAGTGACTACGATTGTGATATTCAATATCATGAAGGAAAAGCAAACGTAGTTGCTGATGCCTTAAGTCGTAAGTATCATGAAAAGCAAAAGCGAGTTCTTGCTCTTAGGTTAAGTTTACAGTTAGACCTAATGGAACAACTGAAGAATGTTCAAGAAACAACAATCAAGGATGATGCTGAAGGAATGAAAGGAAGAATAAAAGAATTAGAACAAGGAAGTGATGAAATTTGGATATTCCACAAGAAAATGATTTGGGTACCTAAACAAGGAGACCTAAGGAATAAGATTTTAGAGGAAGCCCATAAATCTAGATATACCATACATCCTGGTAATAATAAGATGTATCAAGATTTAAGAAATAACTTCTGGTGGATAGGAATGAATAAAGACATAAATATGTTTCTAAGTGTCTAACTTGCTCACAAGTTAAGGCAGAACACCAGAAACCTTCAGGGATACTCCAACAATTAGAAATGCCTGTTTGGAAATGGGAGCTAATCACCATGGACTTTGTTACTAAGTTACCCAAAACCAGAAAAGGTAACAATGCGATTTGGGTAATTGTGGATCGATTAACCAAATCAGCTCATTTCTTACCTATGAAAGAAACCTTTAGCATGGAAAGGTTAGCAAAGTTGTACGTAGACGAAGTAGTATCACTACATGGAGTTCCACTCTCCATAGTGTCAGATAGGGATAGTCGCTTCACTTCACATTTCTGGACAAGTTTCCAGGAAGCAATGGGAACACGATTAAATTTAAGTACGACTTATCATCCCCAAACGGATGGACAAAGTGAAAGGACGATCCAAACCCTGGAAGACATGCTCAGGGCATGTGTGATAGACTTTGGAGGAAACTGGGACAACCATTTATGTCACACCCCCAAAATCCACCTGCGGAGTACTACCGCTTGGAGGCGTGACTGACCAGGATCCAGCCACCAATTATACTGAGCATTGGATAATAGTAAGGATGATCACCAACCATAATGGTTAGTAAGCACCATAGTTTAAAGTTCAAATGTTTAGGTTTAAATAACAGTTAAGTAAGTAGCGGAAGCATAGATAAAATAGTTTAAACAAAGTTCATAGTTCAAATTATTTAGAACCCAACATGCGGGTTTAGGCGACCACTACACTTCCCAAGCAGCAGCTCCTCAGTCACTGGTTACCTGCAAAGCATGCAGTAAGGGGTCAACAATAATGCTGAGTGAGTTCACTAGTTGTCCAGTTTTAATTACCAAAAACTTGTTTCACCAGTTAATTTATCCGTTTATACATGCCATGGGGAGCTACCCCAAAAGTTAGCAACTAAACTGTTTTTCCAATACCGAACACTAGGTGACCGTTGCGTATCCGCAAGAAAGTGCCCCGATGTCAATGTTCTATCATCATTGACGGATGCCTGAGTACATTAGTTCACGACCGATCCCATACCTTGGCACGGTGTGAGGTTGGTAAGACCTAAATAGCGCTATCAACTAATAACCCGTTCGCCTGGCCCCGGCGACTAATCGGTATTATGTAGTAGGGACTTAAGTGATAGAGTTGCGTTTAGTGCCGTTTGGTTGCATTCCGTATAAACAGTAATTAACTAAAAGGTTTCCCAATACAAGGGAAGGAAAAGTAAGTTTGTTCCCAGTAACTAGGGAAGGAATGTAAATGGTATCCCCTTTACAAGGGGATAGGGTTGTTCTAGTCTCGTGTCCCAAACCACCGGGACGCATGCTTTTAAGTTGTGAACTCACATTGGGTTGCTCGGTAGATTATTTTACCCGGTCAAGTATGTTGGTCACCACGCCCTAGCATGGTTACCAAGTAAGGGTCAAGTTGGGTACAAATAAACACACAGCGAACATGTACGGCAAACACATATAGCAAACACGTATAACATGCGGAACAACAAACAGTGGGGTTATTGGGCCAGCCCTAAACATACAATCAGCAGTAACAACATGTAGCCCAGTCAACAGAAAGCCCCAACAGTCAAAGCCCAATAACAACAAAGTAGCCCAGTCGAGACAAGGGTGGTCGCGACTCGCAACCGAGGTTACGACTCGCAACCGAGGTCTCGGTTCATCACGTTTTGGTTACGACTCGCAACCAGAGGTTCCGACTCGCAACCGGCGGTTCCGACTTGACAGCAGTGATTACGACTCGCAACCGGATTCGACTCGTGCTGATTGCGACTCGCAACTGGGAGATCTCGACAAGACTTGATGTGGTCTCGAGTAGCAACCAAAGGTTGCGACTCGCAACCGTGATTACGTGCACAAGAAGACCTTCTAGAACCTGCAAACTGTACTAACCAATGATATTGCAATTTCATGAAATCAGTGTACTATACCCACTAAACATGTTTGTTTGTCTAAATTATGTCCAAAACAGATCAAACAAAGCATATTCAAAATATTTAAGTGACCTTCATGCTGTTCATCATGATATTCATACATCATTCAAGCAATATCCAACAACAACTAACAAGAGACTTTAACCGAAAACCCTTATAATCAAACGGACAATCAGATTATTCAACCATCAAGTAGTCACTTTCGTCAATACATGTTTATCAACATACAACCTACAATAACAACCTAAAATCATGCAAGATTCTCTAACCAACCCTTTATACCAACCGGATAACAATCAAGCATTTAACTCGGCTGATTTATACTCTATTTCTTAACAAAAACAACAACAACAACAATAATCAAGCATCATTTAGTAACAAGACAAACAAGCAAAACAACTATAGGGATATTCATGCTAACCGGTTAGAAGTAGTGGTCCAAGAATTCGATAAACTAAGCTCCGAAAGATGATCTTGAGCTTGAATCCGCGAGCCTTGATGCTATGGTTGGACCCGAGAGAGATGAGATGGTGAGGAAGTGATCTTGGTTGCTAGGATTCTTAGGGTTTTAGGGTTTTAGTGAGGAAGAAGGAGTGAGTGAGGGAGAGTGTTGTAAAAATGGTTAAGGGAGGGGAGGGTTGGTTTATATAATGTCACGAGTGGGCTTAGGGGTTTCCGGGTTGGGTTCTCGGTCGCAAGGCCCTAACCGGCCCAAATTCACTGTTCACTCGAGACCATTCCGGGTCTCGAGTCGGGTTGAGGTTTCGGCCCTAATATATAACACACACATATATATCTATATACACATATACATAAGTACACATAACATGTAACAACGAATAGTTTCATGAATTTTTCATTTAATAAAACATACGTACACACACGTTACATCGAAAGGTTGTCCGGGAAAATCCGAAGTGTCACATTATCCCCAAGTTTTAAGAACTTTCGTCCCGAAAGTTAAGGCAGCCACTGTCAAGCTAGTGTAAGTGAAAGCGTTTCAACGGGGTGTCACATCATCCCCCCGTTAGTTTGGAATTTCGTCCCGAAATTCGGTTGTAGCTTCAGTGCTGGGGTTTTCGTTAGGGAACAGCTGGGGATACTTGTGCTTCATCTGGTCTTCCCGCTCCCAGGTATACTCTGGGCCACGGCGTGAGTTCCAACGAACTCGCACGAGGGGTATCTGGCTACGTTTGAGGGTTTTGATCTCACGATCCGTGATCTCAACCGGTTCCTCAGTAAAGTGTAGCTGTTCGTCGATAGTAAGTTCCTTGTAAGGAATGACGAGTGTTTCATCTGACAGGCATTTCTTCAGATTAGACACGTGGAAGACGTTGTGCACAGCACTTAGTTCTTCAGGCAGATTCAATCTGTAAGCGGCCGTGCCGATCTTTTCAGTAACTTCAAAGGGTCCGACATATCTTGGATTAAGCTTGCCCCGTTTCCCAAAACGGACCACACCCTTCCAGGGTGAGACCTTAAGTAGAGCCCGTTCACTAACCTGGAACTCTTGTGGTTTCCTGTCTTTATCAGCGTAGTACTTTTGACGGTCACGAGCTGCCGCCATGCGTCGCCTAATCTGGGCGATCTTTTCTGTGGTGTCGACTACATGTTCCGGGCCTGTGATTTGGCTGTCACCAACTTCAGCCCAGCAGAGAGGCGATCGACATTTACGGCCGTATAATGCCTCAAAGGGTGCTGCCTGAATGCTGGTGTGGTAGCTGTTGTTGTAGGAGAATTCCACCAACGGTAGGTGCTTCTCCCAATTCTTGCCAAAATCGATCACACATGCCCTAAGCATGTCTTCGAGGGTTTGGATGGTGCGTTCAGACTGCCCATCCGTTTGCGGGTGATAAGCGGTGCTCATGTCTAAACGTGAGCCAAAAGATTTGTGCATGGCTTGCCACAACTCAGAAGTAAAACGCGCGTCTCGATCAGAAATAATAGAGGTAGGCACTCCGTGCTTCGAGACCACTTCTCTTAAGTATACCTCTGCAAGGGTAGAGAACTTGTCTGTTTCTTTAATAGCTAAGAAGTGTGCAGACTTAGTTAAGCGGTCCACTATTACCCAAATGGTGTCATTTCCGCGCTGAGACCTAGGCAGGCCAGTAACAAAATCCATGGAAATCTGCTCCCATTTCCATTGCGGGATCTCTGGCTGTTGGAGTAGGCCTGATGGTTTCTGATACTCAGCCTTGACCCTTGCACAAGTTAAACATTTTCTGACATACGTTGCTATGTGGGCTTTCATGCCTGGCCACCAGTAGGTAGCCCTCAAGTCGTGGTACATCTTATCTGACCCTGGATGTACTGAGTAACGGGACTTGTGAGCTTCATCCATCACAAGGTCACGTAAATTTCCATAAAGCGGAACCCATATGCGTCCGGCTACGTAGTAAGCACCGTCTTCTTTTTGTTCCAGTCGTTGTCTCGATCCTCGCAGGGACTCAGCCCTGATGTTCTCGGCTTTCAATGCTTCAACCTGAGCATTCCGGATCTGATTAGGGAGGTTCGAGTGGATAGTGAGCTGTAAGGCACGAACACGCTTGGGTTTGGTCTCCTTTCTGCTGAGGGCATCGGCTACCACATTAGCCTTGCCTGGGTGATATTTGATTGCACACTCGTAGTCGTTTAGGAGTTCGACCCATTGGCGTTGCCGCATATTCAACTCCTTTTGTCCCATTATGTGCTGGAGACTCTTGTGATCAGTGTAAATCGTGCACTTGGTGCCGTACAAGTAGTGTCTCCAAAGCTTGAGCGCGAAGACCACAGCTCCAAATTCTAAGTCATGCGTCGTGTAGTTCCGTTCGTGGACCTTGAGTTGTCGCGAGGCGTAAGCAATAACTTTCTCGCGTTGCATCAATACGCAGCCAAGTCCTTGAATAGAAGCGTCGCAGTAAACGACAAAGTCGTCGGTACCTTCAGGTAAGGAAAGAATAGGAGCACTACAAAGGTTCCTCTTTAGTTCCTGGAAGGCAGATTCCTGAGCATCACTCCATTTGTAAGCAACACCCTTCTGAGTGAGTGTCGTAAGTGGTTGTGCGATCTTAGAGAATCCCTTGATAAATCTTCGATAGTATCCCGCCAATCCCAAGAATTGGCGAACTTCGGTCGGAGTCTTAGGTACGGGCCAGTTCTTAATGGACTCAATCTTAGCGGGGTCAACATGAATCCCTTCCTGATTGACGATGTGTCCAAGGAAATGGACTTCTCTAAGCCAGAAGTCACATTTCGAGAATTTAGCGTACAGTTGCTCATTGCGAAGGAGTTCGAGAATAAGACGCAGGTGTTGTTCATGCTCCTCTTGGCTCTTCGAGTAGATTAGGATGTCGTCGATGAACACGATCACGAACTTGTCGAGGTAGGGTTTGCATACTCGGTTCATGAGATCCATGAATATTGCAGGTGCGTTGGTCATACCGAAAGGCATCACAAGGAATTCGTAGTGACCATAGCGGGTTCTGAAAGCAGTCTTAGAGATGTCCTCATTGCGGACTCTCAGCTGGTGATAACCCGATCGCAGATCGATCTTGGAATAATAGCTCGACCCTTGCAGCTGGTCGAACAGGTCGTCGATACGGGGAAGTGGATAGCGGTTCTTGATGGTAACCTTGTTAAGTTCGCGGTAGTCAATGCACATTCGGAACGAGCCATCTTTCTTTTTGACGAAGAGCACTGGGGCTCCCCAGGGTGATGAACTAGGACGGATAAAACCTTTGTCCAAAAGTTCTTGTAGCTGAGTAGAAAGCTCCTTGAGCTCCGCGGGGGCTAATCGATAAGGTGCACGAGCTATAGGCGCTGCTCCGGGAGCTAGCTCGATTTGAAATTCGACCTGACGGTGAGGAGGGAGTCCAGGTAGTTCCTCCGGGAATACCTCGGGATAGTCGCGAACCACTGGAAAATCTTCAATCCTGTTTTCCCTTTTCTGTGTGTCGGTAATGAGTGCTAAGATAGCGGTGTGCCCTTTTCGTAGGTACTTCTGGGCCTTCAAGAATGAAATGATGCCTGTGACTTCTCCGCTCTTGTCGCCTTGAACTATAAGAGGTTTGCCAGGGGGACGGGGAATACGAATAGCTTTCTCCTGGCAGAGGATTTCAGCTCGATGTTTGGATAACCAATCCATACCAATAATGACATCGAAGCTTCCAAGAACGATGGGGAAAAGATCAATACGGAAGGTCTGACCAGACAACTCTAATTTGCAGTTACGAATTATGTGTGAGGCCTCGAGGTTTCTACCATTAGCTATTTCAACGGTGTGCTTAGAGCTCAGCGGCGTAAGAGTGAGCTTAAGTTTCTTACTAATACGTAGGGATACATAACTAGCATCTGCTCCGGAATCAAATAGCATGGAAACATAACGATCATTAAGTAGGAACTTACCCGCTACAACGTTGGGGTCATTCCTTGCTTCCCCAGCTCCAATCACAAAAGCTTTTCCTCTAGCACCATTTCCAGCATTGTTGTTATTGTTCCCAGCACCCTGATTGTTGTTATTCTGATTCAGTTCAGGGCAATCCTTTCGCATGTGCCCCATTGCTCCACACTTGAAGCATCCACGGTTGTTTCCTTGTTGCTGTTGTTGCTGATTCTGCCTAGCTGGGAACTGGCTTCGGCAGTCTTTGGCTTCGTGCCCCATCTTGTTGCATCGCTGACATTGACCTTTTCCACATGGCCCACTGTGATGTCGGTTACATTTGTTACACTTAGGGTGGTTTCCTCGATAGCCACCCTGTTGCTGAGGGCCCTTGTTGCCTTCAGTCTTCCTTTGTTGAACTGGGGCCTGAGTGGGGTTAACATCCTTTCCCTGACTTCCATCCCACTTTCGCTTGTTATCGCCAGAAGTTCCAGCAGTAGCATCGATCCTCGGGGGCAGCTTGCCCTCTTCCACAGCCTGATTGGTGAGTTTGTGAGCAAGACGAACCACAGGCTGTATGGTATTGAGGTTGGCTGAGGTCACATGACTTCTGATTTCTGGGACCAAGCCTTTGATGTACAATTCAATCCTTCGGTACATAGGTCGGGACATGTTTGGGCAAAGTGCAGCATAGTCGTTGGACTGCTTGGTGTAGGTCTCAATCTCTGACCCAACCATCTTGAGTGCATAGTACTCGTTCTCGAGTTTGTGGATGTCATCCCTGTGACAGTACTCCTCTTTGATCATGTCCTTGAAATCTTCCCATGCAGTAGCATTAGCAGTTTCCAGACCAAGCATCTGAATCTGTGCTTTCCACCATGAAAGCGCGTTCCCTTCAAGCGTACCAGTTGCGTACTTAACCCAGTTAGCAGGGGGACACTCGCAGACAGCAAAGACAGCTTCGGCCTTTTCAATCCAGTGCAGAAGGCCTATGGCACCCTCAGTGCCGTTGAAAGGGAGAGGCTTGCCATCCATGAAGGTTTTGAAAGTGCAAACACGTGGTTGCGCAGGCGCAGGCTGACCTCCAGGGTGAGCTGCGAAAGCTGCAGCCACCGTGTTGAGCAAGTTGGCGAATTGAGTCTGAGTCATGTTAACGCTTCCTCTTCCGCGTCCACTCATTGTCTTCATAACCAGAAAACATAGTATGAGTGTGGTGTCGTAACATAGCGAGAATGAGACAGAAGAGGGAAGGCGTATCTATCTAATCTGGCAAACTAGTACGTACGGTAGCATATAAAGTATAAGACAAACAAGCAAGCAAATATGGGTCCGAGCTATGAGGTCAGATAAGTCGAGCCTTGCACTTGGAGTGTAGTGTCGTCACGAGTCACGGGTTATAGTCTGGTTTTTCTCAAAAAGATTTTCCCCTTTTTAAAACCAAGTTCACTATAACCAATGGCTCTGATACCAATCTGTCACACCCCCAAAATCCACCTGCGGAGTACTACCGCTTGGAGGCGTGACTGACCAGGATCCAGCCACCAATTATACTGAGCATTGGATAATAGTAAGGATGATCACCAACCATAATGGTTAGTAAGCACCATAGTTTAAAGTTCAAATGTTTAGGTTTAAATAACAGTTAAGTAAGTAGCGGAAGCATAGATAAAATAGTTTAAACAAAGTTCATAGTTCAAATTATTTAGAACCCAACATGCGGGTTTAGGCGACCACTACACTTCCCAAGCAGCAGCTCCTCAGTCACTGGTTACCTGCAAAGCATGCAGTAAGGGGTCAACAATAATGCTGAGTGAGTTCACTAGTTGTCCAGTTTTAATTACCAAAAACTTGTTTCACCAGTTAATTTATCCGTTTATACATGCCATGGGGAGCTACCCCAAAAGTTAGCAACTAAACTGTTTTTCCAATACCGAACACTAGGTGACCGTTGCGTATCCGCAAGAAAGTGCCCCGATGTCAATGTTCTATCATCATTGACGGATGCCTGAGTACATTAGTTCACGACCGATCCCATACCTTGGCACGGTGTGAGGTTGGTAAGACCTAAATAGCGCTATCAACTAATAACCCGTTCGCCTGGCCCCGGCGACTAATCGGTATTATGTAGTAGGGACTTAAGTGATAGAGTTGCGTTTAGTGCCGTTTGGTTGCATTCCGTATAAACAGTAATTAACTAAAAGGTTTCCCAATACAAGGGAAGGAAAAGTAAGTTTGTTCCCAGTAACTAGGGAAGGAATGTAAATGGTATCCCCTTTACAAGGGGATAGGGTTGTTCTAGTCTCGTGTCCCAAACCACCGGGACGCATGCTTTTAAGTTGTGAACTCACCTTGGGTTGCTCGGTAGATTATTTTACCCGGTCAAGTATGTTGGTCACCACGCCCTAGCATGGTTACCAAGTAAGGGTCAAGTTGGGTACAAATAAACACACAGCGAACATGTACGGCAAACACATATAGCAAACACGTATAACATGCGGAACAACAAACAGTGGGGTTATTGGGCCAGCCCTAAACATACAATCAGCAGTAACAACATGTAGCCCAGTCAACAGAAAGCCCCAACAGTCAAAGCCCAATAACAACAAAGTAGCCCAGTCGAGACAAGGGTGGTCGCGACTCGCAACCGAGGTCTCGGTTCATCACGTTTTGGTTACGACTCGCAACCAGAGGTTCCGACTCGCAACCGGCGGTTCCGACTTGACAGCAGTGATTACGACTCGCAACCGGATTCGACTCGTGCTGATTGCGACTCGCAACTGGGAGATCTCGACAAGACTTGATGTGGTCTCGAGTAGCAACCAAAGGTTGCGACTCGCAACCGTGATTACGTGCACAAGAAGACCTTCTAGAACCTGCAAACTGTACTAACCAATGATATTGCAATTTCATGAAATCAGTGTACTATACCCACTAAACATGTTTGTTTGTCTAAATTATGTCCAAAACAGATCAAACAAAGCATATTCAAAATATTTAAGTGACCTTCATGCTGTTCATCATGATATTCATACATCATTCAAGCAATATCCAACAACAACTAACAAGAGACTTTAACCGAAAACCCTTATAATCAAACGGACAATCAGATTATTCAACCATCAAGTAGTCACTTTCGTCAATACATGTTTATCAACATACAACCTACAATAACAACCTAAAATCATGCAAGATTCTCTAACCAACCCTTTATACCAACCGGATAACAATCAAGCATTTAACTCGGCTGATTTATACTCTATTTCTTAACAAAAACAACAACAACAACAATAATCAAGCATCATTTAGTAACAAGACAAACAAGCAAAACAACTATAGGGATATTCATGCTAACCGGTTAGAAGTAGTGGTCCAAGAATTCGATAAACTAAGCTCCGAAAGATGATCTTGAGCTTGAATCCGCGAGCCTTGATGCTATGGTTGGACCCGAGAGAGATGAGATGGTGAGGAAGTGATCTTGGTTGCTAGGATTCTTAGGGTTTTAGGGTTTTAGTGAGGAAGAAGGAGTGAGTGAGGGAGAGTGTTGTAAAAATGGTTAAGGGAGGGGAGGGTTGGTTTATATAATGTCACGAGTGGGCTTAGGGGTTTCCGGGTTGGGTTCTCGGTCGCAAGGCCCTAACCGGCCCAAATTCACTGTTCACTCGAGACCATTCCGGGTCTCGAGTCGGGTTGAGGTTTCGGCCCTAATATATAACACACACATATATATCTATATACACATATACATAAGTACACATAACATGTAACAACGAATAGTTTCATGAATTTTTCATTTAATAAAACATACGTACACACACGTTACATCGAAAGGTTGTCCGGGAAAATCCGAAGTGTCACATTATCCCCAAGTTTTAAGAACTTTCGTCCCGAAAGTTAAGGCAGCCACTGTCAAGCTAGTGTAAGTGAAAGCGTTTCAACGGGGTGTCACAATTTACCTTTAATTGAATTCTCCTATAACAATAGTTATCATTCAAGCATCGAAGCTTCCCCGTTTGAAGCACTATACGGACGTAAGTGTAGAACTCCAGTCTGTTGGGCAACAATCGGAGAAAGCCAATTATCAGGTCCCGAGATCGTGCAAGAAACCACCAACAAGATCACTCAAATCAAGGAAAGACTAAAGACGACTCGAGATCGCCAGAAGAGTTATGCAGACAATCGACGCAAGCCGTTAGAATTTCAAGTTGGAGACAAAGTACTCTTGAAAGTTTCTCATTGGAAAGGAGTAGTTCGGTTCGGTAAGAAAGGAAAGCTAAGTCCACGATACATAGGACCATTCCCAGTAATCCAGAAAATAGGACCAGTCGCTTATCGCTTACAATTACAATTACCGGAAGAGTTAGCCGGGGTACATGACGTATTTCATGTATCTAACCTCAAGAAATGTCTATCAGACGAATCGCTGGTAATCCCTCTTCAAGACATTCAGGTAAATGAAAAGTTAAAATTTGTGGAGAAACCGCTTCAAATAGAAGACAGAAAGATTAAGTTTCTCAAACACAAAAGATTGGTACAGGTCAAAGTCAAGTGGGATTCAAAGAGAGGGTCTGAATACACTTGGGAGCTGGAATCGGAGATGAAGCGAAAGTATCCTCACTTATTTCAATAAATCTCGAGGACGAGATTTTCAATAAGGTGGGGAGGATGTAAGGACCTGCAAAAATGCCCCACAATGACCCGTAAGTGAAAACCCGGACACCTGAAACCCTAATACACATGAAAAACCAAGAAAACATGAAATTTGGTCCTCTCGTGGGCCGCGTAAAACATAAGAGGACCCTTACGCGGGCCGCGTCCACTTAAGTTTGACCGGATAAGCTTTCCAGGCCATGTGTTGTCCACCTGGAAAACCTACTCGTGACACATGAAGCCTACACGTAGACTAGGGCCCCTCACGGGCCGCGTAAAGATTAAGTGTGGGTTTACGAGGGCCGCATAAAACCCATATTTCAGCTATAAATTGATCCGATCATGGCCTGTTCATCTGTGTCAAAAATCAGTTTCAAAAACGAAGCGTTCTGCTCAAAATCACATTTTCAAGTAGAGAAACGCTGCTACGATACAGGGTATTAACTCGATCGCTGCTACGATTCAATGTCCGATCGATTGAGACCAATCCGATGTGTGACACCTGTGTCACTGTGACCATTAAAAAATACCAAGCCAATGAAATATTTTATTTCATACTTGGGATTCGTATAAATATGTGTATCTTTTGCACATATCAATTCTTGTTCGATTATTAAGCTTTAAATCGCTTTCTGAAAGGTTATACGCGCACTGACGCGCAAATATAACCATTTTAATGCAACGAACACTCCGGAATAGTGAAATAGGCTTAACATACCTTAAATAACCTTTACATAACTTAGAAATAAGTTTTGAAGGCTTTGGTATGGCAAAAACAAGTTTAATCGTCTACAGGGACTAAATTCGACAAACTGTGAAAGTATGACGATTCGTACTAGAACAGACATTCCGGAACATGACCATAAGTTAAACATGCCATAAATATCATTTACATAGCTTAGAAATAGGCTTTGAGGTGTTCGGTGTGCTAAAATAAACTTTATGCTCATTCAGGGACTAAAAGCGTCAAAAAGTGCATTAGTTTGCATTTTCGCACATAACTTACGTTCTGAATACATCCGAACATCCAAAAATTTATGTAAGCACTAAAATATTTTATCTTAGTGTTTGGCATAAGAAAAATCCATTCGTCGCGCAATTTGGACCGTATTTGCGTCCGTTACGATTTCCGTCGTAATTAACTGAACAACACAACCGTACGGCCAAACGAACCGACATCCGAGATATCTTTTAGCACATTTTAAGTTCCCTATACTTTAACTTCATTTTATAGCTTTGAAATGGGGTTAACGGGTCTTAAACGTGTCAAAAAACGCATCAAAAATCAAGTTCGGAGTCACAGGGGCCTGTTCTGCCATTTTTGAAACCTGGCTGGTCTGTAGAAGGCTTACGGACCGTAAGCCCCTACCCATACGGTTCGTAAGGACCTCCCAGATCAGAAAAATCAGATTAAACAGCTGTTAAGCACTCATAATCCCCTTGCACATGGTTTTGGGCAATACTAGGGGCTCAAATGGTTTTAGAAAACCATGGGCTTGAGGTGTATGGATGAGATTGAAGCACGGTTTTCGAGGAACGATCTTAACGGCTCTCCAAAAACTATAAATACCCAACCCCCACTTCTTTCAAACCCACATTTGATCTGAGTTTTTCTCTAAGGGGTTGTGTTTGTACACTTCCTGCCTGAGATTACTTGGAATCAAATACTTGCGGGGACCCTTTGTAAGTATTCTTTCGTTCTTTTCATTCGTTTTAGCGTTAAAGTCAAACTGTGTTTGACTTTCTACATTAACCAGTTTATGGTCAATGCAAAGTTCGTTTGAACTTCATAACGTGAGCGTAATCACGATGGTTATAGCCCCTAGTGACTATACCTACTGATTACCACATTATCTAGGCTCAGTGACGAGTCGTAGTTTCGGCCAAAATGCGTATTCTGGCGTATTTTGCAACCAAACTACTTTTGGGTATCAAAACCGTTTGTTTTGATACCAAACCTGTTTTCTAAACTTGGTAAACACTTTTTAACATGTTTAGCTCGTCACTTTTAGTTTTGTGCTTGTCTAGGGTCGTAAAGGTAAGCGATCTAATCAATCGCTTATACTTTCGAACCCGACCTATTTGGTCGATCATTAGGATCCGACCAAACACCTTAGGTGACCATAGTATATAGGGAATAACCTTTCGAGGTTATACCTTATGGTCACGACGTTTAGTTAGTTGTATGATAGGTAGTTTATATGCCTTAGGTAAATTACCAAAATGCCCTTTTTACGCCAAAATTCATTTTAAACATATGTAACATAACTTTGGGTATCTAAACTGATTTGGCAACAATATTAAACATGCTAAGGCTTATTTTACTTATCATAGGACTAGTTAGGCGTTCCGAACGCGTTTTACGAGAACGACGCGTTAAAGTAGCATAAGCTACCTAAACGGGTCAGAAGCACTTAGGTTAGGTTTCGTTTTAGAATGTAGGCTTTGTTGAACCATACTACATGAGTTCTAATGCTCATTTGGTTTACGAAACCACATTTTATCCGATCCTCCGATTTAGGTCCGTTTATTAACATAGTTACCTATATTAGGTGTCGTTTGATTCTATGATCTTCTAGCATTGCTTGGTGGTTATCTAAAGACTATTAAGCAATCTCAAGTGAGTACATAGACCCCTCTTTTACTGTTTTTCAAACGTTTTGGGGTGAAACACATGTGCCTACTTGTTACTTTCGTGCTTTCCTGTTTCCACATCATATACTTGCTATGTTCATTAGTACACTATTAGTACATGATTTACATTACATTGTTTCGCTATGTATGTTTACTTAGCATACTTAGTACATTGTTTTACTTTACATTTCTGCTATGTATGTTGACTGAGCATGCTAGCACATTGATTTACATTACATTAGTTGCATATGTTTACTCAACATATGGACACATTGTTTTACATTGCATTTTGTTGCATATGCTCATCCAGCATATTAACACATTATATTACATTTTGAACCATTTATAACTATTTGACCATGCGAACCGTCGCAACCATTTGACTATGTGAACCGTTGTAACCATTTGATTATGTGAACCGTTATAACCATTTGATTATGTGAAACGTTTGTAACTGTTGAACCGTGTGAACCGTATTTGACCATACATAAACATTTCTACAATTGTTAAACATTACATTTTGGTGGTTGTTTGGGTAAGTGATTTAAGTAACGAGGCGACGTGTAATACGATAAAAACATGGTGGATACGCCGCTGGTAATTCCTATATATAAATGCTTTTATGGTATTACATATCGTAGCGTTATTTAAACCATTTCAGTTTAGACATATTACATCTACAATACAATCTTCACATAAACATCGTTTTACAAATAACTTAACTTATACAGACTCATTTTACTTGGTTATTCATTTAACCATACATTATTCTTTTATATACATATATATCATATGATTTATCCGTTGCTTTTCAAATGATTATGAAAGGAACCACTCAACAAGATTCATGGCTACTTTTATTAAACAGTTTCTTTAAAACGCAAGTCATGAATCCTATTTTCACAAAACCTATGTATCTCACAGGCATTTTTATGCTGATGTACCTATTTTCACATGTGTTTTCAGGAGCTGTTGCATAGGATGATCGAGACACACTTAGGCGGACCTGTGCCTTAGTGACTTAAAACAAAGCAAGAACTAGTTGAATTATGTTATGTACTCTTTGTTTCTTGTTTAAGACAATATAACTCTCTTGTTTGATAAATAAAACAAAACTTTAATTTCCATGGTAGTGAAACAATTAATTTTGTTACAACACTCCCCGACGTTTCCGCCACGTTTTGTTGTTTTACGTGGTCGGGGTGTGACAGAAAAGTTGGTATCAGAGCCAATGGTTATAGGGAATTAGGTTATTAGTAATGCTTTGACCTAGACTATAACCTTTCTTGGACCCCAACACAAGTTATCTTGTGTTTAGATCTTAAAACATGCACGCACCTATCCTTAGGTGATAACCACGACGAGAACATCTATTCCGAATTCGCTTTGAAAATTAATCATCTGTTTCTGGATGATTGATTACTAGGTTTTGAACCCTCTGTTACAAGGTTTTGAACCCCTTTGAGTTTTCAAAATCTCTTCAGAGTTTTGGGTCCTAAATAGTGTGAACACGTGCAAACTGGAAGAGTGAATGCCTGTACCCTGGGTTTTCTGTCTAAGTCTAGAGTGTTCGTACAAATCCACATAATCGGACCAGTCACTCTTACCTGGGAACTCTTGGGGTGAGTGTCCACTTATAGGCGAGCATGTCTTCGCGATACATTATGAGGACCTACTTGCTTTGATTCAGCCTTTGTGTGTCGTTTGTTTGCTTCATGGTTCAAACAAATGACCATCACCCATGATTTTGGTCGGTAGTTATAACATCCTATTCTTACCCAATGCCATTTCACTTGTTTTCTCTCTTATTTCCCCCCTTTTTAGAATGCCTCCTCGACGCGACAATCAGATAGCGAATGCCGAACTGGCAGAAATCATTGCGCAGCAAATGGCTGCTGCTTTCCCAAATCTTATTGCTCAACTGAACCAAGCCAACAACAACAATAATGCTCCATGCAATTTCAAGAGTTTCAATTCGGCTAAGCCACTGAAGTTTAGTGGTTCTGAAGGAGCAACTGGGCTCCTACAATGGTTCGAGAGCACTGAGAGTACGTTTTGTCCCGTTCATTGTCCTGATAATCGCAAGGTCGATTTTGCTTCCAGTGTGTTTCAGAAGAGGGCTCTTACATGGTGGAACGGGGTGATGAGAGACCGTGGTGCTGAGGTTGCTTTAGCACATACTTGGGCCAAGCTTATGGCTCTTATGATGAAGGAATTCTGTCCTCGTCATGAGCTAAGGGCTCTAGAAAGGGAATTTGATGATCTTAAGCAAGATAGCGGTGAGCATCGAGCCTACACAGACCGTTATGAGGAGTTAAGTCTGTTATGCCCGAACATGGTCACGCCTCTGGATAAGGCAATCGAAAAGTACATTGATGGCCTCCCTGACTCAGTACAAGACATTGTGACTGGTAGCAACCCTACTACAGTTAGACAGCCCATTGAGCTATCTGCAACCTTGACTGAATCTCAGATCAGGAAAGGTAAACTTTTTCGAAAAAGTGACAAGAAACCAATCGAGGAATCAAAGACCATGGATGAACAGACTGGATCCCCTAAGAAGTCAAAGAAGCGAAAGGCTTCTCAGAACTTAGCCGTGGTCGCTCACAATGGTCAAGCCGTCCCCAACCAACCAGCTCAACCCCCTGCTAGGAAGCCCTACAACGGAACTGCACCCTTGTGCAACCAATGTAGCCTACATCATCATGCTGGTGTGAAGTGCCGCACATGCCAAGTTTGTGGACTTATAGGTCATACAGCGAGGGTTTGCCCAACAGCAGCTGCACCAAATCAAGCTGGCAACAATCCCACTCAAGCTCGTTTTCCACCGGGGTCTTGCTACAACTGTGGCGAGATGGGCCATTTTCGTAGGAATTGCCCAAGGCTTGCTAATGCGAATCCAGTGCAGGGATGAGCATCTGACCGAATGGAAGACAACGCTGTTTAGAAATAATCACGTCTTATGTATTATTTTCTTTTGTTATCAAGGTCCATGAAACAATTGTTATCGTTGTTTATAAATAAAGCTTTTATTTTACAATGCAATATACAAATATTGATGTGGTTGCATGTGTAAACAACATATCCCCTACAATACCGACAATCAAGGAACCGTATCCCTTGAAGAACAGACTACCCCAAAATTCTTCCACTTTATGATCTCTTGCGTTTTACACGAAAATCCTAAGTACCCGTTTCTTCCAAGGAAAACGAAGTACAAGGCGCAAGTTACAACTCTGGACGAATACCCACTCCTTAATGGGGTACCTAAGGATATTCCCGTAAGTCCTTAATTGTTGTATACCTTAATTCGAATATGGTGATTCCTTGTAATCAAAAATCGAATTTTTAGAAGATCATCCTATCTTTTCAGATAGATGCTTGAGGACGTTGAAGTCCATCAACTAGGGTTCATGGTATGCCTTGAATACCCATTTTCAAATCGGCGCCAAGTTAATAGCAATCAATAACAAGATAATAACAATTAATAACCAAGAAAACAATTATGTGATTAAGTGCTTATGTGTTCCCTTTTATGTTTTTGTGTGATCCAAATTATGTTATCCAAATCCTCGTAGAATCTTCCATATCTTCGTATAAGGAATTCATAGTAGGATACCCAAAGGTACTACCTAAAATCCTTAATGGACTTCTACGTTGTAGTAAGTCACTTGGATTATAAAGTACTACTCCAAAATTAGACCCCTTGAGTGGTCTAGTTAAACAAATTGATCCAAAAATCTGGTTAGGAATATCATGTGATGATATGGCTGAGAGGACTCCTTGGTGGCCTAATTAAAAAAGATCATCCGTCGGTCTAATTAAAAGGACCCTATGGTAGTCACCCGCATCACAAGTTTGATTTTCTTCCCCTAAACATTACAAAACAAACTGTGCGGACTGTGCAAGGAATTACGTAATTATGGATGCATACATAATTATGGAATTTAGTGCACAGAAATCACAGCAAGTTCTGTCATGTATCTAGAGTTTAATCCTTCATTTCCAACTCTGATGAGGCAACCGTTGAAAATGACTCCGTCTGTTCATTTTCGTTTCTGAAAATTATCCGTTGAGGAAATGAATATCCGTTTGTTTAAATCCTTCATTTCCAACTCTGATGAGGCAACTGTTGAAAATGACTCCGTCTGTTCATTTTCGTTTCTGAAGATTTATCCATTGAGGAAATGAATATCCGTTTGTTTAAATCCTTCATTTCCACTTCTGAGGAAGCAACCGTTGAAAATGACTCCGTCTGTTCATTTTCGTTTCTGAAGAATGTCCGTTAAGGAAATGAATATCTGTTTGATTATCCTCTTCATTCCCGATTCTAACGAAGAACCCGTTGAGGAAAATGAATCACCCATTCATTTTCACTTCTGAAGAATATCCGTTGAGGGAAATGAATATCCGTTTAGTTAAATCCTTCATTTTCCATTTCCGAAGAACCCGTTGAGGAAAATGACTCCATTCGTTCATTTTCGCTTCTGAAAAATATCCGTTCAGGAAAATGACAAGATTATGCCTTATTTTTTATGGTTATTTAACACAAAGTCTCAGACAGAGTCCTACGAATAAATTTCGGGACGAAATTTCCTTAAGTAGCGGAGACTGTGACACCTGTGTCACTGTGACCATCAAAAAAATACCAAGCCAATGAAATATTTTATTTCATACTTGGGATTCGTATAAATATGTGTATCTTTTGCACATATCAATTCTTGTTCGATTATTAAGCTTTAAATCGCTTTCTGGAAGGTTATACACGCACTGACGCGCAAATATAACCAGTTTAATGCAACGAACACTCCGAAATAGTGAAATAGGCTTAACATACCTTAAATAACCTTTACATAACTTAGAAATAAGTTTTGAAGGCTCTGGTATGGCAAAAACAAGTTTAATCGTCTACAGGGACTAAATTCGACAAACTGCGAAAGTATGACGATTCGTACTAGAACAGACATTCCGGAACATGACCATAAGTTAAACATGCCATAAATATCCTTTACATAGCTTAGAAATAGGCTTTGAGGTGTTCGGTGTGCTAAAATAAACTTTATGCTCATTCAGGGACTAAAAGCGTCAAAAAGTGCATAAGTTTGCATTTTCGCACATAACTTACGTTCTGAATACATCCGGACATCCAAAAATTTATGTAAGCACTAAAATATTTTATTTTAGTGTTTGGCATAAGAAAAATCCATTCGTCGTGCAATTTGGACCGTATTTGCGTCCGTTACGATTTCCGTCGTAATTAACCGAACAACGCAACCGTACGGCCAAACGAACCGACATCCGAGATATTTTTGAGCACATTTTAAGTTCCCTATACTTTAACTTCATTTTAGAGCTTTGAAATGGGGTTAACGGGGCTTAAACGTGTCAAAAAAACGCATCAAAAATCAAGTTCGGAGTCACAAGGGCCTGTTCTGCCATTTTTGAAACTTGGCTGGTCTGCAGAAGGCTTACGAACCGTAAGCCCCTACCCATATGGTCCGTAAGGACCTCCCAGATCAGAAAAATCAGATTAAACAGCTGTTAACAGCTGTTAAGCACTCATAATCCCCTTGCACATGGTTTTGGGCAATACTAGGGGCTCAAATGGTTTTAGAAAACCATGGGCTTGAGGTGTATGGATGAGATTGAAGCACGGTTTTCGAGGAACGATCTTAGCGGCTCTCCGAAAACTATAAATACCCAACCCCCACTTCTTGAAAACCCACATTTGAACTGAGTTTTCTCTAAGTGGTTGTGTTTGTACACTTCCTACCTGAGATTACTTGGAATCAAATACTTGCGGGGACCCTTTGTAAGTATTCTTTCGTTCTTTTCATTCGTTTTAGCGTTAAAGTCAAACTGTGTTTGACTTTCTGCATTAACCAGTTTATGGTCAATGCGAAGTTCGTTTGAACTTCATAACGTGAGCGTAATCACGATGGTTATAGCCCCTAGTGACTATACCTACTGATTACCACGTTATCTAGGCTCAGTGACGAGTCGTAGTTTCGGCCAAAATGCGTATTCTTGCGTATTTTGTAACCAAACTACTTTTGGGTATCAAAACCGTTTGTTTTGATACCAAACCTGTTTTCTAAACTTGGTAAACACGTTTTAACGTGTTTAGCTCGTCACTTTTAGTTTTGTGCTTGTCTAGGGTCGTAAAGGTAAGCGATCTAATCAATCGCTTATACTTTCTAACCCGGCCTATTTGGTCGATCATTAGGATCCGACCAAACACCTTAGGTGACCATAGTATATAGGGAATAACCTTTCGAGGTTATACCTTATGGTCATGACGTTTAGTTAGTTGTATGATAGGTAGTTTATATGCCTTAGGTAAATTACCAAAATGCCCTTTTTACGCCAAAATTCATTTTAAGCATATGTAACATAACTTTGGGTATCTAAACTGATTTGGCAACAATATTAAACATGCTAAGGCTTATTTTACTTATCATAGGACTAGTTAGGCGTTCCGAACGCGTTTTACGCGAACGACGCGTTAAAGTAGCATAAGCTACCTAAACGGGTCGTAACGGGTCAGAAGCACTCAGGTTAGGTTTCGTTTTAGAATGTAGGCTTTGTTGAACCATACTACATGAGTTCTAATGCTCATTTGGTTTACGAAACCACATTTTATCCGATCCTCCGATTTAGGTCCGTTTATTAACATAGTTACCTATATTAGGTGCCGTTTGATTCTGTGATCTTCTAGCATTGCTTGGTGGTTATCTAAAGACTATTAAGCAATCTCAAGTGAGTACATAGACCCCTCTTTTACTGTTTTTCAAACGTTTTGGGGTGAAACACATGTGCCTACTTGTTACTTTCGTGCTTTCCTGTTTCCACATCATATACTTGCTATGTTCATTAGTACACTATTAGTACATGATTTACATTACATTGTTTCGCTATGTATGTTTACTTAGCATACTTAGTACATTGTTTTACTTTACATTTCTGCTATGTATGTTGACTGAGCATGCTAGCACATTGATTTACATTACATTAGTTGCATATGTTTACTCAACATATGGACACATTGTTTTACATTGCATTTTGTTGCATATGCTCATCCAGCATATTAACACATTATATTACATTTTGAACCATTTATAACTATTTGACCATGCGAACCGTCGCAACCATTTGACTATGTGAACCGTTGTAACCATTTGACTATGTGAACCGTTATAACCATTTGATTATGTGAAACGTTTGTAACTGTTGAACCGTGTGAACCGTATTTGACCATACATAAACATTTCTACAATTGTTAAACATTACATTTTGGTGGTTGTTTGGGTAAGTGATTTAAGTAACGAGGCGACGTGTAATACGATAAAAACATGGTGGATACGCCGCTGGTACTTCCTATATATAAATGCTTTTATGGTATTACATATCGTAGCGTTATTTAAACCATTTCAGTTTAGACATATTACATCTACAATACAATCTTCACATAAACATCGTTTTACAAATAACTTAACTTATACAGACTTATCTTACTTGGTTATTCATTTAACCATACATTATTCTTTTATATACATATATATCATTTGATTTATCCGTTGCTTTTCAAATGATTTATGAAAGGAACCACTCAACACGATTCATGGCTACTTTTATTAAACAGTTTCTTTAAAACGCAAGTCATGAATCCTTTTTTCACAAAACCTATGTATCTCACAGGCATTTTTATGCTGACGTACCTATTTTCACATGTGTTTTCAGGAGCTGTTGCATAGGATGATCGAGAAACACTTAGGCGGACTTGTGCCTTAGTGACTTAAAACAAAGCAAGAACTAGTTGAATTATGTTATGTACTCTTTGTTTCTTGTTTAAGACAATGTAACTCTCTTGTTTGATAAAGAAAACGAAACTTTAGTTTCCATGGTAGTGAAACAATTAATTCTGTTACAACACTCCCCGACGTTTCCGCCACGTTTTGTTGTTTTACGTGGTCGGGGTGTGACACGATGGATGTTTAAGTGCTGCTCCAACTTGGGCTATACTTTGTCATTCGTCGTGAATTCGATGGAAGTTTAAGTATTGCACCTTGTCATTCGTCGTGAGGGTTTTGATCTCGTGAGTTATCGTAAATGTTGTATTAACTTACTGACCTAGTTCGTATGCATTGTCATTTAATTTAGGTTACAAGGCTTATCAGTAGGCTAAACTCTGCCCGTTTAAACTCGCAATGTGAGTCATTCTCTTTTTATAAATTTGTTTTACAATACCTCAAATTACTTTCAAAGTTATAATTACAGGGATTAAGTCGTGGTTATCTTGAATCACTAGCAAGTGGGGTATTGGGCACATTACTAATTTCTCACGGTTAGGTTCATCAAATTAACAGTGATAATCATCACTACTTGGGTCAAAGGACCCAATAGTGGTATGACCATCGTCACCAGGGTGTGACACGACGCCAGATAAAAATAAGATAGTAGCCATTGTAATCGTTCTTATGCTGTAATTTATAACTAATGTGTCATTTTATGTAAACTGAGTGACTCGCCAGTATTTCCCCGCTGATAAAATATTTTTAAACATGTTTCAGGCGACCTGCTGTAAATCAAGGAAAATGCTACGGAGCATAACAAGCTTGAAGAGGTGGCTCAATAAAATGAATAAACATGTTTTGTAAACTAGGGAATTTCCTTGTGAAATTCATCTATTGTAAATTACGGGGTTTGTCCCAAATTATGGAAATAAAATAATCGGGTATTTTCAGGTTTAAAAGATCCTGTAAATCTCCCGCTGTCAACTCAATTAATAAATACCACGGGATTTCTGTACCGCGGCTCCTGGACCGGGTAAAACCGGGACAGGGGTCGTGACACAATATCCTTTTAGGCACGTTACAAATTTATTTTTTGTAAATATTTTTTTTCTAATTTTGTAATTTACACAACATATTTCATATGATAGAATTTCCATTACTTTTAAATACATATTACATATGATAGAATTTTCATTACTTTTATATACATATTACATATGATAGAATTTTCATTACTTTTATATGTTTTCCGTATACACATGATAGAATTTCCATTACTTTTTATAAAAACCAATTTGTATATAATATAAACTAGCGGAATTCCCCCACGTTACGCGACGGAAACTCGATCGATATCGATTCGTTCGTTACGATATTGACACTCGATATAGTAACCAAAAAATTCCAAAAAATAAAGTTGCGATACTCGCAAAAAGATTTTGATAAATGTTTTACATCATTGAAACCCATAAAAACTAATATTGGTACTAGTTTCATTAATGATGATACTGGCACAATGTTTGTCGATCCCAAACCAAAAAAGAGTAAAAGCACAAACCGAACAACGTACCTATTATGGTAGTACAATACCGCTTTGATAGTTCGGTCCGTATCAATTTGATACTGGAACTTGAAAAATAATTTATTATGAATACAACCATGTTTTAAATATTATTTATATCATAATGTGAAAAAATAATACAAACATAACTATTTACTTCAATTTTTTAAAACAATTAACGAACATAAATGATCAAATAAAAATTAAATCAAATAATAACTGAAATATTATTAGAAAAAACTCCTTATCCATGTTTCTTTTTAATATATGTAAAAAAAACTCTTCACATCTATAGTATGTGAGTAGAATATAGAATAAAGAAAAAATGCAATTAAATAATCAAACATCCTATCAATTGCAGCCAAATTAGTTTTGTGGATTTAGCCTTGATACACGTGGCAGAAAAATTCAAGAGGAATCTACTATTCATCACCTCTTTCTACTCATATGTACTAGATGATTTGACCTGCGCTTCGCGGCAGTAATTCAGTTGAAGATCAAAGGTGCAACCTGGTTTTCATAGAATAGATTGCAAGGTTTGGTTACAAAATGTGGTTAATACATACAAAAAGCAGCCCATAGTTTTGCAGAATGTATCATAAGTTTATTTACAATAACTACTTCAGTTATTTCAGATGTACAAAATGTATCGCATTCTGATGCATTTGGTTGCGTTCTTCTTGCTAGGCTGGTATTTGTTAGCGATCTATTCCAGGAACCTGAGTTTCTTGGTGTCGCTTACGCCTTCTGTACGTGTTGTTTAAGTTTATTAGTAATGATGTCTTTGTTAAAAATGGGTTTAAGTTAATAGTTGGAATAGGATGGGATACCTGATTGATATAATTGACGTTTAGCTGAAGGCCTATTTTAATTTGATTCTAAGGCCAGCTTTTTGTTTGCAGCAGGTGTTGTTTGTTGGGTAGGCGAAGGCGGTGTGGCTGTGATGTTTAGCGTGTTGTTGAAGACTTTGTTGACAGAGAGAAGACTTGAGTTGGCAGTTGATGAATGGGCATATTGAACTTGCATTGTGACCTCTTTTCCAATGGCTTGATATAGGGGTTCTGGTGTTTCATAAATCATAACGGTCTGCGAAGCCATGTTGCAAGATCATGTCTCTGCATTGGATGCCGATTAACCCAACGGTTGCCGCGTCAAAAAATGTTGCCATGGTAGGAGCCGTGTTGTCTGCGATTGTTGCTGTGACGCAGTACCTGCAATTAATTATTAATTAGGATATATGATTTCTTGTTTTTGTTTTTTGTGTTGTATATTTTTCTTAGGCTTACATGAATTTTGGTTCAGGTAGGTTTTGGTGGCTACCACACGACCAACCTCTTTTTGTTTGGATTATTTTTCTTGGGCATTGTGGGCACATTGTGTAGTACCATGGCCGACCTTTGATGTAAGCTGTGATTGATGCTTTGCAACTGAACGTTTGCCCCTATATCACAAAGTTATTAGATCATGACATTATTTTAATGAATAATATAAGTCGTGACTTTCATAAGAAGACCATTTGAGTACCTGGTTTTCTTTTTGGTGTTCTAAGAGTTCTGAAATCGTTCTTTTGTTTCTGTCTCTGCACGAAGATGGCGTTCATGTGATTCGTGGCCAGGGGTTGCTGTCAGTAGATGTTGTGTTCCATCTTTGAACCTATAGAAGTAAAGTTGTTTGTTAGATTAGAAAGTAAATCTTATAATTGAGTAAGATAAAGAGTTTTCTTCTTTACCTGTTTCTAGTTTCTATGACGCTCTCTACAGTGGGGTTGAAGTAAATGTGTGTTGATGGGGTTGATGACAGTTGTAGTTTTTCCTGACGTGTGGCCTTTGAAGATGATGACCTTCAACGATGTGAATGCAGCGACAACCGGTTCTTCTGCACTTAACATTGCCTTCCTATCAAAGCGTGGTAGAACCTCTTCCCATAGGGTGACATCAATGGTTGAACCACTGTATTGATTTTCTTGTTATTTTCTGATTAAAGTTAATGTTCGAAGTATTTGTTATATAATAGTACCTGATATCTGTCAATTTTACACGCAAATATTGCTTCCCCTTTTTAGTGGTACCTAGTATGGTGTGTTCTATTTTGCCCATGTAATCTGTCAAATGAAATACAGTGTTATGCTTGAATGTGCAACTGAATAAATGTATAAATGGAAGTGGGTATCTTTCAAAAAAGCACTTTTAGTTTATCGTTTTTGTTGTAGTTTATTTAGTTTTTTAATTTAATACGGTTTTATAAATATTTAAAGGGTTTTTCGTTTAATTCAATTGTTATTGGATCACATTTGCATAAACCACGAAATTGAACAACTCAAAATATCATAGACCACTAAATTTGAAAATCATAAACCACAAAAATTTTCGTTGTAGACCAGTTAGTATTGATATGTATAATAAGGGTTAAATATGTAACACAAATTCATAATAAGAGGTTAAAAGGCTTCATCTGTTTAAAAATTAGCATATATTCCCCATTTTATTAACATAAACCCTAGTTTCGATATTAAAAATCACAAACTTTTAAGATAAAAAACCTCCGATTCTTAACCATAAATTGAATATATAAATGATTTGTAAAAATAGCCCTATGCTATGGAAGAAGCTCTACAAATTGGATCTCCAACAACCCCTATCAACTAGTTTAATACCCGTCCGTTGGACGGGTTACGCTAAGGTAGGGGGGGGGATAGTGCATGGTCCTCCCAACCGCCGGAGTGATCTCACTCCGGGAGCCGCTACCCGACCAAGCTAGCTCCGCGGTGACTTCCCCATGCCGAGTTCTTACCCTGGGCGACATATGCCACTCCCAAGACTCGAACCCGGTACCTCTGGGAAGAGGTGGGTGTCGGTTTGCTACTCCTTTTCCTCTATTCCATCTCCTATTTGAAAATACTATAACCATCGAACTTTTCTTTTTCTTCTTTTCAAACCAGTGAAACACATTCTCAAAACACATTATCCAAACACTACAAAAATGACATATTAACTTTTAAGAAGTCAAAAACTTAAAAGCAGCTCAAAATAAACAATCCCAAACACCCACGTTAAGTGAACACAAGTCTAAAGAACATTATAAACAAAAGCACCATTTTTAATTTATAAAAGGAAAACCTACGTGAACGGTGTACAACCACAAACAGTATAAAATAAAACTGATAGAGAGATAAAACATGAAATACTGTCATTTTAATGTAAAAGTAAATGGTAGGCAGCACTGGGGAAAAGTGTTATAACAATCAAACCAACATCACGACATTAATAAGGCAACATAATGACTAAATTCATCTACTTGATTTAATGAATGAGGATAAAATACATGTAAATACCTGATTCTTTACGCAAGTCTCATCATCATTAAGTCAATTGTTCATCGAAGTGTTAAACGCAATTCTTCAAATCTTAAAATTAAACTCAGTTTTTTTTGTTGACTAACTTGATAGTAACAGTCATACCATTTAACTAAACTTTGACATTCAAATGTTACAATTTTTGTTTTATAATATTTTCAAGTGTGTCTCAGTTTTACTTGTATTGTTATTCCATGCTCCTTGATATATCTAGCTTAGTAATAACAATAGAAATAATAGTATGGACTTGGCCCTTTTGACCCATTTAGTAGAATAAACCCATTCGACCCTTGTAGAAAAAATGACAGTTCTACCTATTTAATAAACGTGACCTGCTTGACCCGTTGTTTAAAGCTCATTCGTTTGACCCATCAAGTATGCACCTAAACTACATGACTCGTTTGAACCCGTAAAGCTTCAACTTCCCGCTTCCAACTTGACTCCCAATAATTCCTAGTCTTGAAAAACTGCTCCTCCAATTCGTCCAAGTATGATACGTGCGTCTGATGTCGATTGTATATGGAAAGATGTGCTGTTGGATGTCTTTTTTCGTTCATAAAATTGCGCACACCCCCCACTTCAATTCAAGTTTCTTAGGGTTTAGAAAATAATGTCTATATATGCACTAAAAGGCCCAATGCATCACCCGTTCGATTCCTTGCTCGGTTAAAACCGAGCCGAGCAGCTCGGTTCGGTTTAAAAACAAACCGAGCACATGCATAGGTACGCTCTCTTGTCGCTCGTTCGGTTTCAATCGAATTTATTTTTATTAATATGTATATATATATATATATTATATTATTTTTATTAAATATAAACATAAAACTATATCCAGCCCTAAATCCTCAATTCCTCATTTCCACATAACCCATCTTCAGTTCAAAAAAAAAAAAAAAAAAAAACCCTAGTCTCTCTCAACTCTCAACACATCCAGTCCAGCCGACATCATCCAGTTCCACCGTCACATCCCTCATCCGCCGACATCACCATCCGCCGCAGCCCGCCACTCCACCGGCATCACCGTCCGCCGTATAGCCACTCCACCGTAGTGCCGTACAGCCGCTCCACCGTAGTGTCGTACAGCCGCTCCACCGGTTAGTGTATAATATGCATTTCATATGAGAGTTTTGTTGGTTCTCAAAGTTCAAACATGTTCTGTTTGTTTACCTTTGAATTTGACAAATATGTTCTGTTTGAATTTGACAAATATGTTCTAGTTTGAATGGTTGTGTAGGGGTACTAAATAAAACTGAGCAAAAGTGAACCGAACCGAGCGGCTCGGTTCCAAACCGAACCGAGCACGAGCATACCTCCCTTTGGTTCGGCTCATGAACACCCCTAATTCTACTTCATTTTAATGGAAGCAATTTTTCATATATTTCAGGGTTTGACCCTGTACAAGCGATAAGTGAATGGGCTGGATTTGACCCTGTACAAGGTTTGGTCTACCAAGCTAGTTATGGACCTTTCATATATTTTAGTGAGCTACTGATAAGCGAATGGGCTGGATTTGACCCTGTACAACGTTTGTTCAACCGAGACAGGTATGAACCTTTCATCTATTATTTATGTACTAGTAGGGTGCCCGCGCGATGCGACAGGGGCGACACTTTGGATTGAGACACTCGTTGCAGGTAGTTTTCTTATTTGTATATGATAACATTATTGTGGTGGATATATGTCATAAAATTAAAATAACATATATTAAAATTCGTATAAAATTAAAACGTAATTTATAAATTGATGCAAATTAACAATCTAACATTTGAAAGTACAACATCATATGATTGTTTTTTCGCAATCACTGGATTCGAAATTGGATCCATTATCAAATGTTTAGCAATAGAAATGAGTGCCCTACTATGTATTTATAGTAGGAATATAGAGGTGAATTAGGGTTATTTTGAAATCTGGCACCCCTTTGTTTAGGAAGTTAGTTGCATCTATTTAATTTTGAATCTACCAATCTTTGAAAAAAACCAAACGTGCATAAAATAATAATAATTGTATCCAGTTAAAATGTTTGTTTTCAAATGTGAAATAATAATAATAATTGTATCTAGTTAAAATGTTTGTTTTCAACTGTGAAATAATAATTATATGTATTGTTACTTTGAACAAAATAATTATATATACTTTGATTTGTTAAAAATTCATATTAACGGTTTTCGTCTTGCAGATTTACGAAGTGTCGCGGTGCCGATTTATCATCTTGGAGTTGATGTATCTAGTTAAAATGTTTGTTTTCAACTGTGAAATAATAATTATATGTGTTGTTACTTTGAACAAAATAATTATATATACTTTGATTTGTTAAAAATTCATATTAACGGTTTTCGTCTTGCAGATTTATGAAGTGCCGCGGTGCCGATTTATCATCTTGGAGTTGAGCTGAACTTGTTATATAGAATAGATTTTAATTTGATTATCATGTACCAGAAAACTTGGAGGAATATTGTGGCTGGTAACTTTGTGTCTCGTGTCAATATTGCGGCTGGTAACTTTTCAATATTGCGGCTAGTAAAGTTAGGGAATATTTTATAGTTTATTAATGCCGTTCAAAACAAAAAAACTTGTACAGAGTCACTTAAACATTCAATATTGCAGCTAGTAAAATTAGGGAATATTTTAGTTTATTAATGCCGTTCAAAACAAAAAACTTGTACAGAGTCAGTTTGTTAATGCACGGTAGCTAGGTAATGGTCAAAGCGGGCTTGGGTAAAAAACAAATGTTGGCTTTAATCAATTGTACATTTACGCATCGGCTATTTGTACTTTATGAACGCACGGCGAAACTAAAAAAGACAACTATCGAAACGTTTAAAAAAATGTGCCGATCGTAATGGTACCTTCGGATTTTTTTAAAACATTACAGGTTGTAAGATATCGCTGGAATACGTTAAAGAATTAAAGAAGGGGGGAGTGTAACTAATTACCCATAATTATGTTAAATGTCAAGGATTTAAATGTAATAGATTGAGGGACTAAAAAATAATTATGGTTTAAAAGACCACTTTACCCTCATTTTAGGGGTTTATTTATAAATATGGAGGGAAGAAGTTCTTAACTTTTGGGAATCCTTCCCTTCTGCATTATATAATAGTATAGATAATTTGTGTTGTATTTTGTTTACAGGTCTAAAAGGTTGGAATGAACCGAAAATAGTTTTTAAAATTGAACCGAAAATCCATTTTGTGATTAGAGTCTTGTGGTGAAGTGTTATTAAACAAAGTAGGATTTTTCATAGGCATGTTTAACGATTAGGATTATTTAAGATAATATTTGAGCTTTTAAGAAATATCATTTTTTATAAAATATTCAAATAAGTATTAAGATACCTAATAACAACTTGCTAATATAATAATGCTCTATTGAAGGATAAAACAATAATGAACGAAAAAGGAATAGGACTTTAAAACTTGAAAGATAATAGGTAGAGAGAATCATACAGATCTTTAAATCAGTGTAATTTTTCCAACGTATTTAAAACAATTTCAAACACAATAAACAAAAGAAGTATTAGTACCTTGTCTGATCTGAGGACAAAAATTTAAAGATTTCAAACACAATAAACAAAAGAAGTATTAGTACCTTGCTAATACAATAATGCTCTATTGAAGGATAAAACAATAATGAACAAAAATGTTTTCATTATTTTAACTTAATTGAGACGTCACATGTGTTAAAATATGTTTTGCAGGTTGAGCTTGAATATTTTTGTGTGAAATCAGTAAACCGTCGTAAACAGAAGACTATGCACCGGGTGTGGGTTCATGGGAAGTTCCAAAAACCCATGTAAGTTCGTTTTGTACTAAATTCTAGATGATAGAAACGCATAAAAAACATCATTAAAAAACTCAAAAAGAGAACACATCTCAGTTTATTTATTAGCTTTATTTTGGCTTTGCCTTCGCAAATCTTATTTGTCATAACACATAACACAATCTGCAGTTAACTGGTCGTGTACTCTAAACTCCTTATCGTAGAGTAAGAACGTACATTTTACAAGCGTGAGATTCTACAGTTGCCGAGATTTGTCCCTTCACTGATCTTTGAGTCTTGTACTGCAAAAACAAAAAAAAAAAAAAAAAAAAAAAAAATCCAAGTGAGACATTTAAGTTGCTGCAAGTAGACATGTACAAAAAAACCGGTTCGAAAAAAAAACGACCCCGTTTGAAAAAAAAAACCGGTTTCAACCCGATTTGGCCCGAGGGTTTGGATACCAGTTCGTATTATAATCCGAACTAGTTAAAAAACGATTTAAACCGTTTTTTTTGTCCCAGACCGGTTTATAACCCGGACCGAACCGGTTTAATAGGTTTGCGGTTTGATCCTCAGAAACCGGTTTTAAACCTGAACTGGTTTGAAAAAAAAAACCTACTTTGTTTACCACTTGAAAAACCGGTTCGGTTGGTAAAAAAACCTATTTGTACACCTCTAACTGCAAGTGCATGCTAGAATGACAAAAAAATTAATTCAAAATAATAAAATATTTTTTGATAGTCTTACCGCCCACAAGTCACGAGCTTTAACGACTGTGGTCGAGTTGAGTCCTATGTCGGACCAATATGCTGTAATTTCGGCTGTTGGGCTTCCTCTGTTCCATAGAATCACAGCAACTTTGTTATGTGCAAGTGGGCCATCCTAGACCTCCAAATCACCATTTTTCTTAACCTTCTTTCCTTAGACTCCAAGGCTCTCTGTATCAACACGAGGCAGGTGAGTAAATATCCAAAAAATTATAAAAAGAAAATAATTATAAATTGACTTAACCGACCTTGATTCACTGCTATAACTTCTCTATTACTGAGTATGTAGTATGTTTCTTTGCTTATTGATCGCACATCGCAACCGACCAATAAAGGCGCCTAAAATGTCTTGTCAGTCTCTTGGTTTTTTATGAAATTATGATAAAAGTAACTATTTTGAAACATGGACTTCACAATGCATAATTTATGTTAACGAAACAAAACCAATACTTACCTTCACTTGTAGGTCATTTGTTCCATCAGTTTGTTGCTGTTCAATCATAATTGATGACTACAAGAAGTAAAATACTGATTAAAGACGTGGTCTGTAAATCAACACAAAGCAAGAAGATAATTGGTATGTACCTTTTCAGTCTGCTATTCTTGCTCCATACGACTTCGTGTTTATTAGACAATAATTCTAATAAGAACATCACTCCACCCTAGCTGTATAGGAAACTAAAAAATCAGTAGTTAACATATGTACAACATTGTATTTGGTTTAGTATTACCTTCATTGCATAGTTGGCTGCTTTGAATAGGTAGTAGTTATCCATTAGGGTGTAGTCATCCATGGCTGCAAATCTTTGCTGTCTGAATGGAAATGATATGTAAGCAAGAAATATAGAAGCTTGGGGTATGTATTATATAATCATCATATTGGGTAGTTACATCCTCCACTACTCCACTAACTTGCTGAAATAAAGGAATTAAAACCGTATTTTGTTTTTTTTAGTTTCTAATTCTGTATTTTTATTGGCTTATCTTAGGAAACTGCTGCTAACTGCTGCAATATGGGATCGTAGAGAAAGATAGGGGAGTGGAGTTATTTCAAGGGAGTGAGGAGTTTACAGGGAACTGCTAAGAACTGCCAACATAGCAGTTAATTTTGTGAGTCGTGGAGTGGAGATAGTGGGCAACAAAAGGTGGAGGTAACCACCCGCTGCAAAAACTGACCATAACCTCTGGGAACCGCCATTAGAGTGGTTATTTTTGGGGGTTTAAACGGCTGAGATTTCATCTCAGCATGATCCGACGGTGAATATTGATTTGCAAAGCGGTTAGACTTAATGGGTTTAATATATATATATATATATATATATATATATAAATGAGATGGATTTGGGCTAGGTGGCATTTGTATTTGGCCATCTTGGCTGATGTGGCAATTTACTTTAGGAGGGAACTCACATTTTCGTTTTACAATCACGATTCCAAGGAAAAACAGGCGGGATCCGAAATATTTTGGGTCGGGTTTTATGTTTCCGAATACACCTTATCAAAAACATTCGGATCATTTAAAACCTACTTCATTTTCTTTTCTCTCATTCATACCTACCTACCTCAACTTTACCCTCTTCTTTCTTCCTTTTGTTCTACAATCGGTTATCTTCTCAGCAAGTTTTCAAAAATTAGGTCAACATCAAAGGTAAATACACTAAATTGAAGCTAAATATGTGTTATTATATGTTCTGAATGAAGATCGGAGTTTGATTTTATGTTATTCGTTTGTACTTCTATTAACTTTTTATTTGGTCTGATTTCTGTAGATTCGGCCATAAATCTTGCAGGTATGTTTTTTTTACTTTGTTGTTTAGTATTCATCTTTTATCTAACCGATTCAACATGTTTACTTTTTTTATAAACCAAAATCTATACCAGAGGTTTTTGTAGATTTTTGTTTGAAACAAAATCAAGTTTTTGATTTTTCTTGATTTCTGTAGATCCGACCATATTTATCGCTGTTACTGATTTTGTTTGATTTTTTTTCATGTCAATCCCTAACTCCGTCATAACAATCGGAATCCCATCATATGTCAAGCAACAAAGGTTAGTTAAATCTTATACTTTTTTTTTAATATTTTTTAACTTTATCATATATAATTTTATGTTTTCTGTTCACTTTTTTTTAATCAATACTATATTATGAATGTTTTATGGTATATCGTTTTTTTAATTGATAATATATTTATTTGAATTTGATTGATATTGTTTGTTTTTTGAGATATATAGTCTGCCTTATGCCTTATTCTTATTAAATTAACAGTGTTTTGAAAATATTATAACTTTATTATTCAGTTATCATTTTTTAAAATTTGCTTTAAAGATATCTTTAATTTATTTTTACAAAAGGTTTTTTTTTTCTATAAACAGAGTAATGTTTTTAAGCTTAATTTATGAATTTGAAATTCTAATTCTGTTTCTGTAATTATACATTGTTTCTATAATTAGGTTGCGGTTATATTTTAAAAAAAAAATTACTTTCCTTTGTAGTTATGGTTCCAATCAACTATTCAACTTCCCTCCAATCTTCTTCCAAGAATACCATCGGTTTCCATATAACAATGTATTTCTTCAGTGGATTTACATATATAGATGGTTTTACATTCTTCACCGTCTTCATCTACATTTACTTTTTCTTGAATCGATATCTGAATTTGACATATCGCTCTATAAACATGTAAGTTGTTTTTGTTATATTCATTCTTTAATCATTATTCATGTGTTCTTCCTTTTATTTAATGTGTGTAAACTATGTTTATGTTTATTTAACTCTAAATCCGATTGGGATTGAAAAATATGTTCATTTTTGTGTTTTAAGATTATGGTTTTGTTAAAGAATATGTTGTTTATGCAAAACCTTAAAACCGATGTTGATGTAGAATATTTTTTATTTCTAATGTTTATTTATTCTATCAACTTTATACGAAACCCTACATCTGATTGTTATGAATATCTGTCTTAAGTTTTATTTGAAATGATGTAAAATAACTTTTATTTGATTGTGATTGTTAATAACTTTGTGAATGTCATTCAAAAGCATAAATCCCCTTGGTATTGTAAAATAGGTTGATTTAGTGGTTTTAAGAATATGGTTTTGTTATATAAAATGATGTTTATGCAAAACCCTATAACCTATTTTGATGCAGAATGTGATGTTTATAGGAAACCCCGAATCCGATTGTAATTGAATATAGTTTTTTTATGAATTTTATTATTTTATTTGGTATGATTATGTTTATATGATTTTTTCACTCTTATGTATTGTTTAAGTTTATGTTATACAAACCCTGATTCTGATTGTCATGGAAATTCTTATGATTTTGTTTTTCTTTCACATGTTTATGTAATTTATCAATTTTTGAGGTCACTTTATCTGTATTTGACGATAGGATAATATGATTGTATATTTGTAGGTTTTTTAAATGTTGTTACTTTTCAGTGTAAATCATTTGGTTACAAGATTTTTTATTATGATGTTTCATAATTTTTATATCATCGGTTGCCTCCATTTGTTCTAGATTTTGGAATAAAAGATACTTATTATGATGTTTGTTACATATTGAATGTTATTATAACATGTCGTTCACATTGTTTTTTTTTGTTGTCATTTATATTTATTTTAATAATTCATCATTTCATGGTTTGTTTATGTAACGTGTTTTTGTAGGTTTTTGATATGGCTGAAAGTTCATCAAGGTATGTTTTTGTTCATTTTGTGACTTTATGTAACATTTCATTTGTACAATCTGTGATTTTTTTCATTTATTTGTTTTTTTCTCACACTAACCTTAACATGTTACACTTTATTAACATCGTCATTTTTAAATCAGTTTCAAAGGACCCTGGTTCTTAAGGCTAATGAATGTAGCAGACGAACTTATTCTGGTAAATGATAAATTATTACATAGATTTTTTTTCTTATTATTAAATACAGTTTATTATTATTGTATCGTTTATATCTTTTCACTATAATTATAATTCATTTTGCATTTGTTTGTTTCATTAGTCCATTCCAGATGTTGCTGCGTGCAAACTATGGGGTGTTGATAAAGGCCCTACAAATATTATGATACACACTGAAGATGGCCGATTATTTAATGTTTCTTTAAGCGCTTGTAAAGGAAAGTTATTCTTCTTCCATGGTTGGTCCAAAGTTGTAGAACATTTGCGACTAACCAAAGGCTGTCTGGTAGTATTTAATCCTGTAGATTCTACTACGTTTAAATTAACATCTTTTGTTGATGGGGTTAGTCGTGGCTCTTTTTGGACGTATCTGCTCCCTCCATCATATCATTTTTATGTAAGATAAATTCTATTTTTTTTCCTATTGTATTGATGTATTACTTTACTTATATTAATACTATTTTTTTTTCTATTTTATTATTCCCACAGGTCATTCCTGAATGTATCCTGCCAAAAGTTTATGATTATTCCTCAAATGATGTAATTTCTACTGTAATTATAGACAACAAAACGTTTAAAGTTGCCATTGAAACGTCTGAGGGTAAAGTTGGTTTTACCGTTGGTATTGACGTAATTGTTTGTCAGTTACAGTTGAAGGCTGGTTGTATATTGTTATTTACAAAAGGTTTTGGTAATTTTTTCCATTTAAAAATTTTTGGAAAAAACGGCGTTGAAATTTATTTTCCTGATGTGGATGTCGATGAGGTAACTTAAATTTTGTTACTTAATTATATATTTTATATATGTTAATGTAATACATCTTGTATATCTAATTTGCAGGTTAAAGTTGCACCTATCGATGCTGAAAATGAAGTTGATGAACAAATACATGGTGGTGTTCGTCGTTTTACTCGAATGGCTGGTGAACGTTATTTTGTAAGTTTTAATATCATTTTACAAACCTCTGAAAAACAAGTTTTAAAATTTTTTGTTACTTAATAAACATTGTTCTTTTACTTTCATATTTATTATTAATTTTATTTTTACAACAATACAGAGGATTCCTGATCCTGTTTCACGGATGGCTAGACTTGATGAAGGTTTAAAAGATATCACCGTTAGACTTATGCATCTGGATCCACCAAAGCAATTTACCAACGGTACTAGACGTGAAAAAAAAGCGGCGGAGGTTGGAGATACGCGTTAACCAGTTGGAAGAAGTTCATGAAAGCTGCTAGAATTAAGGTCCGTGACACGGTTGACTATTCTTTTGATGAAAATGAACAGGTGTTGATTGTTGAACGAGTTGTACCTTACGTTAGGCGTAGTCATTAGTTATATGACATTTAGGGCATGTTTTTTTGCCTTTCATATGTTAGATATTAACTTTTTTATACTTGATCCGCTATCCCTTAAACAGATTATATAACTTTCAGTATTATATTTTTTAAACTAATGATTCGTATTGTTTTATCTTTTATTGGAAAGAATTTTTGCGTTTTTTTTTTTTTTTTGCTTTTCAGGCTATACCTATATGTATGAGTAGATTTATATGGACCAATAAGTTAGAATCCTCAACTGTTAGACTTAAATTTGATGAAACGCATTCATGGTGTGTTGTTATCAAATTAATAGAAGATGTATTCTACTTTACGGATGGATGGTCTGAGGTTTTAAACTACTTTGGCCATGGATATTTCTTCATTATTTTCAACTATCTTGGTGATCGTACTTTCAAGTTCAAGCTCTCCTGTCATGATCCAAATAAGGAGTTTGGAAAACCGTTTTGTAAAATTATTCAAAATCCTTTACAAAGTCCAATGGTACGTAATTTTGTTATAGCTTTTAATTTTTTTATTTCGATTTATTAAAAAACATAATAATCATAAATTTGTAATAATTTATTTTTTTACAGGTTCTACGGGATACTTTTCTTTCAGAACATTATGATTATCCTTTAAAGGATAACATGATTATACTTAACGTATCCGAGAATCATAAATGGGAAGTCCGTATTAGAAAGATTGGTCCAAATTATTGTTTTGCTGATGGTTGGTTTAAATTTATTGAAGATCTAAGGTTAAATCCTGGTGATATTCTATGTTTTAAAATAAACGACGTGAAACATTTTAATATTACCATATTCAATAAACACGGTCGTCAAGTTTTGTTAAAGAACACTCCTTTGATTGAGCAAGAATATGAACATATTAGCAATGTGGAAGGTTATCGACAAGTTAGTGACGATCCTAACTATCCTTTTTTCGCAATGACAGTAACTAATGAATTGGTATTATACTATGCTGTTTTTTGTTTATTATTTTGTTTATTTTTAGTGTTTTACATTTAATAACATTTACATATTGTTAATGTTCTTACAAAATGTAGATCCTTCCCAAATTGATTACAGACTTAAGTGGTTTAAATGAGTTTTCTGAACTAAAGATCAAAGTTCTTAAAGGAAATACTTGGGTTAAGAATCTTCGTAGACACAATATTGATGGTCAAACAAGGTCTGTCAATCAATTTATTATCTTATTTATTATTTATCTTTTACCCTATTTGTATATGTATTACTAACAATTTTTTTCATATTTTATCAACCATAGGTACGGTGTTGTTGGATGGCATGATATACTTGAAGCTGAACATATTTCCTTAGGTGATGATTGTTTTTTCAACTGGTCTAAAACGAATTCCAAGTTATTGGTTACGAAACTCCAGCAAGCAGAAGCGCTACAGTAATAGACTTTCAGTTTTTATTTAAAACCCGAAAAAACATATATCTTACATTTACTTTTTGATCCCCCTTTATTTACGTTTGTGGTACAATGCGTTTGTTTTTTTAGTATTTTAAACTCAGATTGCCATTTTAATTTTTTCTGTACAGTCCGTTTTTGATAATTAACATAAATCATTTATATCATAAGTATAAACATATATTTTATTTATACATCTTATTCATCATATAATTTTTCGTTTATTAATATATATGTATATATTTATATATTTATTTGTTTAGAAAGATAGATTAACAACCCGTGAGTATTCACGGGTTATAACCTAGTATATATATCTATATATAATGGCAGTCTACAATTTTATTTTCATAAGCTTAAATGCCAGTTCCCCAAAACCAATCCCTCGTGTGAGAAAAATACATATATTATTGAATGACTAAATTTGAAGATATTGTTAAATTCTAGAAAATAGAAACAGGAAAGAAATATTGAAATTGTAGGACAAGTCACGATTTTCTTTCAAAATTATAAAAATCAATTACTTAGAGCTCCAATTTTACTCCAACACTTACAGGGAGGCCTCCCACTTCGATCTGAAAATCAAATTGCATGATTATAATTGTCCAATCATTACTCAAACATAGGCAAGTGCCAAGTCACTCCACCCCTTTCTTCCCAAATCCCTAATTCGCTCCCAAAACCCTCACCGACTCGCATTTTTCCCATCAGCTGCCATTCTAAAACCACCAACCATCCCCACCATAATCATGAACTGAATATATAAATGATTTGTAAAAATAGCAACAAACCTGTGGAACACTTGCTGCTTCAATATAAGGCTCCGTTTTTTCAGTGAGAAGAGAAATCACCAGCTCTTACTTGGGACACATTGGAAGGTCGATCATTTGGAAACCACTGTAATTGATGAAGGCTCTGTTTTTTCAGTGAAAGGAACATTGGAAGGTCGATGATTTGGAAGCCAGTTACACTGATGAATGTCATTGAAACAGTACACGCGGCATCCATAGAAAGAGAACAACACAAAAGGTAAGAGATATGTAACCTAATAGTTAAAAAAGTTAGATCTGAGGTTTATATTCATATGTATAAAGTGAGCCCATTAAATTGAAAGCCCATTAAAACCCAGTAAAATAGTAAATGTGAACACTGTTCATGAGCAGTTTGTATTGATATGTATAACTAGTTAAATTCCCCCGCACGTTGCGGCAGGTATCATTCGGTATAGGTTCGATTCATTACGACATCGATACGGTATCGCCACTCGGTATATCAAGCGAAAGATAAAACCCAAAAAATAAAGTCATGATATGACCAAAATAATATCAATATGTGTTTTACATCGGTCAAAAACCATAAATACGAATATAAGTAACGATTCTGATAATAAGGATACTGATACCATGTTATACAGTCGAAATCGCCAGGGCATCAATGCAGACATTATCTTAAATGTTATATGAGAAAACTTAAAATAATAAAATAAGAAAACAATAAAATAATAAATTAAAGTAATAAAATAAGAAAATAATAAAAACTTAAAAATACTATAATATTAAAAAAGTTGAATTACTGTTCATGACGAGTTCCTATTAATATGTATAATAGTTTATAGTTTATTTTTTTACGTATTGCGTCACGGCTAAAACGATCAAATGACAATGTAAAACAAACGTGATTTGAAAATAAAGCATGTTATTTAGAAAGTCAGGTTATTAGAACGGTTTAGCTTATCATCAAAATTCGAACCGTTTTATGATACAAAAATAAATACTTTATTTTGAGTACAACTTCGTTTTTAACAAAACTTACAACGGAATGTCGAGAAAAAAAATCAAGCACAACTACGTATTTAAGTTTTTAGAGAAAAGTTATAAACATAAATTATTAAATAAGTATCAAATTAATTGATAAATTAATATATGTTCTAAAAAAAGAAAAAAAATTATTAAAAAAACGGTAAAGAAAATATATGGTTTTAAAAAAGGAAAAATAAATAAAATATATGTTATTAAAAGTAAATCTAATACTAATAAAAGAATGAAGTTAATGCCAAATGCCATTCTCTCATTTCATTTACTTTTATCAAATGCCATGTGACATTCTCTTATTTAATTTATTTATATATTAAATTGATATTATTAATGTATTAAATTAATCTATAAAATTATTAATATATAATATATTTAATCTATAATATATTAAAAATGAGAAGTGATGTACAAGATGGTAATTTTGTCACGCGTAAGTAATATGTACAACAAAGATAAAGCAGGCAAATATTGAGACAATCTCCATATTTTTAAGACGCCTGAGGGGCAACACAGAGATTTCAACCCTACATTTATGTCTCTGATCTTCACATTTAATTAAGTTATTGATGAATTTCACCACCGCAGTTGATCAGTCCATCTTGCAGTTGATCGGTCCATCATTTTTTATATGAACCTGCAATCGCTCTTTAGGTGAAGATTTATCATCCAAACGCACAAAAGATCTTCATCATCATCTTCTACTCCCAAATTCCCAAATCTTCCATCTAGGGTTCCGATTGAGACTTCCAGAGGTATGTTGTTGGATTTGATTATGTTTGGTAATGATGATAATCGAATGACTAATCTATACCTGTGTTTTGAAGCTGTAATCGGTGTTTAAAGGGACGGATTGAAGCTGAAGGTGTTGTCATCAAGAAGCCGACCACGGTGCGTGTCAAACAATGATTCTAATTATACTTTTGCATCGATTGTTTACTTTTGTTTTATTCAGTTGAATCATTGAAAATCAGATGAGTGGGGCTAGATTGTGTTCGATATTGGGCGAATTAGGGTACGAAGGTCTCCAATCTTGAATGGATTTGCTCCAGCTTTCGAACTCTCGGTATTTCCTGTCTCTAGAAACCATCCAATTACATGTTTATTTTTATATGCATTATTGTTCTCAGATTGCTTTCTAGATTGTAGGAAGTTCAATTTTGTAGTTAGGGCCGCTATTTCACAATGTTCTTGGCCCCAATTTGTTAGTCAGGGTCAACGAGTTTTCTATCTTCAATAGAAACATGTTAGATAGAGCATGTTTAATACTGATACTGCTAGAGGATCTAATATTGTGTTTGTGTCTGTGTTTGAATTTTCAGGTATGAACAGTTTACATATAATGTAAACGACAGGTCTACGACTGTAAATATGTGATAATGATTCTCGACTGGAGCAAGCACGGTTTGTATTTCGCATCCATGATTCAATTCATTGTAGTTTGATCGTATTTATGGTGTGTGTTTGGCCAATTTAATGTCTGTCAGCGTTCTCGTCTTTCTTCTTCGCACCATTTTATTTTTATTTTTATGTGAATCGGTGACGTTCATATGTAAATTATTACAATTTAGTGTTGATTGAGTAACTGATCTATTGATTTACGTGTTTAGCTTTTCAATTTGACTGTGATTATATTTTGACAGTTACAAGATCTTATATTTTTACTGTCGAAAGTAACAATGCAGGGGTCATGGCTCCTCCGTTCACGCTTTCAAAAGATAAGATTGAATTACAGTTTGCAACAAATCATTTAGGTATGTGCCTATCAGTGTTTGAAAGAATAAACAGATCATGCTTTTGATTATCTAATTATTTAAAGTGTGGTCTTCTTTCAGGTCATTTTCTTTTGACGAATCTGTTACTTGAGACCATGAAGACTACTTCACGGGAGCACAAAAAAAAAGGAAGAATAGTAAACGTGTCATCGATGGGTCATCATATGGCAAACAAAGGAATTTACTTTGATAAAATAAACTATGAATCAAGGTATACGACCCAAATTCATTGCACATATTTGTATGCGACATTTGGTGTGTGTATGTGAACGTTTACGGTTTTTTATATGGTTCAGTTACAGTCCCATATATGCCTACGGGCAGTCAAAGTTGGCCAACATATTGCATGCCAATGAGCTAACAAGACAATTTAAGGTAAAAAAAAATTAATTGTGCTATTTATCAACACATTATAATTGACTCTCTTGTAATAACCAGGAAGAAAGAGTGGAGTTAACAACAAACTCGCTGCATCCTGGTGCCATTGCAACCAGTCTTTTATGTCATCACAGCTTTCTCGAGGGTAAGAATTGGAACCTTTTAACTTAACCTCTACTGTTTAAACCTCTTTGTTACATATTGTTATTGAATCAGGTGTAATGAACTGGGTTGGTAAATACTTCCTGAAAACTATCCCACAGGTTTATGTTGGGCCCCACTGAATTTGCGTTTCTGAACCTAACTTTCCATGAAACTGACACTTTGGACCCTTTCGATTTTCAGGGAGCTGCAACTACATGTTATGTGGCGTTACACCCACAGGTCAAAGGGGTCAGCGACGAGTATTTTTCAGACAGTAACATAGCAAAGCCTAGTTCCCTTGCTAAAGATTCTGATTTGGCTAAGAAACTCTGGGATTTTAGCCTGAGCATGGTGGCTCTATAATTGGACTGAATATAGTGAAATATTGTAAGATTTGCTTATATGGTTTCATGCATGAGGATTTTTTTTTTACTTGCAATAGCAAGGTGCAATCTTATTATCTTTAAAAGATTTGTAACGTGGCACGTAATATTGTAAATAAGACTTGAACACTTATTTAAGTTATTATCATCACTGATAAAGCTTTTGTAGTGCACAAACAATCATCACTAACTAAATATGTGATTAATTAGTGAGAGAAAGAGGCCCACCAAATAATCCTCTAACAAAAATTTAGTTTATATATATATAATATAATAATAATGATGATAACATTGGCAAGCTGAGCTCGAGCTGAGCTTTGGCTTGTTTAAGCGATATTGAAGCGAGCTCGAGCCGAGCTTTTAGCTCGTTTGAGGTTGTTCTCAAAATACCTCGAGTCGAGCCGAGCTCGAGCTTTTGTAATTAAAATTTCCCTACATAATGCCAGATTTTATAATTTGTATAAGTTATTTGTTTGTGTTTGGGAAAATCTTTACATATTTTGTTATTTTTATTACCATTATTAGTATAATTATTATTATTTTTGGTTTATTATCATATCTTAATGTGTCTCTGTGTGTGTTTATTTATTATATATATGAATGACTATTGAATTTGTAGATCTAGGTCAATGCCTTTTGGTTTCATGTGTGTATTGTGTAGATAACTCTATACTCGAAACCATGTAACACTAAACCAGTTTGCACAAAAGCACATGAATAGTCGAAAACAGGGCTGAAAACAGGTTTTCAATTAGTTTGCACAAAAACCATGTAACACTAAACCAATTATCTTGTCTCAGGTTTTTATTTTGACTTTAGTTTATTTGACTTAAAGTTGTACTTGTAAAGAATGCATTTGAATCTTGGTTGTGTTTTCAGATAGAGAACGAGTACGGGCTCGTTGAATGGGATATCAGTGCCCCTGGAAAAGCTTACACTAATGGGCAGCCCAAATGGCTAACGGTCTAAAAGCCGGTGTCCCTTGGATCATGTGCAAACAAGAAGATGCCCCTGATCCAATGGTGAGGTTGATCAAATATTAAAGACTGGCCCCAACGGTTTTGGTAACTGGATCTGTAAAATCTGGTCGCTTATTTCAGTTTCAGTTTGTTTTTTATGCTGTAAGATTAACATGTTGCAAACAAGTTTGTTGTGATTTTTTTCTAATTAAGTTTTTTTTGTGCATGTAGTGCCACCGGAACAACTTTATGCGACTCAACTGTCACAGCTTCAAGAAATGGGCTTCTTTGATACCCAAGAAAACATCAGGGCGTTGCGTGCTACTACAGGTAATGTTCATGCTGCTGTTGAGAGGCTTTTGGGAAACTTTGGCCCGTGACGACGTGGAGTTGTTTTCTTCTATTTAAAGACAGCTAATATGAGTCCGTTTTTTACAATATTCTTTTTTAGACATAGGGAGGCATGTGGATTTTCGTTTGAGCCCGTGTGTGTGTACACAACTTATTTTGTATATTTTTTCTTATCGAATTATGTTCTCGGCCCATATTATCGACTCCGCTGTAACGCGCGGGTTCCCCACTAGTAATATATAAATACAAATGATTATTATACATTATCCCAATTTATCTTTGTGTCAATTTCTTAAACTTTATTTTTTATTGATTATATGGATTTTGTCCTTGTTTTTTTAATTAAAATATTTAAATTATAAACATATACATAATTAAATGAGTATTTAAATTAAATTAATACTATATTAATATATTAGATTAATCTCTAATACTATTAGTTATTGATATATCTAATAATATATAAATATAAATAATTGTTATACATTATCCTAATTTATCTTTGTGTCGATTTCTTTAACTTTATTTTTTAAAGATTAGATAGATTTTTTCTTTTTTTTTTCATTAAAATATTTAAATTATAAAAAGATAAATAATTAAATGACTATGTAAATTAAATTAATAAATAATTAAATAAGTATTAAAATTAAATTTTATATAATCCTTAACTTATATTTTAATTTATGATCAATAATAATTAAGTTATTTCTAATTATTGTGAAGAATATTTATATAGCATCTTGAGTTTACATCTGGTCAGTAGAATAAACTAACGGAACAGATTTGATTTGTTTTAGTTATTAACATTAACAAATATATAATTTGAAGTAATAATTACTGAAATCCCCTGTGCGGTTCGACGGGAATTCAATTTCGATCGATATCGGTTTAGTTCATTATGGTAATGACACTCTGTATAACAACCAAAAGAAAAAAACCAAAGAAATAAAGTCGTTAAACTTCAGAGTATAAAAGTTTTGTGGTCATTTAAAAAAATGTATAAACTTTAATGATCTTGTCACAAAAACATAAAAGAAAAGAAAATATTATATTAAAGTGAAAACCATTAATTAAGTTTATGCTCAAGCTAATGTTTAACATTTGGTAGTACTAGCATATTATTTATGTTAGTGTTCCATTTCAAATTATTCATAATTAAAGTTGTCGAAATCGTAAGTTTTAACTTATGCATTTAATAATAATTAGCAATAGTTATCTGTTATATATTGGCCTTTTAATATGTGTAAATTTATTTCAAAATTATTATATTTTTCTCTAAATTTAAAAGAAAAAACTTTGACATTTTCTTGATTATGAGTAGTTTTAAACAATTTTTATATCATATTTTATCATCTTTAACTTATTAAGATATTTTATTTATTCAACCCATGTAAGTCTATAACCTTGTATAATAATAAACTATTATAATACACTAAATAAAAAATAATAAAAAAACTGTATATTATTATAAAAAATATACCAATGTTATACGGTATCGATACCAAGGTTGTTCAGACAACATTAGTAATATTAAATAAGGAAATTCACTAAAAGTGAAAGTTAAAGATATGTGTTTAACGTTAAAAGTAAATATAATAATAATTTATTATAATATTAAAATTATAAAAATATAAAAAAAACTACGAAAAATTACAAGTTTTGTCCTTTATCTTAACACTATTTTGCAGGCGGTGTCCTTTTCAATGAATTTTGACAGCCTTTGTCCTTTGCAGCGAATTTTGTTACACATTTTGTCCTTTAACCCTAACCCAGTTGGATTTTTTCGTTAAATCTTATCATGTGCAAGTCACATGAGGGTAGTTAAGTCTTTTTACCTATAAAGGACGATTTTTGTAAATACTCACATATGTATCTATATACACCATAAAACTTCCCCACCACCAACCACTGCTAGGTCTGTAAACGAACCGAACGAACACGAACAAGGCTTTGTTCGTGTTCGTTCGTTAAGGAAATAAATGTGTTCACAAACGGTTCATGAACACTTACCGAACGAGATTTTATGTTCGTGTTCGTTCATTAAGAAAATGAGCGTCTTCGCGAACGTTTCACAAACACAAATGAACACAAATAAATTTGGCGAACGCGACGAAGGATAAAGATAGATGGTCCAGAGAGTAGCAGTCGAACTTGAATCCCTTATTGTGGAACGGATGTCGATCGTATTCGCCAATATAAATAATGAGAAATGAAAGGGAAATAATGCATAAACAAGGTGAAAGTGGGTTTCCTAGTTTAATTGTTAGGGTAAATGGGTAATAAAATAAATAAAAGTTTAATAATATAAAAAGTACAAATAAAATATAAGAAAGTACAAAGATCTTCAATTAAAACACAAACATACGAACATAAACGAACGCGGATCAACGAATGTTTACGAACACCTTTCCGAACGTTCACGAACACAATCAAATGAACGAGACCTCTGTCCATGTTCGTTCATTTAACTAATCGAACGAAATTTCTTATTCATGTTTGTTCGTTTATTAAACGAACGAACATAAACGAACTTCCCGCCAAACGGTTCACGAACTGTTCGCTGAACGTTCAGTTCGTTTACAGCCTGTGACAACCCGCACTAAACCAGGTATCCGTACGACTTAACTAATGATTAATTACTGCTTAATTACTGTGCTTGCTTGAACTAGCTGATGAACTGCTACTTGATATCTGATACATGTACTTACTTGCATCATACTTTACTTATCGTCACTACATTATTTACATGCTGAACCCTAGTGACAACCATGATGCATAAAAAGCACAGTAGCACTATAACGGATAACCTATTGAACATGCTGATAAAGCCAGCATCAGGCAAACACTGCCTCTAAGGCCTGTATGAGCCAGAAACGTTTTGCTACACTAGTAGTGAGTGTAGGGATATAAGGGTTGTAGAACTGCGTCTCTAGGAATAAGTCACAATGACTGGATGTGCCTAAAACGTACTCTATGTACAAAATTCAGCACTTTACATAATAATTCAGCTTTTAGCTAACTAATAAAGTGCCAAAACATGAGAAAAATATTACTAGACACTTTCCAAAGTGTCAGGAATGAGTCGTGTCACTAAAAAGAGTAATAACGACACTTTAAAGATTTAGTAACGCTTTAACGGATTACTATCCAACCAAACAACCGGACTATACCCGGAACGTGAAAATATTGTTATTTTCATTATTTATCTTTTTCTGAGCCAGTTAGGGTCCCTGAGTACCCTAACACCCATTATAACGCATGACACACGACTAACCAAGTTAACTACTTAACTAACTTGGTTTAACCTAACTAATACTTACCTATCTAGTTGGAATCGGACCAAGACCCCCCCTCCTAACCGTCCCCAACCATGGGGGAACACACTTGGTACAACTTTGATTATTTTAATCACAATGCTTAATATCATGGAGACACATGATCCATTGGACACTAATCTTATGTTTGTCTATAAATACTAACCATTACACATTGAACTCATTCACATTCCAACACCCAAAATTTACTCTCTCTCTTGCCCTCTAAGGCTTCGGCCGAGATCCCCTTGCCCATCCATCATATTTTTCGGCTTCCATCTTCACATTCCAACATCATACAAGCTTCAAGGATCACGTATTAGGAGGCTTGGTGCACTCGGAGTTTGAAGGACCTCTTTATCTTGCTTTTATCCACGTCATTTTCGTCAAGATTCTTCCCTAGCCTCGAGCTAGAGGTATAATGCTTAAAACTCGTTCTTGAACTAATCTAAGGTGGTTAATAAGATGTATGATGATTAAAACTCGGAATCTTGCATTTTGAAGCATTAAAGTTTACTAAAAACACTAAAAATGGTGGTTAATAACTCATATGTTGTGTAAATGTTGTAGTAATTGAAAGTTGTGATTATTTAGACCCGATCTATGTTGTGGTAGCTCGGATCATCGTTTAACCCGGTTTGGTAAGATCATGGATCTTAACATAAGCTTGTTTTGAATAATACAAGGGTTAAAAGGTGAAACTCTACCACACGCGAATCATGAACTTGTGTAAAAGAGTTTTACTTGTAAAATAGTGTTTAAAACTAGCAGATCTACGCATCTGCAAGTGGTATTTTCAAAGAACCACGTACCAAAGAAATCATGTATTTTAAAAGATAGATCATACACTAACAAGCATGATTTTTATAAACCACAAGTGTGTAAACACTTGTAAAATGAAAAGATCCGACAAAAGAACAGTTTTTGTAAAAGATGACGGAAGGTTGTAAAAATATATTTTCTCTAAAAACGAGGTTTTTACAAGATCAAATTACCTTATATGAAGATCTACTAAATTTAAGGGGATTTACACCACAGTTTTGGGAAAAACTGCAAGTTCATGTAATTTTTGGCAATTTACACATATGTTGATTTGTTGTTGTGACGAAAGTTGTTCTGATCAAATAAAGAAAATTGTTGAGTTGATTTGTTAAAGAAAATGATACGCTTGAAAGCGTGGCCACCTCCAGTTACAGAGGAAACTCTGGCGAAATTTTTCTAAAAACCTAACACTTAGAATTATTTACACTACAAGTGTTAGAATTATTTTTGACATGTTTTCGAAATATAAATTTCGCCATGGCTTTATTTACTAAATATTCGGAGGTGGGAATTTCACAAAATCTAACGTGATAAATATATATTTTTCACACACTGTTTATGATTATTTTGTGAAAATACATAAATATTATTTTTAGAATGAAAATAATATTTACGAACGCTAACGATTCCAAAATAATACGAACGCTTTCACCATAAATATATAAGTTACACCGGTAAGTATATTACCACTCGATTGTTAAAACGTAACTTATGCACCTACGGAAATATTTATGAACGCGTATTTTAACAACGTATTATTGGAGAAAAATTATGTGAAATGAAAATATAATATTTTTGAGAAAAATACTTATATTTTGGAATTGGAAATATATATATTAAGTGAGACTTAATGATATAATTTGAACGCACATGTATTGAATCCCCCATCCCTGGGAAGGAGATTAACTACCAAGTATATACAGAATGTAAACACGAAATAGTTGTCTAACTATTTCCCAAAGACTTAAACTATAAAGCTAAGGCACGGCCGTCCGTCTAATAGAAATTAGCACCTGTAGGTCGTCGCACAGCTGCGTGAGCAGGAGATACTTGGTAGAGACGCTTCACTGTGAGTTCATGTCCCCCTTTTCTCTAACTGTTTTCAGTTTTCTTAACTGCGGGGGTGAAATACATGTTACTTTGTTTACAAGTACTTTATACACGGTATGGTTAGCGTAAGGAGGTTTACTACTTAGATCATGTGAGTGGGTAGGCAGAAACACCGAGGGACGTAAGCAGTAGATCTATCTGGGTGTAGCGAGCCCAACTCTAGGCCCAACAGAACGGACCTCTAAGAGGCCCAACAGAACGGACCTTGGAGTGACTTTGTACCCGACGCGAAATCTGCTAGGTTGAGTCTTCCTACTTGCACTTCACACATACTAATGGCCTTGCAAACCATTGGTGATCTCTTTTCCTTACACTGCTACATACCAGGGAATTTTTATACTTACAAGTGTTTTACATACTCACTTACACATGAACTCGCTCAACATTATTGTTGATTTTTCAACTTACATGTATTTCAGGAAATTAAAGATCTGGCACGGTATGTTATGTTTTCCCGCTGCATAAGGGTTCCAAGGTCATCCCAGTTTAGGAAATGTGACTCTTTCCTGGACAAGTCACAACTCTTAAACTACGCTTGTTTCATGTTAATGGTTATGTTGTTAAAGACAATGTTTTATGTTACGATGTTGTAAGTCTCTAAGACAATGGTATGTTACTCTGGTTTTAAAACTTAATCAAACGGATGATCTTGCATGATTTTATTTCATATAGCTTTGTTATGGTTAAGCTATGGTATTAAGAAGTCACACCAAAATTAACCACGCTTCCGCAAAGCCAGGGTGTGACACAGCCCTAACCACTGCCATCGCCTACAAGCTGCCCCGCCCCCCTAACTGCAACCACCGACTTGCCACCATAACCCACCCGATCTGGTAACCCACCACCAACACAATTTTTTTGGATAGGAAAAAGCAATTCATTCTATCTTTTACATTACAGTAACAAAATGCTAGTCATACATAACATCACCCATATGAGACTTCCTTTTACATTACAGTAACAACAAGAATCATTCAACAATAATAAAATTCACCCATTGCGCCACTTCCACCACAGTAAACGGACCCCTTTTCCATTCCCAAACCCATTTGTCATTACCCAGAGTGATGCTTGTGCCTCGAACAACTTCTTTAAGCTGTGAACCTACCGTGACCTAGATGACGATTTAACAACAGTTACAAGAGTTAAACTACTCGCACTTACAGAAGCACATAAATGGATCTGAAATCGGTTTCCGTAACGCCGTGAACCTGTCGTGACCTAGATGATGATTCCGGAAAGAATCAGAGCGATTGAGACGGCGAATCGAACTGATCTGAGTGTGTAGGAGAGATAAACTGAGCGGATCTTAGTGACCTAGGGTTTCGTCTAGAGGTTCTACCGCCATGAAAATGAGGTCTGGTGAGTTGTTCCGCCGATGGTCAGTTTTTGAGTGGCGATGGGGGTTCGGGTGGTGTCTAACAGGTGGTGGTGGTGGGTGTTTCTTGTGGGGAATAGTGGTAGGTTGATGTTAGGTGGGTGCTAGGTGCTAGATGCTGGTGGGTTGATGGTAGGCTGGTTAATGGTGGTGGTGGTTTAATGGCAGGTGGGTGGCGGGTGGTTGTGGATTAATGGCGGTGGTCGGTTGATGGTGGTGAAGGTTGGTGGTGGGATCTGAACATTGAACATGTGAGAGAGACTATGTGTGTAAAGAGAGAGAGAGAGGGAGTTTATGTATATAGATAATAATAATAATTTTTAAAAATGTTTTGTTTTGTTTTATTTTTAAATAATATTAAATAAAGGGTAAAAAGACTAAAATACCCTTAGGTAACTAGATTTAACAAAAAAATCTAACTGAGTTAGAGTTAAAGGACAAACGTGTAACAAAATTCGCTGCAAAGGGCAAAGACTGTAAAAATTCGTTGAAAAGGACACCGCCTGTAAAATGGTGTTAAGATAAAGGACAAAACTTGTAATTTTTCCAAAAAACTATATTTTATTATAAAAATCAAACTACTATTCATGTCCATTTTCTAATTTGTAATGTTTAAGAAATAAGAAATACTTACATGATAAATTAAATAATGTTTTTGGTGTCATGATATTGAAAATGTTTAAGAAATACTAACATGATAAAAAATTAAACATTAGATATCCCGTGCTTGGATCACTGAAAATGTTTAAGAAAGACTTACATGATAAAAACTTAAACATTAGATATCTTGTGTTTGGATTATGTACAAGACAATTGAATTGTGCGAATTATAGTGTTAGTGACATGAATGATAATTTAGTCTTTTCTTAAGTGAACTAGTTTCTCTCTTGATTTTCTAACGGCTATAACTTTTTCATATGTTAATATTAAAAAAAATACACTGTATATACGAGTATTTCATTATCTTTAATTCGAGCACCCTATTGCTATAATTTCTTAATTTTTTTACAGGATAAGTGATTACACATTCAATGTAAATCATTACGTGATTACACATTCAACATAAATCATTACGTGATTACACATTCAATATAAATCCATTATGTAATTACACATTCAATATGGTTTGTTATATCTAATGTTATTACAATTATGTTTATTACGTGATTACACTCAATAATAAGAATTTGATTGTTTGTGGTTTATTACGTGATTAAATCTCTAATATAGGGCACTATGTGGTTATTATAGGTTGATTAACTAAGGTTTTGTATATAACTTATCCTTATTACATGATTAGACCTGAAATTCCATATGAAATATTATGTATTACATGTTTTGTTTTTACATAATTACGTAATCACTCAGTGGGATTTCACATAAATACTATAATAAAATCATGTAATCACAAAATGACTATTCAAAATCACGTAGTCACGTATTAATACATAGTCAACTATTGTTACGTAATCACCTAGTGGGGTTTTACATAAAATATTATAATGAAATCACGTAATGAGTATTCAAAATCACGTAGGCACATACTAGGTATTTAAAATCACGTAATGGGTATTCAAAATCCTGCAAATTTTTATAGCAATAGTTTGCTCGAATTAAAGAGAATAAAATGTTCGGTATAATTCCTTTTAAATGTTAACATTTGAAAACCAAGAGATGAATGAGTTTAAGTGAGAAAAGACCAGAATGTTTTTTCTTTATTTATTTTTTAATTGTTTGAACCTCATATTATTTACTGATATATACTAAAATGTCATTGCTATTTGTAGTATTTATCTTGGGAGATTAATGCTTCTATTTTCCCTCTTATCCTTCATACGATTCAATTGTCTTGTACGGAAACTTTTTCTCTACGTATATCCATTAAAAATAAAAATGTTATAATTATCAGAAAAAGTAAAGTATGTATACGTAAAATAAAATTTATAAAGGACGAAGATTTAGTATTGGATAAAATTTGAAATATGTAACCGAATCATCGATTTTACAGGGAGAAGTTTATCTAAAACTTCCCAACAAAACAATCACATCAAACACAAACACAAGCACAACAACAACAACTAAACCTGATAACCATGAGGAGATCGTTTGGGCCAAAAATGGGCGGCGGAGGGATGATGAAGTCGGTTCACACCACCATGAGGACCGGCATCGGTGGTGGCGCCTCTCAAGAATCATATTCACACGCCGCCACAAGAACCACCGGCAACCGTAACCACCAACCCATAAACACCACCCTTTCTCTTCACAGACCCTCATCACCGTGCTCTTACCTTAACCACCCTCTACCCGACACCCCGGCTTTCACAACGTCGTCTCCGCCCACCGGCGATGAGTTTGACTGGGAATACGTTGACGGCGGTAGCGACGGTGATAGCGTAAATGGGTTTTATGATGATTTTATATGTGGTGGTGTTCCATCGGAGCAAGAAGTTAACCATGCAGTCACTTCTCTTCATGAGTAAGCATTCAATTTTTATTATTTTATAAGTTCTGATTTACACCAAAAAAAATAATAATATAACACTCCTACTTTATATGTTTTTTTTCACATATTTTGTTTGTGACAGGTATTGTTAATATAATTTTAGTTAGTTATTTTCTAGTATTTTCCCATAGAATTGTAACTAACAGATAGTGTGGTGGCTAATTTTGCTACCGCTTTGTGGCCGGATAATGGTGCAAACATGGTGCGGACGCACCCTTTGAAATTTTTTTAGTGTATTTTATAGGGCAAAATCCCGCCCGCACCCCTTGAAAATATTTCTTGGGTCCGTCAGTGATGGTGCAAGTGCAAATATGCAAATTTTGCATTTTCTAGAAGTGTAAAAAGGATTGACATTTTTATTGTTATGGTAGTTTAATGTTTTATGTATTGACTTGAGTTGGAGTTGATGAATGTCAGGGTTCTTGAGCCGGTTTCCTTTTCCCAATTGATGAAGCACCGGGAAACATATCATACCGATGATGATGCCGGGCTGGAAAAGATTCTAAGTCCAAGTGGATTCGAGTTAGACTGGCGTGAACCATCAATGCAACTATGTTGCTCAACAAGTGCATTGCAAGTTCCTAGATCGGACAAAGTGTTTGATGCTTTCCATATGTTGCAAACCGATCCATCGGTTCAGGTATATACACTCTTATTTAGTAGTGGGAGAGAAAAAAAAATGAATCCGTCTTCTGTGTTAATATATTATTGGTTGTGAAATGGGGTAGCGGTGTAGCTTGTTGACCGTCTACCTTCTGTTTGATGTAACTTGGCAAGTTTTTTGGTGAAATATATGATTTATAAAAAAAGATATAAAATAAATAAATAAATAAAAACTTAAATGACTTGTTGATTTGAGGCTGGATTGTGCTGCCATTAGGAAATTCGATTCCTTTTTTTTTTTTTTTCCAATTTGTGATCTTGTTGTTTTGGTTTTAATTTTAATTTTCATGGTGCAGAGAATGGTGATATCCTTGTCATCAGACAAAGCGGTTTGGGACGCTGTTATGAACAATGAGGTGGTGCGCGAGATTCGTGAATCCATCAGTGAAGGTTCGTTCGCATGTGTTTAAGTTTTAAAAGATTGACTACTTGAACTATATAGTGTTTTCTCATTTTTGTTACTTCTTTTTTTGAATTCTAAGAGTTTTTGGTAACAGATAAAAGCATTTATGATGGATCAGAGGGTGGTGTTGATGACTCAAATCCAGTTACACAAGTTCTGTGTTGGATCTTTGCCAATACAAAGGATAAAGTTATTGAAATAGTCGAGAAAATAACAAAGGTTGTGAATGAGTTGCTTCGGCCAACAAGCAAGGACGAGAAGCCGAAGAGAGATGCCAACGTAGGCCTTGACTCATTTGACGAGAAGCTTAGAAGCTCTTTCTTTCTTTCCATTGTGGTACTCTTGATTGTAGTTGTGAGTCGATCTGGTAAGCAGCGTTGATCATATGATTTGTCTCAGTGGGCCGGACCCACGTGTATTGAACATGATCTTTGTTATGAGTTAAGACGTATAAGCATCGATCAGTCTTGAGTCAGTCAGATCCAAGGATCTCGATCTTGATCATGCTTATGTGCTTGACCCACAATTTTGATAGATCATGATTTTACTTGGTCATAGGTCTGGTCCGGCTCATACGATATCAAAAATTCGCTGACATGCCAAACCATATTACTTTTTTTTTCTAAGATTTTATGCCTATGGGACAATATTTGTTTTAGGATATATTGTGTTTTGAATGTTTTTGGACAACAAGAAGGTTGTGATGAATGATATGATCATGTTGCACTGGTTTTGTTGGAAATTCTATACATCCATGTAGGAAAAGGGGTTCTTTTATATGTATTGGTTTTATGTTATATGAGTTGAATATTAGATAACTGAAATGAACACAAGAGCAATTGTTTATTGTTAGAACAAAGCATTCTTTAACGAAATGGGCTATAAACTAGGCACATATAGTGAATGGGTTAAGTTATTCTACAAAACTCCTAATTGTAAGAAGTGTCACCACCACCCAAAAAACTAAACAACCCCCCCCCCCCCCCCCCCCCCCCCAATCATTATTACCTTTAACCAACTTTCCCCAAGTTTACTGATTATGATTTATCATGTGTTTTTTTTTAATGGCCACGAGTAAAAGCCCGGCTATTCTGGGTAACCCAATGACAAAAGGCGACCCCATATGTCCGTAGTCTTATCATGTGTTTTTTTAATGGCCACGAGTAAAAGCCCGACTATTCGGGGTAACCCAATGACAAAAGGCGACCCCGTGTGTCCGTAGTCGCAAACGTAATTGTAAAAAAGAAAAACCGCATGAATAACGGAACAAAAATTCATTAAATTCTAATTTAAGGTGTTGGTTCTCAATTATAAGACCATGTGTAGTGGTTAAACAAAATAATACCCCCATCATAGGGCATTATTCGACACGTGACAGTCCAGTCAGCATGGGGCGTTATTGCAAAAGTGGCGTAGTGGGAATAATGCCTGATAATGCCCCTTCCAATCATTAAACAAAAAAAAAAAAGCAAACTATTTTCTCATTGGTGGGTCAAACCCAGTCAACCATTCCACAAACCATGTTAGGCGTTTTATATATAATGCCCCACCAATTTTTTCCAAAAATAATACCCCTATGTAATGGGGAAGGGGGCGTTTTTTTTTTGCCCTATAATGCCCTATAATGCCCCACTACACATGGTCCTAAGAGGGGTTATGTTATGGTAAAGAGGGACCATGAACAAATTGCCATCGTGAAAATTGTAATTTTTCAAACCCTAGCCTAATCAAATAAATTAGAGAAAATAATAACTAAGTAACTAACCTTGGTCTTAGGGACGTGCTGTTGTTTTTTCAAGTGTGGATGTTTTATTTAAACGAGTTATAGAAATTAAACCTTATCAGGCAATTGGGCTAACCACGTCCCTATGGATTCCGTTGCGCTATTGGCTATTCAAGGTTTAGTTAAGGTTAAAGTCTAAGTCGGGGGGGGGGGGGGGGGGGGGGGGGGGGGGATATTGAAAACGAAAGAAAAAAGAAGAAAGAAAAAAGAAAAATAAATGTTAAAATATCGAATCACGGACGCGCGTTGCGGACCCATTATGTAAAACTTTCATGAAAAGAATGACTAATTTGAAACGATAACATTGGTTCGCTATGCAACGGGAACTCGCTATATCAAAAAAAAAAAAAAAAAAAAAAAAAAAA